>JADWQK010002374.1:0-626469 GCA_017933935.1 Sesamia nonagrioides | reverse complement strand
AGTTTCCGACCCTATTTCCGGCGAGTCGGTGAATTGTGACGAGTAGACAGGGCCCCGATGCAGACATGGTAAACATGTGGTTACCTAAATGAAGGGTGTATTTACCTATTGTGAGCCAAAATGACCTGTTTGTCTTTCACGGCTCATTTCAATTCATGCCTATCGATGTCGATACTGAAGGCTCGGGTTAAACGATATAACTAGCAACATATTTTCCTGAAAATATTACCTAATGAAGTTTTATCTGTACTTACATCTATACACATAAATAAAATTATAGTGTCTGTTTGTAATATTGGTTTTACCATTTTATTTTTATTACTAGCTTTCCGCCTGCAGCTTTGCCCGCGTGGAATTCGGTTATATCGCGCTTTTTAGATTTCCCTCGGGAATATCAATTTTTTTCAATAAAAGGTAGCATTTTCCTTGTAATTCCAAAGTTTCGTAGCTTAAATTATGTATTATGATCATTTGCATGCCCATGTCACTCACCCACCACCTATGTGCTATACCCATATTTGCAAAGAAATAAATACTTTACTTTACTTTAGCCTATGTCCTTTCTCAGGGTTTAAAGATTGTCCGTGCCAAATTTCATCAAAATCGGTTGAGAGGTTTAAGCGGAAAGCGTAACCGACAGACAGACAGACAGAATTACTTTCGCATTTATAATATTAGTATGGATTAGTACGGATTATACACCGTATAATCCGTAAAATATATTTTGGTGTAGGTATGTAGGTACCGACCTACATACCTACACCAAAATATATTTTTTACAATTTTGCTTCTCTGTCTATGTTTGTGCCTGCTAATCTCTGAAATGGCTGCACCGATCTTGATGGGACTTTCATTGGCAAGGTAGCTTATGAAATAAGGAGTAACTTAAGCTATGTGCTTTTTATCCAGATATTCCCACGAGATTGAAAATAACGCAATTGAAATCGCGAGGCGCAGCTAGTCTATAAATAAAACATTGTTACTATGTTGACAATGAAGGTTGCCTGTAAAAGATCGCTCTTAGCGATAAGACCGCCCATTGTGTTACCGTTTGTAAAATCTTCATAAGTATTTATGTTCTGTAATTTATATGGTATACATAATAAGTAGTATTCCATTCTATTTTGTAGTTGTATTGTATTTTCTATAGGCCCTAGTTGATTGAATTAAAGGTAATAAATAAATAAAAAACGTAACTGATTTGAAGAAGTTTGCTGATTTTTGTAAACCGTTTGTCATACAACTAATACCTTGCATACCTACTATATTTCAACAGACTTCTAGACCTCTTTGATTGAATTTTATTGTTGTTTCTAGATAGATATAGATCATTTATATGGGTAAATTAAAACTTATGAATAATAAAACTTGGGTTTCGTGACTTGCAACTTCTTCTGACTTAGTATTTAATTTATTTAGGTTTATCTTTAGGTAATTTCAACGCTATGGCAGTAAGGGTCAGAAGTGGAGTACCACTTTTGACACTTAATGTTAGTGCAATAAAGTTCAAAAGTGGTAATGCACTTTTGACCCTTAATGTAAATACGACACATTCTGGCACTTTCTCTTTTATTGATTTATTTATTTAGGTAACCATCAGCATTGCATAAAATATTTCACAAAATAGAACACACATATTTTGTAAATATTTTTTATGACCTATTATAGGTTTCCCCGTGTAACTGGGATATTTATTTACTTATTTGCGAACGGACTAATTCCAAATAGTTACAATTAAAAAAAAACAATACAATACGTAAGATTAACAATATATCACAATTTTGAAATAAAGTTAAAACAAATAAATAAGGTTGGACGTTGATACTAGAAGATAGAAGAACAAGAGGATAAATGTTGCTTGATAAATGTTTTTTTAAATTATGTTTATACAAACAGTTGTATATGTCAATCATTTTTTAAAACTATGTAGGTGTATGAGAAACGACGGATGAACGTACTTACTGTCAATGGCCAGGTAATGCTGTTATAACATTAAAAAAGCTACATAATATCACAAAAAATACTTTTTATGTTGCAGCTGCCATGTTTTGTCTCTACAACAACTAAAGGTTGACTGGTAGAAAATGCACCAGCAGATATTCACTATTGTATATAGGTATTAATTTAATGTTTACATAGTCGGAATGTCGTACGAGTCGAGGGGTCGAAACCAACAGTATAATTAATTTATTTATTCAGATAACATGATCTATTTTATTAGTAAAATAGTGCTTTACATTTTGTATACACGCTACAATGTTTGTTAGAACGGACACACATACCTATTATTAGTGTTAAAGCATGCAACCATTCTTACATCAAGCACATTCGAATTTTCCGGTTCTTTCCCACCCATCAACTGTTTATTCATCATCAGCCCCTACTCGTCCACTGCTGGACATAGGCCTCCTTCATGACACGCCAACAAGCTCGATCCTGAGCAGCTCTCCGCCAGCCACTACCAGCCACCTTTTTGATGTCGTCGCTCCATCTCGCCCAAGGGCGTCCCACGCTACGTTTACCGAGACGCGGTCTCCACTCGAGGACTCGTTTATTCCAACGGTTGTCGGTCCTGCGGCACATGTGACCAGCCCATTGCCACTTCAGCTTGCTAATCCTCTCAGCTATGTCGGTGACTCTGGTCCTCTGTCGGATCACCTCATTTCTGATGCGGTCCTTCAGAGAGACGCCCAACATAGCCCGCTCCATAGCTCGCTGAGCGCCTTTAAACTTATGGACTAGTTAAACTGGACTAGTAGCAGTGAGTGTAGTAGTACTGTTAGTTGAACTGTTTATTTACTTGACAACATTAAGTTTGTCACTCAATATAAGTATTTCTGGCTTAAAGGCCTAGAAATTAACCCAAAAAAACTTACAAGAAAAAACCAACTTCTCTCTGCTACACACATCAAAAACGAAGCATCATAGCGAGCCGGCCGGCAATCATAAAAATTCTATAAATCAATTACCCCTTGAAACCAACAACAAAGTGACCAGTGAACATCTGTGGAGGTCTCCATCACAACCCGGAGAGTGCAGCGCTGTAAATCCAGTAAGTCCTTTTCCCATTTTGACTCTGCTTGAATGTAATTTCCCAGATATCGCGCCTAAGAAACGCAGTTCAGCTATCGAAGAATTACCAGTATATCATTATCAAACAAATAGTGTATTTTTATTTTTACGTGCACATTCTTTATGAAATAAATAAATTCTACGTTTCCTGGCGGTCGCGCCTAGCGGTCTACGAAAAACGTGCTACATATTTTTTTCTCGCCATGTGTTGCGACAGCACATCAAGCTACTACAATCTGTCAGATTTATTTATTAGATTTTCAACCTTATCCCTAAGGCATTAAGGATCAAGGTTTATTTGTAATAATTGTCAGTTTGGGATAGCTTGACCTGCTGTCGTCCGTACAATGCTTCGTACTTTTTGTTCGAATAATTTTTCAAAGCTTCAAAAATATTAATACCCAGGACATCCCACAAAATTCTCGTCTGTGCTTCTTCCGCACCTGATATACTTAGCTTCAACGAGAAATTATGATTCATTGGATATATTAGTACTTAAGATTAATGGAATGTCGTGAGAAAATGATAAAAAATAAGTATAACAGCAGTCAATGTTATGTATTTTAGCTTAGGGGAATTCCATGAAAAACGCTACTGCAACATAAATTTTTAAATTACTGTTTTTAAATTAAAATGTATCTTAGGATAATCTTAAAACCCCATATTTTAATAATATATAATTATTTTTTCGATAAGTATTTAATTTTTTCGATTTTTTTACATATTTAAGTTAGGTTAGTATGAACGATTGATGGTTGATAAATTTAATCAAAATTGGATTCACTGAAAAAAGAAAACTATTGTTAAATTGGCATTACGATTCCCGCCATTCGAACAGAAATGTTTTCAACAGTTGTTGCGTGTAATATTATTTCGTAAGTTTTATTATTCTTTCCATTTATTTACCTTTTAAATTATGCCTCCTACCTGTAACACCCGTTACAAAAAAAGTGCATTTGTTTGTTTGGCGATTAAGTTATTGCACGCATTATAAAATGCTTTTAAGAAAGTAAGGATATGATTGATAACCACTTAAGTTTGCATTTATATGAAGATTGGCCTTTTTGTTTGTGAAATTTTGGCGGGTAACAGTGTGTAACACCCGTTACGTAACGGGTGTTACCAAATTTTGACATGCCTTGATAATAACTAATAAAAACGTAATGGCGCTAGTTTAGTGATTTTTTAAAGGTTTTACGTTTAGGGGTCCTCCAAATATTATAATGACACGTTTTTTATGTCTTTCGTTAATAAAAAATGTTTTCGTCAACAGTTGACAACATTTTCATTTTGCTGTGTTGAATAAAATATTTGCATTTTATTCTTACTTCTTATCTTGTTGGTAAATGGGTAACCTCTAATGTCTTGAGTTGTTTGACCCATTCACTAGCCCCGAATCCCTTGTTCAAAAACTAGACTAAATTTAAGTTGCATGCTATTCTTTCTATTTAATTAAGAAAAAGACACTTAGATAAATTATAGTTAGCTGTTTTCAAGCAGCCTTTGACAACTCGACAGATCTCTGACACTAAAAGTTGCAATTCAGCAAAAACGCCGACAATTTAACTTAGTAGCGTGATTTATTGGCGGGCCCCAAAATAATAATTATGCCTGATGCCGACTGCAGTATGGTGTACTTTGCTTAGGTTGAGCTAGCTTTCCTTTTATACTGACGATGTCTTCAGCGAAAAATAGAATGAAGAAAAATATAGACAAAGCCTGAAAAAAAAATCTGCAAAACATGCAGAACACCGTGCAAAAAGAAAGAGAGAGGGACAGAAAACGAAGAAAAAAAGATAAAGAAAAAATTGTACAAGATCCAAACTTAAAAGCTTAAAACCAGACAAAAGACTAGAAATCGCGTAGAGAGTATTTCGACTAAAACATTACAATATTTTTATTAAAAATATTGTAATCTTTTAGTCAAAAGCAAGCAAAAAAAAAAAGGATACAGTGGTGCAGGGATAAGCCAATATGTCCATGCGAAGGAGCAGATATTATTATTTTCCCAAAAATATTAGTGCAAATTAGCAGTAAACATGATTATTTCACTGCTATTGTTATTAAAATACCTTTATTGGTACAAATATTGTTTTAATTTCGTACCCGTAACACCCGTTACATTCAGCTGTAACACCCGTTACAGTTTTAAACTTCGATAAAAAATTATGTTTGTATTTTTGTTTTAAAACAAGTGGACTACGAAGTTAAGAATTTATTTAGCTACGTAGTTCCAATTTTCTCACTAACGTAAAGTAAAGAAATTCGCAGAGTTTTGCTTTCATGTCGGTTAAGCCCGAAAGCTTATACAAAATCGTGTAACGCCCGTTACACACATATCTTGCCTTTAATTTCTTTACTGCTGTTTGTAACTGTCCAATTTATTACAGATACCAATAAATAGTCCTAGATGGAAGGTGTTAAGCTCATAAAACTTAATTGTTTTCTTATTGCATCATGAATTAATTGTCAAGTAAAAGTGTACGACTTGTAACACCCGTTACATGGAATGACCCACCTTCTAAGTTCACCTGTTTTTTGTCGTCAACTCGCCAGCGTGTAGTACAGTCAAATAAAAACGGATTGTAACCAATAACTATAAATAACTAGTTATAGCCCGCGGTTTTGTTTTGTTTCAGTTAAAGGTTTTACGTATAACACACTTCCATGTTTCACGATACGTTATGAAATGCAGTCACCTTCAGACACGCGTTCTAAATGATGAATGTTGATATGCAGAAAGTTCACTATCAAGAACGCACGACGCATGATCTTTAAGACGTTATTAACCGCGTTATTAACTGTCAATATACGCGACGTCCTCGGTGGCGGGGGCCACTCACTTATGCAAAATTGGTCATGCTAATCTAGCAGGTACGAGGCGCGTGCCAAAAAAAACTAGATACTCAAAAATTATAAAATTTATTATTTATTACTCATGTCTATCTTTTCAAAGTATTCACCCTCGGCGTGTATACACTTCTCCATACGTTTAAACCATCTTATCCACAGGTCTCTGTCACTTTGGTCGCTTGTCGCGCCATGCTGAAAAACGGTAGGGACACAAACTGACACATACCATTCAGAATTAACTATTTTTTTTTTTTTATTTTCGAGCACAACAGTTGTGATATGACCGGTCTTACGAAAAACGAGTCGATCATTTGTTTCTGCATACTGTGTGCACGGTGACATTTTGTCGGCGTTCGTTCATTTTCAAAGCACCACACAATTGATTGTGGTTTTATTTCGGGATCATAATTATACAGCAACGTTTCGTCACCGGTAAGTATATCGTATACATTTTTTTTCTTGTCTCTGTCAAATTTCTCAATCATAAATCGGCACCAATCTACCCCGGCGGTCTTTCTGGTCGTCCATCAGTTTGTGCGGCACCCATCTTGAACAACGCTTCCGAAGAGAAAGGTGATTATGAATAATGGTTTGCAGAGCTGCTGATCCACGTTTGAGGTTTCTAACACATGTCGCAAAATAAACCCATTTTTTTGAGCTTACATTGCAAATGCTGGCTGAACCCTATGAGATAGATCAAAATAATATAGGTACTACAGTATTGTAGACCTTAAAAATGCCTACAAAAAAGTCAGCGACACCATATGGCTACCTACTGTAGTTTATTCATAATGATTACATTTTTATGTTTGAAATGTTAATTAAAATGCCAGTCGAAATCAAAGCCCACTAATTGTTCCTTACTATTAATCCTTATCTAAATAAATTACGTCATATCAAAGGAAATTTCAGTAGCAGCAGATTTCTTTTTGAATTTTTAGAATTGGTTGTTTCATTTAGGAGATATCACGATTTATTCAAAACTAAACACCAGAAAAAATCAGCGTGCCGCTCGCGCCCGTGCCGGTATGGTGTTTCTCTGCCTAAACCGCGGAGGGAGTGGGCCGGAGCGGGGGACCATTATTTCGAACAAACTTGCTACGTACCCCAGTAGGCTTTCATTCTGTTTGAAGGTGGTGGAATTGGCTATTCGTGGACAATAAAGTCGATGTATCTTGCAGAGTCAGATTTTGGCTGATAGGCGGCACAGTAGATATTATTTTTATTGAAGGGCGACCGTTTCTTGAGGAAGGCTTAGGTACCAATATCATTTGTCCACGTGCGAAGCCGGGGCGGGTCGCCAGTGTTTAATAATTATTAGGTTAATAAGCAGTTTTATGTTATTGTTATGTGGATATACAATATGTAAAGAAAACCCTGTCCGACCCATAAGGATAATAAAGATTGGGTAAACACTTGACCAAATATAATATAAAATTTTACATAATCATCATAGTAACAATACTAATGAATTTTGAAATAATCCTATTTTCCCGGGAATTAATTCCAATTTCCCCGAAAATTGGTAATTTTTAAAAAAGTGACAACACCGGTATTATTATAAGCGAATAGCGACGAGACCACGTCACAGGTGCCGCGTGCACTGCCCCCCGCGGAAGGGGTTGCTTACCGTACATGTATTAAGTTACCGCTTTAATTGCGAAATAATATTTATTTTTAGGAGTATTTTTTTTTAAGTTTAGCCTGTCTTTGTGGGCATTAGTAGAATCAGTTATCGATACCTAACAATACCTTCACGGATCGGACAGGGTTTTCTTTACATATTGTATATTAAATATCTATCTCCCAAACAATATTTGTTTTAATTTAAAGTGAAGTCGTTTAAAATGTTTTACGCATTTAAAGTTCTTATACATTTTATGCATAAAACATGCAGCTGATATTACATAAATCTGTCAGAAGTTCACGTTCGAGCGAGTTGACGACGAAAAACAGGTAAAATTGGAAGGTGCTATTTCGCGAGCGCTCGAGCGAGTTTGACTCACGCGAGTTGACGAATAAGTCATAAATATTTGTTAGTGGTTTGGGCGACAACCGTAACCGACGAAGCGCGGACAGTCGTCAACCCTAAGACAGTAGGCAATTAAATCGCGGATTGGGTTGCAGATAACCTACTTCCCCTCTTTATTCTATGAAGTGGGTTGTGGAGGCCAAATATGCAGTCACGCCATGTGAAATACATATTGTTATTCAGCTGCACACGGATAAACTGAAAGCCGACACCTACATAGTTGTGAAAACGCTAGACAGATGAGGCTGGTGATTATTAAGTATTACCGTAATGAGATGTACCAGGGCAAAAGCCTCCCGTCTCTCTTTCCATGTTTCCCAATCTACGACTCTGTGAATCCGCATAGTCGTCGTCTTAGCCTAGCGTATTGCTGCTCCGAAATTTGAGAGACAGCCAAATAATCGATAAAATTTAAAATTAAAACTGTCAGAACAAGACGCCAGTCAACAAGTAATAAGAGTTTTGTGTTACCACAAAAATCAATTAAGTTACGACTTTCAAACACGGCCGACGTCTCACAAGACGAATGTCACAACATTGACCTTAAAACAGTGTTAAGATTTGCTTACACGGGTAACTTAATTGGGCAATAATGTGCAACTTCTAGCAATTAACAACATTTCATTTTTATAACCTGTACCTGTAACCATGTACATAATATTACTATGTTATATAAAATTAAATAAAAGACTTCGTTTTCTTCTTCAGCCTATAAAGGTCCACTGCTGGACAAAGGCCTCCCCCATGGCATTGGGGGATATGCCATAATTCCCACGCTTGGCAGGCGGGTTGGGGATTGCAGTAACTTAATATTCCACAGGAGAAGCGCTGCTGCCCGCTTCCCTGGTGAGAGTTCTTTTAGTCGCCACTTACGACACCCACGGGAGGATAGGATATGGGATGGTACTCGTAGTCTAAGCCCGGTACCACACTAGGGCACCCATAGGTATTTTTTATTTCCGTTGTTATGTACTTTCCATTCACAATTTCAGCTCTGAAATTAGGTGTATTCTAAAAATATGTAAGCACCAAACATAGGTGCACTGGCGATAAAATCTTTGCTTCGCTGTGACCCGTAAAAAACTGATATCTAGATGGCAATCGTATTGTCGTTGTCAGCTTGTCAAACTCGTTGACTTGTGTTTGTTGTCAATTATGTTCGCATTCTTTTTTATTTAAAAGTCTTATTTATTTTCCACATTTTGTTATTATTAAAACACCATGCAAGATTCGGAAGGATTTCTAGTAGCCCATAGCAGACATTGACATAAGTGACATTTGATACAGTTTGATGTTTTCATCTAAATCATTTGAATGATTAAGCAAAGGTAACTACTTCATTAGGATCATATACCTAAGTGACGTCATCAAACATTTTGTGATTTTATTTTATTTTCGTTGGAAATGGAAAATTAAAAAAATATTTGAACGCGGGATACGAAAATAAAGAAATTGTATCTTTGCTTTAAGGTCGTGACAGTTTTTAAAGTATCCTAAAAAATAATAGAATGCCCATCAGATTGATTTATAAAAAATATTGAACACGTATTTTTTATTTTTTCTTTCATTCAAATACTTACGAAGATATATTGATTTGAGATGTCGCATGACGTCACGTTGTGGTACAAAATATACCACGGGCCACGGCGTGACGTAATTGGCCCGCACTCCGTAAATTTAATACACTATAGTATATCTCAGTAGTTTTTGGTAATTTCCACAAAATAAAAAATACGGGTCTCAATTTTTTATATTATCTGTATTTCTATAAGACGGACTAATTATATTTTTGATTTTCTTACCTTGGATACATCCCTATTATTGTGTTCTCCTCTGATGTCTCAGCAACACCAAGCAGTCTGTGACAAGGCCAAGATCGTACACGAATTGCTAAGGATTTATAAATTTTAACGATGGAGAAGATCATGATGGGGATACCTAGATGCTTCTTGAACCGAAAATTCGAAGATATGTGACACCAAATCGCGGTGAGCCAACGTGATGATTATCGGCACACTATCTCTGATACAGAGTGGTGCTGACAATACGACAATAAAAAAAAATAAAATTTCAAGCAAACTAAATCGCATAAAACTGCAAACGGAATAGAACTGACCTCCGATCGGCGACAACGCGATCCTGTATGGACTTGCTTTTTTCGCGCCATTATTATTAAAGTTTGGTTGGTACCGCATGACGCGGCGGTCATTAACATTGTACATCATGTAAAAAATGTGAAAAATGAAAAATAATTTCCTGTCACTAAACTAATGAACATATTTATATGATTTTTATGGGTAGACTGAGAATGTGATGAGGTACACGATGTTTAATTTATTGTCGTATTGTCAGCACCACTCTGTATAATTATGTAGAGAGGAAGCCTGCGTCCCAGGAACATAACGGGATAATTATGATTTTAACTGCCCAAGTAATGTGTAATTATAATCCTCAATTTTCCGACCAATTAGTGCATATTTGCACTAATTGTATAAAAGTAAAACAGTAGTTGTAAAATACTCACCATTTTATTATTAACCTTATAATCCTTGAAATAAATCCTCATATTGAATATCTAACGACTCTTTAATTATATGCTTCACATAAAATTAAGAGTCAATTCACTTATTCACTTCACTTCTTAACTAATGTACGATTCCATCTAAAATCCAATTGAAATTGCTCATAATCCTTCCTAATGATGTCATAAAATGGCTATGAAGGTTAAACTATTAGTATTGAGTAAGCGATATTCGGAAAATACAGAACTGTAAATCCTTCCCGCTTAAACCTCTCAACTGATTTTGTTGAAATTTGGCACAGACAATCTTAAGACCCTGAGAAAGAACATAGGCTATCTTTTATTAAAAAAATTGATAACCGAAGTCCACGCGGGCGAAGCCGCGGGCGGACAGCTAGTAAAGGGATATATATCACTTGTGGGGGCTAACTTGCCTCGTCTTAGCCCACACAGACTGCATTCTCCTTGCGATCCTGTTCTCTGAGCAGAACGCAGTAACGTTATTTTACCAAAGTTCTTAAACGACAAAACATTAAGTAATAGATAAAAACATTCTACTATCTTTGACAATACAAAAGTACCTGTTATGCTTTCATTTTGATTTTGACATTATTGAGTTTTAAAGCTTTGCGTAACTATCGATATTTAGTAGTACAAGTACGTCCGTCCAAGATGAGCAATATTAGTTTATTTTCTAATTTCCCAGAACCACCCAAAACCGCTGTGTTGCGCTTGTTCATTATAGGTTTCTCGTTAACCCCGTTTAATTGAAAGCGTCCATGTTTGAGTATGAAGTTGCATAATGTTTGATTGGAAACTTGAACTTCGATAGTGCTTCAAATATTCCACTTAACTAAGAAACACGTTGTTCTGGCTAACGAAATAAACATTCTAACGTAATAAATAAAAATATATATAATATTGTAGCTAATAACTTGTTGATCTGAACAAGGTCACTTGCGGCACAATAAATATATGAGCCCAAACAATATAAGGAACATAGATGTACTATCATCTATAGGAAAAGGAGCAGCTAATAACTAAAGTTTTCAAGGTACAATTGGTACAATCCACAAAACAATTGGAACAGCAAGCATTTACGGAAACTTCAGACAATAGCCTGCAAAAGGTTTCCCGTATTGCCTCTCCAACTAAGTTACTAAGATAACAACGTAAGAATCTATGTTAAGGGTTTTTTTCGGAAATACGTCCTAACGCCTTAACGGTTAAAGGCAGAAATTCAGATTGTAAAATAAATGAAGCATTCAGTTAAACGGAGATGGTACTCTAGTAGTTCGGCTTTCTGGTAAGAAATTCTAGGAAGACCTTTTTTGATTTACCACTAATTTAATTAAAATTATAGCTATGTAGATACAAAGCTAAGATTTTGATTAAATTAGTGATAAATAGAACAATCGATGCTATGCTATTCTTAGAATCTGACATGTATCATCTACATATCAGTTTCTAAGAATATCATCGATTTTGCGTAAATGTCAAGAAATCAAGGACAGTAACAACGAACAAAGCCTTCAGAATATAAAAGTAGAGGGTAGCCAAGAATATAATGACATAGAATCCAAGAAAAAAGCTTGAATATTACAGGGTCGCCGAACAAATATTGACGAAGTGTTTGTACAAACCGACTTACAGAAAATAAATCATTTATCAAATACACAAGTTGACTAAGTCATATACACTAGTTTGAAGGACCGAATAATATTCGAACAAAGTTGGAACCGCTTAATAATTTTCCACTAACGTTGGCACAAATTCCCGACTAAGTACCACACAAAGACGACGAGGACGTTGGTTCAAATACGCAGCCACCGTTTCAAGGTCGCCAGTCCTTTGACTGTTAGAAAACTTTCCAAGGTGCAAATAATATTTACAATAAAGATGAGAATTTATCTTAAGTACAAAGTTTGCTTCAACTGTACAAGTAGATATGAAATGAAGCATTCAGCTAGACGAGATCACGAAAGAGATAAAAGGATAATAAAAAAATATGGACGACGAGATGTTTAAAAAATAACCAATAAGCATAAAAGAGAAAGCCCACCTGAGTCCAGAAAAGGCAATTAGGCCAATTAGGAGCACAACTTTTAGCAGTGGGAAGATGTCGTTACTGAAGATAAAGATATTGTAGTTTGCACAACTCAGCTAACATGTCTTTTAACAAGTTCAAAGCAGGTTTTATTCTAAATCTTTAAAGTATAGCTAATCTAAAGCTATATATATACATATTTGTATATATCCTTCATAATTTGACAAACCCACCTATATTATAACCAGAAGCGTGAAACAAGTTAAATTAGTTCCAAACCATAGAACAATGTAAACCGGCTAAGTAGACGTTTCGAAACGGCTTAGATCTCTCGGTCTGTGGCAGGACAACCTTCAACAACGAGATAGATTGTCTGTTCCACGTAACCTAAGCCAACGAACTATCTGTGCTATGCAAAATTGTAATACTAAACTTAGATATCAAGTATTATTCTTGAAGTTAGAACACGTTCATTCGAATCGAACTGAACATTTATGCGATTATTTAATGTATTAATTTTAAGTTGAATTCTGACGGACACACAATTCCGTAAAATACAATGATTTATTATAAACGGCAAAAACAGTATTACTCTCACTCTCAAATCGAATGGATTTCAATGTAAAAAGTTATTTGGAGGACGTAAATCAGTTCATTAATTTGGAATACCACATTTTTTTTATATTTCAACAGCTAGCTAAATCAATCTTTACCGACATTTTCGACTGTTTCGAGGCCAACCCAATTTTTATTTATCGAAGTGAGGTTTTTAGTAGGGTTGTAACGGAGCTTCGCCTCCGCTTCCGTTACTGCGGAAGTTCCGCAAGAAATCGTATCTTCGCTTCCGCCTCCGCCTCCGCACAATTTTTGCGGAGTTATAACGGAGGTTTATTTACGTATTTATAAAATAAATAACGCGCAAGCTGCGACGCTCGACAAACGTCCGGCCGCGTTTGAGCGCGAAATGGTCAAAAATGAACTAGTGCGAGGCGGGAATGCGGCAAACACAATTTGTTTCTCCTTAATTTTCATTACAAGAAGGTAATATTTTTTTTTTTACCAAGTATACTACTATTAATGTACGTATTTAAAATAAAAAAATGTTTTAATTAACCACAAATTTCAATTTTTTCTATATGTACTTTCACCTCCGCCTCCGTGAACCTCCGCTTCCGCGGAGGTGAGACGCGTCGCCTCCGCATCCGCCTCCGCTAACAAGCCTCCGTTACAACCCTAGTTTTTAGTAACAAATTCGAACATGGAAGCTGGATTTCTCCCGAATTCTATACATTTTTTATTAAGCTTTATTTGGGCAGCAATATCAAAATAATAGAATTAGGTCAAAGTCTGTATTAATGGAATTTTTTAAATTGACTATTATGTGTTCATTTAAGTATGTTCTCTGAGCTGATATTATATAAAATTCTCCTATCACAATGTTTGTCCTAGAAGTCCTCCAAACGGCTGAGCCGATTTTAATGAAATTTCGCATATAGATTCGTTAGACATAAGAATTAGTTTTAATCTATTTTTTATATTACTTCTATCGACATACGCGGGCTAAATCTCGAGGCACTGCTAGTGTACGTATAAAGAACGCACATAACGCTGTTATTTCTTACGTTTGCCTTAATTTCATGTTCCATTGAAGCATTAAATAGAATGACGAGTAGGGTGGTGCAGTCTTTTTAGTAATTAGCTGTCATAATAAATTACTTACATAATTAGAAAGTAGCAACTAAAATTATGGGGCTGTGACAAATTATCCCCAATAGTTGGGGTGGTTGAACGCAGGTTTTATGAAATATTTTTTTATGAACAATAACCAGGTAATTATTGAAGTGACTACCTAATAGGAAAAATTGAAAAGATTTTTATACCTCAGGGGCAGATGAAAAGTTGTGTCGGCAAATTGTTCTCCGTTGAAACGTTCTATCGGTAAAATAATGAAAAGTAAATCGTTTTGTCGGTGAACTATTCAACAGTGAAAGGATCTTCGGAAAAATGTTTCAGAACAAAATTTATAAAATAACAAAAAACAGGTTATACTTATAAAAAAAAAATAGTTTGAAACTAACATATAAGAAGCTTAAATGAATGCTATATTGACATAATATTCACTACTCAGTATTTATGATCAAAGCGAGTGCTTCAACTAACCTATCACTATCAAATTAAATGACACTTCGTTGGACAATACACTTTAAAATACAATACAAATTTTTGGTATCGAATAGAACCGAGTGAACAAGGAGCTTGTTTCAATAAAAGATACATGAAGTAGAAAAGCTACCTACACCTTGTGAAAGACTGTCCAAATGAATGAAATCTGAAAGCTGAAGATGCGACGCAGGTGAACTGGGTGGAGAGGATGCGACACAGATGAACTAAATAGAGAGAATGTCACTTCGAATAAACATGTAAGTACATGAGTGGTGAAAGTAAAAGTAACCTGTTTATTAGCAGTAAGGACATGCATCGGGTAAATGAAGACTTGAAGTACCTACTCATCTATGGAAGCATGTGGGCAGAAGAGTATACAGTTCAACCCACGGTAACTTATTGCATTCAACAATTTAGTCATTATGCTGTACGAGACCTAGGCCAGGCACTCCTTAAAGAAAACAAAGTAATAATAAAGACAAAACTAACAGATCAGATTAAATAATATGTACCTAATCTTCTTGCCGTTTTTACAAGGACGAATACTGGGGCCATTTTGGTTGACAAGATTGCGGTAAAAAAAACGCCAATAAATTTAGTGCTCTCCTCGTAGTAATACTACTAGTAATTCAGATAACGGATATATAGAGTAAAATACAACACAATATTAAACTCAAATTGATCTATAAGATAAACTGCATGATCAATTTTCTTGTATCAGATGACAAGAGCAGCACGACGCCGTACTTAATACACTATACAAGGCACTATTCACGAGGTTACTGATTAACTCCTACTTCCGACAACAAAGCCCGTATTTAGTTATCGGTTAATTCAATGCCTTCTCACTAAACGGAAACATTGAACTGAAACTGTAATACACACATCAAAAGTGTCTAGGGATCAAGCATTTTTATGCGGATTTCTTGAGATTGAGATGTGGCTTTGTAATAAATTTATAATTTTATAAATTTATATGGATCCTTTTTGGTGCATTTCATAATTTGAATCAGGAACTGTGAATCAAATTCGAGTAAAAGATGAAAATCAGCTGTCAATATTTTCCCTATAAAAACATACAACGCATTGAAGACATTATTAGTGCTACTGTTTCCCTACTACTGATTAAAACCAACGTTATTATGGAGCGGCGACGTCATTTAAGCAGGGAAGAAATGCTCAGAGCCGTGGGAATGATAGAAGCTGGTTCCCGGCAACGTACTGTGGCTTTAGCTCTGAATACAAGTCAGAGTGTTATCAGTCGACTTTGGACACGTTACCGAAGCACTGGTACCGTGGCTGAGCGCCATGGAGGACGGTATCGCTGCACCACACGGAGACAAGACCGATACATTCAAATCTTAACTCGAAGAGCTCCAACAATAACCGCCATGATGTTAGCCGTGAGGCTTCATCACTCTTCAGGGAACTTAATTAGCGACCAAACAGTCAGAAACCGCTTGCATGAAGTGAACCTTCATTCCCGAAGACCGCTACGGGTACCACCTATAGCAATGCACAATCGTAGGATTCGATATCAATGGGCTCTTGAACACAGAAATTGGGCAGAAGAACAATGGCGTTTCGTGTGCTTTTCTGATGAGTCTCGTTTTGGTATGAGACCGGATACAAGACGTATACGACACTGGAGAACCCCTGGACGCCAACAGCGATTAAAATCCTGCCAGGAAGTCCATCCTTATAGTGGTGGAACCATCATGGTATGGGCGGGTATTTGGATCGGCGGAAGAACTGAGTTGATTTGGATCAGAGGCAACCTCAACGCTCAAATTTATGCTGAAACGATTGTATCAGACGTCATCGTTCCTCTACAAGTGCAAATCGGTCCCTTATTTCAGTTAATGCATGATAATGCACGACCGCACACCGCAAGAGTTGTAAGACAGACTCTCGCCGCAGCTAACATCAATGTCCTGCCCTGGCCTGCTCAGTCGCCAGACTTGAACCCGATTGAGCATGCATGGGATATGCTACAGAGAAGAGCTCTGCCGAATATGGAGGGTATCCAGTCGCAAGAAGACCTTTTTTTGTTGTTGCAACGAACATGGGCGGCCATTCCACAGCGTGATTTGGATGAACTCATTTTGAGTATGCCAAACCGATGTTCTTGTGTTGTTAGTGTTCGCGGTAGAAACACGGATTATTAATTGTTTAAGTTACCCAATAAAATTTTAGAGAAAACTGTTATTTCAGTCTTTTTTTCGAACTTTTATGTTAGTGGTTCAAATGTCAAATATCCCTTTATTAGGAAAATGGCAAATTTCTTTATTAATGCAAAGGTGACTTGGTTTATCGTTACTGTGACAAACGAAAACACTTTATTTGATGAATCCTTAAAGAAAATTTTAATTAATATCAATCAGGAGAAAAGTTATTGCAAAAATATATGTTGATCCCTAGACACTTTTGATGTGTGTAGTTAAGAGCACACGTTTATTTGTAGAGGTATAACAAGGGGTAAATTAGTCAAGCCAAGTTGTAAATTTTTGTGACATCATTAGAGATCATGAGCAATATTTAGACGTAAGTAATAATAGAAATCCTCATGACAACTATTTCTAAGCCATCAACTTTCAACAAAAACCTACACATAGAAAAATTTGTCATAACTTTCAATCACTGGTATGTCAACGGATCAAATCATGTAACAACTATTACACAAAACCGCATAGAAAATAAAATCGCACATTAATCACGATACCGACGACAATATAGAGACATGCGCAGACGCCGATGCGCGTAAACACGCGCGAAGTGGATTCGCAACTGCGATATGAGCTCACGAACAGCGACCGCGGAACTTCTTTCACTTCGATTTCGGTACGACCATTCATAATGTGCCGTATGGTCTGACTTTGATTTTAACACCTGGCTCCTATTCTAAGGTTCTTCCTCCTATACAGTATGTAATGAAATTTCTTTCTGAAACAGTGCGTATGCGACACTAGATAAGACAAAATTATTTGGTCCAATATGCGAATTCAACACAACGTGACATTATAACAGTCATATATTATAACAATCCCTAATATAAGACAACATTATGGATAGGACACTTGCGTAAACTATTCAATACCACTTACGCATAACTTATAGCATCATCATTATTCCCAATCAGTAATCTGGATGCCAAATTTTATTGGCACTTTCCCCAAAAAATATTATATTGTAGCGAATATGATTTCGGCAATCAAATGAGAGATACTAAGTATGGTTTATTAACCGCATTTATTAAAGGTCGATTTTCAGATTTCGAATTTAGAACCTAAACTGTAACTGAACATTTGGAACTTAATTATTTATCAAGGTAGCTAACCACTAATAAGTCTTCAGAACTTCCTAGATGTTTACGGTTCCGTCAGGACGGTAAACATCCGATATACCTTTAGTAACTTCAAGTAAAGGGATACTTTGTTAGTGTTATATAGAGTTTGGTCCTTTGGAAAGTCCTTTGTCTAGTAATGGATGGGTGGAACAGAAGAGACACCGGGGTGGTTTTTAGTCAGTAGAAGTCTGACAGTCCCCGTCGCCCACCCCAGGGCGGCGGACATGCATGAGCATTTTCCACCCCGAAACAAAAAAAAAAGTGTTTATTGAGTGAACATGCCTTACCGTGACACATAATGAGCAAGTACATACGCAAGTTCATATTATTAATAACGAGTTTAAGAAGTATTCTGCTACAATTTCTAAATTCAGCCTTTCATTTTATTATTATTATGAGTTAATTATTCTTATATTCATATGGTTTAAAACTAATTACAGAGAGTTTGGGTACAAACTGTAATCTGACGTCCTCGTCAAATTCAAGGAGGTAACTATGCTACTTGTTCTCGACACGAATAAATATTTAAATAATAAAATAAAAAAGTGGTTTTCGTTCTAATTTTCAGATATCAGAATATGTAATATCCACGTAGCGGCGACACGAGCGCATATAACGACATATAATAGAACAACGGGCATTAGGGCGCAATTATTACCTCAAAATATGTGACCTTGTAACTCATGCGTCTGATTATTAAATTATATTGATTTCGGCAACGATGACCGCGGATGTATCAAAGTCAATGTCATCTCTCGAATCTAAACTCCAAGCCGAAATGTTCAATATCCGGAATGACTTTCACGTTATTCACATAATGTATTTCTATACAGTTTATTCCTTTAAGAAACTTCTTATTTTAACATACACATTTCATTGTTACAAAGGGCAGTGTTCATATAGTTGCATATTTCGGTTAAAATTAACAACACCGTCATTTGCATTAGGACTGATTTACAATCATCTGATAACTTTATTCGAGGAATAATTTTGACGTATAGACAGTTTTTTTTTTTTCATACAAAAGCTGTTAAGCGTGATTTTTTTTTTTTTTTGTTTATTTGGTAAATCCTTTGTCAGATGGATGGCCAGATGCAAAACTTAGGTAGATGTACCACCTATGAGTTGATTTGGCATATACTCATGTATACTTCTTTTTTAGATTCGTTTCAATCGGTTTACCCCAAGTATTGACATAGGTTCACATATTTCTCGCCTACGCGGTAATGATCATCATCGTAAATAACAGTGATTCAACACTACAACTAATACGAAATCGTAATATATTTATATTAGAGTGATCTCAGCAACAAGCATAATCAGAAAACAGATGAGATGACAGTATCTTTGTTAAAAAATCTAAGAAACTGCAGGACGGAAACGGACGATGAGTTTCTTTAAAATAAAAAAAGAACTGACTAACGTCAAGATTTTAACTCATGTGTAATGTGAAATAGATACCGAGACTTTGATCCTAGAGAAGTTAAAGAACGAAAGAAAATTAAAAAGATCGTTTTTAAAATTACAAAAACACAAACATTAAACATGCTTCGGAGGAAGCATGAAGGAGGGAATAACAAAATAACTACAAAAATCAAAATTATTACCTAAATTCATTTCATTCGCTTCATCATTATAATAACATTAATAACTAAAAGAATTACCTAAACATGACTCAAGACAGATTAAAAGTAAAAGTGTGTACCCGTTTCATTCACAAGACGTGACACACAAAAAAAAACTTTAGCATAAGCAATGAAAATGACACAATATTATTCAAGTTGTTACATTTCTAGACCGCTTATTATATTCAGGCCAAAGAAAAGAAATAAGATAAACTCAAAACGTAGATTACGATAAAACGAAACTTTTTATCTTATTCCAAATCCACGCGTAATCAATTATTCATAAGATTATACGAATGTTTCATGAAACCTTTGTTCGTCAAAATGCGCGCAGGTTTTTCTGAAAGCGAAATAATGGCGATAAATTTATCAATGAAATAGGTCCTTTGTGTAATTGTGATAGAGCTGGTAGGTAGGACAACGCATCGATCAGTGTTTGAGGTGAGCTGCGGATGAAGGCGTAATATGTGAAAATTGGGATATAATGGTATGAATACGAGGGATCAATGACAGAGATAAAATGCAATTAATCACCGTTCAGTAAAACCCATGTGCGATAGGTGGTATTAAAAATATGAACATTTATCACCGTCCGTGTTTAATGCGATTATAAGCCCGAATGATGAACTACTTAGGCCCGCGTTAATTTAGAATAATGATTCAAAATGTGGGCCAGACTAATCCGACTAACAAAAGATTGAGTACCACTCTCTAATTTTGGAGCTTATTATAGATGTGTGTGGTGTGGCGATTTGGTAGTTGCAGGAGCAACATGTCCGGAGATCGCACAAAACAGCAAGGTTTATAGAAAGAAAAAAAGTAGTTTCGCCGCAGTGGAACACGATAATTTACAAAAAGGGCAGAAAAGAATGATTCTAGATATGCATTAAATCTTACGCTAAATAGTTTTCTTTATATACCGCGAAATTTTGTCGTCTTTTAAAGACAGCCTGACAGCCAGTCTACTAAACATTAGCAAAAATATAATTTTTGAATATTTTAAATATTATTATTATTTAGCTAGGGTGGAATAAACTCTGGTAAAACTGTCGTCAACCCATTCCGCGTGCTCTTGGAACGCAAGACTCGGACTGTGGTCGCAACTATGGTGTTTCAATTATTCAATAATAGTTGTTTTTTTTTTTTTGCTATGCTAGCCTCCGTCGCGTAGCGGGAGCGAACGCGGCCGCTGCGCAAGGAGGCGCGGTTTCGATCCTCGCGCCGTGCAAAAATTTCTATGCATGAATTTAAATATATACTGGTCTGGTCTGGTTGTGCCTCGGAAAGTACGTTAAGCCGTTGGTCCAGGTTGCCATACGAACTTCTAATGGCAGTTGTTACGGGTTGTTGGAGTTTTCTCAGAAGTCCATCAATTGGTGTAACTGCAATGCTTCGATATCGCCTTCGGGTTATGGAGGTCAGACGGCAGTCGCAGGCGGAATCACTTGGATACTTAGTGTAAGTCATGCACAATATAATTTGAACTGGGTTAAGTTTAAAACGCCATTAAACTTCATTTCTTTGAAAAAGTACCTAGGCCGACAGGATCAGTGCAAAATAACGATGCCATCAATTAAAGACAAGCTGTTAACAGGTTTAGCCAAGCGGATAGACATAACATCACGCAACACGCAGTCATAATCATCATCATCAGTATTTGATTAAAATATTTGTAGTGACAGTTTTCGTGATGGATGTGGGAGTGTGTTATTTTAACACTACTTACTGTGATGATGAAATATTGCTCAGAGAGGCGAGGAGTTTTGGTAAACACTTAGAAAGGGAAGTTGACAGCCTTCGTGTCGTAGCGGTAGCGGACGCGGCCGCTGCGCAAGGAGGCGCGGGTGCGATCCTAGTGCAGTGCAAATATTTTTGTAAGCATGAATATGAATATTTGCACTGATCTGGTCGTGCCTCGGAAAGCACGTTAAGCCGTTGGTCCCGGTTGCCATACGAACATCTAATGGCAATCGTTACGGCTTTTTGGAGCCCACAAAAGTCCAACAATTGGTCTAACTGCAATGCTTCGATATCGCCTTCGGGTTGTGGAGGTCAGACGGCAGTCGCCTCACGGAAAATATCAAAAAAATATCCGAAAAAAATGAAAAAATATCCGAAGCTGAAAAAACTTCGGATGCGACTGGAATTACCGCTAAGATGATGATGATCATGACTTAGGAAGGGAAGTTGACTACGGATTCATATCCGTAGTCAACTTCAGTTCCTAAGTTCCGTAGTATTTTTTTTTAGACGTCATCGTCTAATGGAGAAAAATGGAAGAAAAAGACATTGGTATAAGGGCAGTAGAATGAAAACTTAATTGCCAGGATTTGGTCCCCGATAAAAAACAAAAGCTGGCCTTTTTTCGTTGGGACGAAAACGAAACTGAAGACAAACCAGGAAAGTAACGGTGTCGATCACTGCAGGAAGTCATTCTTCGCATGCTGTTATAGCTGTGGATTGCAATAACAGCAGCGAAGGTTTGCTTGGCAGACAGGGTCGAATTTGCAGTGGGAAATTATTAGTATTTAAGCTTATAGAGGCAAGATCGCTGGCCATATTTTTTTAAACGATGCATAACTTTGAGAGCAATCTTAGCCTAGTGAAAGCGGCATCGACTTATGAATGGTCGTGGGTTGGAAACCAGGTAACCGCGGGCGCACTAGTGTGTATGGCTTATGTAAATCATTTCATTACCACTGCCCTCAAAACGATAAAGGAAAACAAACAGAAACGTGAGCATGTCGTAAATAAAAAAAAAACAAAACGCAGACGTGACATCTACGAACCCACATTGGGCCAGCGTGATGGATTATAGCCCACTCGAGGAGAGGAGACCTAGCTCATGGCAGTGGAAACATTACAGGTTCATTATACTATGCTTTTGCTAACTTCTTTTCCAATAATTTAAAATACTATTGCATTCCCGAAAACTAACAAGTGATAGTTTCTTTTGGACTTCGAATTACGAGAACAAAATTGCATTATTCAGCCTGCACAATATAGTCTATACATTCCCCTTCAATAGTTCAGAACTCCTTTGATATCGAACACGGCAAGTTGTATATAATCTGTATTGCTATCAACATGACAACAGGCGGATTAGTGCTCGCAAATTTTCAATGCGGTTGGGAAGTTCCTTTGTCATCTGTAACGACATGCATGCCATGCAGAAGATCCGGTGTAAATGGAATGAACAATTTGTAGCCGACAGAACTAGGGGCTTTATAGCACAAAGCTCCATCGACGGTCTGTGAAGCAGTATATGAGTCCCTTGAAAAACTTGGTAGTAGTTCAACTAGATACGATACAGGCCATTTTGGCACAAAGCGTTATAGAATGGAAAGAACTGTAACATGAATGAAAGTTTTTTTATTTATTTTTTGGTTTCTCCGTATTATTGTATGGACAACAGCAGGTCAAGCTACCCGAAACTGTCAAATATTCCCAATCAACCTTGATGCTTTAGCGATGACGTTGAAAATCTAAGAAAAAAATTAACAGATTGTAGTAGCTTGACGTGCTGTCGTCTGTGCATTGAGGTCTTATAATAACATAGTTTCACACATACCACCATTTCTGGTGTATATTAAAAGCTAGGCTTTGATTGAGATTTTTTTTTTATTGAAATCATAACGTCAAAGAATAAATTATAATGGCAAAATATAAATCATAGTATCCTTTTGACATTGGCATAATAGTTAACATCGGCTCCACTTGCCTTAAATAAAAATAGAATAGAATATCTAAATCATAGTGCCAAAATAAAATAAAAATTACAATGTCCAAGAATATTTTAATGTCCTTATTTCTTTAGGTCCCAGGAGCAATGTGCTCTGGCTGAAACCGCTAAACGCATGAGCTACAGATCCGGTCGAAGTGACGGTGCTTGGGAGAGACCTATGTATATCCAGCAATGAACAACTTTCGGTTGAAGTACTGATGAAAATTTTCTTATCGTTGTATTCGTAATAGCTCATTCGGTTTTATTTCAGTTAATTAATAAAAAAGGTGGACTTATTAATTCCACCAAGATTAATGTGAATCATTAGTATTCCAACAACAGCTTATTACCATTAATCAACTATTGATTAATATGAAGGAAGTAAGTTAAGAACCATCGCAGAGAGATACAGGAACAATGTGTCTTTATTTTAATGAAATGGAATTTAAAGAACCTGGAATTCAGTACAGAAGCACATCCCTATTCGCCTAGCGAAGTGTTTCTCAAACAAAAGTGAATTACACATATCATTGCAAGTAAGAGGCCGTATTCTTTAGCATCGTAACCAAATAAGAATTGATCTCGCAATGGGGTGACGAGGTCGGCGGCATATCAGCCGGACTCCTTGCAGACAACACAATACAATCGATTAACACTGTAGGCGCTACCAAAATTGGTGTTGTTTCACTTGACCAGCTTATTAAGACACCTCTTTATTTACGCAACACGCTGAAAACGTCCTTATTAAAATATAAAATAAGACATACGAATATTAGCGACACCACCTTTTTTGCGCCGGTCGAAAGTTTCCGTTTAAGGTCGATGGTGCATTCAGTAGCGTGAGAGGCCATATCATGCAACTACAATACTTTAATAAATATTTAATTCCATGGAATTATATAAGAAGTAAGGGATTTTGAATCAAGGCGGCCGAGTTTCGAACAATGATGGTGGTCTGTCAATATACTTGTTGGCAATACTACAAAAAACTGACACTACACAATCGAACCATAAGCAGGTACGAAAAAAAATATTCACCAATTGGAATTCTTACGTAATCGGACATCATTTCTTTATGCAGTTTTTTTTTTTTTAGAAAAATGATCTTGTGCATGGTACAACGCTAAAGTTTTCAGGAATTCAAAGCAGCTGCGATTATTTGGAGCCGACATTAGACAAAACAAATTAAATGTAATTTATGCAGAAGAAAGTTACGAACTTTGTAAAAATCGCCAAAGTTTCTTTTGTAAGTAAAAATAGAGGACCCAAAACACAAAAAAAATCAAAGTAAAAATATTCATAAGCAAACTTGACTAATAGCAATAGAGGGTTGCCCGTAAAATACATATCTTACCTAATGCTAATAAAAAAAAAACAGAGGTATATTTGAATCTCGTTCGTTCCTACATTCGAGTCATCCTTGCTAATTTAATTACAAAAAACCCGTTTAACTACAAATCTGTATTTACTTCAAACAATGACAATCTCGTAAACTTAAGTCTCACGGCTCAAACACCGGTTTTCTCACAAGCTGGTACTATCTAGGCCTCGTCACCCATAAATGGTGCTAAAATGAAGCGTCGATAATTTACATGTAATTTCACGACAGCGCCATATGTAGCAATCATGGATACTTGACCTAATTGCGAAGTAAGGCTGGCTGTATATTAAGCGATACTACTACCCGCAATCGGTCCGCGTCGTGGCTTACGTTACGGCCCGCTCCCTCTCCCAGAGAATACCTTAGTCCCAGCAATGGAAACGTTATATCCTGATGAAGAGTAAGTGACCAGCTCGCAATAGGCACTGTAGGTAAATTACGGCCCGCCACCTTTCATTGAAAGGAGGCTTTTGTTCCAGAAGTGGAAATATTATAGGCAGATAATACAGAAGAGCCAGGGTGTAGTGTGGAGGAGTGTCCATGTACACTAGTAAAGTATGTAGAAACTTTATCAATTAGGAATTCGTAGAATTCGTAAGTAAGCAGCTCGGAATCTGGCCTAGTGCCCAGTTGTTTGATCCACGCCATGATGCATGGCGACATAGCTCTTCGAGTCGCTAAACTTAAGTGGCAGTGGGCAGGCACATTGCTCGTAGAACCGATGGCCGATGGGGCAGTAAGGTTCTGGAGTGGCGGCCACGTACTGGAAGACGCAGCGTAGGGAGGTCCCCAACAAGGGCAACCGATGACCTGGTGAAGGTCGCGGGAAGCCGATGGATGCGGTCAGCACAAGACCGGTCATCGTGGAAAGCCTTGGGGGAGGCCTTTGTTCAGCAGTGGACATCTATAGGCTGGAGAAGAAAATGATGCATGGAACTTAAAAAGTGGCGAAATAAGTTTATTGGATGTTAGTTTCCTTACTTTGCACTCCCAGCTCCAATGGACCTCAAACCAAGATGTGCGTTCGGAGACATTAAGTGGTCTACGAGTTCGCTCCTTGATCTTTGAACGGTTGGGTGGACAACCTAGAATTTCTTGGAAAATTGAAATGCTAATCGAGTTTATAAGTAGGTCATGTTATATGTATGCAAAATTCTTAAGATATTGAATTCGAAGTAGGTTGCAGAGTACCGTAACTTCGCCTTGTATATATGAAACGCAAGAAATCCTTATAAATCTGAAGTATTTTCAGACAAGATTCAGCAGGAAACATCAAAAGCAAATATCCTTACTCTCAAGTATTTTCAGATAAAAAAGACTCAACAAAAAAAAACGCGTCAATTACTGCCAGAGAATTTATTACAAAACAAAAACCTAAATTAAAACTATTTCTACTGACATCCAATCTAAATTAACATACCAAAAAGGTTTTAAGACATAATAGTGATAATTCAGGCAATAAGGAAAACTTCGGAGTTATTACAAACATTGTGAAAGAAAAACGAGCTTTCAAGAAAATAAGGTAAGCACACTGGAACTGCCAAAAAAACCTTGGGTTTAACGAGAGATGACCAAGAAAGAATTGATATGATAGGCAAGAAGATAACCAAAGCCGAAGGCGAGTTGGTAATATTATCATTTTTAAACTGATAAATAACACCCTGAGTGCAGTTTTCTATTCCTGGGTGCACATTTAAATTGCTAGTTCAGTTTTTCAATTGTTGCTGTCTATACAGTTTAATTGTATGTTCGTTTAAAATTTTCGTAGTTCAAAATCCAAAATAGAACTAATTTACGAATCTAATTTAATCCACATTAAGCTACAACTATAGTGATTGATGGCCTTGAGAGTATGATGATAATACACTAAATAATAATAATAGGTAAGTGTAAAATTAATTCTAAATTAGGGTAGGTACTAATATATTAAAGTTTTTTGTCTCTGCAGCATCTAAAGGTTGAACGGTAAAATATGGCAACAGCATATCAGCCCCCTAATCAGCGAACACTTTTTTGTCAAATGATTGCGACTAGTTGGTATCGTTCGGGCCGCCCATTGGTCCGTTCGGTCCAAACGGTCCTAACTAGTCGCAATCATTTGCCAAAAATGTGTTCGCTGATTAGGGGGCTGTTTACCTCTTCACCATTATAATTATGTTTGGAGGCCCGCGAAGTTCAAAGTTAGTATCAGATTGTATTGCAAAAACTTGAACAACTTTTACAGTAAATTTTATATAGGAACCTCACCTCTTTTTAAGTTAAAGATACATTTGCTTGGAGCCTGTGTTGTGTGTTGACCTAAATATGATTCGCGGCGGTAAAAATATTTATTTAAAGAATTATTGTCACAATTCTTATTTGCGCTGTCGAATGGTTATTTTATAATTGTAATTTTGTTGACATGATATGTAATATTTAATATATGTATACACAGACATTAAATATTTTGCGTGTGCTCAGAATCCAAATTTAAATCTAGTGCTATGAACATTATTAACGAAAAATATAATTACTAATGTAAGCTAGTCTAGAATTTATCATTTATTTGTTATTAGTGTTATTTATTTCTCAGTTGCCAACCAATCAAATTAAATTAATTATTTATTACCTATCTAGCGGCACTCATTATCTTATTTTCCTTTGTTGATATGTGGATAATGAAGTGTGTTGCAATATTGTGAGTTATGTATTATTTTTCCTCTTCTCCCACTACATATTGTAGCTGTTTTTTGCCCCTGAATAAAAAATCATTAATACATTCATGTTCATATTACCCTATTGAATGACTATTTCATTTAATGACATCAAGACAATTGAAGCCAATTCTAGCTCAACAATGACTTGTCTTGCTGATTCTAATCATATAAAGTTATATTACGGTCACAAATCATATTTTAATCTACATACAATTTGGTCTGATAATATAATTGCATAAAAATTTAAGTCAATTTGAATTTCGCCGGCTAAACTTAGCGCATTCCACTAAAATATAATTATTCGAACAACATTCGAGGTGCCATAAAAAGAATCCGTAATTCCTTCACATCCTTTGTCCGTTGTGGAATTTTACAATAGAAAATTATTATGTCTAATAAAAACAAGCGGAGGAGTACTGGCAGTAACAAAAGGGAGAAAAAAATCTTATAAATAGGTAATTAAGCGAAACATTAATGAGAACAATAAGTTCGACTATAGGAATGACGGAAGCACTTCATCAAGCAAACATTATAATATTTTCAAAGAGTAATGTCTCGAAGATCATGTTAATTGAAGTCAATATGTTACCAACAATTTTAGGCAATAAAAACTAACATCTACAAAATAAACAGAGCAAAGAGATGAGATACGTCGAAGAAATCCTTGCCGACGAAACTAGTAATAAAGTTAGTCAGTCTGATAAGCAATCAACTGAGTAGATTCTAGATAAACTTGTTAGTGGAGAAAGTAACTGTACTAGTAGAAGAATAATATTAATTAGGATTAGAAACTTGGTAGACCAGCCAATAAAAGCTTCTAAAGTTATTTGGCAACAGAATTAAATTAATTATCATCTGTCTTTTAGATATTTTCACCATTGACATATAGATACAGACGTTTGATGTTAGATGCCTAGGATTTTTTTATTGCAAAGGATCGAGATACCTATGCGGAGAAACTTTTTACTATAGTGGAGTTATGTTATATGATTTATGTATATTATTGTATTATGTAAAAGGTACACTTTTAATCCATCCAAAGTTATTTTTTAAAGATTGTTTTCAGTGATAAGCCCATCCATTGTGTCACTCTTACTTAAAACTTCTACGTTTATATAACAAACAGTAAAAATAAAGATTTACTTATTAAGAGTATTCTATGTATGTTATACAATATTGGAAGTAAGTAATACGTCATTTTAATGAAGACAGTCACACACGCCTAAACAGGTTGTTATTTCATTTGATTAAGGTACATGCAATAATTTGAGCAAGCGTGGTGATTACGCACAATCCTTCTCTGTATGAGAGAAGACCTGTGCCAAGCTGTGGGACGATACAAAAAGGTTGATGATGATGATACATGCAAAACCTTGGACTTGGTCATGGATACATGACTTTTGAATGAGGAAGCAAACTGAAGATATGTAAGTTGAACACAACTTCGGCCAGAAAGGACGTGATAATTGAGATGACGGATAATAGTACAGTAGAAAATATGTAGAAACAATAAACAAACTGTAGGAGGCTGATGACACAATTATAATAAAACATTCCAAGAATAGATAGCCGAGAGGAAGACCAGGCATGATGTACAATATACAAGTTACGACGGTCAAAAAACTAATGTACTTTTTAGACAAAGATTGATACTAATTGATAAGATTGATGGCTGACAACAATTGATGAATGAAGACAATTTCGCACGCAATCTCCCATAAAGTACGCCATTTAAATATTAAATTTTGTAGATGACTCGAGGCCTCGAGTACATTACGATGATGAATATGCATGGCATTGAGTAATGCTATTATAAAAGCCACAAATAATAGGTGTGAAATGATTAATATTGTATTCGTTAAAAACACAATTGAAATGTAGGTCCTATTACATTTGCTATGAATTAAAACAATAGCTTGATTAGAAACACCAGTTAGTGGTCACGGATCAAAATTATGTAGATTTGGTGTTATTATGGTATTTGTATAGAATCTAAATATCGTGAGAAGGTGAGATGGTACAGACGGCAGCACATCAAGCCACAACAATCTGTCAAATTTCTTTATTACATCATCAACTATGTCTAAAGCATTATGGCTCAAGATTGATTGGGAATATTTGACAGTTTCGGGTAGCTTGACCTGCTGTCGTACATGTAAATATTTTAAATCAACATTCATTTAGTACATCATGTTTGATTCAAATAACATTAACAGTCTTTGCAATGAACTATGCATAGTATCGCTTACTTCTCATGAGAAAATTACTATTCTAATTCGTATGCTTATATTTATATATCATAATAATAAACTACAAAATGGACTTACTTAATATACGGATCTCAAACTTAACTTACCAGACCATTGTCACCGTCAATTCCATTTTCGACCAAGATGTCTTCAAACAATATGTCTGCCTCGCATGGCGAACACAAGTTGCTAAGCAATTCACTGAACCTTTCCACTTTGCGCACACACACAGCTCCTAGTAAGCCTCCTACATCCTCTTTCACTTTTGGCACTACACTATCTTCTACATAATCAACGTTATTAACTTCTATTGCTTTATCAGCGGCAGGAATACAACTATTGTGACTATATTTGAGCCCATCATGATCCAGTTTCTGTTCGTTAATCTTAATTTCGATACCATTCTGGTGTCCAACATCATCAACAACAAGGTCATTAAATAAATCGTCGATTTTCTCGTCATCTATACATGACATGTCTTTTTCGTTCACAATATCGTTAAAAAATTCTTCACTATTAACTCGTAATGGTTTTTCGTTTTTTCTTTCGTATATCTCACTATTCGATTTCTTTTCTTCGTTTACGGAATTCTTGTTTCTACTTTCATTCAATTTAGAACTGCGCTTTTCGTCAATATTCTTTCCTTTAGTACTAGTCACTATAAAATTATTTTTGTCTTTTTCTAAAATAGTTTTATTAATGGAATGTTTTGTTTTCGTCTTAATAGCACCAATTTCCTTATCGAAGCGTGTCGAAGACGTATTTTTTAAATTTTCTTTTTCATTGCTTTGTCGTCTGTTTGATCGTTTATCTCTATCTAGTAACTTGGAATTTTTAGGCGATTTCGTTTTGCCGTCTTCAACTAAGGATTGTACTGATGAGCTTCTAGTAGATTTTCTTGGAGACGGCGATGAATCGGAAAGATTTGCGGCAGCAGCTCTGAGACGTGACGTACGCGTTGTTCTAATAGGCACTGAAGTTGAAGCTGTGTTAAGGTTTAGCTCCGAGGAAGACTTAAGATGAGCAGCAACGTCGTCTGGAGGCGTCAGTTCGGGTGTTCTTTTCGGGCGCCTGGAATTAGCAACAAAACATATTTAGCAATTCTTAGTTACCAAAAGCAATGCATCAAATATTTTATATTTAATTGAAATTAACATTTCAGTAATCTCCTATATCAAAGAATCTCACCTCTCAGTGACGTTAGCAGAAAACAGCGTCGCTGTTCTAGCCATCAGCTGTTTTCTCCTCTCCTCCTTATACTTCTGTATCCTGGCCGCGCGGGCCTCGTCGTGCGACTGACTCATGTCGGCCTCCTTGCGCTCCCGTCGACGTCACGTGCGCCAGTACCTCTCGAACCTTCTAAACCCTTGAGCTTCTTTTTTATAATTTCTATAAATCTTGTCTAGCATGGCGGCATTAAGCGCGCTATAGGGCGGAATAGTTGGCAGTGATGAATACAGACTAAGGCTTGCGTTGTGGTGACCTGGAAATGGAGAATAGAATACATTACTCACTGTACACGTAATTAATTGTTATCATAATCACCATGAGTAATATGAGTGCAGATGTAAGGTCGGGGGCAAATCGCAGAACACAAACAATGATGTTTGATTTATTAAACTGCGGTTGGTTCATTTCTTGCGAGCGGGCTTGGACGCTTTGTCCTATTGTCACGAAATGAGAATGTTACACTAACTAACAATTGTCCTGAAACTACACGTGGGCTATCATTCCAAGTACCATCTCTATTCTTAAGAAACAATATTACTACTTATCCTAGAATTCAAGTTTTGAGAACTAAAAGAACTATGCTTATTTAAAAACAGCAGACTTTTGTCTCCAATATTTCTGCTGTTTTTGCAATTTGCCGAGGAACCGTTCAGAATCATAATTTGTTAACGCCACACGTGATAGTTTAACATGTAATAGACGTTTATTACAGTCCTATGACTGAAGGTGATGGAAAACATCTTGAGGAAACCTGGACTTTATAAGTCTGAAATCGCCAACCCGCATTGAGCAAGCGTGGTGATTACGCTCAATCCTTCTCTGTATGAGAGGAGACCTGTGCCCAGCAGTGGGACGATAAAAGGGTTGATGATGATGATAGCACGAAATTCAAATACAGATATAAATATATATGTGACGTCTACCAAACCCTACTGGATTCCCGTGGTAGCTCTCAGCCCACGGAAAGGTCTGTACTCCATCGGTGGGGACATTATAGGCTGGCTATTTGTGTGCATCATACGAATATATGTAAATGTATAAATTTTACATAAGATGATATAGTGGGCGATCTACCCATTAATCTTGAACACAACCTAGATGTTTTATCTGTACTCATAACATTAGATTCAAAACAACCATTTAATCTACATAATATGAATCTGAGCTTAAATTTACCAAACCGCGCATAACCAGCTTAGTGACTGTTTCATCAACTCTACTTAGTGCACTTAACCGGAATCTGTTATCGTTAACGTAACCCTTAACCGCCGTTAATTAAACTAATAGCCAATATGGTTGGGCAACTGTTTCTGTGGGTTCGGTATAAAGGTACAGTCCCATTGTTTCGTAGGATGTAGTAGCTACGTAAGTTAGTTCCGCAGGACTATTTGTCAGGCTGAGTGTTTACAGCTTCACAGCAGTATGTGCACGGGATAGTTCATATCATGAGCGTACCCAGGGGGAAATCTCGCTTAAAATGCCCTATTTACTAATCAAAGTGTAAACGAGGATTTATCTCAAACTTTTAAATAAATCACGCAGTATACACTGGCAAAATGTACGGTGTATTAGCCAAAAAACCGCGTGTGGCTATAGCGCAAAGATTACCGAATCTAGCTCGGCTGTAATTGGTAATCTTCGGTAGGGAGTTGCGAGCTGAGGCTGCGAGCGATTAGCATTTATTTATTCGACCCTAGAAACCTGACATGCCACTGGCTGAAGCAAAATAGGTCTATAGGTGACGTCATTAATCCACGCATCAGTGTGGTTGTGGGTTATTCACTAAACTGATCGAAGAGTGGGAAATGAGGTGGATGGTCCTACCCTAATTTTCATATGATACGAAACACAGCCTCCGTGGCGTAGCGGTAGCGGAGGCGGCCGCTGCGCAAGGTGGCGCGGGATCGATCCCCGCACAGTGCTAATATTTGTATGCATGAATATGAATATTTGCACTGGTCTGGTCGTGCCTCGGAAAGCACGTTAAGCCGTTGGTCCCGGTTGCCATAAGAACATCTAGTGGCAGTCGTTACGGGTTGTTGGAGCCCTCAAAAGTCCAACAATTGGTCTAACTGCAATGCTTCGATGTCGCCTTCGGGTTGTGGAGGCCAGACGGCAGTCGCTTCACGGAAAATGTCGAAGGTTAGCCATATCAGCAGTTGGATTGGTAAAAGCGGACCCCAGACTCCAAAGCTGAAAAGGCTTCGGATGCGACTGGGATTAACGCTGAGATGATGATGATGACGAAACACAGCGGTAGCTTAGCGTATCGTTGCGCGGAAATGGGGTCTTAAATCTCTACCGCAGCGTTGTGATGACATGGCATCTGACATCTAATTACCGTTGGTTCATTTGTGATCTGTCAAATTAAGCTAAATGGGACTCTGATTTGAAAGGTTCATTCTCTAGTTAGTAGTCTATTTATATAGTCTTATTGGTCTATTCATTGAAAGTAGTCAATTTAGTGCGCCAAACGTGACTGCAGTAAAATGTGAAAAAACGTACGTCGTTACGTCAGGTGCGGACTAATTTGACAGGTCTAAACTAAAATTTTATTTTATGTCCTTCTCTTAATGAAATAGAAAGAAAAAGATGCAAAGAGCTTAAATTTAGTTTAGTTTGTGAATCGGGGTCAATGTGACAAAAAATGTACACCAGGTAAGTTGGAGTTTGATGGTACCTACAGATACACTACGTAACTGGATATTAGCCAGAATAGTCATTATTGGTAGAGCGTACGAGTGTTGCACTACAGGCAGTCTCCGAATGGGGCAAAGCCAATCTTGTAGCATTCAATGCCGCCAAAACACGGGCGTGTCTTTTCACCGCCAAAAGGAGCCCGTTCACCTTGGCTCCTACTTTTCAGAATGTATCCTTGGAGTGCACCAACCGCCTTCAACTTTTGGGAGTAGAGATTTCCTCGAACCTTAACTTTGGGCGGTTCATTGAGTCCAAGGCCAGGGTGGCTGCCAGAAAACTTAGCGTTATCGCAAAGGTCCGGCGGTACTTCACACCGGGGCAGCTTCTAATGTTGTACAAAGCACAGGTCCGCTCGTGTGTGGAGTACTGTAGCCACATTTGGGCTGGTGCTGCGAAATGTCACCTGGCTACTTTGGATTCAGTGGAGAGGCGTACGAAGAGGCTAATTGGTGACCCTGATTTAACTCGAGACGGTCTCCAAAGCCTAGAGCACAGGCGTACCGCGTAGAGTAGCCAGCCTTTCGGTATTCTATAGGATGCATTTTCGGGAGTGTGCGAGGGAATTGCATGATTTAATTTCACTAGCGTCTTGTTTCCTCTCGCCACTCCTATGACTGGACGAGGACTATGGCCTCCAGATCCTATAGACTTATAGAGGCAATCCGACAGAGGAATGTGCGAGTACTTTACGCCAACATTTGATTTATGAATCCCTATAATTAATGTTTTCCGTGTTATCGCTCATAATTATCCACCATACAATGTTTGGAATAAGTTGTGGTTACATAAATTATTTAGGAATGATCAGCTAATATGTTTATGCATTTGGAAACAGTAATATATTAGGGATACTAAACCACAAATACAAACACATTATGACGTAAGCCACCTAAAATATTAGTTTACCTACATACTTATGAATATTTATGGTATGGTATAAGCAGCAAAAAATGCCTAACAAAAATATAATTTGATATTCAAAGAAAAGGTGATTGACTGAATAAATGATTGACACCAACGCATACAGTCATCGACTCATTATAGAAACTTATATTTGGATGAACTTGCTTTTACAGATGTAAGTGAACACATAATAACAAGTGAAAGCTGGAAGCACCAGGGGCTCGATATATATCTGACGGTCACCCATCCATAAATCTACCGCAGCAAACTTAGCTTAACTTTAGATCGGCCCATGCAGCTGTCATTATTTTGCACGTGCCTCTCTACAACAACATAATTTTTTGTTTATGGGAAACTCGAAACACGTGTCCAGTATTTTTAAGTAAACAATCTATGTACAAAATTTCAAAAAGATATAATGATAAACCACCAAGTTATGAGCTAGCTATTCTACTTGAGTGTCCCAAGAAAAATATGGTCAAAGCTAGGGCGCAGTGCGTTGACCTCTGGTGTCAGCTGTGGCACGCGTGCAAGTACTATGATCTATCGTAACCGCTCGGTTACCACTCTGCAACAATTTCTAAATGTATTTGAGAAAAATAGAACATGGTGTAAAAATTATTGGAATCTATCTATTCTGTTGCTTATTCTGAACAAACCATATTCAGGTTTCGCATATACAAAAATAACGTTGTAAGTATAGCACACATCAAAATATAAGTAAAGGAGGCCAAATAATATAAAGGAAAAAATACCTACTGCAGCAAATTTAACCAGCAGGTGAGTCACGTTCATATTTAGCAGTTCTTAGTAATGATAGACTGGTCAAAACTTGCTTGACCCTCGTTTGATCCTATTTTGGGGCGATTGTATATCAAAGCTCCAAACAGGATCACATTTACGAGGGTCAACATAACTGGGCTAGATTTATAACGGCTACTATCAGATCTCTCTTCGAGGCCTCAAACACCCACACCGGAGACTTTGACATTTAAAACAGTACTTTCTAACGGGGGAAGACCGTTTGAAATCAGGTCTGATCTTACCTCAAACAACGTAGGAGTCTACTAAATACTAATTAACGCCACCGGCGGTGTATGTACTGTATTTATAACATAAATTCATACATATATTCCCCGAGGGAAATCCAGAGATGTGTTAGTCTACATTTCATCAGTTATGTTTCATTTCCATATAATTCAGAGCCAGCCTTTTGCTACAAACCTAAACACACATTTAAACTTCGGGCTGCCACTAAGAAATTCGTCACATTACCCGACATAGGGGATCATCTAGGAACCCACGAACAGTATTCATGATTACAATACCAGACCAACGAAACAGCGCTTGACCGCAATCCCGCCTGATGGTAAGCAGTGACGCAATCGATGATGGTAAAGCTCACTAGTTTATTAAGAGCCTATTCACTCTAGCCTTGAAGATACTCAAGTTGTAATCCGACGGAAACGGATGCTCAAAAAGTACATTTTTGATCTATGTATACGCACGGGTAGGATAAGAAATAAGTGAATTATTTCTTACGGGAAAATAAAGATATCTCAAAGCTCAATAAGTACATACATACATAAGAGTAAGTCTGAAAGTCGCAACGGTAACTGAAAAGTTATATAAAAAACGGTTGTCACAGTATGGGCGTATGTATGTTACGGAGAAATGAGGAAAATGTCGTGAGGAGGGTTTTGAGTCTGTATGCCGACGGCAATAACTCTTATTTTAATCGACGTACAGACGGAGAAGACCAACGGAACGATGGATGGAATGCATGTATGGAATGTATGAGGCTACTACCAAAATGACGTCTAATAGAAAAGTATAGAAGAAAAGGACATGTAGCGCCGAGCCTAAATAAGTTGTGATAAGGACGGGAGAATAATTACTAGTACCTAATAAAGCTGAAGAGTTTGTTTAAACTAATCTTATCTCTGCCAACCCGCATTGAGCAAGCGTGGTGATTACGCTCAATCCTTCTCTGTTACAGAGGAGACCTGTACCCAGCAATGGGACGATAAAAAGGTTGATGATGATAATGAATCTTATCTCTGGAACTACCTTTTGCATTTGATAACTCATTTGGAGGAAGGCTATAGGTAATCTAACACGCTACGGACCCTTAGAAGCCAAGTGAAAAGAACAGCGAAAACTAAACAACAACGCGGAAACGCTAACACGAAATTTCACACGACGAAGTCGCAGGGAAAAATAATAATAACAACTTAATCCAAAACCGACTTAGTCTACAGACAGGACCACTTTATCTACGAGTAACCATGAATTAAATTACTGATTTGCTATTTATAATATTATTATATGATCGTACGTCCTATGTAAAAATACATGATAGAATTGAGATAACCAAGAACGGTTCACGGTTGACACTTGACAGTTTCTTTGCGAAGCGAAAAATCAATGCTAAAGTTGTTCTGATTTGTTTAGGGAATTCCGAGAGCTTTGGAAGACTTTACTTAATCTTTTGTTGTACGAGTACACAAGTATTATAAGGGAAATTTTTCTAGAGTAAAAATAATACAAGATGGGGCCCATCGATTTCCCTGTTAACATGAATTCAGATCACGATTCCGAAACTTGATAAAAAGTTTTTAAGTTCAGGTTTTGGTGCAATTCCATACATTTTAATCGTGTACCTAAGTATTGCACTTATAGTGAAATAATAGATAAGTCATAGAGCAACACACTATCAGTAGCAATGGGTTTCATTTTGACAGTTCAATAACATTCATTGCGTTATTAGCAATATGCTTTGCGTGTGTTACGCAATTAGGGAGCTGTTTCTTTTTATTAATTGTAGAAACTACTCAAAATGGTGCTGAATTCATCCTCTTCAACCCATAATACTGCTTATGAGACATTTTTAAGGACAAAGAAAAGATAAGAAACAGAATTATACTACTTTCGTAATGTTCATACTTACAGACAGAACCAAACATACATTACCTGCGTATTATCTAATCTACTCTACCGCACAAAACTAAAAGCACAGTCTCTACGAAGACCAATATTGGCTATACATATACGCAAATCCAAGCCAATTTCGAACGAAAACACTTTTACTACCGAAAATATCATGCAAATCAAGAGGACCCAAACAAAAATACTATAAGAAAAACTGCGCTTGTCTACATGCCGTTAAGCTTTTATTATAACATAAAACAGACCCTTTAATTCCCATTTTTAATGATAACTTATTGCTGCTCGTGACTGTACTGATGAGTCATTTTTACTTGTTTCCTTTCATGAGAATTTCGATCTTGGAGCTGGTAGAATAGAGATTATTTTCCTTTGATAGGGTGATACAGGTGGAGCCTTTGAGCAAGTCCACGTTTCCAGTCACGACCTCGGCTAGGCTTAGAAACGGCAGTGTCTACACGACAAACTGTAATTGACATTGACATTGTGCTTTAACGTGAGTCGCAAACAAATGCCATAAAGTAATGTGTTGTTATCACTCGTAGAAATGTATTATGACTAGGAATTTTATTTATGATACAACGCGTATGGCCCTTGTTATGTGACATGTTATGTCAAACAAATTCTTTAACATAAATGATTCAAAGAAAAGAACGCTTACGAAAGGGCCCGCGTTTATTTGAAACAATAAAGAAGAATTATTATATTTAAACTAGCTGTTGCCCGCGACTCCGTCTGCATGAACTTCAGTTTATAAGCGCCTGTTAAAATAATGGGAGCAATATGTAAGCCCGCGTTCGCTCCCATTTCTGCAACATTTTTTGTTACTGCTCTGCTACTATATTGGTCATAGCGGGATGTTATATAGCCTATGTCCTTTCTCAGGCTCTAGACTGTGTACCAAATTTCATTACAATCGGTTCAGTAGTTTTGGGGTGAAAGCCGGACAGAAAGACAGAGATACTTTCGCATTTATAATATTAGTATGGATGTGTATTGGCATCAACAGTTTAAGCATACCTAAACGATGTATGAGGCGAAAGAATACTGTATGTCGTATTTGTTGTAATCGACTCCACACGACAAAGATAGATCTAAGTGCGTCTTACCGCGGTTCTATTATAATGGTATTGTTCACAAAATGGATTGTTTTTCGGAACGATCTATGTATGTACTTTCCCAGAAGCCCCGAAGAAGCTTGAACACGGGTATCTCTAATCTTCAACAAGCTAGGGTTGCTAAATACGTGACACTAAGCTACTATAACGTGCATCAGCAAATCCCCAACGTTTACATTGCTTTAGCACAAGTTAAGCTCTGCAGTATTAAGCAGAGCGAATACTTCTGCTGAGAGCTATTCCATAGTCTAGACAGCTTCAAAACTATGGACCGTAATACCGTATCTTTATTTTAAACAGCGATTTTCAAAGTAAACGACCTTCTCCCCACTGAATATTTGAGGGAGGTAACGGGTGGGAGAGGAGTAAAATGTTAAATGAATGCAAATATTTATTAAAAAGGTAAAGACGAACGATGATAAAATTTCATTATTAACAAATACCTTAGATAAATCTAACTTTAACTCAGTGGCAGTACAATACATAAAAGAACATAGGGGATCGCCTGGTAACCACACAGCTAAAGAACTCGCAAGAAGATCATGTACCGCGTCAGTCTGTGGACTCGAACTTATCGTGCATATTTCCTTCAACCAGTTGTGTACACACATGTGGCTACAGGAGATCAACCACGCATAAGCGGGGAACTGGTGGATCCCACTGGGCTGCAGGCAGTCCAATGAAGTTACGCCGAAAATTTTTCCTTCCGATCGAGTCTTAGAATACAACTAAAACAGATAACATCAACCGAATGTCCAAACTCCCCGAACCTATTGTTACAATGCCCCAGGAGAAATGTCATAATTTTTATAATAACGAAAAGAGCAGCGTAAAAGTTTGACAGCAACTGTCTTATACGAACTTACAGCGGTACAAACTCTGGAGACTTAAAAGTCTTAGCATTATGGCTTCAGGAAAGTTCTGGAAGGTTTTAAGGTACAATATCTGTAATATCAGGGAGATGGGGAGTATTCTAGCCACGTGGAGCAGAAACGGCGTAAATAAGTTACGTAAGATGGGACCGTATTATTAAACATTGTTTTTTGTTGAATATAAAAATGAAGGCTTTCCGGAATCGTTGAAGATGGACGAAGTTTAAAAAAAACAAGAGATTTATTATATATGTCCATAAATGGCATCAGAAATACAAGGACGAATATTACAACTAAGATAAAATCATAGGCGCAACCTACGACTACTGAGTATGTGCTAACAACTACATAATCAGTAGGTACGTGATTAAAAATAAAAGAAATAAAAATGATAAAAAAAAAATAGATATTTCATACATTTTGTCCGCACAGGTATTCTAGTTCAATACGAAAAAGCTGTTTCTTTTCCTGATTTGCAAAGGAACATTTCAAATCCTAGCGTAAAAGTGATACAATGCCCTGAATCAATGGTTTTAGATTGCGCATAGATTTCCCTGCCCACTAAATAAATTAGCCGTTTAGTCAAGCGCCTGGCCTATAGGAATAGTTCTCGCATCGCTTCAATGTATCGGCAACCCACTTGATCGATGTGCCCGACTTAGTTACAGGAACTATTAATTTTACTATCAACATCCAACCACAAAAGTTTTAACTTTTTTCTAAATTGCGAGTTATCTATTGTTAACCTTATGTATTTTTGTATTGTATTGCTTTTTTTATATTGCAATTAGTCCGTTCGCAAAGGAATGCTGTGTAAATGGGATATACGTTTTATAAATAAATATCCCATTTAAACAGGGAAACCTATAGAATGGTATTTATTTAGGTGTAACGCTAGACGGCTAGACGGTTAACGGCTAATTAAACCTTGGCTGCGAAATATACAATGACTAAATATATTAGTTGTATGTACTTTATTTTATCGACTTTTCTCCCTAACTATGTATATGTGGAGGCTTCTTATTAGCTATTTTTTTATATAATACTAGCTGCGCCCCGCAGCTTCACTAGCGTAAATAGTAGTAATATAAAAAATAAATAAAAACATATTCTCATTGACGAATGTAATACATACGAAACTTCATTAAAATCGGTTCAACCGTTTTGGAGAAGTTCAAGAAAAAATAGTGTGTCAGGCGAATTTTATCCAATAGAATAAAAGATATTATATCTATGTCATTGCATTGTTAGTCGGTAAGCCTTTTTTAAATAAATACATACATATGATTTAAAGTGATGAAGAGTAGGGGAAGACCAAAGAAACGATGGATGGAATGTGTGAAGGATGATATGGCTAAGAAGGGGGTGACTGCCGAGATGGCTTCTGATAGGGATGTATGGAAGAAAAAGACATGTTGCGCCGACCCCAAATAAATTGGGATAAGGGCAGGCGAATGATGAGAATGATGATGTCCGACCTCGTTATATCATATATGTATGTTAAATTAAGAACTTTATTCAACCTACCAAGGTTAGTAAGCTTAATCGCAATATAAATTCTGGAACTAGTTTCTAGAGTTCAATCATCCACAGAACATCCATCATAAGCTGACAGACAATTATATCTAACGCTATTTCCTCGGCCATCACTCGTGTATCCATTATACTAGGGTGATAGTTTGTCGACATTATATTAGATAAAATAAGAAAACGACCCAATTCTATAGTTGAAAGGAAGACATGAACTGATCAGTTCTAGTTACCCCATTTATAGTCGTATCACGTATATGCAGTTTGGATTCGGACATGTAAAACTTTCATTTCAGTGTTTTTCTCGGTGGTAAGAAGTTACCACCCACCAGACAAAGTCTTGCCGCCAAGCGATTCGGCGTGTTTCGGCATGATATCTGGTGAAGGTATACAGCTATACACGTAGTATTCCGTAATCTGTGGCTATACGGAGGACGGATCTGAGCAGTTGTGTAATTGTGTTGCTAACTGTTCCGGGTATGATGCGCCAAATGTTGTCGGGAGTTTGGTCGTGGAGGGTCTCCAGATCAATCTCCCTCTGGCGCAGCACCGTTTGTCGTGTTGTTGGGTTTAACATTGCATTAGCTCGCTCAACTGGCGTCTTCCTTCCTATTCACTCAGTTTTTTCGAGTGAATAGGCTCTTAATAAACTAGCGCGCTATACCATCAACGATTGCATCACTGCTTACCATCAGGCGGGATTGCGGTCAAGCACTAGTTTATATTATAAAAATAACATCTTATAAAATCAAGGTACGTATTCGATACTAGCTTCCACCCGCCTCTCTAGAGTTCAGTCATCAGTCCGGCCCCAGTTCCAACGAAAGCCAGCTAGGTGATTAGCCGAAACAACCAGAGAGCTTTTTTTAATGCATTGACTGTCACAGAGGTCACCAGTAGACACCAAGAATAAATTTTCTATTGTCTCTGTTGTCTTGCAGTCAACGTATGAAATGGCATTTTATTATGAGTAGCGTATAGCTTCATACGCGTTCAGTAAAAATAAGTTATTTTGACATTATAAGCTGACACTTAATTAGATAAATATAATGTAGGAACCAATAGGTATCCTCTCCGAAGACCGGAATCACTCGTGCATTAGTTTTCAACCAATCATGTTCGTCTGTGTCCGGCTAACGTCGGAAGCTATGTCACCCACTTGAGAAGTGCTGACGGATGCGAAAGGACGCACACTGCTGAATACCAATGAACCCTTTCGCTTCCGAATAATCTGAATAACATCGACGTACGCATCCGTGCGCTTCAGTTTTCAACGAAGAAAGTCTTTTCTAAATCGGTGCTAATGGATTGGATCCATGTCAGACACTAAGCCCTTAAAATGTAGTTTTACTTTCAATGTTAGACACAGAATTGATTTCGAGAAGCCGAGTTTTGTATCTAAAGGAAGCAAAATGCTGAAGAGTTTGTTTGAGCGCGTTAATGTCTGTAACAACCGATAGTAGATCAATTTTTGAGAAAAGCTAAATACTAATTAACTTCACGCTAAGACTCTTAGGAACCGAGCAAAATAGACAGTAAGAAAGAACATTAAACGATAAAGAATACGGCGGATGGGCGATGGGATTTAAAGGGGTGTGTCGGGGGAAGCAGGTTTTATTAGATAACATTCAAAAGCAATTCATCGAAATCGGCGACGTCTATAGAATTAGAAAACAGGCCGATTCGTATCGATTCAGTTTTATTCCGTTGTAACTAGTTTATGATGCCGTAGGAAAGCTATGGATACCACCAAACATTATTGATTTTATTATCTGTGTTTCAATTTGCTACAAAAAACCCTGAAGAGATACTTGAGTCAGTTTGATTTTGCTCAAATACAACCAATCATTTAAATCAAATCATCATTTTTTTCTAAAGTTATATGTACATCTAGGACACCGGAGACGGAAGGAAAACATCTTGAGGAAACCTGGACTTTATAAGTCTGAAATCACCAACCCGCATTGAACAAGCTTGGTGATTACGCTCAATCCTTCTCTATATGAGAGGAGACCTGTGCCCAGCAGTGGGATGATAAAAGGTTGATGTTGATGATGATGATTTAAATCAAAGGGGCAATGCTTGGATTTTTAAAAGCATTCACACTTCATCTCAGTCTCAACCTGTTAAAAATACCTCTAGTTTGCATACATACACAATTAACAAGCTTTTGAAATTGATGTCTGTATTGTTCCTAAGATTGTAATTATATTATGAACGGTTTTAATGACGGGAATTGACCTTCAGATCAGTCAACATTTACGTCACTTATATATGTCAGTAGCCTGTGTGAATATGAAATGATAGTGTAAAAAGAGGGTGATTAAAATTACGACTAATGCTATAATAATATATGTAGAGAAAAATAATTAATTGAATTAAATTAATGGAATTGGAAAAGATAAAGATAGACGCTATAGAAATGTGGTGTTGGAGAAGAATGCTTGGGGTATCATGGACCGAGTTTAGAACAAATGTTTCTATACTCCAAGAACTCGGCATCAAACAGCGTCTTTCAGAAATAGTATAGTCCTGTATACTCGGATTATTCGGTCAAGTATCAAAGCGCAATAGTGACTCTATAGAACATTTGGTCGTCCAGGGCAGAGTGGAGGGGAACAGACCTCGTGGAAGGTCACCGATGAGGTGGACCGACCAAATCAGGGTGGCAGTGGGGGGGACCAGTTAATAAATGCTCCAGACTGTCGTCCAACAGGGATAGATGGAGAGAGATCGTGCGGCGTGTAACATCAGCGTCTCAGTCATAGGGACCACGACCGTTCTGTCAAGAGCGAAACGAAGAAGAAGAAGAGAAAAAGAAATTGTAACTTTGAAGATGAGAAAGTTACAAGAACCTACTAGAAATTAGGGTTTCTCAAAGACAATTCAGAACCCTAAAAAGAACTAACAGTACAATACATTGCATACAATTGATATAAGTATAAATAAATAATTCGTTGCGAAAATTCCTGTTTTATTAGTGTAACCCCGTACATCAATATAGCATGCTGTTCTCACAGTCTAATTCACACGGCACAAAACTGTATTATGAAGATAGGTAATGGGTAACCATCACGCGGATGTGCATTGCTAGAACACAGAACGAAGATGGCATCAATGCATAGCAATTGAAAACACTTAAATGTTTAATAGTGCAGAAAACTGATGAACAAGCAATGACTTATCAAGTTTTTCTGAATGCGAGATGAAATAGATTTTTCTTGATGGCTTACAGATCTATTGCTTGACCAATAAGAAACATCAGATTAGATTTCACCTATTCCGTAGTTAACACATTCAAAACATGATGTTTTGTGCTGGAATAATTCTAATAATTTATTGAATTATTCGATGCACAATAATAAATACACTAAAGAAAATAGCTACTATTTAAAACTTTTACAAAACTGCGATAAAAATAGTTTATAACTTCGCCCTATTAGCCAAAACTTAAGAACTTAAAATAAACCTGCTTTAGAGAATCAAAATGTTTTCAAAAAGTCTTTTTCTCACATCTGTTTCTGTTTATCAAAAATCAACACTTATTGAACAGATATTCATACAACAAAAAGCATTATTGTCTACTGTATTCGTGAAACTGGACAAAACCCGTCCACTAGAATGAAACAGATACAATCTACGGAAATACTGAACTGATGAGTGTACTGAAATGCTGATCTGCCCCCTAATCGGGAACACATTTTTGTCAAATGATTGCGATTAGTTGGCATCCCAACTAGTCGCAATCATTTGGGCTGGTTCCTGATTCCATAAACAATACTTGATATTCATTAACTTGATTTTAATGAGTAGACCGAAGATTAAAAGACATTATAAAGACGGAAGGAAAATTCTGCAAACAGATGATGTCATCGATCTAAATGTGAATGTTTCCGCAATACACGAGATCCACGGGAGAGAAAGGCTAACTGACTTTAGCCGGAAGAAAATAAACGTCACTTCCAATCGAAAGACATTTAACTCGATCCCATTAAAGTCAAATCGCTTAATGATATTGCAAACCAAAGAGAAATTGTCGCAACGTTAACACGATAAAATTAACATAAATATTTGGGCATTAACTGTTTGATGATAAAATAAAAAAAAAGCCTAGAGATTAAAAGCTTTTTAGGAAGCAAGAGCGGTTGATGAAACAAATTCTTATCTAAACCACGATCGCTCGGGGATAAAATACATCAATACCAAACGCTGAACTCGAATACATTTAATAGTAGAAAGACCAGTCCATCTATAAAATACAGTTCAAATTACGTCATAATGATCAATATGACATGTGGTAAAATCAAATATTGAGATTCAACAGAACCGAACGTGATCTATTGAAAAGCGAAATCAGTCTTTCTCATTCATAATTGACGTTTATTTGTCTTTTACATTAGATTCTATCTGTAGACTCACACTCTGATTTGTTAAATGCACTAATCATTAATACCTACTTAGATATATACATACAGTGATAGTTATCTTTCAGCATGCTTCAAGAAACTGATGTAAACTAGTCATTTTTAGAAAAAGACTTCATATTCTAGATTTAAATGTCACAGCTGTTCTTTAGATTTGTGTGTCGCCTGTTATCACTGTTCCATTTAAAACTGAGACATGACTAACATGCCGCTGTCGTGACACGCCACTAGCGATAATTCCACTCGTCAATATTTGCACGTTTCATAAAAGTTAAGACGTACATATGCGAACTACCCACCCTACGGACTTTCTTCTTTCGATTTACGAATTTATGTGATGTCACACTTTTTCTTTCAAAGATTAAGTACTGATACTTTAACAGTAATCTGTTAAACTTGTACGCAACGAACCGCTATTTCTAGAAGCATGAATTTCGCTGTAATATTGCCACGATGCCCAAACGAGACGGTAGCATCCCACAACGCAATATTCTCTCAGATCATATATCTTATAAAATGAATATATAAATCATACGCATATAGGCAAGTCAATAGATCATGTTGCTGAAACCGCGGTTGTTAAGCAAACTGAGCCGATGAGTCAGAGAGACTTGTTGCTCGACTTTTTGCTTGGAGAAAACAGGACCATTACTTAGATCAGAGAGCATAAGACAGCCAACATGCTGGGCACGTTGCGACATAGATTCGAACCGCGACATGCAGCAAACATCATGTTGATCAAAGTAATACACACCGTTAAAGACCGAATCTCATTTTGTTCGAATGTTTACGCTCGAACTAAACTGAAATCGAAACCAAAATACTAATGTTTTAATAACATACAACCATTTAAAGACTCGATGAAGTAATTTTGTATCTGGAGGACGCAATTGAATAAGAACTATGACCTCGTTCGTATCACCTAATGTGGTCAGCCTCAAGTCACCTTATTTTTGGAAGGGATAGCAAAATAGGGAGTTCAGAAGTCACAGAAATTTTTGAGTAGACAAGAAATACATTTCAGCATTATAAAAACATTACGACTAAGTATAAGTTTTTGTTTACCGGAAAACAGTTTTTAACTTCACATCTAAAAGTATTAAAACTTAAAAGAATCTCAAAGAATTTGTTTTGCAAATTGCAGACGGGACCAACGTGTCGTTTTGCTTTTTGTAAAAACGGTAAACTTTATCAAAAACAGCTACTTATTCCCGAGTGTCAAATGCGGGCGTAGTAAGGCTTGTGAAGTGGACATCAGTATCCACAAATAAAAGTAAAGTCGAACCGGATTTTATCGAAAGCCCGTCTCGCCTTGGAAGATCTCGCTTAATTTATACGGTAACTTACAGTAAATGGTGGGCACGATTTTTTTTGGCACACGGCATTGAATTTCGCAGCCGTTGGCTAAATTAGGCATCGAAACTACGATTTATTAAAAAAACTATTTATTAATCACATAAAATGAGATAATAAACGAAGAAGAAAACATTATTAGAGCAGACTCTTCAACCTGTAGAAAAATTACAAATAAAATATCGGTAATCGTATCGGTAATGCCATTACCGATGCCAGTAACGATAACTGATACTTTTTGGTTCGTGTGGTGTGGTGTACTTTAAGGGTCAATTCCACCAAACTGTTATACATATATATCAGAAGTCTTATCCTGAACATAAATTTAGAATTTTTAACAGTTGGTAGATACTAAAATTGTCAGACGTCAATTTTAAGCGACGGGTCAAAAGTTATGTGCGATATGTTTGTTAAGCAACTCAAATTCATTATTGTGTCTTGTTCAATGAAGGAATAAAAAGTATAACCACATATGATCAATACAATTGCATATAAGAAAAGTTGTGTAAGTGATACAACAACACAAACAGGTTGCAGCTGAAGTGGATTAAGCTTTATATTTAAATAAAAAATATACATCGACGGAAACAACCGCTAAACCCAATATGGAAGTCACGTAAAGACTTTTATTATTACTTAAAGTAGGACTAAATCAACGCTTTGAAATGGTAATTGTGATACAAATGAAAATTTGGTTTCTTATTCAATACGAAACTGGCATCTAAACGATTTTATGAAGCAATACAATTTACTTGTATTATTAAGCTAAATGTGCTTTGATTATACCAGACAATGTGTGGATGGGAATAATCGACAAATTCCAACACTGCCTCAAAAACCCGAGAAGCCTTAATTTGGAGACCTAGAATTCAAAATTAAAATCAAAATTGTTTATTTGAAATTAAGCATCACTTGGTACTTTTGAATAGTCAATGTCGGTCAGTCCAAGAAGAGTGAAGCTAAATTGCACGTTCCAAAGCGTAGATCTCTATGGAGGAAAACGTGCAAGAAACTCCATGGACACTCTTTTAAAATCATAATATATGGGTTACATTTCTTCGTTACATATTTATGTTGCTTCTATCATGTGAGCACAATGTAAAATTAATTAAAACATAGAAAATGAATTAAGCCCACTGGCAGCTAAGAGATGACCAGTCTCCACTGACGGCCCCCGGTCACGAGCATGACGCGCGCATCAGCCCCACTTAGCTCAACCATATTGAAGGGAACAAAATGACCCAACAACACGCGCCACCATCAGCAAGACATTTGAGTGAGCATGATAAACACTCAACTGCCAATCTCGTAATGTCAAACAAGTTATATATATAAAAAAAAAAACAAACCATAGTCCATGGTGCCTCACATTCACAAACTTGAAAAGTGCTTTTACATTATACAATACTATATTACTTGCAAAATCATGATAGCAAAATATTGTGCACAATATTGAAGTTGCATAAGGCAATACGTCCTCTTCAAGATGTATTTATTTTGCAGCCTAGATATAAAGACCGGTCTTTACTGTTTTGCGGGACCGACAAAATTTAAATTCCACATGATTTCATACTTCCGTAGGGTTGCACGGAAAACTACGTGCTCTATTTCCACCAAATAAGTAGAAAACAAAATTTTATCCTCAAAAACTACTAACTTTAACTTCGTGGATGCACTTTTTGGCTGGATTCCATCTTACAAGCACAGTCTACTTAAAGCGAGGAACCACATTTGGAGTATCTAGTTACGCTGGTAATCTTTGTACAAAAACAACGTAGCCAAGTGATGAAAACATCCAATTGAAAACTCGAGTGCAGTCACAACTTAACTAGATCCGGCAAAATTTCAATTTGACATGATTTCATACTTCCGTAAGATTGCACGGATAATACGTGCTCTATTTCCACCAAATAAGTAGAAAACAAAATTTTATCCTCAAAAACTACTAACGTTAACTTCGTGGATGCACTTTTTGGCTGGATTCCATCTTAAAAGCAGTCTACTTAAAGCGAGGAACCACATTTGGAGTATCTAGCTAGTTACGCTGGTAATCTTTGTACAAAAACAACGTAGCCAAGTGATAAAAACATCCAATTGAAAACTCGAGTGCAGTCACAACATAACTAGATGAAAATATAATGTAAATTGTGTTCATTCAACTTATAATAAATATTGTGTAGAAGCCAAGAATAAAAAAAAAACAATATTTGCTTTTGCGGAAGTAACTACCTAGAAGTAAAATATGTCAATGGCCACAATTACATTAAATTAAAAACATTACATTAATGAATGCCATCCTAATTTAACAATTGGCGTAAAACAGACGGTGTGTAGCACACAATGTATTCAAAACAGCATCATGATTCAACACGACCCGAATCATTGTGTATATTTAGATTTAGTAGGTACCGTTGACAATTATTTAGAAGTTGCACCGTTAGGTAGGTCATGTTAGCTATGTAAACTCTGTTATCAAGATATCATATGAGAATATCTTGAATGAACATATTCTCAGAGTAGATGATGCAGATGATTTCCAAGAAAAAAACTTCGGACATAAGCCATAACCTAATCAAACCTAACAAAAAAAAAAAAAAAAACGTTTTCCACCACAAGTAAGTTACATTGTTATGATATCAATGAATTAATATGCTATTATAAGTACGATCGTAAAACTATAACTTCAGAAGTACAGAAGAATTCACGGAGAATGATACAAAACATTCTTTAATTTTACAAATAATATTTCATACAAGATGTCCCAGTTATCTACTAGGTATACGAAGCCATTTTAACCGGCTAGCAACATACTATATATGTACTCATAAACATAATATTTCATAATATTTTATGTATTGAATATTAATTACAACCTTAGGCTCATCATGATTGCACATCAAACGTAAATTATCATTAACCTGATTTTCATTCGAATGAACAATTTTTACTTGATCTACTTCAATGGCTGGCGTAAGGAACTCACTATCAACCGTTCATATTATAGATACTGGCAATTGATAATTATTACGATAGACATAATAATTATTATTGGTAGCTATTATGGTATCGTATACTTCACTTGACTTTACAAGGGAAGCCATACTATTGATCTATTTTAGATATATCTACTTAAAAACGTACGTAGTACGTAATTTACCGCTTAACGTTATCAAAATCTGTATTTAAGGTCAGAATATAAACCTGTATCGGTTAAGCGGATCTACCCTGAAGGGATGTCACTGATATTACCCCCGCTACCAAAATTATTTTTATATTGGCCAAAATTTATAGTAGTACCTCAATGTGTATGCCTCTCTTATTACTAACAAACCGTCAACTACCTAGGATGTCTTAGACATGCTTTCTGAAAATCAATACTATTTTTTATATAAAATCCTCTTCGAACTACAATATTAGCCCAGATAACAGATTCCATTTTATATCTTTCGCATTCCAAGTGCACTTAAGGCCAACAAACCCAACCCAGTATGTAGATAGGCACCTGATACAATTTTTCTCGCTTCTTATCGCTAGAGCGGTGCTATCGGGCACTTACGTAGGGTAGTACATTGACGCTAATAAGGCGAGAGAGTCGAGGCGAGGTAATAAGAGGTGGCTTTTACAACATTTTTCTCGTATTCTCTTATGGGACTGCTTCCATGCAGGCCAACCTACGAGATCGTAGACGAGCGGCACTAAAAGTCACATGGAGTACTTGGTATTCGTAGACTTCTACTTAATTTAAATATAGTATTCATTGATTTCGCATAAGCAGTAACAAAACAAATTTCTCAAAATGTGTAAATCTTATACGTCTTTAAGTGTCTTCTAGAATGTTTAAATAAAATTGTGAACTATGTAGAAGACCTTATTTGATTTTATGCGTCTCAGTACAGTAAAACCCCTGAGTGCATATTAGGTACAGTTTTTCATTTGTTATTTTAAATATATATTCAAAGCCACATTCGCACAATATGTAATAAATATTCCCGTGAGTTTTATTTAATGCATTCATCAAGCAACAATCAGGTTCAACGACACGGCTATTTAAGTAACATCGCGACATCTCACTTTTGGTCGTGTTTGCTTTTTTTCTCTGTAACCTTTAAGGCCGCGACTTGATACAAAACTGTTGATTTAATGCTGTTTTATATTGCTGTTTGTCTTCTTGGATATGCAGGAACTGATAAGGAAGATGAGAAGAAACTGACTGATAACGTATTAGAGTCATGTTTTATAGGTAATGTAAATTAAAAAGAAATTCAAATTAATAAAGTATATTTAGTAAGCTAAGAATATTTCTAACTTTAGGTTGGAGATAACATGGAATGTTTACCACTTAAATAGCATTATATACAATATACACACATGGCCTTCACAATAAGCACACTAAAAAACTTCTAGAAAACTTTTAACTTTGCAACTAACTGAATTGCGAAATGCCTAGAAACCAAAGTTATTTCAATCAACGAACATAAACAAGTACAAGGCTCCCTAAGTTAATATCAGAGTTATCAAACAAACACTCGTTTTCGCCAAGAAAAACATAGCGCCAAAGGGGGAGCAAAATATAACTTCGGCAACTTTCTCTAGAAGAGCCCGCCGGATTGGGTCAAATATTAATCAATTACATAGGGATTGACACTTGATGACAGAAATAAATTATTAATTGATGATTAATAAAAAGTTTGTAACAAACAAAATAACAATACCTTTTAAGTAAAGAAACAATAAAAATAAACACTATTCAACACAAAACACAGACACAAAGTTCGTATTTAGGTTATGGTCGTCTCGTCAGACTACCAGGGAGGCAGAACAGCGCTGGAGGTTGAGCGCACCTGTTACCGCGAGGCGAGGAGCGTTACTGGCACGAAGCGGTCCATTAGTCGCACGGCATACGTCATGCGGAAGCCGGTTCTGCTAGACACCGATGCCTTCGAAGTAAACCGCGATAAAAGATGCATTCTACATTCGGCGACTACGCAAAAAATGACACACCAACCATTTAAAGATGATGAAAACATCAAAATGTGCAAATAAAACGTGAATACACATTTAACACAAGGTGTTAAATTTCGAATTTTATCAGATACATTTACTTTTAAACATCTAACTTTGCTCCTCGAGAGAATATAATATTTGTTTCGCAAAAGCAAAATATACTTGGCTTGCGAAAGATAAAAGGAAAAAGTTACTGTACCGAGTCGGGGATTAAAGAAAAACAGAATACGTATATCAAATCCTTATCAAGTATGTCAAATGAGATACATCTGTTTACTGATATATAATCAAAGATAAAAACATACATAAATAAAAAAAAACGTTAATGCCTTTTTATTACATGCTCTTACACGGTGTCTGTATAGACTTAAGTAAAATAATAGCTCCTTTTGAACCTTTATTCTTCAGTTTATTAAATTTAGGTATAGACATTTTTCTCATAGTTATTCGTAAGAGCTTATTTATGAGTATCTGAACGAATACCATAAGTGCTTCCAAACCTCGTTATAATTCTGTTTTATTCGGATTCATGGAGTGCCTTAATCATATTTAGCTTTCCTGAGTTTACCACTACTGGAATTGGTGTCTCCAATGTAGAAGATTTCTCCAAATATATATAAAGTCTCTAAAGCATCTTTCTCAGTTCATATTCGCATAATCCTGAGAATGTGTACCTATTCCCTATTCGCCGCGTTATAATAACACGAAGTTATTTCGTAATGTTCTATTTTCAGCGAAAAACTACACCACAAACTAAGATGACATGTAATGTAATAGACCTAGCGAAGCCATTAACTATAACATCGAGGGCTCTCTAGGATACCACAATATAAGGGAGAAAATGAGGATGGTGACACATACATAAAAGGAGAAAGCGTGTTGCCACCATCTGGCGGATAAACATGTAAAAATTCATTCAACTCCAATTGATTATCATATTGGACAGGTTTTTGCTCGTGTGGGCCGCGACAATGAGAATGTATAAAAAACTTTTCATCCCACCATCTCGGAAAGAGTATTTTTAATCTTCAATATCTGACTGGAAAAGCCGTTTTTATTCTCTAGAGGATAAAGTAAATTGAATTTAGAACATCGTGTGCACTAAGTTTGTAAATTAAAAAAAAACATTAAACCTATTTACTGTTACCTCTATGGTGCCGAATATATCATACAACTTTTTTTTAATTTGTTATAAACTCAGACTCGGAACCTTCTTGGTGTTCTTTTTTCAATTTTCTTTGTACGCGGTTCTTTACGCGGCATTTTTTCACGTCATTGTTAAACCTTATATTAAAAAAAAGAAACTTGAAAACAAGTGAAAAACTAAAATGAGTGATTCTAGCGACGAGGAAGTTTGTTTGACGCCAACAGAATTGACTGAAACTGTTAATAATGCGCAAATGAGCTTTCTACCTCAACAATCACGCGAGAAGTATTTAAAACAGTACGATATGTTCAACACGTGGCGACTAGCAAAAGGAGCCAAAACTTTCTCAGAAAACGTTTTGCTGGCATATTTTATAGAATTATCCGAGAACAAGAAAGCAAGCACTCTATGGAGTACGTATTCGATGCTAAAAGCAACAATAAAGATGAAAAAAGACATACATATCGATACCTATCCTAAATTAGTAGCATTTTTAAAAAGAGCCTCATCTGGTCATCATCCAAAAAAATCGAAGGTTTTCACAGTATCTGATATTGAAAAGTTTCTTAACGAAGCACCCGATTCCGTATATTTGGCGGCAAAAGTAAGTCAGTTGCACATTCAGTATCTACTTAAGTACATATATTAATCTCAATTAAATAGTATACTTAGTAAATGTTGATAGGCATAATTATGCGTTCATATAAATTTTATTCATTTATCTACTACAATACTTTTTACATTGCAGGTTGTTCTTATTATTGGAATAAACGGAGCATGTCGAACTAATGAACTAACACAACTTAATGTCAAAAACATTGAGAAACATTCAGATGAATTACTATTAATTAATTTACCTAATACAAAGACAAAAAGAGACCGCAACTTTGTCATTCGCAAGGAATACGTAACGATTGTTGAGAAATATCAAGCCTTACGGCCGCCTAACACTCCAATCAATCGTTTTTTTCTACAGTATCGCAATGGAAAGTGTGTTAGACAGCCTATGGGTACTAATAAAATTGGCAGTATCCCACGAGAAATAGCAACATTTCTTGAACTTCCAGAACCCCTGTTGTACACGGGTCATTGTTTCCGACGAACTTCAGCCACACTTTTGGCTGATTCCGGAGCTGATCTCCTGTCCCTTAAGCGCCACGGAGGCTGGAAGACCAATGCAGTTGTAGAGGGATACATAGAGGATTCCATCCAAAATAAGTCTAAAATATGTGAAGGCATCGTAGGAGCCATTACACTGAAAGAGCCTCAATCGGAAACTTGGACTGGCCCTTCTACATCAAAAATAAGCCGTTATGAAACACCTAACCATCTCCCTCTCTCTCCAACATTCACGCCAAGGGAATCCGATGAATCGGTACAACTATTAAGTATGACAGACAGTTTACCGAAAAACAGTACACAAGTGACTAACACCAATATTACAGTACCAAACAAAAATATTACACTCAATTTAAATAACTGTTGCAACGTTACTTTAAAATTTTCTTAATTATACTTTAGTATTATTTTATTATAATTTAATGATTATTCTGTAATACTTACCTGTCATAATGTAGTAATTAATACCTAAACTGAAATAAAAGTGTACCTATCTTGTGATTGAAAACATTTTTTTATTGCATTTAGTCATTTCCTCGCTGAGGTGGAATGAAAAGTTACGTGTTGCACTCGAGTGCAAAGATTTTTCACCTCGTGTCCTTTTGATTCCCTCGCTAACGCTCAGGATTCTAATTTTGAATCACTCGCTGCGCTCGTGATTCAATTTTAGAATCCTTCGCTTGCTCGGTCATCAAAATTGAACACGCGGTTAAAAAGCAACTTTGCACTCTTGTATAACAAATAACTATTTTCATATATAATCGTAGCTAATCGATCAAATCCATATTTATCAATGAGAAAAGATTATCGATCAATACTAATATTGCACTGTTGATGTCATGTTTGAATTTGTTTTTAAATTGTGACATAATTATGTTCACTTTTAATTTAACTTTTGGAGATTCATTTAGCTGTAAGCTATATCGGATGCCAACTTAAGTTCTCGGTTCGGCGTTTCTGTAAAACAATATGAGGTTCAATTAAAGATTGGAAAGTGAAGACCCTACGATTTTTTCCGTTTAAGCAAAAGTATTCAAAGTGATAGGCTGAAATTAGAAGGAAGAAAAACACTGCCTTAAATGATTCAAGCTCGTCCTGCCTGTCCAGAAGTTTCTCCTTCCTATATTAGCATTGGTAGAAAACTATGTAGCTAAACATACCCAGAGGGTGTAGGCGACAATTTGTTCTATTACGTCCGGCCGTCCCTTGAGAATTCTTACTTTCTAATAACGGGCCCTCTCTGTATAACAATGAGCGGAATCATGTTACTTTGAGATTAATACGTTGTGTCGTTCACTAAGTGAGTTAATTGCAGTCATAAATACACACAAAAATAATGTAAGTGTTAGCAGACCCTGAAAAACTTAATTCTTCACTAAAGTATTTTTATGAATTTAATTTCAATACTGCTGCTTACTTATTTGTTTTTAAAAAGCTGTATCCTGTATGATTCAGAATTGAGTACAAATAAAAATAAACCGACAAAGCCCTCTTCAAAGTAATCTAAGTATAGAGAGCGCTTGAAAAGAACAGTCTTCACATAACGATCCATTTTGCGATCAACTTTTTAGTCAATTTCCGAGGAGCCAATTACGTGGCCAACTTCGCTCTCCGGGATAGCTCCGCGGCGTCCACCGACCCAGAACTGTTGAGTCACCACTCGACACGGAACGACACAGTTTTCATTTGATACATTTACCTAACGTTTTATCTTCATATTTAACTTCTTTAAATATCCTATTGACCTCCTACTCGTCTTTTACTGGGCGTGGTAATTACAGACAATATTTTTTATTAGTAAAACAAAAGTATTGCAGCTACAGTCTAGATAGTTTAAAGGCAGCTACTAATCGTCGTAGCGTGCCAAGTGGACACGGATCATAGTTCCGAATGATTAGTGCATAAATAGGAGACGATGAAGCGAGCTTCAAGGGTCGTAAGTGGTAATACCAACCGGTTCATTAGATATGGATCGAGGCTAAAAACTATCAATAAATTCTAATTACAAGACGAGTGAAAACATCCAGAGATAAGCTGCTACATTATTTATTGTCGTGTCCGTAACTCAAGATGCTGTTCGCAAGTGGTATCGCTAAGTGTAAGTTATCAAGTAGACATTCAATTTAATAGCTGCAAGATAAACGCCAGGCAGTTTCTACAGTTAGATGAAATTTCACCAATTTGTGGTGAGCGACAGTTACGCAGAGAAAAATAAGTTATTTATCACGTACATTGATCTTATCGCCACGGCGAAACTTAAGTACTCCAACATATTTAGAAAAGCTCAAATCTCTCTTAGATTTGAGCTTTTAACATTACACAACATTAGTTTTTGTTTATGCGAAATCCGAAATATTATTTTTAAGTAAAGAATCTATGTACAAAATTTCAAAAAGATACAATGAAAAACCACCAAGTTATGAGCTTGCTACTTGCTTGTCCCAACAAAAATATGGTCAAAGGCCCGTACGGGCGGGCAAGCGCGGGCGTTGACTTCAGGCGTCAGCTGTGATCTATCGTAACCGCTCGATAACCACTGTGCGGTCTCACTCTCAGGTCCGTATTACAGAAGGAAACTCAAGCATTGATCTCTGCTTAAGCATTACTTAAAACTAGTTTCAACCAATCAAATGGCTTGAAACAAGACATAAGTAGAGCTTGAGTTTTGAGTGACGTTCTGTAATACGCACCTAAATGTATTTGGGAAAAAATATAACATGGTGTAAAACTGATTGGAATCGATTCAGTTGCTTATTCTGAACAAACTATATTTAGGTTTCTCATAAAAAATAACGTTGTATATGTACACAGAGAGATATGAAAGTTTACAGGGAAGACCTATGCCTGGCAAGACAGGTTGATTTACCAAAAACTAAATATATAGATGAATCTTAAGCGTGAGATCAATAAATAATACTGGGGCAGTCAGTTAGTCAAGGTTGTACATTGACACGATATACTTGATCGTTATTAACTTCACTTTCAAAACAATAAATAATTTTATATTTAGCAGACAGGACGATAAAAGTCTCCTCGAACACAGGTTTCGGTCTAGCTTAAGCATCAGTCTCCCAGAATACAATAGATACTTAGCAGTAGTTGTTAACTTTTAAATATTGTTGTGAGAAAATTAATTTTACTTATTAATTGTATCACTTCGCCGAATTCCAGTCAGTTAAGTTCAAAGATCACAATAACGCAAGGTTATTAGCCCATCACAAATCAGAAGTCAAGTAACATATATCCTTCAAATAGCTAACAACTGGAGCTCCGAGATAAGTTGTAAACAAATATTATCGAGTAAATTATGTTTCTATGTTTTGACTACCTAGTTGTATATCAACGTCTTTTTCCGTTACTAGGATTGTAATTGAGAAAACATCAGAACAAATTCGCAAGAAGTTAGGCTTATCATGTTTACGTGAAGTGTCAGTTTCAAGGTTTTGGGGCGAGACAAATATAATGTGGAATTTAGACCCGGTCCAGTGGGGTAACTACGTAACAAACTAATAGTAGCAGACTTTAATATTTACGATTAAACAATATTCATTGCACTATTTACGTTATTAAGTAAAGAAATTATTCTAACATATGAAGCATTGCATTAACGGATGATTCAGATTGTGATTGTTGTTGTTGTATGTGTGATTGTTGATTCATTTGGCTCAAGTTTTTACTGTATTCATTCGTCCACTATTAACGATGCCATTTCCAATACAAATAAACATATGATTTCGCCAGTCTAGAAGTCAAGAAAACGCAACGATCGAACGGAAACAGCTATTATTGCCTACATATTGTGAGTTTACGGTCTGTCGGTCATCGCGATCATTGCACTGACCACTACAACGCTGCATGTCGATATATCTATCGGTAATTGCGTTATTCAATTTAAGTATCGCGAATTACCGGTAAGGTGTTATTACAGAAGGCTTATGATGTCGTTTGACTTAATTGGATGTGTTCTGATTTTGAGGTGGTATTGTTGCATTATCCGAAAGTTTGGCCGTGGGCGCAAGGCAAACCAACACATAACGGTATGATCATTGACGAATTTATTGGTATTGATGCATATAAATACTAAAGAGGATTATTTAATGACATTGGTCAACTAAATTCCTCGGTATTTAACAAATCAAGCCGAAATTAATGTTTTATTAGCACTAGCTTTTATCATACTGCAAGAAGGAATAGGGAAGCATCAAGCAAGTCGCTTCATTCTACGCTGAGAAGAAATATAAAAGAAATTAAATAAGTTAGAACTTGCAAGTAATGTCTCCTAGCAAAGTTGCGACAGCTGTTCTAAGTAAGCTTTAATTCGAAGAATAGTTAGAGATCCCTTTAATCCCTAATCCGCAAAGTATTCCCACTTAGCTGAATGGCATTGACATTTTCATTGTCTGGAGAACCACAGACGCCATCAAAAGTAACTTAAATAAAATCAGTTTCTTGTGACGTTTTTAGAACAAAGCTAACAAAAGGCGTCTTAATGCCTGTTACAAAAAGACTTTAGCGACAATCGAAATATAATCTAGCTGGGCATTTCTTTTCTGGGTGACATTATCAGCAGAGTGCTAATTTAGAATGGGATATTACGAGATATTTTCGGAATAATTAAAACGCCTTGAAGGAAGTTTGATTGAAAGAGGATTTCGTAATTTCGGATTTCCTATCACTCGCAACGGGACATCCATTCGAGACACAAACCGTCAGCACAAGCTCCCTTACTTGGCTTACAAATGACAAAAATTCGGCGACAGCATCCAAAGTCGGTACATTACAAGTAAATTGATTTTTAAAGAAAACATCCTGCTGGTCAGTAACAAAGGCCATACATTGGTCAGCTCGGGATTGGCGATCCTGCGGTTGCGAAAACCAGTTTAGAGAGCAGTTAATTCAAAGCGAAAAAAATTTTAAAAGGAATAAATTCTAAAAGACGAACCTGAGCTTTTGAAAGTTAACAACCCAAAATATGTTCAGTAAGCACCTAAAATATTCCCACTGCGGAGATGTAGACCTCTTCCCCAAATTGGTCTAAAAAGGCTTACATTGTCTAACTGCGTCAACAATCTTAATATGAAGCCATAAGAATACCATCTTCATTTATTACATTAGTACGATGTTATTAAAACAGCGATATTCTGGTAGAACAGCTCGTGCAGCTGCATTACAACGGTTTCTTAGCGAAGGAGGCGTATTCTCGTAACGGTCATATGCATTTAAGTGTACATAGTCATCTTCGGAACAAAACTGATGATTAGATAAGACCTTGCGTTATTATCTATATCTCGTCTAGGGTTGTAACGGAGGCTTGTTAGCGGAGGCGGAGGCGGATGCGGAGGCGACGAGTCTCACCTCCGCGGAAGCGGAGGTTAACGGAGGCGGAGGTGGAGGTGAAAGTACATATAGAAAAAATTGAAATTTATGGTTAATTAAAACATTTTTTTTTTAATTTTAAATACGTACATTAATAGTAGTATACTTAGTAAAAAAATATTACCTTTTTGTAATGAAAACTAAGGAGAAACAAATTGTGTTTGCCGCATTCTTGTTGTTGTCAGTTGATTCTTGACCATTTCGCGCTCAAACGCGGCCGGACGGTTGTCGAGCGTCGCAGCTTGCGCGTTATTTATTTTATAAATACGTAAATAAACCTCCGTTATAACTCCGCAAAAAACTGTGCGGAGGTGGAGGCGGAAGCGAAGATACGATTTCTTGCGGAACTTCCGCAGTAACGGAAGCGGAGGCGAAGCTCCGTTACAACCCTAATCTCGTCGACCTATCTATACGGAGAAGAATTCAGCATAGCAATTTTACATAACATTCTTTCGACCTGTAGGTATAACGCCTGGGCCAAGAATTTTAGTTTTTTTTTATATTTTTGGGTCACCAAGATACAGGCTGTGCCTTGTTTGGGACCCACTGTAAATTCGAACTAAATGAAAAGCTCTTCTGCTGTTTTAACTGTATGCTATTCCTTGTATTTTTAACCAAATGTAAGCCCAATAAATTGTTTTAGATTTTTTTATATACATATGTATTTTTTTTTTTTGTTATTAAACTAGTCATCATTATCAACCTTTTTATCGACCCACTGCTGGGCACAGGTCTCCTCTCATACAGAGAAGGATTGAGTGTAATCACCACGCTTGCTCAATGCGGGTTGGCGATTTCAGACTTACAAGTCCAGGTTTCCTCAAGATGTTTTCCTTCACCTTCAGTCATTGGTGTCCAAGATATACCTAGAAAGTACATATAACTTTAGAAAAGTTACATTGGTACTTGCCTGACCTAGAATCGAACCCGCGCACTCATACTTGAGAGGCTGGTGTTTTAACCACTAGGCCACCACGACTTGCCGATATAAACTAGTGCTTGACTGCAATCCTGCCTGATGGTAAGCGGTGAAGCAATCGTTGATGGTAAAGTGCGCTAGTATATTGAGAGCCCATTCGCTCAAAAAAAACCTGAGCGAATAGGAAAGAAGACGGCAGTTAAGAGAGGTGATGCAATGTTAAACCCAACAACACGACCAACGAAACTGCGCCAGAGGGAGATTGGTCTGGAGATCCTCCACGACCAAACAGCCGACACAACATTTGGCGCATCGTACCCGGCACACATCGCAACGAACTGCTCAGACACTTTATCTGCACTAAGTATTCTTCACACAGAAAGAAGGCTTGCTTCTTTCTGTGTGAAGAGTAGGCCTGCTGAGGATTGGTAAAGGTCACAGGTCTTCGATTTCTTGGTTCTAACTCATGCCGGTTTCATTAAGTGTTTCAGTAGCGATTAGTAACCAACACGGTAAAGCGCCAATCTGAGTTAGAACCCACCACTTAAAACTCATAAATCGAGACCGTTACCACACACAGATCGGAATCTGAATAATTTTGAAGAATATTGCTAAACTTTTGTTTGGTATGTTTGAAAATTTGTCTGCTCAACAATGTAAATAACGCAATGAATGTGGTTGAACTGTGCCACCGTGGCGTAGCGGTAGCGGACGCGGCCGCTGCGCAAGGTGGCGGGGGTTCGATCCCCGCACAGTGCAAGTATTTGTATGCATGAATATGAATATTTGCACTGGTCTGGTCGTGCCTCGGAAAGCACGTTAAGCCGTTGGTCCCGGTTGCCATACGAACATCTATTGGTAGTCGTTACGGGTTGTTGGAGCCCTCAAAAGTCCAACAATTGGTCTAACTGCAATGCTTCGATGTCGCCTTCGGGTTGTAGAGGTCAAACGGCAGTCGCTTCACGGAAAATGTCGAAGTTTAGCCATATCAGCAGTTGGACTGGTAAAGCGGACCCCAGACTCCAAAGCTGAAAAGGCTTCGGATGCGACTGGTATTAACGCTGGGATGATGATGATGACGGTAAAGCGCCAACCTGAGTTAAAACCCACCACTTAAAACTCATAAATCGAGACCGTTACCACACACAGATCGGAATCTGAATAATTTTGAAGAATATTGCTAAACTTTTGTTTGGTATGTTTGAAAATTTGTCTGCTCAACAATGTAAATAACGCAATGAATGTGGTTGAACTGTCAAAATTCAAAAGTCATTCCTACTATTAGTGCATTTCGCAAATAGCCCACGTGAATGTCTCTGATTAGTTTTATTGCCAGTAAGATTCTTAAAAGCATTAATGTACCAGTAGCCATTTTTCCCAGTAAGTTTATAAAGCTAAAGCCACAGCAATAACACAACAGAATGGACTTGTGCAGTTTGGAATTCCTGCGGTCTGTGGTTACCATTTAATTGTATTTTTTATGCACTGTGTGTTTATATGACATCATCAACCCGAGGCATTACCAATGTATAAGTCGTAAGTGTTGATGCCTTTTTTCATTAATCCATAAAATCATATCCGTATTAGGAAATTAAATACTTAAAGACCCATATGCTTATATATACATATGTACAATCACTTTCCTTAGCTATTTTATAAAAAAAAAAAACCAACAGGCCAAGCCTAGATCAAGTTCAACAAACAATTAACATTTTTACGGGCAAGTCAAGCTGCATCCCCCAGAGATGAACGTTTTCCTCAAGACTCTAATTTAATATACTAATTGAGATAGAACTCTCCATTTTATTTAATAGCGGACGTCTTTTGTTTTATTATGAGCAGTGAGCACTTACTGCGGAAGGAAGGCAATCTCATCTTGTTTTTTGAATTTTTTTTGTGGGTATTGTAACGTAACCAAAGATAAAAATTGATGATTTTTATCTGTCGTAACGTTATGGTATTTTTTTTTAATGGTGCATTGTCGGCTTTGTCATGTTTGGCATGATTTATTATTATTATTTTGTTTCGAGACCCCTCCGTACCTCGGAAAGCACGTTAAGAGGGAACTCTAGTGGTGCTTTTTTTATATATATTTTAAACTAGCGCTTGACCGCAATCCTGCCTGATGGTAAGCAGTGACGCAATCGTTGATGGTAAAGCGCACTAGTTTATTAAGAGCCTATTCACTCTAGCCTTGAAGACACTCAAATTGTAGTCCGACGGAAACACCGCCGCTGGCAAATTATTCCAGTCCCTCGATGTACGCGGTATAAAGGAGGAGGCGAAACGCTTCGTCCGGATCGTAGAGGTGTTAACAACGTAAGGGTGGAAACCAGCCGTACGACGGGTCGTCCGCTGGTGGAACGGAGATGGGGGAATTAAATCATGCAATTCCATCGCACACTCCCCGAAATGCATCCTATAGAACACCGAAAGGCTGGCTACTCTACGCCTGTGCTCTAGGCTTTGGAGACCAACTCGAGTTAGACCAGGGTCACCAATCAGCCTCTTTGCACGTCTCTCCACTGAATCCAAAGTGGCCAGGTGACACTTGGCAGCACCAGCCCAAATGTGGCTGCAGTACTCCACACACGAACGGACCTTTGCTTTCTCTATACAAACGTATTCCGCCGTTTTCTTCGTGAATAATGCTTTTAGAGCAATTTTTTTTTTCTTCAATTTTACACCGTAATTATACGTGCCCCTATCATTTGATTTTTTCCGAAACTAAAAGAAATACGATATTCAAAATCGCGAAAACTAACCCATTTTACCGTGATGTTCAGATGACTATCAGATAAACATGATAAGTTTTTGACAAAATAGAATATAATAGAACCATAAGTATACTTTTCCTCTAAATTTTGATATAAAAATAATTGAGATCTGTCGTGTTTTGAAAAAGAAAACAGCGGAATACGAAACGTCTTTTGATCAAAGTTTTTGGTAAAATCAGCCTGAGCTGCAACTGTCCTTTTCGCACTTTACCGGGAGAGGTTGGAAGCAGCGCGACGGCAATAGTTTCTGCAAATACCTAATTTCCAAATTCCTCGGCACTAGACTCCCCCTCTTAAGCCTCTGGTCCCAGCTGTCGTTCGTGAATCCTTGACAGCCCTTACGGTTTATCAAAATTATTAATTATCCTTTCTGTGTGTGTATTTATATTGTAGCTGTTTATTGTCCCTAATTAAATAATAAAAAAAAACAAGTCTTATCGGTTTTAACACCCGAGTTAGAGATATTAGGTAAAACATTGGAATTTAGCAGAACACATGGACACTGAACGCCGATCTGAGAGTATGATATGATGACTCCCGGCCATCGTAGGCGCGGGCTTGCGGGCGAGGAGCAGGGGGCAGCTCGCCGCCCGGTAAGGACCAGGCCCGGGTCGACGACGCGTTGCGCGACGCGCGCCTCAAAGAGGTGTCAGCACTTTGTGACGGGGTCCAAGAAGACGGATGCCTCCTGGGACAGGGTTGCGGGTTGGTAAAAAAAGAAACCATGGCCCTGGCGCACAGCCAAGTGAAGAAACACGGGTGGGTTTTAGTTAGTAAAAGTCTGACACGCCCTTCCGCTCCGCCCAGAGCGGGAGAAGTCATTTGATGATTTCCCATCCCAACAAAAAAAAGTCATTAAAGCCGACCCAACATAGTTAGGCAGATGTTGACGTCAACATATTTCAGGAATATAGGGCTAATAATGGTCCACCAACCAGTCAGCAGGTCAAGCTACCCGAAACTGACAAATATTCCTTGAGCCTTAACGCTTTAGAGATAAAGTTGAAAATGTAATAAAGAAATCTGACAGATTTTAGTTTATGTTGAGTCTGTACCTGTTCCACAACCGTCCCAATATTACGCAGATGGCGTTGAAAGCCGCGATATTGCGTTGCCATAACACATTAAATTCACATTTAAATTTGGTCTCAGCGTGATGATATAATAACCTAAAGCCTTCCTGGGTTAATAGGCTATCAAAGACAAAAATAATTTTTCAAATCGGGCCGGTGATTCCTGAGATTTATAGGATAGACAGATCATTAATCTTTACTAATATTATAAATGCGAAAGTATCTCTGTATGTCTGTCTGTCCGGTTTTCACGCCAAAACTACACAACCGATTGTAATGAAATTTGGTACCAGACCTAGAGCTTGAGAAAAGACATTGGCTATATAACATCCCGCTATGACCAATAGAAGCAAAACAGTAACATCATTTTTTGCGAAAACGGCAAACGCGTACGTACATATTGCTCCCATTATTTTAAAGGGCGCTTATTTTATATCAACTGAGCTCGTTTTAATTTTTTTCGGAAGGACTACGGTTTTGTAACTTGGCATAAATATTGTTTACTAGCGGCCGCCAGCGACTTCGTTCGCGTGGTTTAGTTATGCTCCGCTCCTATTGGTCGCAGCGTGATGTTATATAGCCTAAAGCCTTCCTGGATTAATGGGCTATCCAACGCAAAAAGAATTTTTCAAATCGGACCAGTAGTTCCCGAGATTAGCGCGCACAAATAAACAAACAAACAAACTCTTCAGCTTTATATATTAGTATAGAGATAATAAGCCGTATGCTATCGGGAACCACCCCGCGCTGTAAACTGAATTCCACGCGGACGGAGTCGCGGGCAACAGCTAGTTTCATCTATTTAAGAAATAAAATTCTCCACAGAATAATATTTACCAATCGTCTGACTAATTAGCACAACAAGTTGATAATTAAGAAGATATTGTTCCGTGATTAAGCTGTTCTTTATAAACTACTAATTTTACTGATTGCTACTACAGCTGAGTTTATTAGATAAGAATTGCTTTACAACATATTATTTAGTAGTCCAGTAAATTCAATGGTAGGTGTAAATGATAGTAAGTATAAATCATTGACTGCTTATCAAGAACTAGCTTTCCGCCCGCGGCTTCGCCCCCGTGGAGTTCGGTTATATCGCGCTTTTTAGATTTCCCTCGGGAACATCAAATTTTTCTGGGATAAAAGGTAGCCTATGTTCTTTCTCAGGGTCTAAAGATTGTCTGTGCCAAATTTCATCAAAATCGGTTGAGAGGTTTAAGCGGGAAAGCGTAACAGACAGACAGACAGACAGACAGACAGACAGACAGACAGACAGACAGACAGACAGACAGACAGACAGACAGACAGACAGACAGACAGACAGACAGACAGACAGACAGACAGATGACAGACAGACAGACAGACAGACAGACAGACAGACAGAGACAGACAGAGACAGACAGAGACAGACAGAGACAGACAGAGACAGACAGAGACAGACAGAGACAGACAGAGACAGACAGAGACAGACAGAGACAGACAGAGACAGACAGAGACAGACAGAGACAGACAGAGACAGACAGAGACAGACAGACAGACAGACAGACAGACAGACAGACAGACAGACAGACAGACAGACAGACAGACAGACAGACAGACAGACAGACAGACAGACAGACAGACAGACAGACAGACAGACAGACAGACAGACAGACAGACAGACAGACAGACAGACAGACAGACAGACAGACAGACAGACAGACAGACAGACAGACAGACAGACAGACAGACAGACAGACAGACAGACAGACAGACAGACCGACAGACAGACAGACAGAGTTACTTTCGCATTTATAATATTAGTATGGATTAGCTCATATTTTTACTGGCATACAATTAAATTGATCTACCTATTATCTATGCGAAAATGACATCACAATACTAATTATAAATGCATGTTGACTGAAGAAATTTTTATTGTATCTTTGGTCACTTTTGATAACAAACGGATTTACAGAAATCAGAATAATATAATAAAAGTCCCCTTACCTCCAAACAATACAACTCATGACCATTATCATGGGGTTGTCTAACTTTTGATTTGAAAACCCTTGATTTGAATTAAGTTGTACCTACCAACATTTCAAACTTTGAAGTTGATAGTAATCCCGAGTTTGTTTTAAAATCCAGTGTTTTACCAGAACTTTTAATGTCTTTTACGTTAGAGAGGGATTTATTTAAGTACATAATTTTATTAATCATTTATATATGTACGTCGACTTTTTTGCAATCCCACCTGATAGTAAGCAGTGATGCAATCGGTGATGGTAAAGCGCGCTTGTTTATTAGGAGCCTATTCCCTCTAGCCTTAAAGACACTTAAATTGTATTTCGACGGAAACACCGCCGCTGGCAAATTGTTCCAATCCCGCGATGTACGCGTATAAAAGTCGAGGCGAAACGCTTCGTTCGGATTGTTGTGGTCTCAACAACGTAAGGGTAGAAACTTGCCGTACGACGACGGGTCGTCCGGTGGTGGAACGGAGATGGGGAATTTAATCATGAAATTCGCTCCAAAATGCATCCTATAGACAGGCTGGCTACTCTACGCCTGTGCTTCAGGCTTTGGAGACCGTTTTGAGCTTCTAATCTAGATCGCCGATTAGCCTCTTCGCACTCTTCGCTGAATCCAAAGTATCCATGAGCCATTTTGCAGCACCAGCCCAAATATGGCTGCAGTACTCCACACACGAACGGACCTGTGTTTTGTATAACATTAGAAGGTGTTGCTGTACGAAATACCGCCGGACCTTTGCGATAACGCCAAGTTTTCTGGCAGCCACCTTGACCGTGGACCCAATTAACCGCCCAAAGGTAAGGTTCGAGGAAATCTCAACTCCCAAAATCTGAAGGCGGTCGGTGCTACTGCCAAAGATACATTCCGAAAAGTAGGAGCTTCTTTTGGCGGTGAATAGACACGCGTGTTTTACATTCTTTTCCATTTCGTTTAGGTGAGAATGCTGTAGTCTTTACATAATTTTATATTTTGGTAAGTACCCGGTACTTGTTGCTTAATAATTAAAGGAGAATCTAATTTATTTCTAAAAGAGTAACCGTGGAGTATCCTGCCAGAAAAACAACCAATTGAATCATGTACAGCTTGGTAGATTTTGACCGGTGATGTTTCATAAAGTGCCCATGTAAGATAATATATGTATAGGATGTGAAACAAAAGGTTTTTCAAACCAGATAACATATTCTGGCTATAATAATAACAAACTATTGGTATTGGAATGAACAAACAGATTCTATGGACAGAATGATAAGATTAATAAGTCTCTTATCAATCATGTGGGTGATCTCAAGTATTTCTTATGATGTCAGAGACCTCTTTCTTTCAATAGAAGTGGCAGACAATGACAGATTACATTTTGTACCACAAGTTTATCTTTGTATTTAATTTCTTTGGTAAATTGTTATATAGCAATCGCTTTGTGAGGGACTTTGTACAATCACTATGTTTGGACACACTTCAGGCATATATTGTGGTATAGTCTGTTTCAAGTCATATTTTTTTAAAGTAATAAATAAGTACTTCCTTTGTACTAATACTATATATTATGGATTAGATACCTACATAGAATACTCTTTATTATGTACACCATAAAATTACAGATAATAAACCATCAACAATTGCATCACTGCTTATCATCAGGCGGGATTGCGGTCAAGCACTAGTTTATAATATACTAGCGGCCGCCAGCGACTTCATTCGCGTGGTTTAGTTATGCTCCGTTCCTATTGGTCGCTGCGTGATGTTATATAGCCTAAAGCTGTCATGTATCTCACTCGAGGGTATTTGCAGATAATTCAGTCTGGTTATGTCAGGTGAGCAAACACGCGTGTTCCCTCGTATTTTCCCGATTTCCGCGCGTATATGTTATTGGCGACGAGGAAAAAGTGTTTAAAAGTGTGTGTAATAAACTAAATTCACTGAATTGTATAAAAATCTTTAGGTGGAAAAGGTAAAAATGGTGATTAAGTTCAGTGAATATGATGTAGCACATGGCTGTTGGGAAAACTACATTACAAGGTTTGGATTTTGTCTAGAAGCAAATGAAATCACGGATGATGCTAAGAAAAAGGCGAATTTATTGTCGGTATGTGGTCCTGATTTATTTGATTTAATTTCTGCACTGATTGCCCCGAAGAAAATAAGTGAGGTTACTTTTTCAACTATAAAAAATGTTTTAGATATTCATTTTCATCCAAAACCAAATGAAATAGTTGAATCATTCAAATTTCATTCCCGAAATCAAGAAGAAGGAGAAAAAATACGCGATTATATAGCTAGTTTGAGGAAATTGTCCATTCATTGTAATTTTAGTGATATTGACAGAACACTGAGAGATAGATTGGTCTGTGGAATTAACGACAAAGACATTCAAAAGAAAATGCTACAGCAGAGGGAGTTAACTTTCCAATTTGCATGTGAAATAGCACTATCGCATGAGTCAGCCAATTGTGATTCTAATTTAATTGTTAACCCTGGAGTTAATACGAGTAAACCTACCATGGATTTAGAGGAACCAATGGAAATAAATAAACTTTCTTTTAAAAAAAGTGAAAAACCTACTGGTAAATTTAAATGTTTCCGCTGTGGTAAATCACATAAAGGAGAGTGCAGGTTCAGGTGGTCAAAGTGTAATTTTTGTGGGAAAACTGGTCATATAGAAGTAGTATGTTTGAATAAGAATAATAAAAACAATTATAAAAAGTCTAATTGTAATGGCCTTTATGAAAGTCCTATTAATAATTTTAGGGACAACAGACTACCCGCATTTATGATAAATATTTTGCTTAATGGTTTTGAAATTGAAATGGAGGTTGATTCAGGTTGTGCATTCACATTAATTAGTGAGCCGACAGCCAGACTCATATGGAAAGGAAAATTACCTGAAATAGAAAAGTATGATATTACGCTAAAAACATGGACAGATAACCAATTGAAGATTATAGGAAGGGCAATGGTTCCGGTAGCTTACAAAGAGATTTCTAGAACACTACCAGTGATTATAGCCCAAGGCAATGGTCCTAGTCTCATAGGGAGAAACTGGTTCAGAGAATTAAATATTGGAATACATGGTCTCAATAGCATAAAAATAGACACTTTAGATATGAACAAGTTACTTGGTCAGTACAAAGGTGTTTTTAAAGAAGGTTTAGGGAAGTACACAGGGCCAGTTGTGAGTATCATACCAAGAGAAGGAGCAGCCCCTAAGTTCCTCAAAAGCAGGCCGGTACCATTTGCTATAAAAGATAGAGTTTTTAAGGAAATAGACAGATTAGTAGAAGAAGATGTACTAGAACCAGTGCCATACTCAGAATGGGCAACCCCAATTGTGCCCGTATTAAAACCTAACGGCAAGGTGAGACTCTGTGGAGACTACAGGTCAACAGTAAATTCAGTGACTGAAACTGATACGTACCCACTTCCGACACTCGACGAAGCTTTCACACAGTTACAAGGTGGTGAAATATTCACGAAAATTGATTTAGAGAGAGCATATACACAGGTGGTTGTCGATGAACCTACATCACGACTACTTACTCTTAATACTCCCAGAGGTCTGTACAAGGTAAAACGGCTGGCATTTGGTGTAAAAGCATGCCCAGGTATTTTTCAACGTTTGATGTCATCGTTGCTAGCTGGGATTCCGGGTGTGGCTGTCCTACTTGATGATGTGGTTGTGAGTGGCACAAACATAGACCAACATAATGAACGGCTAAAAGCCGTACTACAGAAACTAGAGGAAGCAGGGCTAAGAGTAAATAAAGAGAAATGTAGGTTTGCAACAACAAATGTCACATTTTTAGGATACAGAATTGATAAATTTGGGATACATCCATGTGAAGATAAAATTTATGAAATTGAGAAAACGGCGGCACCACGTAATCTAAAAGAGCTACAAGCATTTTTGGGATTAGTTAACTTCTATGATCGATTCTTGCCACACAAGGCCACAATAGCGGAACCCTTATATAAATTATTAAATAAAGAAGTACCTTGGCAATGGACTACGACACATCAAAAAGTTTTCGAAAGATTAAGGAAAATGTTGACAAGCAAAGATACTCTGGTACATTATGACTTAAAGAAAAAATTGATATTATCATGTGATGCTTCTCAATATGGACTAGGAGCTGTATTAGAACATGAAATGGAAGATGGCAGTATAAGACCCATTATATTTGCATCAAGGACTATGAATAAACATGAAAGAAAGTATGCTCAGGTAGATAAAGAGGCAGCGGCAATAATATTTGGGCTTAAGAAATTTCATCAGTTTATAAGTGGCAGAAAAGTCAATATAAAGACAGATCATAAACCATTACTGGGGTTATTTGACCCTAAACGTCCCATACCTAATATAATCTCCCCTAGAATGCTAAGATGGGCCCTTTTACTAAACTCCTATAACTATACAATAGAGTATGTACAAGGGAAGAAATTGGGAAACGCTGATGCTTTAAGCCGCTGGCCATCGGCAGATACAGGAAAAAGGGAGGAAGAGTACTCAGGAGTGTTATTGATAGAAGAAACACCAATAGAGTTAGAATTTACAGCACAAGAAGTAGCAAGATTTACATCAAAAGACCCCATATTGAGTAAAGTTTTATATTGGACGCGCAATGGCTGGCCAAGCAAAATAGATGATAAGTTCAAAGCATATGGACAGAAAAGAGAAGAATTATCTATTTTTAAAAATTGCATTTTGTGGGGAAGCAGAGTAGTTCTACCAGAGAAAATGAAAGACAAAGTTTTGGAAGAGTTACATACAAATCATGATGGAATTGTTATCACTAAAGCAATGGCAAGAAGTTACTTCTGGTGGCCATCCATTGATAAACATATTGAAAATATGATAAAAAACTGTGAAATATGTGCAGAAAACAGGAGTATGCCTACTAAAGTTACACACCGCTGGATAAGAACAGATAGACCATGGTCTAGACTCCATATGGATTATGCTGGTCCATTTCAAGGAAAAACATTTCTTATAGTTATAGATTCTTTCTCAAAATGGCCAGAAGTCAAAATTGTTTCAGATATGAGCAGCGCAACATTAATAAAAATATTGCGAGAAATATTTTCGGAGCAAGGGTTGCCTGATACCCTTATAAGTGACAATGGCAGAAGTTTCATCTCAGAAGAATTCCAGAACTATTGCAAAAGGAATGGTATTAGGCATGTTCTAGTGGCACCATATCATCCAGCATCTAATGGGCAAGCGGAGCGAACAGTTCAGACCATCAAAAATAAACTCAAGAAACATTCCTCTGAACCATGGCAAGTAAAACTTCCCAAAATTTTATATGGCTTACGTACTACACCAAATAGCGTAAATGATAAAACACCAGCAGAATTACTGAATAACAGACGGTTTCGGACTAAATTCGATTATTTAAATCCTCTCACTTCAAAGGATAAACCTATGTTGGAAGAGGTAGAAAATAATGAAAACACAAAATTAAGAACACTGGAAGTCGGACAAACTGTTTATATAAAAAATTATAGCGGAGGACCACAGTGGCTAAAAGGAGTAGTAGAGAAAAAAGTTGGAGTTTGTAGATATTTGGTAAGATGGAATGGTAAACTTTTGAAGAGACACATCAACCAGATACATAGCTTTGGGGGGAGGAAGGAAGATAAGGAACAAAAGGAGACAAGAAATGGATTATATGAAGATGATGAGGAAGAAGACTACGTGTCACTCCCATCACAATCGAAGTGGGCTGAAATTATTGGAGTATCAGGGCCACAAGACATTGAAATACGGGAAAGTTCACAATATGGAACTAATACTGCAAAAAGGAATAAAAGGGTTTTATCAGAATCACCTGAACAGTCAGCCAGCAAGAAGGTTGCCTGTGATCTGTCTGGAGAAGAAGAGGTTTCTGAATTAGAAGATTCCCAACAGTCTTGGAGAATAATAGACTCCGTAAATGAACAATAGTGTTAAGACCTTCATGTAGAACTAAAACTAATAGGATTAAGCATTTAGTGATTTAGTGTGTAAAGTTATAAGTGATTTAGTGTATTACGAACAATAGACATTTAGTGGGTGCATTGAAGAAAGAAGAGTACAATGGTGATCCATCTCGGGGGGAAGGCATGTCATGTATCTCACTCGAGGGTATTTGCAGATAATTCAGTCTGGTTATGTCAGGTGAGCAAACACGCGTGTTCCCTCGTATTTTCCCGATTTCCGCGCGTATATGTTAAAAGCCTTCCCGGATTAATGGGCTATCCAACCCAAAAAGAATTTTTCAAATCGGACCAGTAGTTCCCGAGATTAGCGCGAACAAACATACAAACAAACTCTTCAGCTTTATATATTAGTATAGATAAAATAAAACAGTTAAATATTAGTAGGGCTTACCCAAGGGATTAGAAAAAGTATTTTCATAACACCATAGTTTTAATACTAAAAAAATCATGAAAATCTTGTCTCCAAAGAACCTGACTGTCCGGAAATTAAAGGTCCAAATCCAACTCACATACATATATTTATTAGACTTTATGTATTAGATTTATACATGCCACATGGACTTAGTACTTCTATTTTTGCTATGTAGGTACTTTACTTATTATTTTATTTTAAAAGTATGTAGTCAACATTCAATACTTAGTGTTAGGGTTGTATTATTGAGTAGGTACTTTGTTAAATTGGAAAAGAAATACAGTAAAACAATGATTAAGATGTTTTCTGCAGCTTTTGACGTATGCATAAATCTATCGACAAATATTCATAATTGGGCTAATTATAACAAATTGATAAGTGTAGACTATCACGTAACCCTAATTGATCAACAAAATTGATAATTAGCCAATTTGCAAAATTGGCTAATTCCACATTTAGTAAAAAAAAACTTTTTGTTTAACTCTAAAAACACTATACTTAGTATTTTAATTAATAGTTATAAGAGAGTCTACATTATCAAAAATACTAGCTAACGATATTATTTAACAACTGTATTTTAGATTTTTCCTCAAGCGATGTATTAAAAAATTCACTTTTAAGCTTCTCCTGAAAAAATGCATCGAGGGACTGGAACAATTTACCAGCGGCGGTATTTCCGTCAGACTACAATTTGAGTGTCTTCAAGGCTCGAGTGAATAGGCTCTTAACAAACTAGTGCGCTTTACCTTCAATGATTGCGTCACTGCTTACCATCAGGCGGGATTGTGATCTACCACTAGTTTATAAATTATAAAAAAAAATGGACTTAGCAGGTTTGCCAATTCAGGTATCAACATGAAGAAACCGTGGCCCTGGCACACAGGCAAGTGAAGAAACATGGGTGCGTTTTAGTCAGTAAAAGACTGACACAACCTACCATTCCAAAAAAGGGCATCAATATGAAAGAAAGACCAAAATAGATGCTAGCCAATCACAAGTCAGGAAGGGATCTAAGGATTTCCTTTAATCAAAGCTTGTGCAACAGGATCTCAGTACAGGAGCGGCCAATTTGGTGCTAAAAATAGAACCAGGGTCCCTTATCCGAACCAGAGGCGGTCAAGATTGTTATTTCTTTAGTCACATACAAAAATAATAGTTTAATTTATTTCTCCCAAAAAGGTATCATTTTTTACATAGTATACAAGCAAGATATGAAGACATGCCTCCACTTTGGATGCCTTTGGTGTATATTTCAGGTCAATTAAAGCTGCGGTTGGACAGTAAGTGTTGTCATTATTGTAACTTTTAGTATTTAGGTTTTAAATTAAATTCCTAGCTAACTGAAAATTGGCAACCTGTTATCTTGTTTTCCGACTACTGAAATCTCCTCTTGATAAATCTTTTTCTCAAATGCTTTCAATTTACAATAAAAACCTACCTTGTACTACATACTCTGATTATTTAATGATTTGTGTGAAAAATATACTTATAGCATATGTATATTTTTTAAAATCTGTTATAAATAATTATTGAGAGGGTTTGATCCGTAGGACATCATTCATGGGATCATGATATGTATGCTTATTGGAGAACAATTTATATCTATGTATTAAAAGTTCCTAAGTAGGTGTTGAAATAAAATCAATAGAAATAAAACAATCATGTAAAACTTACATAGGTAGATAGATATACATTTATGTATTGTTTTGACTTAAAATTAATGCAGTATGAAGATAAATGGCATGTTATTACTTACTTAGTTGTAACAGTTATGAATAATTCATTGATAGATCTACATCAGTACATCACTTTTATAATAATAAACTTAGCAGAAGATTACTATTACTACCTACATAATTATGGTTTGTGGTGATAATATGATTATGTAGGTAATACTAATAAACTTAGGTGAAGTGTAAATTTGTCCAAATTATGTATAATGAAAAAAAAAAACACTATGAAGACATTTGCTTGAAGTTAAAATATTTGCCGTTAAACCCAATGTTGTCCTATTATTATTCTTTGTACATAAAACAATAAACAACTCATATGTAATGAGTAATCATAACATTCTCATCAATGAAACCTAATGAAAATTCTCGACCAAATTCACCGGAACAGAAAGATTTTATAAAATGATAAAAAGAATTTAGATTGTCGCCAATATCTAACTAATAATAATATATTATAAAACAAAACGAATTAAGATAACACAGCATAACCGTTGAATAACGGGGGAAAACAGAGAAAACAATAAACTTCACTGAAAATAATCAATTATAGAAACAACATGCGCTATGTTATCTTCTAAAAGAGTGTTTTTAACAGTTTTTATACAAAATTATAGAAATAATTAAACCGTTACCTTTTAAAACAATCACAGTGCGAACACAAGTCAACAGGAACAAAGTAGGTTGCCATCCAGTTCGTACGAATCTACACGTGCAATGGCACCATATAACAAGAGTAAAACACTAAAGACTAAAATTTCGCAATAGCTTAATTCCACAAACTAGTTATAACAATTTTAATCAAATATAATAAAAAGATTTTTTTGCAAAATAATAATCACAACACGCACACGATACACTCTCGCGAAAATCTGACATTAGTGACAGTTAGGATTTTTTTTTTCATACTACTATTTTTTTTTTTGTTTCATTCTTTCCGTTCGTGTTCATTTGAACGGAAAAGGCAAAGGCATAGTACGCCATACAGCCTAGTCTCCAGTATGTTTTTTCTTGAGTTTTATATCCTCACTTATCCTACTTTATCCTAACTTATACTAGCTTAACTTAAACTAAACTATCTCCTTTCGTTTCCCGCGTGAGGCCGAGAAGGAGGAAGTTTGGGTGAGGTCATGATGTGGCCACTGTGCTACAATATTTCACTGTTCTTTATAAATTATTCACTGAATGCGCTTTTTACTACCTAGATCACGCGCTTTTATTTAGTAAACAACACTATAAATAATTTTAAAAGTCCAATGAAAAATGACCGTGACACTCATCTTGACATTCCCGCCAAACTCTTTTCATTCTACATTATTTTACGAAACCGGTTACGCACAGACAGTGACGGTAAATGAAATTAAAATGGTAATAAATAATTTATTATTACTTTACTTGCAAATAACTGAAACTATACGTAATATTTAATTGAATACATTTCATTAAACTCACTTCTTTGAAATAATTGTATACAATATTTTATTTTTGTATCGAGCATACAATACAGTACCATCTATGGTCTACGATTGTCAATTGGTTAATTTGATACAGCGCCATCTATCGCGATTAACAAAGTGAACATCGTTCACAGTTTGCCTGACAGAGTATGTTTGTCCAATTCGTTTAGTTAATTACAACAGATGGCACTACTAGCTTGAATTTCAGTAGCTTTAAATACAGCTAGTATAGATGGCGCTACCGGTATTAGGTTTTGTCCTAAAATCGAAATGTTTGTTATAATATACCAAATTACCGTAGTTCAATCGGCGTCTTAAAAATATAAACAAAGAAAGGACAACCACTATCCGTTTCAGTGGATATTTTGCAAGAAATAATGGCATCAAAAAACTTGCAGAAGTTAGATGAGACGATTCTCGTATTTATTTCCTAGGTATACCGTAGGTTCACGTTCCTTTTTATTTAATATTCTTTGTTATATTTGTAGCGATGGTCGCAGTCGCTACAATACAACAATAACACAAAGGATTGCCCAACTATTGACGTCCCAACGATTGACGACCTTCCGCGAAAGGGTGCATATAAATCATACCAGAACAAGGATCTTGGAAAACAAAGCGCGTATGTAAGACAAAGAGCGTGGGTCCTGACCGTCTCAGCGAGGGTGTCGCACATTGTCGGACATCTGTTGGTTAACCCATTGTTCGTTGGAGAAAGTTCCGCGGACGACGCGATTCTGTCAACCTATTGTGCACCGCCGGAGAAAGCGCGCTGACCACAACGAACCGCCTTGCACGTGCACCGAAGGCCCGGCCCGGTCCACCGGCCAATCAGACGGCACGTTCTTCCACGATCAACAAATCAGCATCAAGAACGCCCGATCAGTCAGCCCCACTCCGGTTTAGAGATAGCTGTATTATTGTCTAGTATTTAAGCTTGTGCATAGCTCGTAAGACATCCCTTTCTCACATTATCACATATATCATAAGATCGCGCATTACTGTCAGACATTTTACATTGTAACATAGTCGCGTCTCTACTCTTGTAATTAGGTAACTTATAGCATACATTGTACTCTAGACTTACGTGCAATATACAACGTTATACCTATTCGCGTTTTAATTACACAACACGCCCTACGCGCTAAAGTGGTGACCCCGACGTGATAAACCGATTAAAACCGACGTGAGACTAACCGGCGCGAGTCTAACCGTCGTAATACAAGACCGACGTGACTTCAAGACTGACGTGACGATACTCGTGATTAGCACATTCTAGTGGCTTCCCACAAGCGGGTTTCCCCACTAGGATTTCAAGAGGCTATATTCGCGGTATTGTAGCGTTACAACAGCAGCGTTTCTTCAGGATGGCGACCAGCAACACACCACAGGTAGAAGGGCGAGTCGACACGCTCACACTACAAGCACGGCTGTCGGACTTTTGGCCAGCGTATCCCAGGCTATGGTTCACGCACTTCGAAGCAGTAATGGCGCCACAGAAGTCAGGTGATGACGCGCGCTATCAAGCAGCTATCGCACGACTAGGCCTGGACGCACTACAACAAGTAAGTGACATTATCGCTAAACCGCCCACTGAAAACAAGTACGAAACCCTGAAGGCCAGACTCATCAGCGTCTACGAGGAGTCCGAGAGCCGGAAGCTGCAAAAGCTGATGGATGAGATGGAACTCGGAGATCAGAAACCCTCACAGCTGTTACGTAAAATGCGGGAACTAGCCGGACAGAAGATACCCGACAGCACACTGCGCATCATGTGGACCAAGTTACTTCCACCTTCAGTACGCGCTGTTCTCACCGTGAGCGACATAACTGACTTACAAAAGTTGTCGCAAATGGCAGACACTGTCATGGACACTATCGCGCTACCTAACCAGGTCGCGCAGATCACACACACGAGCAGTATGACTGCCCTACACGAACAAATAAGGCAGTTGTCTCTGGAGCTAGCTGAACTCAAGAACAGGCAGGAACACAGACCAAGATCACACAGACCATACGACAGACGACGTTCAAGATCGCGCTCAGCAAGCCGGGATAATAGCAATCGCAAGTATTCAGAACAATCACTTAATTGTTATTATCATCGCAAGTTCGGTAAAGAAGCGCGAAAATGTACGCGTCCGTGCAATTTCGACAGCAACAGTGCCCAGTCGGAAAACTAACGCCTGCGTCGGTTGAGGCGGCAACTGACGCGAACAACACTTCTCACCGCCTATTCATAACTGATAAGAATTCGCGTCTGTCATTTCTTATTGATACAGGTGCAAACGTTTCCGTGATACCGAGAACCAAAGGCGGGAAAGCAAAACAAACCGATTTCTGTTTGTACGCGGCAAACAACACGATTATCCCAACGTACGGAGAGAAAACCTTACAACTGGATCTCAACCTACGACGGCCGTACACCTGGAAATTCATCGTCGCTGCAGTCAGCAAACCAATCATCGGTGCAGACTTCCTGAAGCGTCATCAACTTCTTGTCGACATAGCCGGCCGACGTCTCGTCGACAAAGTTACCAATATGACCGTCAGAGCATCAGTCATTCAGTCCGCCGAACCCACAGTTCGAAGTATCGACATGGAACAGCCGTATCACCAGCTCCTCAGTAAGTTTCCTGACATCCTGCGACCGTCATGCACGAAGGATACTCCCAAACACAGGGTAGAACATCACATCGAAACTACTGGTCCACCAGTGTACAGCAAGTGCAGACCGCTTCCTCCACATCGCTACCTGCCCGTGAAGAAAGAATTCGAGCTCATGATGCAGCAAGGAATTTGCCGACCAAGCAAAAGCCCTTGGGCCAGTCCACTACATGTCGTACCCAAGAAAAACGGCGACTTACGAATCTGCGGAGACTACAGGAGACTCAATGACGTCACTAAACCCGATCGCTACCCAGTCCCACGCCTCAAGGATTTTACATACCTGCTTCACGGCAAGAAAATCTTCTCCACTCTCGATTTAAACCGAGCCTACTCACAATTGCCGATCTTCGAACCCGATATCGAGAAGACAGCGATCACAACACCATTCGGTTTATTCGAATTTCCACGAATGTGCCCAGGTCTCAAGAATGCTGGACAGACATTCCAACGATTCATACACGAAGTACTGAACGGGATAGACTACGCGTTCCCATTCATCGACGATGTCATCGTTGCATCTGAAAGTGAAGCAAGCCATATCGCGGATCTGCAGGAAGTTTTACGCCGATTAGACACGTATGGTGTCACTATCAACCCATCTAAGTGTGTCTTCGGCGGCGAAACAGTCAAGTTCCTAGGTTACGAAGTATCGAGCGCGGGAATTAAGCCACTTCCAGACAAGGTCAATGCAATAATAGAATACCCCAAACCGAAAACCATTCAAGACTTGCGAAGATTTATGGGGATGATAAATTTCTATAGAGACAGCGTTAGGAATGCGGCCGAGATACAAGCACCGTTAAACTCCTTTCTTCATAACTCAAAAAAACGAGACAAAACGGAAGTAACGTGGGACAACCAGTCAACAAAAGCCTTCGAGTTGTGCAAACAGAGCATAATAGATGCTGCGTTATTGTCTTACCCATCTCGTGCGCCCGACGACAAAATCGCTTTGTTTTGCGATGCGTCGGCTACCTGCGCCGGCGCGTCCCTCCAACAATTGCGTAACAACAAACAATGGGTGCCACTCGGATATTTTTCGAAAAAATTCTCCGACAGACAGAAGAGATATAGCACAAATGATAGGGAGTTACTTTCGATTTTCATGGCGGTAAAACACTTTCGAAAAATCTTTGAAGGCAGAGAGCTCATCATTTATACTGATCACAAACCGCTGATTTACGCAATTCGCAAGCCCCCGTCTGATAACGACACACCACGCCGAATCCGCCAATTGCTCTTCATTAGCGAGTTCACTACCGATATCCGACACGTGAGCGGGGCACAAAATATTGTCGCAGATGCACTATCGCGCGTCGAGACAATCGACACGCCATCACCTATCAACTACGACGAGTTATCTCAAGCTCAAGAAAACGACAGTTGTTTACCTGCATTAGCTCAACAGACCAACATACAACTCAAGAAAATCATCTTACCTGGTACCAACAAGCCAATATTCTGCGAAACATCAACGTCACATGTTCGTCCATATCTAACAGCTGACTTTCGTCGCACAGCTTTCAACGCCGTGCACAGTCCAAGTCATCCCGGAGTACGAGCTACACGGAAGCTGATGCAAGAACGATTCTTTTGGCCCTCAATGAACACTGACATCGGGGAGTGGACCAAAGCATGCAATTCGTGTCAGCTCTCCAAAATACAGCGACACAATCACAGCGACATCGCAACATTCCCACCGAGCGAACGATTTCAACACATTCACATCGATATCGTTGGTCCGCTACCTTCATCAGCATGTGGACACAAATACTTACTCACAATGATCGACCGGTGCACTCGATGGCCTGAAGCTGTACCACTTCAAGAGACAACCGCTGAAACCGTCGCAAGAAAGCTATACGAAGTCTGGATATCCCGTTTCGGTTGTCCAATAAGAATTACAACTGATCAAGGACGACAGTTTGAAAGTCGACTATTCAAAGACCTAGCTCAACTACTCGGCGCAGACAAAACCCGTACTACTGCCTACCACCCGCAGAGTAATGGAATCGTCGAGCGTTGGCACAGATCGTTGAAAGCCGCACTCATGGCTAGACTAGAAAACAGCAACAAATGGATCTACGAGTTGCCTACTGTTCTAATGGGTCTAAGAGCCGCTATCCGCTCCGACTCTGACACAAGCGCAGCGCAACTCACCTACGGTCAAGCTATACGCCTACCAGGTGACTTCATATCACCAACTCCAGCCACACCGACGATGGATCACGACTACGTCAATCACCTGCACGACATCATCACGAAGCTCACACCCACATACAAATCGCATGCAAACAAGCGATGTATGTTCGTGCACAACGATCTACAAACATGTAGCCACGTGTTTGTACGCGACGACACCGTCCGCAAACCTCTGCAGCATCCATACCAAGGTCCATACCCGATCATCGAACGCAAGGAAAAGTACTTCACAATACAACTACCCGGACGATCAAGCAACATATCGATCGATCGCCTCAAACCTGCGTACACTATCAACACAGAAGATGATCCCAAGCAAACAAACAGCGAGACCAGTCAAGCACCTGCAGTTACCACAGACGAGCAAGCCACCGCCAAGACTCCAGCACCTGCAGCAACCGCAGACGAGCAATCCAGCCTACTCCCAGCCCAGCATACGAGAGAACAACGCACTAGGTCAGGCAGGATCGTTAAGACGCCTGCACGCCACGTATATTTCGCGTGAGGGGGAGAGTACTGTAGCGATGGTCGCAGTCGCTACAATACAACAATAACACAAAGGATTGCCCAACTATTGACGTCCCAACGATTGACGACCTTCCGCGAAAGGGTGCATATAAATCATACCAGAACAAGGATCTTGGAAAACAAAGCGCGTATGTAAGACAAAGAGCGTGGGTCCTGACCGCCTCAGCGAGGGTGTCGCACATTGTCGGACATCTGTTGGTTAACCCATTGTTCGTTGGAGAAAGTTCCGCGGACGACGCGATTCTGTCAACCTATTGTGCACCGCCGGAGAAAGCGCGCTGACCACAACGAACCGCCTTGCACGTGCACCGAAGGCGCGGCCCGGTCCACCGGCCAATCAGACGGCACGTTCTTCCACGATCAACAAATCAGCATCAAGAACGCCCGATCAGTCAGCCCCACTCCGGTGTAGAGATAGCTGTATTATTGTCTAGTATTTAAGCTTGTGCATAGCTCGTAAGACATCCCTTTCTCACGTTATCACATTATCACATATATCATAAGATCGCGCATTACTGTCAGACATTTTTACATTGTAACATAGTCGCGTCTCTACTCTTGTAATTAGGTAACTTATAGCATACATTGTACTTTAGACTTACGTGCAATATACAACGTTATACCTATTCGCGTTTTAATTACACAACACGCCCTACACGCGCTACATATTTTAGTCGATTATTATCTTTACTTACGGTACCTACCTGTGTAGGGCAAGAATTGTGGTTTATTTCAAGAAGATCAACAAACCCATTTACTGCGATCACCAATTCTTCTCATAAGCCACTAATTTGGTATGTGAACCAATTATAGGATGACAGAATATACTTATGTATAATAAAACACCAAATAAAACTGAAACATTTTATTTAAATTATAACTCTTCTCTTCATATAAATAACGCTCTCTTTAAATGTATCTGGAAGCCTCTACATAAACATAGTAAAGTTTTAAATGTCATACAACTAGGTACAGGATAAAATACAGAAGATAGCTTAGGTAAAATCTAAAATTAGCTTAAAAATATCGTTGAAGTACGCAGGTTAAATTTAACGAAGTCACCCAGTAGATCACTGCAGGCAATCAATGTTCACCTAGAAAACAAATTGTGGGTTACTTCGCGATCATGGACTAATGAGGTTATTCGTCTGCATACTCCCGCCATTTTTCGTGACAATATTTGTAGAACGCTTTTTAAATGATAATAATTATCTGCAGTTATGCTAATGATTCGTAGTGATAATACCTACTAATCTTTTTTTTTTGTTTGTTCCATTTGGAACCGGCTAGGGTCAGAGACCATTCTGCCATGTCTTCAGTAAAATAGTAATCTATTAGTACATGATTTGCAATTTTTTTTTTTGTTTTTTAGGTTTTTTTTATAATGCACTGGGCATAATGACTACATCAATAATAAACCTAGCCATTTCGAATAAAGAATGGCGGCGATTCCCCTGTTCACAACTAAATTAAAGGAGATGTTTCATATTGGGCCACCACTATGTACAGTATATAGAAAAAAAAAGGAAAAAATAATAGATTTGCATAAAAATACTACTAAATTAATTTGAATAAAAATACAAGTAAGTATATAATAATTAATCATTTGAAACGTTTTTTTAGTGAGATAACCCTTTTTAAAGGTAGCCATGACACTTTTTATGACGTTTGATTGACGACTTTGACAGTTTTATTTTCCCGTTGTGTTCGTGTCGAGTGTTAATTTGAGTTGATTGTGTTTATTTAATGGGCCGTATTTTCGGAATTCCTGTATTTTTTTCGCAGTCATATGGTAGATAATATAGATACGATAGCCTTAGATACATGACACGTCAATCAAATGTCACTGTCAAAATCTTATTTCGCTTATTGCTGACCACCATATTTATTAGTGGTTGTGTTGCACTCCTTGGCCGAGTTAAATTGAATCTGTATAAAAACTAAGCCAAAATATAGGAAATTGACATTAAAGACAGTTAACTATAGCGTAACTATACCAAGCATTAAGTGTACAATATGCTGGCCCAGGCTCCATACATTTCTGAAACATCTTTAAGTTCAGTGCATCTTTTTTTTTCTATTTAATTGCAAAAAGGACAGAAGATAAATATTAGTGTAGTCTTGTCAAATTAGTCGTTGCCTGACGTAATTTGACGTATTTTGGTCGCCATGTTTTTAATCAAGTCTAATCTGCCTATGATCATCATCATCACCCTTTTTATCGTCCCACTGCTGGGCACAGGTCTCCTCTCATACAGAGAAGGATTGAGCGTAATCACCACGCTTGCTCAATGCGGGTTGGCGATTTCAGACTTAAAGTTCAGGTGTCCTAAAAAGTCGTGGTGGTCTAGTGGTTAAACTGTCTATAGCTTAATTTGACAAGACTAAAACTAAGATTTTATCTGCTGTCCTTTTCTTAAAGAAAGTAAAAGAAGAAGATGATTAACTTAAATTTAGTATATGAACAAGGGAATCGCGCACCAATATCATGTTTCTTATTTTAACCGATTTAAAAAAGGGAGTTGTTCTTAATCCGGATGTTTATATGTATATATTTTTAAGGTTGTATATGCATGTGTATAGTATTTTCATGCATAATTTATTATGTGGTCTTGCACTATGTCGCACCGTAGCGGTCCAGCTCTATTCTTATTTCGAACTGACCATTATTAGTAAAAAAAAAAAGAATGTGCCAAGTCTATTAATTTAGATATTGCTGAAATGTTTGATATATTTAGAGATAAAATAGGTGCATGTAAATCAACATAATACTAAACTTTTCGATCTCATTCATGCTAAAAAACTAATATTTAGTCTCTTGTGATTAACACTATTTATTTTAAACTTATTTATTGTCCTTCTAACATTACAAAATGCTGTAAGCACAAATGATAAAATACACATAATTGCAATTTCCTAAAAATACAATTGAAAATCATGCGATTTCAAACAATCAAAGCAACAAATATTTTCAAAATATTAAACACAAATTGATCGTAGATTTTGGCACAAAAAATAATTATAAAAAAGTAAGATTTAGGTTAAGCTACATACAAATTAGGTAAAATGAACATCACAGCTAAAATGTCTAAGTAATATAATGGTTTAAAATAAAATACTTAAGTAATTAAAATTTTATTTTACTTGATGTCAATAATGTAAACTAAATTTTAAAAATAAATGATAAGTGAATGTTTAAAAGGCCATTAAATGCTTTTGTACAGAGATATACTTACAGCCGATCAATATAAAATAACTACAGAATTATTAGTACTAGTATTTACTAATTTACGTGGGATAAAATCTCGAACAAACAATTAATAATATAATTAGCAGACCACAGAGAAATGAATTTCTCTGCGTTATGCGTATGGTAACGTACTATGCAAACATCCGAGAAAATATCCTAAGCAAACTGTCAAAATACAATCAACTTACATACATTTTTGACACCTGATTGTTGTTAACTTCAGTTTATCAACTAAAAGCTTCGATTAAAAAAAAAACTACAACTGCCTTAGTTACGAGAACACCTCAATAAATGGTATGCAAATCATGTTACTTTAACTCGCACGACTTAACTGTGCACCCCGCTCTGTGACGTCATTCGGACGGTACCGTTTGTAAAAAATGAGAGTTATGTTAAAAAAATATAAGTTACAATTTTTTTTTTTTATGTTATTAAAAGGTCGATCTGATGATAAAGCGTCATAATACTAGATCATTTTACTCATGACCTTTTGCAATTAAATTGATGCATATGGACTGAAATATAAGGTTGGTGCAACCAATAGGCTTCACTAATGGGTCGAAAATGTAAAAAAACAAAAACCAACTTAAAAAAAAACTTAACAAAGCAAACACTCCACAGAAACAGTAATAACAACAGGGGATTTAAACTGTATTTAGACAATTGTAACAAAGATGCTATCGCTACTCATCGCTTACGGCCAATGCGGGGCGCCGCGCGGGGAAGCGGGATAGGGGTCGCATTCCAGCGCGGTGCACAGTTGACTCGCGCGAGTTGTAAGAACGTTGTGGTTACATTGTTACTCCTATGTTATATTATTAGCATAGCGATAATTGTGATCATTGCGAGCAGCAAACCGAGGAGCGTCAGCCAGTCCAAATCTGCCAGGTGTTGGGAGATCATCATAGTGTAGGTACAAGCTAACATCAACGTGCCAGAGTCGTGCCAATCGCGCTTCGACTGCGTGTTAGCGCCTGTCGAAATAACAAAAACAAGGCATACAATAAAAAAAAACTAGTTAGTACAGGCAACTAAAAATAACGGGCTTGTGAACACAAAATGAACATAGAAAAGCTGGATGCAAAATGGTTACAGTGAAAACAGTACACCGTGCATGAGAATGGACCACGTACCTCTATTTTCTTTTTGTGAATGTGATGTGTGTGTTTGCCTTTTAGTTCTCCACGGAACTGCGTTCGTTGGCAGTGAGTTGCTTTGACTAGGAGGAGTACAATCATCGGTCTGGTCTACAGACAACCTTCTCAATTGCTGATTCATATTTTGAACCAATTTTGGCGAACTTAAATCGTTGCGGATTTTATTTTCGGAGTCATTTTGACTTTCGTTGACGGTCCGCGACTGTTGTTTGACATTACTGTCTAATTTAAATATCGTCGCAAGTTCCTCAGAGGAATTATATTCTGTTGAATCAGCAGCATCCTTCTTTGTTTCTAAATCGTCTTCATATATAGACAGATTAACGGAAGCCCTATTAGGAACTTCTTGATTATGTATAGTTTGTGAAACTTGGTTCAACTTTTCAGTGGCTTCGGTAATTCCAGTAATTTTCTCTGTACTGGTATTATTACAATCATCCAATTTTGGTCTTTTATTCTGTGTAAATAACTTTTCGTTTACTTGACAAATACCAGCGATTAAATCAGATATTCCGTCTTTTAACTCTTTAAAGGCGTTAATTTCATTAATTTCTTTAATTTTATCGTCAGTATTCAAAAATGGGTTTAAAGAATTGATGACTGGTGGTTTCAGTTCCACATTGTTTATATTATTTTCTTTTTCCTTTACCATCTCCATTTTCACAGCATCTTCTTTTATCGTCAAAGGAACAACGTCAGGGATCAGCTTACTTTCTGGCATCACAACCGTTGTTTCTTGAGCCTTCAATTGTTCTTCAGCTTTCGCTATATAATTCGAAAGTTTTATACTTTCATCCTCAAAATTAAGTTCTTTTTCGAAGCTATGCTTGAGCTGGTCTTCGACTTTGTGTAACTGATCTGATATAGCTAAAAGACTATCTTCAGTCTTCTTTCCTTTAGAATCTGGATTAAGTCCATCCACATCCACATTTGTTACTAGTCTGTCATCTTTCTGTTCACTTATCACTTCAGAGTGAACGTTAACATGCTTAACTTCTGGTGTAATATCTTCCGAAGATTTACAGGTCAAACCATTCAAAAAGTTTTGCCGACTATCAGTAATTCTGCTCTGGATGTCTGATTTCTTCTCATTATTGCTTCTATTCTTATCCAACTCTGCTAACGCTACCCCTAACTTGTTGCTTGTGTCCATGGCTTCCTGCGCCAGCATGCTAAGAACCTGTTGAAACTCATCCTTTGATGAACGTTTCGATGCTTGGGGAGATCTGTTTGATGGTGATGAGCTTTTGGACTTATCACAAGATGGTGGCTTAGCAAGGTGCTTATCATCATTATGAATGAATGAATCGTCTTTTGCAAAATGATGGGTGGGTGCATGGGTGTTATTGATAAATAGACTGACAGTGTTGTGTCTTTGTTTTACCTTGTTGCGAGGGTAGTGGTCCTGCTCGTTGTCGTTATTTTCGAATGTGTTACGCAGCCTTTTCATGACGTCACTGTTACTGTGAGTTTTTTGTAATGTAGCCACTTTACTCATGTTCAATGCATCGTCAATTTCTTTTTGGATCATGGTGAATATGTTAGCGGACAGGGATCTGACAGCTCTTTTTTTCTTAAGATTAGCGATAGACTCTTTAGTGTAAGGATACTCATTATAAGAATGATTGTTATTAATTAGTCCAGTATAATCTTCACCATTAAAATGTGAGGAATGCCTATTGTCCTTCCTCAAACTTCTATAAGCTAGATCATCAGAGACAATGTCCGGTGATCTTCTTGGAATAAAACGTGATCGGCCCTTATTTTCTGGTGTTGCATGAAGGTAATCACTCCGAGGAGCTGGAGAAACTGGCCCTATTGGTATGCCAAATGGCGGTTGAGGGTCCAATGTTTTTAACCGACTGTTAGTCTGTTTTATATTTCTGTAAACAACGTCGTCATAAACTATATCTGGCTCGTTTCGTTCGGACTGCCTGTCATCGTCGGACGCATAGGGCACATAAACAGGAGAAGCTAACATATAACTTATTTGCGATTGTGCATCTTTATAATTAGGTTTTTCCTTTGTTAAGGAATTCATTCGTCTAAATGCCATATCATCTTGCAGTTTGTCAGGTAATGTCGACCTTCTTTGGATACGTCTCCAAGGCGTCGTTGGCTGACTACGCAGTTGGATCTCGTCATCGTTTCCATTCCAATCATTGAAATGGTCGTTGAACTTCGGCGTCATTAACTCACGACGTTCAGCTCTATCTAATAAATCTTCATCGCCTAAACCTAAACTATTGTAGATGGCTTCTAATTCATTAAGAGCATCATCAAGGTTAGTAGATTTTCGTCTCTCTGAACTCTTTTCATCATCAGAAGGCATTTGATAAGTATTGGTAACATACGTATCAGATTTATGCCTAACATGTGTTTTTGATGTTGGCGATGTAACATTTTTTGGTGGTTCAACTGTAACAGATCGCTTGTATTCTGTCGTCGCCTTCCAAACTTTAGCTCCGTCGGTTGTGTCAACAGAAGAACTTTTAAATGGAGTTTTGTTTTTATTTTGAATGTCTGTGTTTTCCTGGCCCAGTTTATTTTGTTCTAAATACGGAGCCACTCTATTCATTTGTGTACTGTTTGAAAAGTCACTGCTGCTTCTTGAATTTGCGTATATACTTTGCTTCCGTCTCTGTGTTTCGGCATCGTCAATTTTTTTCCAAAACTCAGACGCGTTGCGTGGTCGACGATATACACTTTCTGTGACATTTTGAGAAGTTTGAGAGTCACTCATGTATTGATTTTCATAACCATTTTGACCAGTTTTAACACTAATAGGTCTCCGGGATCTAGGGCTTTGATCCGCATAGTAGAGATAGTCATGTTTTAATTGGACTGGTTCTGGCTTAAGTATATTTGTGGGACCTATAGACTTTCTCCAAGGCGGTGAATTAGCATAGAGCCCATAATGGTTTGGTTCTGCTGATACTGAAGCTGGCCTTCTAGGTTGTTCGTTCCTTGTTTGGAAGTTTTGTATGTATTCATTATTTTGCATTGCAATGTGATCCTCGGAATTCGATATGGGTCGCCGTAACCCATTGAAGCTGTGACTTAGTGACCTTTCCTGACTTCGTCTCATAACTCTTTCGAAGTCATTATTGGGGACGCCATGCATAGTATTTTGTTGTGTATGCGCTATCCTATCTGCTACCATGGGGTTATTTTCATAGTACATTGATATAGGAGTGGCGACTTTTCGATGCATGTCACGAGGGGGTGGCACAGGAGGTGCTTTCTCCTCTCTCTTAACATTTGTTACATTTCCCAAAGGAAATTTAACACACATGACGTTCTCCGGGTTCTCATACTGGTTGCTGACACTCCTTTCTCGGTTATTATTAGCATAAAGCATTTCTCTATTCATGTTACTAGTAGGTATGGAATAGTTAATATGTTCATTGTTAACTTTTGCGTTAAAGTTGATGGATGATGGGTAACTTTGTGTCGAAGGGAATGATGATATTGATTCGGATTTCATGGGACGGCGGTTAACATCATTAGCATATAACTGTTCCGTTTTGATATTTTGTGTTTGTTCACGTTTGCAGGTTCCATAACCACTGCTTTGACTCGTCGGCGTTCTTGTCAACATTTCAACTTCAGCTTTTGTGTAACCTTGTTGTAATAACTCGGCTTCTTTATTCAGTTGGTTCTCTTCATCGCGAGATAACCTTTTGATATACCTCTCATTTCTCGCACTCCTCGACCTTTTGTTTAATGAGCTATCACGTGAACGCATTAAGGAATCTTCACTTCTAAATCGAATCATCAATGATGAATTTGATGACTTGAGTGATTCTTCTTCACTACTCGACTCTCCCTTCAAACTGTTTCTTAGTGCTTCGACTCTGGCTTTCAATCTGCCTTTTCTTGTTTTTCTAGAGGGTGTCTCCAAAGACGTTCCTAATGATCTATTCGAATTGTCTTCTCTTAAGCTAAGGGATTCTTTAGAAGCTCCGTACAGTTCCTGAGTTTTAGCACGGTAGTTGATGAAGCCAGCTGATGGGTCGGACAGCACTCCGTCATCGGTACCATCTCTAAGGTTCGGTTTGGCCAAACTCTGTGCTCTTCTTGAATCCCTTATAACTATATGATCAAAATTGTTAACTGCTGGAGTCTTCTTTTTCTTCTTAGATTTTCTTTTCGATAGGGAGCGTGTGCTGACACCTTCATCGCTTTCCGAAGACTCTTCACTTTCGTCTTCTTTCTTCTTTCGTCGAAATAGTTTCCCGATGGACCATTTCTTGTCTTTCTTTCGTTCAGCTTCTTCTGGTTGTGCGGGCCGCTCCACGCGGCGCTGGACGGTGGCATAATCTTCTGTGTAGGGACGGTAGGTCGCCGCAGGTGCTGATATGTCTCGGTGAGGGACCGGGGGGGAGTTGACAGCCTGGAATGAGAGAAAATCCGAATTAGTATTATGTAACGGGTAAAGTGAATACAAGAGCACATTGAAATTTAAAACTTAATTGTAATGTTTCCTTTGTCCTCGTTTTACAGCATTTATAAAAACTCGTTTTTACAACTCGGAGAATAATTGTGAGGCCAGTAAAAAGTATTTTCGTGTGCATTGTAAGAAGTCACAACAGTTTACGAAAAAATTGGTGCCTCGCCCTGCTGTCTAGCTAAATAATTCGGGAAGGTCTTTCGTTTGGCATTTTGTCAAAAGTTATGAACATAATGAATTCGAACATATTGTATATAGACTCGATAATGGAACCGTTTTAATTGTTTTTTTTTTTGTTTTATCTTAGGTTAAAGATCAGAGTAGTTTCGAACTTTCGACCAAGAAAAACGATAAATCCTCAGTGGTAAACAATGTAGTCTTTTATTCAAATATCCATCACGGAAGTCTATTTCTGTTAAATTATTATTCGAAGCGTGAAACATAAACAAAATGCTTAGTCACATTGTAATAGTTACACGTTAAGACAGAAACATTAACATCTATAGTTAATAATAATTATATTTATAAGGTACAGCCACCAAAAGAGTTAAGTAACCAGCAGGGTAATAATTGCGTAACAGATTATCAGTAGCAATGGGTTTTATTTTGACAGTTCAACAGCATTCATTGCGTTATTTATCTTGTTGAGCAGACACACTTTCGAATATAGGGAGCAATGGAATAGCAAAAAGCTTCAAAATGATTCCAACTAGTTGTAATAGTCTGTTACGTAATTAGGGTGCAGGGCCATCGGATATAGAAGTTTAGAAGGAAACAGATCAATGTTTTTGAATGAAATTTAGTTTGATAAATTAACTGTTTTCCATTAATTAAATCAAATTATTAGTTGTTTTATTTTAAAGAAGGTTGACAGACAATAATCCAGTGACATAAAGAGTATAGTATAAAAAAATATATTGCTAAGCCTCCACATAAGGTTAAGGATAAAAGATAAAACTAAACTATACTATATGCGATGTTTGCATAATTATCTTTTTTTGTGAACGTACAAGAGGGATTACAAAGTACGTATCATTAATTACATGGTGTCGTCATCATCATCATCATTTCAGCCGAAAGACGTCCACTGCTGGACATAGGCCTCGCCCAAGGTTCTTCACGACGACCGGTCCTGCGCCTCCTGCATCCAGCGGTTTCCCGCGGCCTTCACCAGGTCGTCGGTCTACCTTGTCGGGGGTCTACCCACGCTACGTCTTCCGGTGCGTGGTTTAATTACATGGTGTAGTTATAACGAATTGCTGGGTGAATCGCTAGACTACTCAGTAATCTGTATTTAGGAGAGAAAACCAACAAACTGCCATCAAAACAACCAATAATATAAAAACATACAAATAAATTATATCTATCTAAATATTATATAAAGCAATATCATTGAAGGGTCTATTTCTAATAGGAAAAATAACATTTTTGTTTATTAAATGTATAATATTATAAAAGTATATAAGGTATTCATAACGAAATCCTTTTTTATTTTGTGTATGATTTTTTCTGACTTATCTCATAAATGGGCTGATCTATTTCAATATGTGAACTAGTGCGCTTAACCATCAACGATTGCGTCACTGCTTACCATCAGGCATGATTGCGGTCAAGCGCTGGTTTATAATATGTAACATATATATATATATGTATGTTTTAACACTATGTCTATATAACCTATTTCTGTATATGTCACCAAAGCACCTGCCACCTTTTTTTTTAATTATAAACTAGCGCTTGACCGCACCGCCTGATAGTAAGCAGTGACGCAATCGTTGATGGTAAAGCGCACTAGTTTATTAAGAGCCTATTCACTCTAGCCTTGAAGACACTCTAATTGTAGTGTGACGGAAACACCGCCGCTGGCAAATTGGTCCAGTCCCTCGATGTACGCGGTATAAAAGAGGAATCTAATCTCTTCACCACACATGGTTGACTGGTGCAGAATGCCTAAGTTATTAAGCCTAACTTTGTTACCTTTTTGCGAAAAGTATAAATAAATAAACAGTGAAGTTTGCGGAAGGACTTTTAATCAACATACTACGTGTGCAAAGCCGCGAGCGGAAACTAGTTTGTAGATAATACTTAATAGTACCTACACTATGATACTAAATTCAAAGTCTTTGAACTGCCTAAATTAGAATTGCGTAGGACTGTACTTGAGTCTACAATTACCTAACAAACAGCAAACGAAAGCCAGTAATGGAAATAATTATTGTTTCAGTATTTTGCTTGCCAAAACACGATGTTTTGATGTGTTTGTTTTGCATCAAATCTCATTAATTAGCAGGGATAATGGAACCAAAACGATTTGTAGCAGCTGTTTATCTTTAGCGTAAATTATGTCACGGTTAGATTTTTATCTTTTAAATGTGTTATGGCAACGCAATATCGCGGCTTTCAACGCCATCTGCGTAATATTGGGATGGTCGTGGAAGAGGTACAGACTCAAGCTACTACAATCTGTCAGATTTCTTTATTACATTTTCAACTTTATCTGTAAAGCGTTAAGGCTCAAGGAATATTTGACAGCTTCGGGTAGCTTGACCTGCTGACTGGTTCCACAACCAATCAACCAACCACCATTTTTAGCTCTGACTTTTTTTTCTAGACTTTTTTTTAGTTGGGATGGGAAATCATCAAATGAGTTCTCCCGTTCTGGGCGGAACGGAAGGGCGTGTCAGGCTTTTACTGACTAAAACCCATCCGTGTTTCTTCACTTGCCTGTGCGACGGTCAGGGCCACGGTTTCTTTTTTAACCAACCCGCAACCCTAACCCAAGAGGCTTCGTCGGTCTTCGTGGACCCCGTCACGATATGCACCTCAAAGAGGTGTTAACCTCTTTGAGGTGCGCGTAAAACACAACGCGCCGTCGACTCGGGCCTGGTCGTCGACTCGGGCCTGGTCCTTACCGGGCGGCGAGCTGATAAGCTTTTAGCCTAACCGGCTTCATCTGAATAATACAAAGGGAAACACTACTATTTTACATGGAGGATACCTATCTGACCTCCACAACCCACTTAACAGGGCAATACGTTACCCTTTGGTAAGACTGGATGTTATCAAGATGCTATATCATCATTATCATCATTTCAGCCGAAATACGTATACAGCTGGACATAGGCCACCCCCAAGGATCTACACGACGACCGGTCCTGCGCATCCCCCATCCAGCGGTTTCCCGCGACCTTTACCAGGTCGTCGGTCCACCTTGTCGGGGGCGTACAAACGCTGTGACTTCCGTTGCGTGGTCGCCACTCGAGAACCCGTCGGCCACATTCACAAACGCTACAAATGTGTCAAATTTGTTTAATTTATTTTATTAAGGTTAAGGTAAGGTTGATCGTGAAAATTTGACAAAGCCAGTGGAATCATGACATACGCATACTATATAGGACCTAGGTCCTAGATACTAGGTCTACTGGTCTGTGGTATGTAGAGATGGTTACCCAACCACAGAATAATCAAAGCAAGCATAGCTTAACCTGATCGATCGACTTGTTTCTGTCATTATTTAGCGCATTGCCTTGTTATTATTCAAATTGCCTTCGGTGAATCTACGAATATGTGCCTTAAAAATCTAACATTGCATTTTTCAGTTTAATTCATGGAGCCTTACCTCCTGAGATACTGAAATAGGCCGTTAGTCGAATTTCCATTGTATGTGATTGAAGTACAGACTAGTGTTACTGAAAGGTCGACCACTTGATTCTTATTTGACACTCGACAAAAACTCTTCTGAAACCAGGGTTACTCACCTAATCACTTTCTAATACTGGCCGTGGCTTTGGAATGTTAAGGCCAGTGTTTGAAAAAAGAGTATGAACTTCTTTTTTTAAAATTGCTTTTCGAATTTTAAAAACAAGCTTGTAAATCGGCGGGTCAATTACTCTTCGGTAATTACATGTTATACCAGTGTTTATTAAAAATGAAACTTACAGGTAAAAACGATCTAAAATATTCATTGTTTCCCCTCTCGGCGACTTCGAGCATGGCGACCATATTTTATTATAAAATAAACACTTATTTAAAGAACATTTACTAATATCCACACCCACTTGCGTTCTTTTGGCAGTCCTACTGAATCTTTTAACACAATATTACACACACTAGCATCCGCCTAATACACATAATTCCATAGGTACTATTATTAATTTAATGCACTAAAAACTTCCTCCGTGTTCCACTATTTCAGTCTTTGAGCATCGTCATTAGTCTCTTAATTGGAAATAAAATATAGCTTAAAACTAGCACCTCAATCTCACACGTAATATTGTATTCTCGTCACGTCTATTTTGCAAATCTATAAAAATACTAAATTATGTTGTACACTGTGTCAATACATAGTTATGTAATTTCTGTATAACAATTATAGCACGCAAGAAAACATGTATGTATTATATCACAACGAAAACCACAAACAAATATTTATTTGGAAGCTTCGGGTGCGCGGGCGCACCGCGGACGCTGCGCGTGCGACTCGCCAACGATGCGCGCCTGTCGCCTCGCGATAATTTCGGCCAACTACAGATAGATCCGCGTCTTATCCTATATTTCTTCGCTATAATAACACAGGCGCCCGATGTTCCACAAATCTAGCTATTAATATACTCACAACATTTTTTTTTAATCCAGATGCAATTCCCGTGTTGAAAGGAATCTTCAGATGCTTTTTTTTTGGACTCTTGTAATGAAAATAGAAGTGTGTATAGGAAGTGCCGTTAGCGCTGAGTGACTCGCATTATATTAATTTTATTTAAATGTATAATGATAACGAGCTCAGATGTCGACAGGCGTTCATTAGGTTTAAAGATAACACGAAGTGCGAGAAAATTATTATGATTACTAAGTTTGCATGTTGACGGACTTTTCTTTGTAATTCGGACAAAGATCAGAGACCTTAAACTAAAAAAACCGTCGTGCGACATCTTTACGTATCAATAAAAATATTTAGAACGCAATAAAGATATAAATATCTAATACCTGAACTAGAAGCGGCCACGTAATTTCTTAATCAAGCGACATTTGAATTTGAAGATGCAGTAGTCTGGCAGAGTGGTTAAAGCGAACGTTCCTAAATAGGTAACGAGTAATGCAAAACAAGTGCATTTAGTACAAAATGAAGTGAAGAAAGCACCGAAGGGAGATCCAAATATAACTCGGCTGAGTCAAGTGCACGATGTTGATTTTGTAACACTATTCACTATAGAGTTGCTCTAACTACGTTTGATATAGACGAGGTCACTGCTGGCAGACAACTGTTTGAGAACAGCGGATATCACGAAAACAGACTAACGATAATTTGTTTGCGTGTCGAACCATTGATGTATGTATCTGCTGCAAAGTTTATAATTTGACTGTTAAGCAAAGCGTAATAGGTTGTGAAACCAAAACTGAATAACAGGTTATCTTATTTTAGATTTAGCCGTCATATTTGATTAAGTGTTAGTTATGTATGTTATGATTTATATTTATGAACTAAATGGATGTATGAACTAACAATGTTTCTAAAAAATGTGTTACGAATCTACCATTCAGAAGTGATAAATTCAATATCGAAACAGTTTTTTATACATCTGCGAAACATGTGTTTTTCTGTACGCTGATAAAAGGACATTGAAAAGTAAAATGCAAAACGTATTTTTAGTTGGGATTGTTTCTCTAAGTATCAATCTTGGGATCGTAAAGACTTCGAGGAGATTTATAGGACAGACTGCAAATATACGACTGCGAACAAACGACCAAAATAGTTCTGAACGATAAAACAAGTACCAGATTATGATGGATATTCCAATGAATAGACTTCTATCAGATTTCTGGATGCTATTGGTAGTCTTTGATCAGGAAATCTGCTGCCAAAACAATAACTGATGTTTCTTATTATGATAGCAAAATAGCTATAGCCGATCAAATTGTTAAATTTAGAATAGAATAGAATAGAATACTCTTTATTATGTACAATGGTGTACATAATAAAGCGTATTCTTTATATATCTAATATAGTATATAATAATCTAGTATAGATTACAGAACATAAATAAAAATATTTTACAAAGGGTGACACAATGGGCGGTCTTATCGCTAAGAGCGATCTTTTACAGACAACCTTTGTATGGAATTCTAAAGGGAAGGATAAAGAAATAATGTAGCTAGTCTACAGTGTACTATTTACATAAATAAATATATACGTTAAGTGTATACTAGTTTAAATAATTTTATACATCTAATTAATAAATATTATACAAAAGCATATAAAATATAATAATATGTTTAAAGAGAGAAGAAGTGCTTTTTTTTATCATAGTTTTAAACGTAAACAGTGTTTGAGCACGTCTTACGGACACGGGCAAGGCATTCCAAAGCCGAACTGCTTGTACCGTAAAGGATTTATCATAGAAACTAGTGGAATGCATTTGTGTGAATGCATAGTGAATTTACTACTTCAAATAATAGAATTTAAGAAAATAAAAGCTAAAGACAAAATTTCCTTTTAAGTTCTAGTTCTACATTTTCTCCTCATGCCTTCAGAAGAAAGCAAAATCTGCGAAACATTTCGAATCACATACAACATTTGGAATCCATTTAGCATCACAAATGTTTTGTTGCCAACACTTACTTTGAATGTATATGACCAAAACGCGCAAACGGTGCAGGTTTTTGTTACCCCAGTATTGGTAAACGATCCCCCGAAGCCGCAGTCGTCCAAAACATATGAATGTGATTCTTGTGCCAAAAATACGCCGCGTCGAAGCATTGGTTGAGTTCTTTTTATTCGCTATAAAATGCACCACGAACAACACAATATCGTCTGGAATACCTTCTATGCTGGCGAAGTTAGTTGCAAACGACTATGTCTAAGTGCTTGTCTATATTGAATATATATAATTCCTTTTACCTTTCTCTAACAGGAATTTGAAACCCTTTATAAATTTGTAATGGATGAGAAACTCCTAGTCCCAGTCCAACAATGATTAGTTAATTTTAGAATCTCGTTCTGTATCCATCATGTTGGACTGACGTCTTAACAAATGAACCCAACAACTCCACTGGAATAGACACTATTTAATTAAGTCTGAAAAATGGCGGGGCTTTACGGGAGAACCGCATCAGATACAGTTCATTAAAAATAGGACAGAGTCGGGGACCGATTTATACCTTGCCGGGATAATTAAGGAGCCGCAGAGCGCCATCAAACCAAAGTAAGGGCTGAGTGCGTAAAACTTGTACGAATTATTACAACACATACACCTATATTAATAACCCTTGTGACCGAAGGATCTGGCATTCGTTTTAGCTACGTGGGTATGTATTTGGATTTTTTATTTAGTTATACATATATACAATATGTAAAGAAAACCCTGTCCGATCCGTGAAGGTATTGTTAGGTATCGTTAACTGATTCTAATAATGCCTACAAATCCGGACTAAACTTAAAAAAAAATCCCCCAAAAAAATAAATGTTATTTCGAAAAAGCGAGGTAACTTAATGCATGTGTGGCAGGCAACCCGATAGGCATACATGCGCGGGTGAAGGGGGGCGGGGCATGCGGCACGTGGTCGCATCGCTATTCGCTCCGACACAAATGGTGTTGTCAGTTTTTTAAAAATTACCATATTTCGGGGAAATTGGAATTAATTCCCGGGAAAAAAAGATTATTTCAAAATTCATTATTATTGTTACTATGATGATTATGTAAAATTTTATATTATATTTGGTCAAGTGTTTACCTAACCTTTATTATCCTTATCGGTTGGACAGGGTTTTCTTTACATATTTTATATCCAAAACATAAATAGCAAAAAAAAAAAACATCAAACACTACAAAATATACAGGGCGGCCTTATCGCTTTCTGCAATCTCTTCGAGGTAATATTGATTGAAAGATATCAAACGATATTTGAAAAGGTTAAAGTGAAAATAAAATACCTTGAGAAGAATTAATTTTCGGATTCATATGTTTCTTAAATTCAAATCATAACAAACGGGTCACCGCAAGTAGGTCAATTTAACGTCACGTTACTTAACAATATCATGATTTCTTTCTTAAATCTGCGCGCTTAGCATCGTAGTACCCTATTGCGGGAGTTGTTCTTTCCCAACCTCCAAGCATGTGGAGTTAGGATTTAAAAATACCTTCAAAATTAGTACAAAAAAGGCATGCTCGTGGTATGTAATATGTATATACCCTTATCGTCACCAGCTGTACAATACAATAAAATTGGTACTGATATAATATGCCACACATTTTATTGTTTTTAATTCAACAGCATTTTATTACGCATACTTTATAACAAAGGGTGTAATTTCGAAGCGAACAGTATAGGACAAATTGATGTTGCTGTGAAATGGGTACCGATTCCATCAACTCAAGGTGCCCAATTCCGTAACAATTTCATCGAGGAAGAAAATAAAACTGCTAATACTTAGGATGTGAGTAAATGAGTTGTCATCACATTATGTAGGCAAACTCAGGTGAGCGAGGCCCTCGATCGAAAATAGATTAGCTATTCTCTAGTGATGTAACGTTTTGTTTGAACGTCATTGATCCACTCGCAGTGTTTAAGTAGATATATGAACGTAGATTGCCTTACGCTTGTTTCATTAGTGTAAAGAGGACAGTCGTCCAATTAAAACAATATATCGAGCATCCAACTCTGGATGTTTGTTTACATTTATGGCTTTGATTCGCGATAAGTATGCGAGGTGGAATGTGATATTAATTGTTGACAATTATATAAAACCTGCGTTTACTCGCGACTTCATCCTCGTGAAAATCCTTTTTGACCCGTCCTGTCCTCCGTCCGTCCTGTATCTTTTTGATTCCTATGGGCCAGGCACGGATCGACGACGTGTTCTATTTCACGCGCGCCTCAAAGAGATGTCAGTACATCGTGACGGGGTTAACGAAGACCGATGCCTCCTGGGTCAGGGTTGCGGGTTAGTTAAAAAGTTTTACCCAGTACCTAACAGGGTTGTAGAGTTAGGTACTCGCTCCATGTAAAAAACTGGTATTCAGCTGTATCCTCCATCATCATCTCAGCGTTAATCCCAGTCGCATTCGAAGCTTTTTTCAGCTTTGGAGTCTGGGGTCCGCTTTACCAGTGTAACTGCTGATTTTGGTTAAACTTCCATATTTTCCGTGAAGCGACTGCCGTCTGTACTCTACAACCCGAAGGCGATATCGAAGCACTGCAGTGAGACCAATTGTTGGACTTTGGAGCGTTCCAACAACCCGTAACGACTGCCATTATATGTTCGTATGGCAACCGGGACCAACGGCTTAACGTGCTTTCCGAGGCACGACCAGACCAGTGCAAATATTCATATTCATGCATACAAATATTTGCACTGCGTGGGGATCGTTCCCGCGCCTCCTTGTGCGGCGGCCGCGTTCGCTACCGCTACGCCACAGGCGCTGTCAAATTTCATCAATTCAGGTGCATGCTGTTAGACAGAAAGCCGACCAAAACACAGTTGGGTATGAATACATCCAGAACTCCATTTCGACCTATATTATCTGTATCATATATCACATCACATATCTCCTCTCACACCTGCTCCACATCTAATCCATTAATCTTCTCTTACGTATAAATAATTCGATCAAATCCAAACAATATTTCCTCCCAACCATATGAACATCACCGTATGAAAGTTCACCGATCCATCTTGAAGACGAATCTGTCTTCCCTAAATGATGTCCCCGGGAGTCGGACACGACCGCCCAGTGACAAACGTCACACGCAACTACGCATTTCCGCTACAGAATCACGTTTATTTATTGCTTTATTTATTTTTTCGACGGCAACACCGATCATGGTTTTAGGAAGAAACTTGTTTGAAAGTTTTTTCCTTCTTTTTCTTAATATACGTGAGTGCTGAATCTCGTATAGAAGTTAAACAACAGTCTACAATCCGGATTCCTTTCATGATAATGTTAAGAAGTTTCTCGCTTCCATAAAGTTAAGTGTATTGGACTGGTCTGATGCATTGATTTGTTCTAAAGTTTGTTGTGTTACTTTTACTATACAGCAAGGAAATGGACGCAAATTGAATGAATCCAGAATATTATTCTACTCTCCATTCTATTGAGCTGATGAAATGGCAAACGGTATCTGCCGTAAATAATTGGTACTGCAGCCACTTTTTTTGCTTCTAATGCTATTCTTATGCCAAGGGAATTAAAGTCAAAATCGATCGAACAGACAGTAAACAGCGTTTGTTTAAATTTTTAATTTTACACCGAGTGTAGTCAGTTGTCAAATTAAATTGCTGTTTCAATGAAAACTGTTTTTTTTTAACCGATCAACTATTTTTTTTTAAACTTTCGATAATGTCCCGATAAAGGCCCAGGTCCCAGGAGTGGGAACATGGGCCGATTATGTTCGATAATTTCAACGAGGGGTTGCAATTTCGGGGGTTCAAGGATCTTACTTAATCCATTGAAACAGGTTGACTATTTTCTTCTACACTGTAGCTTCTAAAATGTTAGTTTCATAAGGTTACTCCAGACTCAATGTGGTGTATGGATCATTTTCTCTCACAATATTTTTCATCGCACTTGGAACTTTGACGGCCAGTAACGCTTTTTGCAGAGAATTAGATGTTTTGAACTTCATGAGAGTAGGTGAGGTGGCTGAAAGACTTACTTCAGGAGCTATTGAGAAAAAGGATAATACTGAATACTTAGACAACAAACACGATAAACTAATTTTACTTTCAGTTACAACGGGCCGGAATCTGGATCATGATGTGAACAAGTAAAAGTTAATCTTTTGTTTTCGCTTATCGTTTGCGACTCGCATCTTAATGTTCCTGTTAAATATAGCCCCCAGTGGTGGTATCTGTGGTGTTTGGCTGTTATCAGTTCCAATGACTTTTGTTTTCTATAATTTCAGACTTTTAAATAATGGATGGAAAATGGAGCGTTACTCGAAAAGTAGTATTTTTTGGATGCTTTTGAGAAGTTGGGAAAACTTGGTTGAATAATGCAAAAGCATTCCAAATGCATCGCAATAGCCGTTTTGCGTGAATGTGTCTGTGATGGGTATTTTTAAACAAAGGATTTTTGAAGCGAACAGCTGCGAACACTTCATTAGCGAAGTGCAAAGTGGGGATAACACATTGGATTCGCGTAAGCGTGACCGCCCGACACCATGGTCACATTTGTTTTTTACATTTTGTGTATTCTGTGATTTTTAATGATTTCAGATTTCACATCTACCGAACAGTCTGACTGAAAATTTTTTTGTTGTTATTCCTTTTTTTGAAAGTTATAGGTATTGTTTAGATTTCGAAAGTGTCGTATGATACAAAAGCACGTGAAGCCGTTGGTCGGAACAGAGGATGCACCTGACGTAACGCACACTCTTGTCCACTACAATATGGAAATACACTTGTGTTGTCATCTGACATTATGCCGAGCGGAGGTCCTGTAGGCAGTTTAATATTGGTTTTACGCATATAGGTTTTATAGTGGAAAAGAGAAAAATTGTTTATTCCACACAAACAAAACACAAATTTCAACATTAGAAGTATATAAGAATAAAAAACAAAGTTTAATATTATATTTCTCTCGTACTCAAATATGAAAACTTATGATCAATGTAGGCCTGATGTCAGGGGCATGATTAAAGACAACACACATTTTTGACAATTAACATTGATTATGGACAATACTAATATATCTGTCTGTCATACAGCCACACTGGCCAATGACAACATACCAAACAACAACACAATTTAAAACAAAAAGACAATTGCACAGTGGAGAACTACATAGGTACTTGTACGTGCGTCGCATCAGCCCGAGAACAGGTCATCACATCTCTCAGCAAAATGCTGTGACTTCAGACAAACCTATCATCAACGGCGCTGATTTTCAGCAACCACCTCTCGAATGACGTAATGACGTCCAAGCATTTGAGACAATAATAAGTGATATTCGAGCTGAAGATAATGTACATACTTGTTCCGGGTCTGGATATTTGTGTATGCTAGTTTATTGGTTTTTAAACCCACTCACGGTACAGGAGATATTCTTAGTGGGGGGCAACGTCTTTTTTAAATAATAATAATTATAAGCGTAAGACTTTAAACTCTATCCCAGTGATTATAACTTCGTTGCTACTTTGTATAAGCAAAGAAGTGCATACTGATATACCATATTTTTAGATTTCAACATGGGAAATTAGGTTCGCGATGGCGGCCATTTGCATAATGGCATGGCGTCGGTAAAAGACAACCGTGTTTTTATACATACCTACTCAAGGAATAATATCTCCCGCATACCCTTCTAATCACCGTACAGATTGGACATCGTGGTCGAAATCGGCAGAGGGGCTTTTATTATGGTACAAAAATTTTAATAATGCCATACTTATGACAAAAAAATATGTTTAAAAAAACCCGCGAAACTTTCACTGACTTCGATTCTCTTGTTCATAAACTAAACTAATTTAAAGTTAATTGCATTTTTTTTTTCTATTTTATTAAGAAAGCAATAGAAGATAACATTTTAGTTTAATCCTGTCAAAATAAGACACTCCATAGACAGTTTAGACTCAATTTTTTTTTATTTTTTATTTTATTAGTTATAAACTAGTGCTTGACTGCAATCCCGCCTGATGGTAAGCAGTGATGCAATCGTTGATGGTAAAACGCACTAGCTTATTAAGCCTATTCACTTAAAAAAAACTGAATGAATAGGAAGGAAGACGGCAGTTGAGCGAGGTCATGCAATGTTTAACCCAACAACACGACCAACGATGCTGCGCCAGAGGATGATCTGGAGACCCTCCACGACCAAACTCCCGACACAACAACATAAGGCACATCGTACCCGGTACACATCGCAACACAACTGCTCAGACCCGTCCTCCGTACGGCTTCACCAGACATCATGCCGGAACACGACGAATCGCTTGGCGGCAAGACTTTGTCTGGTGGGTGGTAACTTAAGCGGAAAATTATTAACAAGGCGACCAAAAATGCATCAATTTACTTCTGGAGTGGACTAATTTGACAGGTCTTAACTAAAATTTTATCTTCTGTCTTTTTCTTAATGAAATAGTTATAAAAAGAAGAACTGAACTTAAATTTAATGTAGTTTGTGACTAAGGGAATCGGTTCCACTGTCAAACATTACAATTTCCCCGAAATCCATTTATCATGCCGTCTTAGTCATGTTTTGGCTACAGTTTCAGAACGTCAAAAAACACCCAAAAAGACACATTCAAAGAATTGAGTAATATAACAGCTTTATTTATTTTTAAAAACTTCAGTAGCAAACTGGGCGTCTTTGTCACAAATTTTTAATAACCCTTCTGAAGACAAAGATATCGCGAACAAAGAAGTGTCACTTTTAAAAACGTCCTAATTCTTTGATGTCTGGGAATATGTAAACATCAAAAGTGAGAACATTGAATTTCAGTTGATTCATGTTTAGGGTGGAACCAGCATCCTAATTGCGTATCACACTATCAATCACTATTTGTATCATTTTGATAATCCATTGCTTCATATGCTCGTAAAATTCGTTTGTCCAACAACTTGAATAACGCAACGAATGTTGATGAACTGTCAAAAGGCAGAAATATTTACTGTTGTTAGTTTGATACAAAATTACACCGCTTATGAGCGTAAATGAAGAGTCGCTGAATTGGGTCAGGGTTGCGGGTTGGTTAAAAAGAAACCTGTGAAAAGTGAAGGAACACGGGTGGGTTTTAGTCAGTAAAAGTCTGACACGCCATTCCGCAGAGCCTCTCATTTCATGATTTCTCTTACAAAACAAAAAAAAGAGTCGCTGAATTCAAATTCATTTTACTCTGTTTTCATGGTTGTTTACGCAACTCTATGTATTTGGTCTGTTAGCAAAAATGGTGTAACGTAGGTAAGCAAATCGCCGAAACTGAGTTACGTTCTGTGTAGTAGAATGTATAGCCATAAAAGTCTTCAACCAGTGTGTATTACCATTGATGACATATGGAACTGAGACATGGTCGCTAACAATGGGCCTTATAAGAAAGCTCAAACAAAGTCAATGAAAAGGCAATTAGGAGGGTTAGATACTTATATATGGATGGGGTTTCACTGCGTGATCAAATCAGAAATGAGGAGATCCGCAGGAGAACGAGAGTAACGCACATAGCCCGAAGAATTGCAACACTTTAGCGGCAGTGGGCCGGGCATATTGCCCATAGGACCGATGCCCGATGGGACCCACGGGTTCTTGAGTGGCGACCATGCACCGGAAGACGTATCGTGGGTAGGCCAACGACCTGGTGAAGGTCGCGGGAAACCGTTGGATGCGGGAGGCGCAGGACCAGCCGTCGTAGAGATCCTTTAGGGAGATCTATGTCCACCAGTGGACGGTTTTTGGCTGAAATGATGACAAAAAAAGCTTACGAATGTAAGTACAGGATCATAGAGTAGGTACATACGATCAAATCCATAATATCATCATCTGCCTAGCCTTGTGATAGCTATGTTGAGGTCAACTTCTAGTCTAACTGGATTTAGCTGAATACCAGTATATTACAGAGAACGACTGTATATCTGACCTCCACAAACCTAGTTATTGGGTAATACGATACCTCTTGGTAAGACTGGTGGTCAGACGACCCGTAACGACTGTCAAAGATCTACAAATGACAGCCGGGACTAATAGCTTAAGGAGGTTTCCGAGGCACGAAGGGATCTCGGAATGTAATGATCGTCACCCATCAACAGGTCAACCGCGGCATGCGGCACCCTGATCGATCGACCCGTGTGGCTGTTATTATTAGATCAAATCTACAACAGTCATCATCATCATCATCTCAGCGTTAATCCCAGTCGCATCCGTAGCTTTCTTCAGCTTTGGAGTCTGGGGTCCGCTTTACCAGTCTAACTGCTGATTTTGGCTAAACTTCGATATTTTCTGGGAAACGACTGCCGTCTGACCTCCACAACCCGAAGGCGATATTTAAGCATTGTAGTTAAACCAATTGTTAGACTTTTGAGGGCTCCAACAACCCGTAACGACTGCCACCAGATGCTCACATGGCAACCGGGACCAACAGCTTAACGTGCTTTCCGAGGCACGACCAGACTAGTGCAAATATTCCTATTCATGAATACAAATATTTGCACTGTGCGGGGATCGAAGCTGCGCCTCCTTGCGGGACGGCCGCGTTCGCTACGGCTACGCCACGAAGGTTGTCAAGCCTCCGTGGCGTATATGTACCTATATGGTCACCCATCTAAAGACAAACCGCGGCATGCGTAACTTACCCTGATCTAACGACCGGTGTGGCTGTTATTATATCTGCTGTTATTATTAGATCAAATCCACAGCAGCATTTATTATATAAAATGGGAAATCAAATTCTGATTGCTGTGTAATTTCGGTGATAAATTTTTCGTGACGCACATTACGCGGGGTCACGCTCATCCGTTGCCTCGTTCCCGTCCATATATCATAATTAGGTGTCGTATGTCCGCACGTGCACCGCGTAGGACGTGGGTACATTCCCCGAGGTTGCAGGAAGCGGTGCAGTTTTCCCATGCAGCGTTAGAATGTACAGACGACAGCACATCAAGCTACTACAATCTGTCAGATTTCTTTATTAGATTTTTAACTTTATCCCTAAAGCATTAAGCCTCAAAGTTGATTGGGAATATTTGGCAGTTTAGGGTAGCTTGACCTGCTGTCGTCCGTACACAAGTTTCAGATTTATTTACAGGAATATTTCATGGGAAGTATGTTGTAATTATGGCTTATGACGTATGGATTTATATTAATATTGGAACCATGTTGTATGTAATTGTCGTCGTTGTTTTACAGTGTGAGAGCAACCAATATGTTTATGAAAAGTGAGAGTTTTTAAAGTGGGAGACAGGATAATTATTTTGAATACTTCGGTACATATGGAATTGGTTTTTAGAAGATTCTGTTATTATTTTGATGTCGTATATCATTTGCATTCCTTATTAACATTAGGTAATTTTTTTACGACATTTTAATTTCTTTTGTCAATCTTTGTCCCTTTTTATATACACAATCTTACATACAAATATAATTATTTTAAGAATATTTCCCACATATTAAACAATATAGTAATTGTCTTTAATACAATTAAATATGTATTTATCTTTATTTTATTTGTTCCAGTCGGTACTCTAACAAATAAAATAATTTGTCTTTGACTATCACGATATCTGAAGGAGTTATCTGCAAAAACAGATTGAGAAAAAAAATCTCGAGTAGGTAACCTACTCATTTTTCAATAGTTGTATTCTAATAATAATGAATAATCTTGCTAGACAGTGGTGGGTGCTGTTAGCCCATCGTCCTTAGTCATGGTTCCTGACTCACAATTTACACTACCCACGAAACTTACAAACTGATCTATTTACAGACGAGACTTGGCTAGAATTTGAATGTTTTAATTAAATATAATTACGCGTTACTACACCTGCACCCCAATTGCGTATCGCACTAGTATTTTCAACTAGCGGCCGCCCGCGACTTCGTCCGCGTGGAGTTAGTTATTTGAACATTATATTTTAACCCCTTATGAGTCGATTTCTATAGATACATTATTACACTTCTAGGTCACGGTTGATTTCAACATGAATGATGTAATCAAATATTTGTATGAATAGCTTGAAAATTTAAAAGAGTGTCCATGGAGTTTCTTGCCCATTCTTCTCCATAGGTACCTACTCTTTGGAATGGGCGACTAACTTCATCTTACTGACTGACCGACCTTCTGTCAAATCAAAAGTGCCTGTAACTGGCTTATTTGAAATAAATGCTTTGATTTTGATACTATACAGCGACCATTTTAAATTTTTGAATATGCTCCGCTCCTATTGGTCGCAACGTGATGTTATATAGCCTAAAGCCTTCTTGGATTAATGGACTATCCAACGCAAAAATAATTTTTAAAATCGGACGAGTAGGTACCTCCGTGGCGCAGCGGTCAACACGACTGCCTGCGACGTGGAGGCCCCGGGTTCGATCCCCGGCCAGGTCATGATGGAAAACGGTATTTTCCTAATTGGCCTGGGTCTTGGATGTTTATCTATATATGTATCTATTATAAATGTAGTATCGTTGAGTTAGTATCCCATAACACAAGTCTCGAACTTACTTTGGGGCTAGCTCAATTTGTGTGATTTGTCCGTACCTATACATAATTTATTTATTTATTTATTTACTTACTTTCTACGATTAGCACGTTCAAACAAAACAAAAAAACTCTTCAGCTTTGTATATTAAAAAAGCATAGAAGTATAGATTGATTTATTTTGAAGCATATTGCTAATCAATTACTCCTCTTTTATACCGCGTACATCGAGGGACTGGAACAATTTTCCAGCGACGGTGTTTCCGTCACATTACAATTTGAGTGTCTTCAAGGCTAGAGTGAATAGGCTCTTAATAAACTAGCGCGCTTTACCATCAATGATCGCATCACTGCTTACCATGAGGCGGGATTGCGGTCAAGCGCTAGTTTATAATTTATAAAAAAAAAAAAAATATGTTAGAAAAAATGTATCTAATTAACAACGTAAAGAACGCAATGGATGTTGTGGAACTGTTAAAATGAAAACCATTGCCACTGTTAGTGTATTACGCAATTACCTATCCTGCAGGACTTGAGTTCTACACAATCATCACTGCGGAATATGACAATGGCTTCAATTACCTATCCTGCAGGACTTGAGTTCTAGACAATCATCACTGCGTAATATGACAATGGCTTCAATTACCTATCCTGCAGGACTTGAGTTCTACACAATCATCACTGCGTAATATGACAATGGCTTCAATTACCTATCCTGCAGGACTTGAGTTCTAGACAATCATCACTGCGTAATATGACAATGGCTTCAATTACCTATCCTGCAGGACTTGAGTTCTACACAATCATCACTGCTTAATATGACAATGGCTTCAATTACCTATCCTGCAGGACTTGAGTTCTACACAATCATCACTGCGTAATATGACAATGGCTTCAATTACCTATCCTGCAGGACTTGAGTTCTACACAATCATCACTGCGTAATATGACAATGGCTTCAATTACCTATCCTGCAGGTCTTGAGTTCTACACAATCATCACTGCGTAATATGACAATGGCTTCAATTACCTATCCTGCAGGACTTGAGTTCTACACAATCATCACTGCGTAATATGACAATGGCTTCAATTACCTATCCTGCAGGACTTGAGTTCTACACAATCATCACTGCGTAATATGACAATGGTTTCAATTACCTATCCTGCAGGACTTGAGTTCTACACAATCATCACTGCGTAATATGACAATGGCTTCAATTACCTATCCTGCAGGACTTGAGTTCTACACAATCATCACTGCGTAATATGACAATGGTTTCAATTACCTATCCTGCAGGACTTGAGTTCTACACAATCATCACTGCGTAATATGACAATGGCTTCAATTACCTATCCTGCAGGTCTTGAGTTCTACACAATCATCACTGCGTAATATGACAATGGCTTCAATTACCTATCCTGAGGTCTTGCAGTTCTACACAATCATCACTGCGTAATATGACAATGGCTTCAATTACCTATCCTGCAGGACTTGAGTTCTACACAATCATCACTGCGTAATATGACAATGGCTTCAATTACCTATCCTGCAGGACTTGAGTTCTACACAATCATCACTGCGTAATATGACAATGGCTTCAATTACCTATCCTGCAGGACTTGAGTTCTACACAATTATCACTGCGTAATATGACAATGGTTTCAATTACCTATCCTGCAGGACTTGAGTTCTACACAATCATCACTGCGTAATATGACAATGGCTTTAATTACCTATCCTGCAGGACTTGAGTTCTACACAATCATCACTGCGTAATATGACAATGGCTTCAATTACCTATCCTGCAGGACTTGAGTTCTACACAATCATCACTGCGTAATATGACAATGGTTTCAATTACCTATCCTGCAGGACTTGAGTTCTACACAATCATCACTGCGTAATATGACAATGGCTTCAATTACCTATCCTGCAGGTCTTGAGTTCTACACAATCATCACTGCGTAATATGACAATGGCTTCAATTACCTATCCTGCAGGTCTTGAGTTCTACACAATCATCACTGCGTAATATGACAATGGCTTCAATTACCTATCCTGCAGGACTTGAGTTCTACACAATCATCACTGCGTAATATGACAATGGCTTCAATTCTCTTGTTCACAAAGTAAACTAATTTTAATTTAAGTTTCTATACCATTAAGAAAAGGATAGAAGATCTTTCGGCTGTAAATTTTGTATGCATGGATGTGTTTGTGGCTCTTTCACATAAAAACTACTGAACGGATTTAGATTAAATTTGGATGGTTAAGTATAACCAAAGACGGTTTATAACCAGGATTAACATATACAGGGTGTATCTGACATCGTAACGCAAACTTCGCGAAAAGGCTAGACCGCATGCCACTAATATAATTATGATAGTCATTTATGTCGCTAACGAACGGTTAGAGAATACAGTGTTTAAAAAAAAGTGTCGGCTCGGCTTTTGAACGTTGCAAGCGTGCCGCCGTGCGAGTTTGTAGGTATGACGTTGATCCCTGATGTGAACTCTATTAAATCAGCTGATAAGATCGTTTTTCGGGTTTTGTTTTCATTGCGCTTTTTTTATGTAATTAGCGAATTATTTAATTTTTACTTTAAAATCTTATTGGGTTATAAAAGTATAGCAATTGTGAATGGTCTGACGTAAAAACAAACTACATTTATTTTTTTAAATCATGAAAAATCCGACAAAAAATTCCACCACTGGGGGGTTCAGAATCATGTACTGGATCCATGGTACTCGTTTGTGCGTCGATGTCAGATACACCCTTTATGATACTTTATATCACTATTAGCTTTCCGCCCGCTTGGAATTCGGTTATATCGCGCTTTTTAGATTTCCCTCGGGAATATATTTTTTTTTTCAATGTGTAGTTATTCTCAGGGTCTAAAGATTGCCAAATGTCATCAAAATCGGTTGAGCGGTTTAAGCGGGAAAGCGTAACAGACAGACAGAGTTACTTTCGCATTTATAATACCTGCTAGCTTTCCGCCTGTGGCTTCGCCCGCGTGGAGTTCGGGTATATCGCGCTTTTTAGATTTCCCTCGGGAACGTCAATCTCTTCCGGGATAAAAGGTAGCCTATGTTCTTTCTCAGGGTCTAAAGATTGTCTGTGCCAAATTTCATCAAAATCGGTTGAGAGGTTTAAGCGGGAAAGCGTAACAGACAGACAGACAGCTAGACAGAGTTACTTTCGCATTTATAATATTAGTATGGATATTGCCAGAGGATCGAAACCTATGCGGGTGAGAACTCGGGGCATAGCTAGTGTTAAGTAAAATACATATTTTGATGATGCACCTATGATCTATTTTGAGATCCACTTCATTAATGCAAATTGCCAACCTACATACTTACAAATACTAGTTAAAAATGCTACTGAAAAAAAAAACACATTTATAAATGCAAACGATTCGCTAATAACCACATTATTTTCGTGTAACATAAATCCTAACAACTAACAATGCTTCCTGTTGATATATCCGGCTTTTAATCGGCGCACGCGCATCCATCTCTTGCCAATATAGGTGACCAAACATCTGTGTTATTATTCGACGTATTAATAACTACCTACCCATGTTATAACTTTAGAAGAGTTATATTTCCTGTACTCGCGAACATACAATCATCATCATCATCATTTCAGCCGAAAACGTCCACTGCTGGACATAGGCCTCCTCCAAGGAACTCCACGACGACTGTGCCTGTGCCTTCCGCATCCAGCGGTTTCCCGCGACCTTCACCAGGTCGTCGGTCCACCTTGTCGGGGGCCTACCCACGCTACGTCTTCCGGTACGTGGTCGCCACTCGAGAATCCTTCGGGCCGGGCACATTGCCACTTAAGTGTTGCAATTCTTCGGGCTATGTCAGTTACTCTCGTTCTTCTGCGCGGATAGGAGCTGCTATAGAATCACTACACATACATAGTTCCAAAACAAATGTTCGGTTAAAGATGTTTGTTAAATTCAAATAACAAACGTGCCTCCGCACAATATAGCTCAATAAATTTCCACGTTACTTGCCAATACTATGATAAAGTAATGTACAGTCAAGACCAAAAGTCGAGTTGCAATCTCACAAAACTATGGCCAAGGAATACTAGTTGTAGTTACGACCTTCTTCTATAATAAAGTTTGATACACACTCATACACTTTGACAACTAGCTGCCCGCTTATGATTGTTAGGTACTACTTACTAATTTCAACATCCACAGTAAGTGTTTCAATGGCCTAACGGTTTTCGCCTTGATAGGCGTTCAAGGTGGTTCGAGTTCAAATCTAATAACTTACAAAATATTTTTTAAATGTTTATTGGTGAGTTATGAATGCTGACAACAAAAATATCTAAAAATACCGATCCGCAACTTAAAGATGATACTTTCTTTTAAGATTTTTTCTATATTAGAGTCATTATAAAAAGATGACGGTAGACTTGAAAGAATCTGAATCACTCCTTCACAAAAAATATTCCGCTACCTACAATAACTATTATTAGCTACAATAACTCAAATAATATTACTTAGCTGTTGTCGGTTGGTGAACATATAGTTACCAGTTTGTGTTATTAGTTTTACTTTTTTAATCAATATGCAGGCATATGCAGCAATATATCTCAAATATCATATGAAACCGACTTTTGTGTAAGTTGTTTTTATTATTATTTGTGTTAAGGTGCAAATTAATCGCTTGTTAAGTGTGTAATAAAATTGTTATTGTTTTAGAGAAATACTGTAAGCCGTTGGAGGTCAAGGTCAAGAGGTTGGAGGACGAAGGTAGCTGTCGAGACAAGTGAAACGAAACGACAATATTTACCGTTGAATAAACTTTTAAATCTTGCGAAGAAGGGAGGTTGCATTTGTGGTTTAAAAATAAACTGGCGCGACTGGTTGAGTCTTATCGAGCTAAACAAAAAAAAAGACTATTTATAACAATCACAGTACAGAAGTGTCCTACAGAGTGTTTTAAATATATACCATTATATATCTTAATAACGGACTCTAAACCATCTCTAAAGTAATTTAGCTAAGTGACAGTAATATGTTCGGTTGGCTTAATGGCTAACAGACACAGGCTGGCCTTTTGCAATTTCAATACAAATTACTTTTGGTAATTATAAAAACAATAATTTCGGAATTCGATAAGAAATAAGTTCGTCTACTTTTGAACTAAGAAAGCGCTTGAAGATTATAATCTCATGCCATCAAACTCCAAAAAAGTCACTGCAGGATGACAGCACTAGTACCATGCTATACACGCAAAAAAATTGTAAATGTAATAAGCACTATTTTGTGTTTTAGTATAGATTATTTTATGATTGCAATAATATTCAGGTTAAGCTTCAATCCTCTTTTCTTTAAGAAAATGAATAATTAAGCTATAACCTCTTTAATCATAATATGTGTATAATATTATAATTTTCATATCTAACAACCAAAAATGTTTTTTGTATTTTTTACCATAACAATATCATAAGTTTGTCAAGGATTACTTTTATATAAAATATTACAATGCTGCCATTTCAACGTTTGTTTCATTTGTTAGCAAAGGATATCTATACCGAATAATATATAACTTTATAGTATATTGCATTATAATATGCTTATTGTTTTATTTTTATATATTTTTTATTATATTACCTCTATAGTAAACTAAAATATATAATAAAAACCTTTTTTGGGATAAATATTCAATAAATTTTCCTATTCTTTTAAATATTAATTATCATAATTTTAAATTATATGAAACAACAAAAAGATTTGCCTTTATTAAGGATCGAACCCACAATCGCTCGCTTATGATAGCACCATTGTTAAGTGCGGCCGCTAACTTAACTTCAAATGAAGTAACGAAATTTTGCATTACTTTAAAGAAAGACGAAGACTGCGATAAAAAAATAATGCGGTAGTGTCCGTGGCCGGTTTAGCGCAGGCGACAGTAGTCTTTAAGGTGGGAATGGACTTCTACTGCTGATAGTATGTATGTATTTCAATTTGATAAGGTTTCTGGTATTAACATTTATTTCTCATAGCTTTCGAACACGTAGACTGTAGAAGTTAAATATTTAAAAAAGAGAACAATAGTAAATTTCATCATCATCATCAGCCTCTACTCGTCCACTGCTGGACATAGGCCTCCTTCATGGCACGCCAACAAGCTTGATCCTGAGCAGTTCTCCGCCAGCCACTACCAGCCACCTTTTTGATGTCGTCGCTCCATCTCGCCCAAGAACGTCCTACGCTACGTTTGCCGAGACGCGAACTCCACTCGAGGACTCGTTTACCCCATCGGTAGTCGGTCCTACGGCATATGTGACCAGCCCATTGCCACTTCAGCTTGCTAATCCTCTCAGCTATGTCGGTGACTCTGGTCCTCTGTCGGATCACCTCATTTCTGATGCGGTCCTTTAGAGAGACGCCCAACATAGCCCGCTCCATAGCTCGCTGAGGGGCTTTAAATTTATGGACAGTAAATTTACTAGAAGTAAATTATAAAGAACCCATAACATTATCAATGGATAGTTACTATTTGGGTATATATATTTTGCTGGGTAATTAAAACGAAAATAAGTATAATCTTGAACCACAAGCGGGTAAAACCCAGCTTCCAATGGTGTGTCAAAAACTCATTTCCAAAAACCAAACCTATTTATATCAAGCCTATAAACATACTTACGAAAACCATTCATAATTCTATGTTAATTACTGAATAAAAGGGCACAATCTCAAGGCATTCCTCCGCAGTGTCACGTTATGAAAGCATGTCATATTTCAAGACGACTCGGCTTCCCTCATTAGTGGGTCCACTAATGACGGAACGATTTATTTGAATGGCACGACAAATAGCACACAGAAAATGACAACAAGCGGTTTTGTAGGGAAATGTATGAATATTGTATAACGTGCTTACGGAGGCACACGCAAAAACGAAGGCGAGAAAATACAGCTCGTTTGGCAGACCGTACTACTTGTTAAAATTATCTCACGTAAGCTGACGTTTCACTAAGGCGGTAAAAGAAATCCAATTGGCCAATAAAAGAAAAGCTTACTATGTAATCTACCAATTCTAGGTATTCAACATTATGTATAAAACAATAAAACTGAAGCCAAAATCTTCTCACACGATAAAATCTTGTAAAACATAACAATTTGGCACTTACACATCGCAGTTATTACTCGTGTAATACCAGCATAATCCAGTTCAGGTCGACTGGAATGTCCTTGGGAATGGACTATTAGGGACGTGGCAAGGCCATCCCGGGATACCCCCAAATGATCCCGGTCCAATTCCACGAATTGGTGGAGTAGCAGAAATTTTTGTTTACGCATTCTTGTCGCGCGCCAGGAATAAAAGGTGAGATTATATTCGACCCGATGACTAGCGAGTAGTGATGTGCAGAATACAGTTGTATATCGATTGGTTCGTTAGCTCTCATTTAAATGTCGTTTCATCGTAATTAATGAGGCCTTAAGTGTGTAATTTTATAATTGCATTGTGTGGTATACACGTTATTGGTGCAATAAATAATTACAGGTTAAAAATTAAATTACAATTAATATAATTATGAATACCTACTACCAAACCTACCTTTTGACCAAAAAGAAAGATTAAAATTCTCTTCATTAAAACAGGTTCTACTAAAACCCTTACAAATACAGTATTTCATTTAATAAATCACCAACCCCAAAGTTATTTCAGTAGTGAGAAGTGGGACATAGTCCGCATGACCCAGTGCACTAGGTACTTGAGCCCGCTAACGAATGAAAACATTCCATCGCCTCAACCAGAGCTGTAAATTAGTTAAAATAGAACTTTCCATTTATTTTCTGTTTGCCTTAGAAGTTAGATTTATATTCAGAAAGTTTTAGGTTAATTGATTAATAAAATTGATTGGATTTTTGTTGAACTTATTCAATGATTGTTCTTAGATTGTTTAAAGTTATTGAATATATTAGTGTAGATTTAAATTTATCTGCGTAATAAGTTTTGTAGGGATTATACCTATTAAAGCCAAATAAAATGAATCTTTCACATTAAAAATGCAACTGACTTGGTTTAAACTGTTCAGGTTTTAGTTTTTTCATCCACACTAATTCGTATAGGTACCACTACTTAATAAGTAAAAAACCGTGACAGGACTTAAAAAAAATATGGGGCTCTGCACGAGTTTCCCCTACCAAATGTACAATACAATGGATTAAAATATCAACGACTTCGACTGCATGTATTTTTTTTAATTTGTGTTACTTTTAAAAAATAAATGCAAACGAACATAAAACCTCCTTCTTTTATCAAGTGTTTTAAAATACCGCTGCACTCAAACACACACTAAAACGACAAGAATAATCATTGCATTATAAACAAATCCATTGCCACGATAAAATGAGAATGTCAAAAATAATGTAACATAATTACCTATAATAAAATCGTTTATCGATAACGTACGCCCATCCCTATAAGTAAGACGGATGGCCGTCACTAATGAATGAATATTACAGCCATAGCTTTTCGCCTTGAGCACGCACACATACACATGGAAAATTCACGTAAACACCGTGACATTTTTATCGTCTTCCAACTATGAGATATTTGGTGTATCCAATCTGATTATGTAGATTTCAAAATTTTTACGTACAGATTGCTACAGAATGTTTACAGTGTTATATGCACGCCTGACAGAGGATTGCAGGGAGGCAGTGTAATCTAATTACGCAAATATGTTTGAGGATCAACATGATCAGAGATCGCGCAAAGAGGTTTGGAAGGAAAATGAGGAGGCCTTTGGCCAGCAGTGAGACACAATGCAGGCTAAAAGATACAATATGTGAGTAGATACCCGTGAAAAAGTAAGTAGTAAATAGGTATAGATTGTAGAAGTATAATATATATATAGAAGTATAATAGCAACTTCAAGAGGCAATGAAGAAGATGTGGTAGGTACAAATTACACTAAATCTGCCAGAATAAGAGAGAAAGAGCCATTGACTTGGTGGTCAGAGAAATAGATCGTAAAAAGACCTAACTGCCTGAACCGACCACCCAACACAGAACAATATGGCGCAGAAAAGTGAGGAGATTCGGCAGTAACAAGCTAAGCTGAGCTAACTTTAGTTAGGTATACAACGTGGCAATGCTGCCAGTCTACTATGACGTGTTAAAATCATCATTAAAATATTATGAAAAAAGGACAGCGCTATTCATCCTTTATAACTCCATGTTTGTCTGACCATGATGGTTTTAATTTTAACACGTTATGCCTTCTTTTTTAGGGTTCCGTAGCCAAATGGCTAAAAACGGAACCCTTACAGATTCGTCATGTCTGTCTGTGCGTCTGTCCGTCCGTATGTCACAGCCATTTTATTCCGAAACTATAAGAGCTAATTCTGTGAACCGCATTAAGATTTTGATGCAAAATAAAAAAATACTAAATAAATATTGGGGGCTAATATACTTAAAACTGAAACTCATTTTTTTTTTCATCAACCACATACGTTTGGGGTATCTATGGATAGGTCTTCTAAAATGTTATCGAGGTTTCTAAAATATTTTTTTTTCTAAACCGAATAGTTTGCGTTACAGACGCTTCCAAAGTGGAAAAAGTTGGTCCCCCGCCCGATCTAACTACTAAAATAAGATAATGAAAAATCTAAAAAAAAAAACATTATGTACATTACTATAAAAACTACCCAAGAAAATTGTTTTGAACAAGATCTAGTAAGTAGTTTTTTTAATACCTCATAAATCGTAAACCGCTTATTACCTCGTAATATTTCATACAAACAGCTTAATCCTTTAATTTCATAAATCAATGGTACGGAACCCTTTGTGCGTGAGTCCGACACGCACTTGGCCGTTTTTTTTTTTTTTTTTGTTGGGATGCGAAATCATCAAACGACTTCTCCCGCTCTGGGTGGAGCGGAAGGGCGTATCACACTTTTACTGACTAAAACCCACCCGTATTTCTTCACTTGCCTGTGCGACGAGCAGGGCCACGGTTTCTTGTTTAACCAACCCGCAACCCTGACACGTCATGTCCCTGGGCATGCTTTCGGGTGATAGTGAAGCGGACGAGCACTTACTTTGACGTCTTAGTGATCTGTGTTCCTGTATTTCTTTGTGTAGTAAGTCATTTAAAATCATCATCCTGCCTAACTATTTCCTAACTGTTGAAATTGACTTCCACTCTGACCAGCAAGGTAATTCCGTAACACACTATAAGTAGCAAAGGGTTTCATTTTGACAGTTTAGCAACATTCATTGCGTTATTTGCGTTGTTGAGGAGTCACGTTTTTAGAACATAATGTGCAATGGATAAGCAATATACTTCAAAATGATTCCAGCTGAAAGTAATAGTATGTTACGTAATTAGTGCTGCTGCAACTGAATCATCATCATCAACCTTTTATCGTCCCACTGCTGGGCACAGGTCTCCTCTCATACAGAGAAGGATTGAGCGTAATAGCCACGCTTGCTCAATGCGGGTTGGCTATTTCAGACTTTCAGTCCAGGTTTCCTCAAGATGTTTTATTTCACCTTGTAATCAGTCCAAGGTATACTTAGAAAGAACATATAACTTTAGAAAAGTTACATTGGTACTTGCCTGACCTGGAATCGAACTCGCACACTCATAGTATGAGTGGCTGGTGTTTTAACCACTAGGCCACCACGACTTCCATGCAACTGAATATCTCTGCCTTTCTGACCTTCACACAGCAGTTCCTGTGTAATACAATACCCCTTGATAAAACTGGATGGCAATGTAAGACATAGCTTACATAATCTGGCTCACCGTTTATTAGGGAAATAAATAAAGCACACAGTGTATACATGCAAAACACGAAGATTCCACAGATAAGTAACCTTATATGAAATTGGGACACTTTGTTTTCCTTCAAGAGGCTCTGTGTTTGTATCAAATTGGAATACTTGGTATATGAATAGTACGTTTATCTTTTACGGAGTATGGAATTTTATAAGGGAGTTTTGCTTAGGATTTTTCCTGAATTTTATTGTAATCAGTTAGAAAATATTTACTTTCTTTGCCTCGAGTACTACGTGTTTTTCATCATTGAACACCGAGATATTTATTTTATTTGTTTATGAATATAGAGATAGAAAACTGTACATATAACGAATATTAAAGGGCATATACTCGCAAGTGCCTCTCTAGAACATTTTCTAAGTAGTATCACGCCAGTATTTCATTATTTTTGAACCTTTGGACAAGGGTGTCCCTACATTTAGACCAACATTTCGCCTTTTTTTAAAGTCTATGGAGAACCTTATAGCTAAGAAAAGCAGCCCCACCCAGCTACGCTTGCCGAGGTTAATTCGTAGATGGGTGCCAACTGCTCATCACTACATGTCAAGGCCAAGTCCCTCTGTGCCTTGGAAAATACGTAAAACCGTTGGTCCCGGTTGTCACATGCTTATTTGACAGTTGTTACATGGGTCGAAGCCAATCACTGCTCCATCCCAGAAAGAAATCTGAGATGTCTCAGCATAATGGTGCAGTCAGCAGTAATAACACTGTGTTTATTTGCAGACACCCACAAGACAAAGTCTTGCCGCCAAGCGATTCTACGTGATCGGCATGATGTCTGGTGAACTGTACGGAGGACGGCTCTGAACAGTTGTGTTGCGACGTGTGCCGTGTACGATGCGCCAAATGTTGTTGTGTCGGGAGTTTGGTCGTGGAGGGTCTTCAGATCAATCTCCCTCCGACACAGCATAGTTGGTCATATTGTTGGGTTTAACATTGCATCACCTCACTCAACTGCCGTCTTCCTTTCTATTCACTCAGTATTTTATTGAGTTAATAGGTTTAATAAACTAGCGCGCTTTACCATCAACGATTGCATCTCTGCTTAACATCAAGCGGGATTGCAGTCAAGCACTAGTTTATAATTATTAAAAAAAAGACACGTGCTAATCTCGTAGATACGTCTCAAACCCGGAACGAAAGAAAAATAGTTTCTCGGTTAGAGATTGATACCGTATGTAAACCAGTGTTATCCCGACATATTTGCCCTGCAGTTGCTCCAGAAACCGTCCCAAAGCGGTCTGTTAAAATTTTATATCTCCCAGGCGTATTGGAAATTTGGAAGCAATATTCACAGGGCTGGCGAAAGGATTTTTCCATCCGGAATAGGATATTCGATTTCGTTTCTAGATTTTATATCGGGAGAGTAAGCTAAAAACTGCTGGATCTTAGTTTCAATATAAAACAGTTTATCGTAAAAGAAGTGTATGTGTATAGGTTGATATTATACCCTATAATTTAATCTATATTATTATTTTTGTGGACCCCTTCACGAAGTGCTGACGTCTCTTTGAGGCGCGCGTTAAATACAACGCGCCATCGACCCGGGCCTGGTCCTAACCAGGCGGCGAGCTGCCAATTGATCGTCGTCCGCTAGCCTGCGCCTTTGGTGGCCGGGAGTTCGATGTTATCTTCCGACCAGGACGTCTCCTGCGGCGGCTAGGGGCGTGAGGACGCTGGGATTCCCGCTTCCGCAAGCGCTCCACCTTTGCCAGCATCACTGCTTCCGGCTTCGCAGAAGGTGACGGTCTATCATGCACTCTCGCCCCATACTCTGTATATAGGTAAATACCAAAAGTAGGGCTTCTTTGAATGTTATGTAACGACTTTGCATGGGATTTTAATCCTATCTCTGCATATTGAGAAGTATTAGTATATACGTTAGAATTTTAATACATACATTGATACCAGACCCCGAACTATTCAAATAGGAATAAGCACATGACTTTATCGTCATATAGGCAAGTGACCTGGAAAGGCATTGACCTACGTAGTGCGGTGACACGTTTGTTATGATTTGAAAACGAATGAAACAAAGATATCAATTCTTAGTTTATTTCGAGTTGAAACGAGCGATTCTACATAATACTTGTAGGATTTCTGTTCCGTATTGTTATATCCTTCTAACTTGCTGCCCCCCGGGGCGTTGGAACTATTAATTATAATAGCAATGTAATGTTAATAGTAATCCGAATTCATTTTCATCATTTCTTCGTTTTCCCCAGATCTCTTAATCGCCGTTCTGGAGGATTTTACCTGAAAGAAAGACTGGTTCTAAGACATGTCCTGTTCACCGTTTTGAGAGTATTTGTGATCAGTTAAATTCATCGCTGAGTTCGAATCCTTAAGTTTCCAACTGGACCAACACAACTCTCGAACTTTCATGCGTTGATATGAGATTCTGCCATCCCTGCACACCGATCAATATTGTAATGACAAGCCCGCATGTGACGTGTACGCGAGATGAATCCTAAGGTCAATGCCTTATTGGCACTACCATAATAAATCTAAGCCACGAAAACACTGACATTTTACGATTCAGGAACATGTTCCCGGTTATTTTTCAACTCCGCAATATCTACAGACTAGGTACGGAACGAATGTTGAATAAAGTTCTAGAATATATAAATATCCTACATGTTTTCCCGTAGGAAGTGTCCAGAGGTGAATGTACTGTTGTTATTGTACTGTTAGCGTCAAAAATAGATGCACATTTTAGAACTTCAAGTACCTACGTCAACTCTTTGGCATATTTAGTCCAATATATCGTGCCAGTAGATCTTTTTACTGACAGCCTCCGTGGCGTAGCGGTAGCGAACGCGGCCGCTGCGCAAGGAGGCGCGGGTTCGATCTCCGCACAGTGCAACTATTTGTGTGCATGCATATGAATGTTTACACTGGTCTGGTCGTGCCTCGGAAAGCACGTTAAGCCCTTGGTCCCGGTTGTCATATGAACATCTAATGGCAGTCGTTACGGGTTGTTGGAGCCCTCAAAAGTCCAACAATTGGTCTAATTGCAATGCTTCGATATCGCCTTCGGGTTGTGGAGGTAAGACGGCAGCCGCTTCACGGAAAATATCGAAGTTTAGCCAAAATCAGCAGTTAGACTAGTACCTAAAGCGGAGCCCAGATTCCAAAGCTGAAAAAAGCTTCGAATGCGACTGGGATTAACGCTGAGATGATGATGATGACTTTTTACTCACCTACTGAGAATAATTAATGTCGATTATCAGTTGAAACCGAAATCGTAACCGGATCTTCGTCTCCACTTTAAGTTTCGGCAGAAAGCAACACCGAAAGTTCTATATGATTTAGTTACAGGGTAGAAAATGCGGGTCAGAAAAGTATCTCATGTAATTAATTTACTTGTTGTTTTTCTTATATGTGTTAAAGTAATTTGATATCAACGGGGCCAAATATTCAGTCACTTTTTGGCCGAAACCGGGTTTTGCGGTAAACTAGCCAACATCGTTTCGGTCGATTCGCAGTGTTTTCGGTCGAACTCTACTAAGAATTCGCATATAATACAAAGCTTGGAATGGTCGCGTTGACGGCATCTAGAGACGGCATTGCGCGTTACTTATATCACGGTTGCCATTTAAAGCTGTCATTTTGTGTACGTCATTAGAGTCGTAGCACGAATGAAAGGGGTTAGTCTGATTTCTGTTGGCTCACTTTGCTTGCTCCAGGACTTACCAGCTTTGAAACCAATACATTAACACGAGTTGTTCGTCACACATTACCGAAAATCTTCCTCCAAATTTTCCAAATCGCTTACCTAGTAATATATTGGCACATCTACGTTTTTGAAATTTTACAGATACAAGCATCTATCAAGGTCTTATAAATGTTTGAAATTAATTTATGAGTTAATTTTACGATTTTTTACAGATTCATGTCTAAATACTAGTAACCAAACGCAGTGATCAACGAGATCGAGATACTAGAATAGACGCTAATAGATATTAAGGATTTATGTAATGAACTCGAAGAAATGAAAAAGATTATACAAGACATAAGAGGGTAACTATTTAAAGACGATAGTTAGGACGCTGTTCTATCGAGCGAGTAATACAGGGAATAGGGAATAGGAGTACACTCGATTAAATGCATCGATATGTGGAAAGTTAGATGCTGATTATCAGCTCGTAATACAGGCGCGTCACGTATGTTTAGCGGTAGGTAGATAGACTTACCGCTAAACATGTTCTTGGATGTTATACACAGAACTGCACCTAAGAAACCATACAAAATCTTGGGTTCATTCGGCCTAGTGGTTCACCAGCCTCTCAATTATGCGTGTGCGGATTCGATTACAGGTCAGGCAAGTACCAATGTAACTTTTCTAAGTTATAGGTACTTTCTAAGTATATCTGGGACACCAATGACTGATTACAAGGTGAAGCAAAACATCTTAAGGAAACCTGGACTTTAAGTCTGAAATGGCCAATCCGCATTGAGCAAGCGTGGTGATTACGCTCAATCATTCTCTGTATGGGAGGAGACAAAAAGTCAAATATTTCTTATAATATTAGTTTAGATGTTAAGATTAGATAAGTAACATTTGAATGAACAGATCTACTGGAGCCTACTAAACTAACCTCGGTTAGGTAACCGACATAACCTGAAGAATTTCCAAATACAATCTAGAGTAGCAACCGCGTGCCGCAAAAAGTAGCGTTGAAAGTCCACCTTGATATTAATGAATGATCTTGAGAAATCCGTGGTAGTCCTCTGAATGCCAGAAACAAATCTGGTCGAAGTGGCGGTGGTTGAAGGAGGCCTATACCCAGCAATGGCCATGGGAATCATTTGCCACGATTTTAGAGTATATCTAACCTTGATTACACGGTAAGCGCAGTGGCTAAGCTACTGACTGCTGCACTGCATGTCGCGGGTTAGATTCCCGCATGGAACAAATGTTTGTATGACCTAAGTACAAGCCGACGAATTAGACCGTACTGAAATAGCCCGATGAACTGCAACACTAAAGTGGCAATAGGCTGGGCACATTGCCCGTAGGACCGATGCCCGAGGGGGCCGACGGGTCCACGAGGCGACCATGTACCGGAAGGGCATTATGGGTAGGCCCCCGACAAGGTGGACCGACGACCTCGTGAAGGTCGCGGGAAACCGCTGGATGCGGGAGGCGCAGCACCGGTCGTCGTGGAGAACCTTGGGGGAGGCCTTTGTCCAGCAGTGGACGTTTTTCGGCTGAAATGATGATGATGATGATGAAGACAAGTAGTTGTTCCGGGTCTGGATGTTTGTGTATGTGATTATATGTATGTTTGTAAACGAACTCACGATACAGAAGAAATTCCTAGTGTGGGGCAACGTTAAAAAAAAAGCTTTGTTCTACACACAAACAGCTAAATATTTATGTAAAATAAATCTTTCATGAAAAATGTTGGATTGAAAATGTTTCATTTGTATCTGAATCGACTTCATTACGAATGTGTGGTTCGATGAAAATACGTTACAATTAATGTTTCTTTTGAACGGTAGGGATGCTTTTCAAATGGTTTTTTGTAAATGAACCCTCAGAGACTTAGCAACCTCTAAGGGTTCATTAAAAGAATTGGTATTTTGTTTGTTTACAAAATAAGACTGAATTTCTGAAATCATAATTCAGACAGGAGTTGGGATAACAGAAGAATAATTGTAGTTTCATTTCTATACAAATAATAATCAATCGTGCTTTGATTCCACGTTCTTGAAGACGTGTTTTCTACATACCTAAAAATATTTTGAATCTAGATTAACATATAAGAATAATAAATACGCAATTGTATTCACTGGTTTCTATTTTAGATTGAATTATGTACGTATATATTTTCTAAAACAAAATGTGGGCACATAGAAAGATACAACTGAAATAATATGTTTTATTAAAGTTGCGTGCACCCAGAACGAGATATAATACACCATAAAAAGAAAAAAAGAAAATACATTTAGATGTTCATCCAGTTAATAGTCCGCAGGAGCGGCAGGAGCGACCTCAACGCGCGTGAGACGTAGAAAATAAAGAAAAAAAATAGATATAAAATAAAACTACTATGTAAGTATAATGAACATGAAAGTGACTGTCCATGTGTTTTCTTTATAACGCCCAAAGGGTTGAGCGGATTTGCATGAAATTTGGCACACCGGCTGGGCCATACCTGGGCTGGCACATAGATTTTTCCGTAATACGTTCCCGTGAGATAATTTCCGGTTCCGTTTTATAATTATACCACACCACGAGACATTCTTATACAGGTGTGCATAATGTAAACTGTATTCTTTTAAACTTGTTCCATCGCCTTTGTGTCAATGTTCTATATCGAACTGTGAATTTGAACAGTCCGCACATCACATCTTGTGGGAGTGTATTCTTTGGCAGAATAAACGCAATATTATGTTGGATAGTGTACAAGTTAGATCCGGAGTCGCTTATTATACGGACCTTGTAGAAACTAGAACCAATTTCCGTGCGTTCAGGCGCTTTTACCATACCTATTATTGGAATCAATTGTAACAGCACATACCTACTTAGGACCCATTAACTTAATCAAATTTTATTCCGTGAGGCTTGGCAATCTGGGCTTCTCCCAGTTGCAATAATGTCCCTATGTGCCGATTGGCCTAGTTCTTTTCTGTCTCCTGCTTGTTATGGAGGAAAGTGGAAAAAAAATATTTTTTCTTACTCCTCCGCTATTCTTTTCCGATTAATTTCGTTGCGGGACCCAAGACAGTTGAATCGTTTCTCCGGGACTCGTCGAGCTTCATTGCTCGGCGTTTTTCTGGCGGCCTCCACTGTTGATTCAGGCTTCAAGGAGTTGCAGTGGGTGGCATAATGTGTGGCGGGTTTTGTCCCAAAAAAAAGTGTGCATAATGTATGACTTACCATTTGCACGACCATTATACATACAATGCAATACAAATAACATTTGAAGCATATACCTCGTTGTCTGGGCACACTTCGAAAAGTCTAGAGTCGACTTACTAATCAGATCTGCTGAAATGAAATCATTGGAGCGGTAGAACACGTACTACATAACTGGAATGCCTTTAGGCTAGGAAGTAGATGGTCCTCTCGGGTATTGTATTGCCTATCCTAGACAGAAAGGCTTTGCGAACCCCTCGCAGTGTAGCATTTTGTAATAAAATGGGTTAGCACATACTGACGCTGTCCGTAGCAAGTTTGCCGGGTCAGCTATCTTACTTCCTACAAATATAATAAAAGACGTCATTTAAGTCTTGAATATTTTGTTTCCAAAACTAAAGCCATAAAAAATAATACTTGATTCCTAGGCGAAATATCTGGCCATTTTTGTTTATTACAAGAATCGTCTACAACTAATCTCCAGACAGGTATTTTACATTGAAAATACAAAAAAAAAATTTGGTTGGTTTGGTGGACAAACAACTTACCTAAGTCTACCTTATACTAATATTATAAATGTGAAAGTTTTTGATGATGTATGGATGGATATATTTTGTTCCCTTTCACGCAAAAAGTACCTACCTTTGAAAAAAATTGAACACACAGTTTATGAACGGAAATAACATATAGGTAACTTTTTATCTGGATATTGCCACGAAAGTCCCGGCTGACCGGCTGACGGCTGACTCGTGTGCTACCAGGCTATTCTAAATAGTACCATACCATAGCCTCCCGTGGGTTTCGTAAGAGGCGACTAAGGGAACTCTCACCAGGGAAGCGGGCAGCAGCGCTTTTTCTGTGCAATATCAAATTACTGCGATCCCCAACCCGTCTGCCAAGCGTGGGGATTATGGCCAACCCCTACAATGCAATGAAAGCCTTGAGAGAGGCCTTAGTTCAACCGTGGACCTCTATAGGCTAAGAAGGAGAAGAAGAAGATTGCCATGAAATTGCAACTTATGTGGATCGAGATATTTTAACTTCAAATAAAGTCATGTCTTACATATTTACAACTTAGTCTTAGGTTATTTATTCACATTGTGGTCGATTTCTCTTTATCTCTTCACAAACTATGTATACTAATTTTATAGGTCAGTGCATCTATTCCTTTACATTTCATTAAAAAACTATATAAAATATTAGTTAGTCCTGTCAAATTATACTCCATAGACAGATTTAAACGCGATTAAAAACATGGCGACTAAACATACGTCCATTTACTTCAGACGAGGACTAATACAAGACTAAACTAATATTTATTTCTGTCCTTATCCTAAAGAAATATAGGAGCCAGTGTTCTCTTATAATTTAATTAGACTTATTGCTTTTAGTAGCACTAGAACCTAACTTAACTTTAGTGCTACTAAACTTTAGTGCTAATAAAATCTTAGTAGCTTCTAAATCGCCGTTAAGGCTCCCGCAATCGAGTAAGACGCGATTTTGGTAGAACAACTTCCATTAAGTGTTCATAGACATTGTTCTACAGGAGTGTCACATTATAGTATATCTTGGACACCAATGACTGATTAAAAGGTGAAGAAAAACATCTTGAGGAAACCTGGCCTTTAAGTCTGAAATCGCTACCGGGCATTGAGCAAGCATGGTGTTTACGCTCAATCCTTCTCTGTTTAGGAGGAGGTACCTGTGCCCAGCAGTGGGACGATAAAAAAGGTTGATGATGATGATGATGAGTGTCATCGTACTGTAGTGTCGTACATGTCTGTGGGAGCCTTTAAAGCCACAGTAAGCCATCGTGTTACACTTCAGTTTTCACTCCAATTTATTCGCGTGTCCCTCGTTGGCATTATGGCCACTCATGTATAATAGAGCGAAATCACGACATTTTTGTATGAATTACTAAGATTAACTGCGGTGACTGGTAGAAGTGAAAAAATGGAAGAATTTAAAAATAATGAGGGCGAATTATAGTCATGGACGATGTTGGATTATTTTGATGTGGGTGGGTAAAAACGCTTTGCTTTGTTTATAAAAAGTTTTTAGGCATAATTAATGCTAAAGGTAAGTAAGGTCAGTGAAAATTATTTGCTTATACAATTGACATGGTAGATAGATCTATTCGTGTCTGTGTTGTAACTAGATTTAAAAATTGTGAAGGTTTTTTTTTTTTGACGGGAGAGCTAAGATGAGAGTCACGCGCATTTTTCATTGGACTTTTAAAATTATTTATAGTGTCGTTTACTAAATAAAAGCGCGTGATTTATGTAGTCAAAAGTGCATTCAGTAAATAATTCTTAAAGAACATTAAAATATCGCAGCATAGTGGCCACACCATGACTTTGTCTCAAATCGGGATCATAGACGGTTCACGCGGGCGTCTTTTTCAACTGTCATTGGCGATATCCGCCATTATTGAGAAATAATTTTTTTTCACAATAATGTGAAAAAAATATTGTGAAAAAGAATTTCTATAATTTGTTACACGTCTTATTGGCAACATTGTGGTGTCTATTCCACAGAGGCCATTGATCAAGAGTTGAGGTTGAATCTCACCTTGAAAAAAGAAGAAGAAGTAAGTAATCGGAAATTGTTCAAAACTAAAAAATAATAATCGGATGAGTGTAATTCGGAATCGCGCGACATAATGGGGAAGAAAACTGACAAATCTCGCCACTAGAGGCGCTGATATCGTTTGACCCAAATAAACTGTCAAAACCCATTGTAATTTGTTCGAGTTCACGTTGTTTATAAAAAATATATGCCGCGTTGTGTAGCAATTTGTTGCAATTATAATGGAAATTACTTTTTCCCTAAAGATACTTATGCATTTCATTAAGAACAGAATATATAAATAGATTTCAGTAAAGACTATATTGATGTCTCCATAGCTTTCTGGGGGCGGTAAATCGATTTTTTTTTTTCTTGAATTTCTTGTTCTTGAGTAAGTAAAGAAGTAAAAATTTCGGTCATACGATTCAAGTCTGGATAATAACTTTAGGTTAATAGGGTTGAAACTTTCAAAATGTGGCAATAATAATTACATTAATATTTACTTAAATATAACTAAAGAAACAATAAACCTAATACAAAATTAATCTAACTTAAAACACTAATAAGTCTGCATTCATTTTAAAGTCTGGGCATTGTTATTTGCCTGGTAATTAGATCAGCTTTTCGTCCTTTTACTGAAGCTCCTCTAGACTTTTAACTCCTTTTTTTAACTTGAAACAGTCCATGTACAATACATTGCTCTGCTTTACCTAAAAAAAAACTCGTCAAACACACAAAAGAAACTCAACATAAAACGTGATACGACTGACAGCTAATTGATATGAGTCAAACGCCATCAGCGACATCTGCAAATAGCTTTGCGTTTTCTTCCCCATTGTACGGAATGCCCGTACAATTATCTATAATAAAAAATAACTGTTTTATTATTTGTTGTTATAGTAGTGTTTAGCTATCACTGTCATGTGCTGTCATGAGCTGATGATAAGCAGACAGTAAGTGAAGTCTTAATGATAGGGTCCAGTTTCAGACCAGTCAAATTTCTTATTTTTAAGCCGTTTTGCTTGGTTGTGACGCATGTTTCCCTTAACTATTTCTTATTTTTTGTGTTTATTTAAACTTTTGCGTCATGTTTACCGCAAATAAATATTTTTTCTTTCTTTCTGTAATAATTAAAAAAGAAAATAAATCTTCCAAGCCTTTTGCCAACTATGCTATTGGGGTGGGCTTCCAATCTAACCGGATTCAGCTGAATACTAATATTTTACATGGAGCGGCAGTTACTGGGTAATATGATCATTAGTAAGACTAGTAACGATTGTCAAAGCTCTACGAATGACAGCAAATCAATGGCTTAACATGATTTTCGAGGCACGGAGGTCTCTGTATATATTATTATTATTTATTATTATTATATAAAGATGGTCACCCATCCAAAGGCCAACCGCGGCAAGCGTAGCTTAACCTGACCGATCGACCTGTGTGGCCAATATTATATAACCAAGAGCCCTCTTATAAGATGAAATAGATATAGAACACATTGTATTACATATAGCACATATTCCATAAACAGTGCCGGAGCAAGAGTATTTATCCTAGAGCCTAGATAAACCAGCTTCTCAGGATATTAATATTTATCACATATAAATATTTAACCAACGTATATTCAAGAAAAATATAGGCGCTCTAGGGTCTAACGGGTCCCGACATCGTACCTTAATAACTTCATCTACTTTATAACTTTTACGCACAATTCTTGGACGAAAAAGTCTTTTTTCTAAGAAGAAAATATTTCTCGGTCTAATATCTAAGTAGGTATGAACATAAAATGAAGATATACTACATTTTCTACTCGATGTAAAGATGAGTTTATTATCATGTGACTATTTATTGTACGATGTGGTAGAGAGACAATGAAGTAGATAGGATCGAGGACATCGAGGTCAAGGTTAACAGGTCACCGACAGGCTATAGATAATACTCACTTATACACTTATACACAGGACTCCTCTCTGTAGAAGAGAGTGGGCCGTAATTCACCAGGCAGACCCAGTGCAGTTTTGTAGATGTACTAATATCCGTGACATCACACCAGGCTCTATCTGAATACCAGAGCTGCGACAGCTGAATACGAAGCATTCTGCTTGGGCACGCCACAATAGCGGTGGAAAATCCCCTCTTTGAGAGAGAGGCGCTACGGCACTCTCACCTTCCGCCTGACGCAGATCCTCATCGGACACGTCTGTTCCGGATAAGACGGGAGGAAACCCCAAGGTGTCGACACTGTAGGGATCGCCCTGAGGACACGGTGGAGGTCTGCCCGGCTTGGGTAAAGCACCGCCGTGTCCTCGTGGCGGCGATCTCTCGCGTCCGGCCCTGGTCCAGGCCATGGTCCGGAGCGAGAGTGCATGGCAGGCTATAACCTCCTTTTGCGAAGCAGTAATGCTGGCAAAGGAGGAGGCGGCCAGCGCCCTCACGCCTCTAGCCGCCGCAGGAGACGCTCTGGTTGGGAGACAACATTGACCTCGCGGCCACCGTAGCCTTGCGGGCGGTGAGCAGTGGGTAGCTCGCCGTTCACTATGCGCCTATGGGTATATGGACTATGCAATTGTATAGCCTACAGGTAGTTGTCTCTGTGTAGTTGTTCTGGGTCTGGCTGTTTATGTTTGTAAACGTACCTACGATACAGCCGTAATTCCTAGTGTAGGGCAACGTTTTTTTGGTCGACCCACAATATCAGTTTAGCATAGTTTATGTAACAAAGTACGCAATCGTGTAAGAATGCAGTTATGTATTTATTAGGCTACTATTAAGTACTCCAGTCACTTGTATTGTAATCGTGGGAGCATTATCACCCGGCCTATTGTTTTAGATAATCTACTACATCTATCATAACAAGTATTTTGTTTGTGTTACGCATATTAATTTTATAGCGCGTGTTTTGTAACATGAGTTGCAAAGATGTTTGTTTAAGAATTTATTTATATTAAAAATGGGCATTTTTCAGTTCGATCAGAGTGTACCTTGAGAACTCATCATCAGCTAGCCTTTTCCGAACATATCGGGGTCGGCTTCTTTTTTTTATGTTCCGGAGTGGAAAATCCTCATGGATGTCCGCCACTCTGGGGTGGGCGACGGGGTCTGTAAGACTCCTACTGAATAAAAACCACCCCGGTGTCTCTTCGGTCACGTGCACGCGGAGCCGCGGGAGTCCTTGATTCTGCCGCGGCCCCACATTCTCGTGCCGCCCCGGTCTGTCCGGGCCTCGCCTCCTGCACGGGGTAGTGAGGTGTTAAACTACCCCGTGCATCGCCTCTGAGGCCCGCGCCGACATTCGCGCGCGCCTCCGCCTAGGGGTCCATCGAATAAAGGCGGGGACTTCCCCCTGGACCCATTCATAGGGGTCGGAAGAGGGCGTTATCCGCCCTTCCTAGGTGCCCGGCTTCTGGTCTAACTATATGCTTATGTAACCTCCACAATTCAGTTACTGGGTAGTAAGATACCTTTTGCTAAAACTAGTTGTTTTTCGGTTCACGGCTGTATATAAACTGTCCTATTGCAATTCATTCAACTCTCTAATATTTCACATTCATCAAGCTGCTACCGCCATCCTGCGAAGATCGTCGCTCCATCTAGCCTGAGGGCGTCCCGTCTTACATTTATCTATTCTCGGACTCCAGTCAAGAACACTTTTACCGCAACGGTTATCGGGTTTACAGCTTTTGCTACTTCAGCTTGTGAGCTACATCGAACAAGACACAATTACCTATATTCTCGCCAAGCTCTATACAGAATAGAGGTAAATAAACCAATTTAGGGTTATCACAACTCACGTTGTACAAATCTCCTGTTATTTCCATGATTATCGACTTTTACATGCTATTTATTAACAATTCCTATTGCAGCATATTTCATTGGAATCACTAAAATGACATGCATAATAACATGGTATTTCGAAAAACCATTAAAAATTCGACATTAATTTTACATGATAGCCCTACAAAAAAAAAAGATGGATGAAATCCAGGTATTATACACATTTTGTGGAATTCAATATTTAACCAATGAATAAAGTTGAGGCATTTGTCAATACAATTTTGCATATTTTAATTACTTTCACATCAACTGCACACATGCATTGTAATACTTTCAAGTATGGACTAAGTCAGTAATGTCAGTCCGTCTCCAGGATCAGGACTCGAAACCGATCCAACTGCAGCGTGGAGTGAGACAAGGAGATGTCATATCTCCTAAATTGTTCACTGCTGCGTTGGAAGATGTCTTCAAGCTCCTGGACTGGAAAGGACTTGGCATCAACATCAACGGCGAGTACATCACTAATCTCCGTTTCGCAGATGTTATCGTGGTCATGGCTGAGACCCTGGAAGACTTGGGCAAACTGCTCAATGACCTCAGCAGAGCTTCCCAACAAGTGGGTCTAAAAATGAACATGGATAAGACGAAGATCATGTCGAACTCTCATGTCGCACCCACTCCAATTGTAGTTGGTTGCTCTGCACTCGAAGTTGTTGACGAGTATGTATACCTGGGACAAACAGTCCAACTAGGTAGGTCCAACTTCGAGAAAGAGGTGTCTCGGCAAATCCAGCTCGATTGGGCAGCGTTCGGGAAGCTACGCTACATCTTCTCGTCGTCCAAGATACCACAGTGTCTCAAGACTAAAGTCTTTGACCAGTGTGTGTTGCCAGTGATGACTTACGGAACTGAAACGTGGTCGCTCACAATGGGCCTCATACGAAGGCTCAGAGTCACACAAAGGGCAATGGAAAGAGCTATGCTAGGAGTTTCTCTGCGTGATCGAATCAGAAATGAGGAGATCCGCAGAAGAACCAAAGTCACCGACATAGCTCTGCGAGTCGCTAAACTTAAGTGGCAGTGGGCAGGGCACATTGCTCGTGGAACCGATGGCCGATGGGGCAGTAAGGTTCTGGAGTGGCGGCCACGTACTGGAAGACACAGCGTAGGGAGGCCCCCAACAAGGTGGACCGATGACCTGGTGAAGGTCGCGGGAAGCCGATGGATGCGGGCAGCACAGGACCGGTCAGCGTGGAAAGCCTTGGGGGAGGCCTTTGTCCAGCAGTGGACATCTATAGGCTGAAGAAGAAGAAGAAGAAGAAGAAGATGGAGTAAGTATAATATATATGTATCAAAAAATTTTACCTATTAGGAAATTAGCTTACATGTGTGTCATATTTCATTCAAATCGGTTAAGTACTCTACAAATCATAAATATCTAAACAAATAAACTGTTTACATTAGTAGGAAGTAGAATTATTACTTTTAAACGGTTGTTAACATCTGTCTTTTGGGCGTAAACTACTCGTTGCCTAGCAACGGTTTGTTTACCTCTATTCTTTATCGAATTTGGCTGACATAATATAGTGTCACATATTATAATAGTCCACAAAAAGAAACCCGAAAACCCTTCCAATAGCAAGTGTCTCAGTAATCGTCCATGACCTATTCCGTCTGCGCTAGGGGTGAGCCAGTGGCCGCTGATAAAGAAACCGTAAAGTGCAGGCGTGGTCGCACGCACCTAGCGCTCAACCGGATATAAATAGGTCAAGTCGCGGCCACAATGTTAACTACTTAATACGGGAATTGTTGCTGTTCGAAGTTTGAGAGTTGAATACTCGAGTCCGTATCTATAATTTCATTTTTCTTTTAATTCTGACGGATGCTATTAATGATGTATTATCAGCCTGTAATGTTTTCATTTACGAGGCCATTGGGACCATCCCTGCGGTTGGTGAGTGTGACGTCATGTGTTCAATGTTTAGGTTCCAGGACATGCCGGTTTCCTCGCGATGTTATGTTACATCGATTTACGAAATGAAACATGTATACCAAGGAAAGTACCTGACTTGATTCGAAGTTATGACCTACACCGGGTATGGCACGCTGGCCTTTTGAGTAAGCTTCCAGCGTACGGCGTTTCTGCTGGCCTGACTGGCTGGGTAAAAGACTTCCTGACTGAACGGTCCCTCCAAGTTGTTGTCGACGGATGCTCATCGGAGCCCATGTCGACCAATGCCGGTATTCCTCAGGGGTCTGTTCTCTCTGCAACTCTGTTCCTGCGGCATATTAACGATCTGCTGATGCCCGCTATCTATGGGTATGCAGATGACAGCACAGTTGTGGAGAGATACCTGCCAGAAGCTCGGGCTAGTAAGAAGACAATCCGGTCCGAAAGAGAGGCTATGGTAGAGCGTACGAGTGCTGCACTACAGGCAGTCTCCGAATGGGGCAAAGCCAATCTTGTAGCATTCAATGCCGCCAAAACACAGGCGTGTCTTTTCACCGCCAAAAGGAGCCCGTTCACCTTGGCTCCTACTTTTCAGAATGTATCCTTGGAGTGCACCAACCGTCTTCAGCTTTTGGGAGTAGAGATTTCCTCGAACCTTAACTTTGGGCGGTTCATTGAGTCCAAGGCCAAGGTGGCTGCCAGAAAACTTGGCGTTATCGCAAAGGTCCGGCGGTACTTCACACCGGGGCAGCTTCTAATGTTGTACAAAGCACAGGTCCGCTCGTGTGTGGAGTACTGCAGCCACATTTGGGCTGGTGCTGCGAAATGTCACCTGGCTACTTTGGATTCAGTGGAGAGGCGTGCGAAGAGGCTGATTGGCGACCCAGACTTAACTCGAAACGGTCTCCAAAGCCTGGAGCACAGGCGTAGAGTAGCCAGCCTTTCGGTCTTCTATAGGATGCATTCTGGTGAGTGTGCAAGGGAATTGCATGATTTAATTCCTCCATCTCCGTTCCACCATCGGACGACCCGTCGTACGGCGAGTTTCCACCCTTACGTTGTTGACACCACTGCGACCCGGACGAAGAGTTTCGCTTCCTCTTTTATACCGCGTACATCGAGGGACTGGAACAATTTGCCAGCGACGGTGTTTCCGTCACATTACAATTTGAGTGTCTTCAAGGCTAGAGTGAATAGGCTCTTAATAAACTAGCGCGCTTTACCAACAATGATCGCATCACTGCTTACCATCAGGCGGGATAGCGGTATTATAATTTATAAAAAAAAAAAAACACTGCAGCCAAAAATCCGGGCCGATACCTTCGAACCGTAACTGCTGTGAGTAAGTATTTAACGTAGCAGTTAAAGCTAAGTTAAGTACATGGAAATAGTAAGTTATATTTAGAGATCGATACAAAAACTAATTTTGGACAAAATACTTTCCGAAAGTCAAGGTGGCTGCCAGAAAACTTGGCGTTATTGCAAAGGTCCGGCGGTACTTCACACCAGGACAGCTTCTAATGTTATACAAAGCACAGGTCCGTTTGTGCGTGGAGTACTGCAGCCACATATGGGCTGGTGCTGCAAAATGCCACCTGGCAACTTTGGAGTCGGTGGAGAGACGTAAGGCTAATTAACGACCCTGGTTTATTTTAAAACGGTCTCCAAAGCCTGGAGCACAGGTGAAGAGTAGCTAGCCTGTCGGTTTTCTATAGGAAGAATTTTGGAGAGTGTGCGAGGAAATAGCATTCTGACTTAATTGCCCCATCTCCGTTATATCATCGGACGACCTGATAGACGGCGAGTATCCACCCTTACATTATTGGCACCAGCCGCACCACTACGATCCGGAGGAAGCGTTTCGCCTCGTTTTTTATACTGTATACACCGAGGCACTGGAACAATTTGCCAGCGGCGGGTTGCATCACTGCTTACCATCAAGCGGGATTGTGGTTAAGCACTAGTTTAGAATTATAAAAAACTAGCTTTCCGCCCGCGCCTTCGCCCGCGTGGAGTTCGCTTATATCGCGCTTTTTAGATTTCCCTCGGGAACATCTATTTTTTCCGGGATAAAAAGTAGCCTATGTTCTTTCTCAGGGTCTAAAGATTGTCTGTGCTAAATTACATCAAAATCGGTTGAGAGGGTTAAGCGGGAAAGCGTAACAGACAGACAGACAGACAGACAGAGTTACTTTCGCATTTATAATATTACTAGCTTTCCGCCCGCGGCTTCGCCCGCGTGGAGTTCGGTTATATCGCGCTTTTTAGATTTCCCTCGGGAATATCAAATTTTCCGGGATAAAAGGTAGCCTATATTCTTTCTCAGGGTCTAAAGATTGTCTGTGCCAAATTTCATTAAAATCGGTTGAGAGGTTAAAGCGGGAAAGCGTAACAGACAGACAGACAGACAGACAGAGTTACTTTCGCATTTTTAATATTAGTATGGATAGTATAGATAAAATATTAGAACACCAAATTACTTTTAAGAATAGCCACACTCTTTTACCGCGGTATGCTATGTACCAGTCCTTAGTCTCAGTTAACTACATACATAGCTAAAAGCTTATACTAAAAGTAATTAGTAAACACCAGTTTATAACTATCCCTCCGGACCCCTGCACTGCAGTCTGCAGGCCAGTACGTTAATTAATATTACAGGTTTCCCCCTTTTTTTCAATAACTAACTAGGGTTGCGTGGTCCTGGTCCATATATAAACAAAATAACTTTTTATTCCCCCCGGTACCTGAGGAATGTAACAGGGAAAATTTATTAATAGAAGAAACTACATAGTAAGCTCCTCATTATAATTATTTTATAAAAGAAACTTTAAATATGAAGTAATGCAAGGAAACGTGACATAGCTTTTCCTTATAATTAATTTACTCCTAAATGAATATTAAACACTAGCAGCCGCCAGCGACTTCGTTCGCGTGGTTTAGTTATGCTCCGCTCCTATTGGTCGCAGCGTGATGTTATATAGCCTAAAGCCTTCCTGGATTAATGGGCTATCTAACGCAAAAAGAATTTTTCAAATCGGACCAGTAGTTCCCGAGATTAGCGCGCACAAACAAACAAACAAACTCTTCAGCTTTATACATTAGTATAGATTATTACAAAAACGTGTCTGCTCAACAATATAAATACTTAACGCAATGAATGTTGTTGAACTGTCAAAATGAAACCTATAGCGAACCTTAACCTTATACATAGAGTGTTACGGAATTACCCTGCTGATGCACATACATTGTATACCAGTATTATACAGACACCAAGATAACAGGCTATTACAAATCTGAAAATTTGTTTAGGTAATAGGTATATTATTTTTTATTCGATTTTCAATTTTATAATTAAAGCAATAAGGTCGATCGAGAAAATAAGACAGTTTCGAGAAGCTTGACCTGCTGGAGTCTTCATCATCCTCTCAGCGGTAATCCCAGTCGCATCCGCAGCTTCGTCAGCTTTGCAAGTCTGCGGCCCGCTTTACCAGTCTAACTGCTGATTTTGGCTAAACTTCGATATTTTCCGTGAAGCGACCGCCGTATGACCTCCACAACCCGAAGGCGATATCTAGGCATTGCAGTTAGACCAATTGTTAAACTTTTGAGGGCTCCAACAACCCGTAACGACTGCCACTAGATGTTCGTATGGCAACCGGGACCAACGGCTTAATGTGCTTTCCGAGGCACGACCAGACCAGTGCAAATATTCATGAAAACAAATATTAGCACTGTGCAGGGATCGAACCCGCGCCTCCTTGCGCAACGGCCGCGTTCGCTACCGCTACGCCACGGAGCCTGTCACCTGCTGGAGTCTGTACATGGCAATAACTAGGTCTGGGTAGATAGTAGATAATAGATACTGGGTCCTGTTTGATAACCAGTAATCAGACTTTTGGGTTTTTGACTACTCGTAACGGCTGCCAAAAATCTACTAATGACAGTTAAGGTGTTTGATGAATCTCGTAGAAAAAATACAAATAGCGTAGATAAAAGATCTCTCCAGCCTTTTCTCCAACCATTTCCTAAAATATTTATCTGTCTTTTGGTCTATAAGTATTCTTTTGTTTGTGGAACATTCAAGACCATAACTCAGTGAGGCTTCGTGTGTGTAGGTGTAGAAGGGGCTCCCTGGATTTCGAGATTTTTGAAGATACTCTTTGTTTTACAAAGAGTTTTCAAACATATCTTACCTGAAACAAACAAAAGCATCCGTTAAAATAATATTCAAAAATGTGTTCCAAAGTAAATTGAATTTCGAAGTGACTTATTACTGCCCATAGATAACGGCATCTTGAAATTAGCCGACTCCATAAAGTTTTTAATTGTCAAAGATGGCCAGTGTTTTTTGAGCGGGAAGAGATTCAATTATTCGTTGTCCCAATTATATTTTTGGCCAAGAAGGGTCGCATTATGTCATTAGCAGTTAACGGTAGAAGCCAGAACAGAAGCCTTTAATTTTGGACATTATTACATAGAGCTTAATCAGATAATAATTCTCATTTGAGAAGGTCCTCAGACTCGTTTAAACAACCCAAGGCTAGAGAAATATGAAGTCAAAGTATTGTTTTTGTGTTCTTTTTTAGGCTCTGACCTATTCGTCGCCCAGGTTAATATTTTTATGCCAAAATCATTATTATGATATTTTATGGGCCGCTTCGTCAGAATCAACAAGTTTTATGAGCACTGAAAATAAAATAAAAATTTGAATTCAGCAGAGCAAACCAGAGATTTGATTGATTGATCATTAAGTTTTTCCTTCATGCATGGATAACGGCATCGACTTTCGAGGTCTAAGTCAGTTTGAACCCAGGTAGGTGCTTTGCATTGTGTGAATGATTTTGTCACCATTACTGTCAAAAATGGCGTGAGTCAACAATCAAAAGTTTTAGAACTAAAAATTCAAAGACATGTGACAATAATTTCTTCTTAGCAAAGCATTAGGAAATGGTGAAGGGCGGACGTCATCGGAAAATGTCTTTTCTAATTTTGAATTTCGAAATGTACCGATTCTAAACCTAATTTGAATAAATGACTTTTGATTTTATCCATCCAATCCGATCACGGGCCCTCTGTGGTAGAATATGTTCTACCGCAGAGAGGAGACCAGTATCCCAGCAGCGGGATCATCAAATTCTGATTATTCAGTGCGCAACTAAAACTTTTTCATGTCTATTCAAATGTTGCTTTCCACTTCTTTCGCATATCTCCACCATCGATCGGCAACTATAGACAACGATGCATTGTATCATAACTTCACAGGGTAAGTACAAAGAGAACCCTTTGCCAAGCCGCTGATAACGTGTTTAATGTGTCTACACCAGTGGTTCTCAAAGGGGCGATAGTTCTTGTGTCTAGCTTATATAATAGTTAACTAACGCTATAATTAGGGGCTAGGGATTTATAAAACTCGAATTATTTCGACGTAATTTTCTTTGAGGATAAAGGTTCACTGTTTCTTGCTAAATCTAAATAAAAAACTTCATATTTTTATTAATTCAACTAAAAATGAATCAACAATTATACAGAGTTGGCCTATATTATGAGTAATTGCACTTTTTGTAAATAATAGCGTATTTAGTAATCAAGGAATTACTTGGATAAGGGCAGCTATTTATATCGTAATATTTGCTTATATGCTAAACAGTGCTTAAGCGTAGCGTCAAATGCCTGCTATTTGTTGTTTCAACTTTATTGCCTATATACAATATATACATATAAAAAACATGCAATTTGTGAGCGGTGCTGAAGTGTTAAAATAAAAGACAAATTACTACAAATGGAAGGAAGTAGGATTGCGAAACCGTTTTACGGAAGTCACATAAGCCAAGACACAAATGAATGAGTTCGAATTTTAAAGCAATTCCAACTGTCAGTGTCCCTAAACCTGTCCAAAACTTTGAGATCCGCAGCCCCACCGTCCACAATAAGGTGTGACGTCCAGACAGGAAGGAAGGGTGACGTCATAAGCCCATTAGCACTAATGCTACCCATACAAGCACACTCATTGTTTTATGGCCGATGATGGAAGACGCTTTTAAGTGCAGGTGCAAGGCGCTGAGTAAGCAGTGTTTATAGTTATTTATTGCTGTGTATCTTCTTCTTAAAGTACACACTTTGCATCGCAAATGGCATTATTCTATGCGTAACTAGTCCACAGTAAGTATCCGTAGACAAACTAAAAATCTATCAAAAAACACATTTGATTTTTTTTTACCATTCGTCATTATTTTCAACCATTGTTTGAGTGCAACTAAGGAACAAAAAGATCGACCCTAAACTGTTGGATAGTTTCGTAACACATTATCAGTAGCTGTGTTCCATTTTGACAGTTCAACGACATTCATTGCGTTATTTACTTTGTCGAGTAGACAGTGAGCAGAGATTTTTTGAACATATGGACCAATGGACTAGCAATATTATAATAGGGATGTATCCCAGGTATGAAAATCAAAAAAATAATTAGTCCGTCTTACAGATAATAAAATAAACTAAGACCCGTATCTTTTATTTTGTCGAAATGACCAAAAACTACTGAGATATAGCGTATTAAAGTTACGGAGTGGGGGCTAATTACGTCACGCCGTGGTATATTGTGTACCACGGCGTGACGTCATGCGACATTTCAAATCAATATATCTTCCTAAGTATTTGAATGAAAGAAAAAATAAAAAGTATGTGCTCAAAATTTTTAATAAATCTATCTGATGGACATTAAATTATTTTTTAGGCTACAACCCAATGCTGGCCAGGTTCCTAGCTAACATGGATAACCTCGTTCTTACGAACTGTTTCTTTGTTTTGTTTTCTAACCATCAATCATCAGTGTCAATGTTCTTTGTTTAAATTGCGAATACGTAATGACAATTTAGCATAGACATTTTTTTTTTTTTGGTTAATTTCTTTCCATTCGGGCGAATGGAAAAGGCAAAGGCATAGTACGCCATACAGCCAAGTCTTCAGTAATTTTTTTTCTTCATTAAATATCTATCCTAACTTATCCTAACGTATCCTAATTTATCCTAACTTATCCTAGCATAACTTAACCTATACTAACTCCTTTCGTTTTCGCGTTTGGACGATAAGGAGCGATTTAGCGTAAAGACATGATGAGGCCACTATGCTACAATATTTCACTGTTCTTTTTGAATTATTCACTGAATGCACTTTTTACTACATAAATCACGCGTTTTTATTTAGTAAACGACACTATAAATAATTTTAAAAGTCCAATGAAAAATGAGCGTGACACTCATCTTGACATTCCCGCCAAACCTCTTAGCATAGACAAAGAAAATAGCTTCCTAACAATAGACAATCGGTTTACTTCTTTTGCTTCAATCCAAAGAGCTTGAACTGTGGTTGACATTTGCTAATGAAAGGAGGTCATTACTTATAACATAACATAAAATCACGTCTGTTTTCCTTGCAGGCTTAGCAGAGAGGATACTCAGCTACGTTTAAGTCTCATGTAATAGCAGAAGAGCTTATTGTCATAGATCTGGCACAAATCCAGACCCCAAGTTGCTACTGAGGAATTCCAGATGGAAATTTTTTTTTTTGAAGCCTCATAACACTAACGAACTTCTATTACTACACCCCAGACAAAACTAAACCACAGACTATGTTAGAAAATACTGTCAAACCGGAACCGGACACTTCTTAATATTGCCACTACATGAAACGATGTCATTTTTGAGGATGATATTCTCGTAATTCTTATATATCCTGTTTTTATTTGTTTTATTCCTGTTTATGTTTATTGAAACTGTTCTCTTACCATTTACAATTGGATTTACTTTTTATATGTTTTTACTAGCTTTCCGCCCGCGGCTTTGCCCGCGTGGAGTTCGGTTATATCGCGCTTTTTAGATTTCCCTCGGGAACATCATACTTTTCCGGGATAAAAGGTAGCCTATGTTCTTTCTCAGGGTCTAAAGATTGTCTGTGCCAAATTTCATCAAAATCGGTTGAGAGGTTTAAGCGGGAAAGCGTAACAGACAGACAGACAGACAGACAGACAGACAGACCGACAGACAGACAGACAGAGTTACTTTCGCATTTATAATATTAGTATGGATTATTGCGTTTTTATTTTTACTGTACCTACTACCGTTTCGGTGCCACTTTTAATTGTCTGTTGCACCGGGTGACGTCTTTACGTCGGCGCCGGCTATCGCTGAAAACGCTGAAGCGCTGGGCTCTGTTTTGCATAGGGTCGTAGCATAATGCTGAGCGACAGCCGTTTTGCGGGGATGTGGCGCATGTTTACCCTCAACTATGTCTTATTTTTTGTGTTTTTGTAAACTTTTGCGTCATATTTACTGCAAATAAACCTTTTTTCTTTCTTTGTAACCCACGACCTCATGCTCTGCGGTAACGCTTGCCACCACCACACCAACGAGACGGTGTTGATCTAAAGAGGTGGAGGTTTATTATTATATTCCTGAAATGATATAAGGTAAGTAACTCTACAAGAAAATATAGTACCTACATAATTCCAAAAAAACCTTTCCAAGAGAGTTTCAAAACATAATTCTCGAAGATTCTCTTCAAACTCAAACATTCTAAAAAGTATTCTTAGGGAAAAACCCTCCGTAAAACGCAAAAAAAAAAACATATTTATGGTTATGGCACAATTTAACCAGAGATAATCCCGGTGAACCTGTGCCACCGGGTACTTCCTATAATGTCGGGCCCATCGTAAAGTTTAAAATAGTTTATGGTTGAAAAAAAGAAAAGAAAATAGACGTTCCTCCGTTTTTAGTAAGTTTTTCTGCTGTTGTAAATCTGACTTTCTTTCTCACTAACTTTGTTACACAACGCGACCTCAATAGAATTTCTAGATTATTTAAACCTCAGACTGACGTCTGGGAGGACCTCTTATCCGAATGGCAAAGTAGGTGGGATAATTCCATCAAGGGCCGGCACCTCCATCTGTTCTTTCTTTCCATCCGTTGGCGATCGGCTGGCTAAGACATGGCTGGAGGTTGACCACTGCGTTGCCCAATTTCTCACAGGTCATGGCAACTTTAAAAGTAAACTGTATTCTTTTAAACTTGTTCCTTCGCCTTTGTGTCAGTGTTCTACATCGAACTGTGAATTTGAACAGTCCACACATCACATCTTGTGGGAGTGTATTCTTTGGCAGAATGAACGCAATATTATGTTGGATAGTGTACAAGTTACATCCGGAGTTGTTTATTATACGGACCTTGTTGAAACTAGAACTAATTTCCGTGCGTTCAGGCGCTTTTGCCATACCTATTATTGGAATCAATTGTAACAGCATATACCTACTTAGGACCCATTAACTTGATCAAATGTTATTCCGTGGTGCTTGGCAATCTGGGCTTCTCCCAGTTGCAATAATGTCCCTTTGTGCCGATTGGCCTAGTTCTATTCTGTCTCCTGCTTATTATGGAGGGAAGTGGAAAAAATATCTTTTTCTTACTCCTCCGCTATTCTTTTCTGATTAATTTCGTTGCGGGACCCAAGACAGTTGAAACATTTCTCCGGGACTCGTCGAGCTTCATTGCTCGGCGTTTTTCTGGCGGTCTCCACTGTTGATTCTGGCTTTCAGGAGTTGCAGTGGGTTGGGAACAGTGTGGCGGGTTTTGTTGTAAATCTGAAATGTTTTTGTGAATGACAGCTGATGGTGTATGTGAATTGGTTGAGAAAACTTCAGTTTGCGAACTTTGTATTTTGTTTTATTACTATCATGATTCAATATTAGTTAGATTCAATCATGATTATTGTCAAATTGTCATTTAGTTAATGCAAATTGATTTTATATATAAAATAATTTAAAAAAAAAACACATTTGTGGTCATGGAACTATATTTAAGACAACAATTCAAAATATAAATACGATTTGTAAAATCCTCCTATTTATATTTTGTAACTAGCTGTGCCCTGCGGTTTCACCCGCGTAAGTTTCGAACCGAAACAGCTCAGTTGATATAAAATAAGCGCCTGTTAAAATAATGGGAGCAATATGTACTTCCGCGTTCGCTCCCGTTTTCGCAACATTTTTTGTTACTGCTCTGCTCCTATTGGTCATAACGGGATGATGTATAGCCTATGTCCTTTCGTGGGCTCTAGACTATCTGTATACCAAATTTCATTATAATCGGTTCAGTAGTTTTGGCGTGAAAGCCGGACAGACAGACAGACAGACTTTCGTATTTATAATATTAGTATGGATTTATCGTCTTATACATTAAAGACTCTAGTCCATGTCACCCTCGAAAATCATGAAAGCTATCTCTGTCTCCATTTATTCCCTTTCATCTTTCTATTAAGTATACTCGTATATTTATAACAAAATTGTGCATAAAGGGCCAAGTATCTACCTATAAAGTTTAGTCGTTCCGTGACGATTTTTACCAGTTTACTCCTAACGCAGGCTATGTTAAAAAACTTGGTTTAGCTTCGAAAATATTGATTTTAATTATAATCATTGATATAATATTAAACAGATATGATATGCTCTAACAAATTAACCAAAATAAATGTGCCGATCGGAGCAGCAGCACACACATGCAATTTTTTTATTCTGCGTACATTTTACACGTTGGCACAGTGTGAGTGAGATGGGGCGCAATCAAGCATAGAGAAGAAAAAGATGGCTAGTGTTTGTCCTTTGCGCTTAAATAGAATCGACGAAAACTAAAGCGACTTGCTGGACTTACCTCCTTTTGTACGCTTCATTTTCAGTGCGCTAGTGACGTATCTACCTTAGTTTAATGTTATATCAATGATTATAATAAATTATCATTTCAAATGTATTACAAGAACATTAATCATGATCTAAATGCAGTCATCATCATCTCAGCGTTTATCCCAGTCGCATCCAAAGCTTTTTCAGCTTTGGAGTCTGAGGTCCGCTTTTACCAGTCTAACTGCTGATATGGCTAAACTTCGACATTTTCCGTGAAGCGACTGCCGTCTGACCTCCACGACCCGAAGGCGACATCGAAGCATTGCAGTTAGACCAATTGTTGGACTTTTGAGGGCTCCAACAACCCGTAACGACTGCCACTAGATGTTCGTATAGAAACCAACAAAAAAACGGCTTAACGTGCTTTCCGAGGCACGACCATGATCTAAATGCAGTAAAGACTGCAATTCGATCATGATTCATCTTGTTGTCACTCAATTTTGATTTACGACCCCTCACATGAATCTCAATAACATCTCGTTAGTCAATATCAAAGGCATTCCATCAGTCCAGAATTCTCGGTACAGATTCCGGTTCAACGGACAGATTTTTAATATCCCCTAAACTTGAGTTGGCTGCAGACTTCTCCATCTATAAAATACGTCTTACCTTTTGGGAGAAGAATTGTCTTGTGGAGGCATGAAGAACAGGGAGTAAAGCGCTCTACTAACCAAAGCCCGGCAGCATATGTCGGCGACATTTTGCCGGCGGGCTAGGTTGGCGACTTCAGTTATTGCAAGTCGTAAAACTTTGCCGGCGGCATGTCGGCGGCTCGACAACAGAAACTTATTTGGCAGTTAAATTACTAGCACCTCACTACAGCTGAAGTGTCGCCGGGGAACCGAGCACTTGTGTACGCTAGCCACCGGCAAGCCGCCGACATCGCAGGAAACACGGGCGGGCGAAGGTTGCTGACATGCTTCGTTCAACATAAGCCTGTTGGGTTGTGTCGGCAGGACCGCCACTTCTTTTCCGATGCCCAAAGGTTGAAGTTGGGAAATTGTATGTATGCTAATTGCACGGTGAACTCTGCTTGCGAGATGTAGAATTGGTGTGACGTCAGTATAATGCGTTGTTCATTTGTCACGTTTGTAGGCTACAGTTTCAAGGAAAGAAGAATCTTATCATTTTAGTGAAAAGACATCCACTGTTGGTCACAGGATCCCTAAGAATACTTGGGGATTACAGAAACCGTCAAAGTAGCGTGGTTCTGGTATGCAGCAGACTTCTACGGACTTTAAAAGGTCCTGCGTGTTAAAAATCAAAAATATTATAAAATTAACTATATTGATGTAATAATCACTTCAGGAGGAACAAAAACCACAATGACCCAAAAAAACTGTATAGACTTATTTACGTCTGGGTCATAAGTAGACTGACCTAGTAATGCTGCCTAGATCTTTGTAAACTGTTCTTAACATACAAGGAAACTAACGAAGACAATTCAACTCCACTTCACCTGCACATCTCTGAGGCCGTGTTCCCAGCTCATTAGCCTGGATTTTCTCAGCACCCACTATATGCCCTAATCTAGCACTGTTTTATAAATACTATGTAGAATTAGCGTCACACAAACACAGTACTAGGCCTGTAGCCAATGTAACATCGCTTCATAGCGAAGCGAAATCGAATACCAAACCAACCAATGGTGGGAACGATGCACCACGCGACGCGATAAATCACGTGGTCACTCGTTCCCGTCATTGGTTGGTTTGGTATTCGATTTCGCTTCGCTATGAAGCGATGTTACATTGGCTACAGGTCCTGCTGTTCGATTCTGTAACTTCAAATGCTGTAATTCCAAATATGAAATGCTAGGGGTTGCCTGTGTGGTACCGGGCTTAGAATAGTACCAACCCATATACTCTCGAGGGAGTCGTAAGAGGCGAGTAACTATCAACAGGGAAGTGGGCAGCAGTGCTTCTCCTGTGGAATATTAAATTACTGGGATCTCCAATCTGCTTGCCAAGCGTGGGGATTATGACAAGCCCCCCCAATGCAATGAAGGCTTTTGTCCAGCAGTGGACCTCTATAGGCTGAAGAAGAAGAAGCAGAGATTGACACTATTGACAGTTCATTCCAAACTCATATCACCTAACTTTTCATGTTGCGTTTTTTACGGAATTGATCTTTCAGTATATACGTGATAAGATTCGATTTATGGAGAAAAATGGTGCGGACTTCAGACCTGTACATTTTTTGATCGGTGAAAAACAGTTTAATAACGTCGTAAAACTGCTCTACTGGTATTCCATGTACGGCAATTAGCAATTTTGGAGTGTCAAAAATCTGTAAGGAAGGAGACTTTAAGCTAGTAAGAAAATCGAATTCAATTCTTCGTCATAACATTGAAGGTAAAATAAGACTTATTATTATAATTAACCTGACTTTCTTATGTTAGATCTTGTAACTTTTAAGAAAGTTAAACAAGGTTCATCAAGCACGTGGCCAAAATCGGAAATAATCACCGCCATTTTATTTTTCAATGGCGCCGATTCTGTTGTTCACAAACTAAACTAATTTTAAGTTAAATACATCTTTTTCTTTCTATTTCATTAAGAAAAGCATAGAAGATAACATTTTAGTTTAATCCTGGCAAATTAAGATATTCCATAGACAGTTTAGACGCGATTATAAACATGGCGACCAAAAAAACATCAATTGACGTCGAGTTTTTGGCGGGAAGCTAAGATGAGTGCCACGCTCATTTTTCATTGGACTTTTAAATTATTTATAGAGTCGTTTACTAAATAAAAACGCGTGATTTATGTAGTAAAAAGTGCATTCAGTGAATAATTCATAAAGAACAGTGAAATATTGTAGCATAGTGGCCACATCATGGCTTTGTACCAAAACTTCCTCCTAGTGTCAGTTCACGCGAGAAACGAAAGGAGATAGGTTTAGTTAGGATAAGTTAGGATAAGTTACAAATCCGTGTGCAGTTTCTGGCCTGCCATCGGACGCGTCCCCAGGTGGCGGATAGGGGAACGGCCCCCAGATATGGGGGTTACCGGTTTACCGGCGCGGACCAAAACCAGATGCGGGGACCGCTTCGGCGGTCACACGTGCGGCGGGTCGGCCACCACTCGAGGTGGCTGACGTGACCTGAACTCCGGGTCACCGTCGGGCAACCCGGTCTCCTCATTGAGAGGAGCTGGGGGCCCCGTTTGCCTCCGGGCGAACGAGTGGGGCTAAGAGGAAGGACACCTCGCTAAAAAACCCTTGGCTGCTGCGTCTTCTCGCACAAAAAGACGTACCCAGCCCGGCCCCTCCCTGTGGAGTGGAGGGACCACTGTGGGCCCGCCCTAGGCGGGAATCGCCGGCGGGGGATTGGTAGTTAGGCTGTGCCATTTTCCCATGACCCCGCCACTCAGGCGATGTCGTTGTGCCGCTGTGGGTTTAGTGGGTATTCCCGGCTTCGGCTGGGCGAGTCCCACACACGCCCTTCGGGGTATGGTGCGTAAATGCATTACCACAGCGTCAAAAAAAAAAAAAAAAAAAAGGATAAGTTACAAAAGAAGACAAGATATAATTAAGGCTTGGCTTAAAGGTCTTAGAAACCAGGCCATAAAATCCCCAAAAAAAAAAAAACAATTGACGTCAGGCGCGGACTAATTTGACAGGTCTAAACTGACATATTATGTTCTATCCTTTTCTTAATAAAATGGAAAGGAAAAGATGCCCTGAACGTAAATTTTGTTTATTTTGAGAACAATGGTATGGGGGCCAATAATAAAAACACATAAAAATAGTTCAATAAAAGCAAGGTCATTCTAATGCAAAAATATTTTGCAGCATACATGACATTGACGTAATAGTAGATATCAGCCAAGTTGCAAAAAAAAAAAAACTATCAATTGGCACATTGGCAGGCGGTGAAGTCATCTCATATTAAATAAGTTACATTAATTAAGTACAAGTTACATTAGTTAAGGAACATTTAAATAAGTTTAGTGCACTTTCAGCATCCAAAAGAAAAGGCATCTTAACACAACACCCACTATGTAATTATACACGCTCGGACTCGCCCATCAAAATTTATGAGTGAGATGCCTAATTTAAGCCAAATTGAGCTTAATGAGTGGGCTGTTCCGTAAAACTTGGTACACTTATCTGTGCTTTTAATCTACTTTCATAGTTGAACGTGAACGAGGGCCATAAGGAAACGACGGTTTTTACTTGATTTAAAGTTAACAAGTTTTGTTGTATCTTTTGCCATATAAAAGTATCGTTGGCTGGTAAAAAATCAGGTCGAGATTGACATTTCGTTATAAAATTAGATTTTTTGTGGTGTAAGCAAAAAGGGTCTGACAATGCACTTTGCTGACTTAAATTTTTTAAAGTAGATTTTGAATAGCTTGTCTGGTAGACATTCCGGTGCATTTCAATTTAATAGCTAATGAAAAAAAAAAAGTAAGTGAATCAAATTTTACTTTTTTTCGCAGTCTCATCTTGGCGATAAATAAATTTTGAAAACTTGTTTTAATGTAGGGAAAATGAGAGACTGAATGAGTGAGATCAGACTGCAAAGGAACTTAGGTATGTAAAATGACGAGAATTACTAATCCATGCTAATGTTTATGTGCCAGTGTGAAGCTGCTTTGAACAACCTAGTTATTATATTAAGCATATAATTGGCGAGTAAAGGTGTGTTATATATAGAAATAAAAATAATTTTATACCATTTCATTCTTTTATTCGTCGAATAGTGAAGGATCGAACTATAGTTACCTACACTAAGTCCAAAAAATTCTATCAGGAAAAACGGTAATAGTCTATTTTTCGCTATGGCAAAAGTTATTGTGACATTTAAAAGCTATTTAAAAGCTTATATCAATCTTAAAGAGTCATTCTAGATTTGTTTACCAGGCAATAGACATTTAGGGCAGATTATCTAACTTTTCTCTGAAACTATGTTGGCTAAGGCATTAGTATTCTATCCGGGTATCACTAGATCCGATACGAGTCCAATTAACATGGCAAATATCCTGATCGGATAATAGTACCGTTGACGTCAACCGACTGGCTAATGAGTTGGCGTTACTAAATATTGAGATAAATGCGCTGAGCTCCTAATACAGTAAAGACAAACGGGAGTTAATAATTTACTATTGAGGTAATTAAGAAAAAAATAAAGACATGTAGCGTCGATCCCAAGTTTCCAAATAAATTGGTATAAAAAAGGCAAGGGAATAATGATGACTGACGAATGATGATGGAGAAGCAACAGGTTAAGTATCATCATCCCAGCGTTAATCCCAGTCGCATCCGAAGGGTTTTCAGCTTTGGAGTCTGGGGTCCGTTTTACCAGTCCAACTGCTGATATGGCTAAACTTCGACATTTTCCGTGAAGCGACTGCCGTCTGACCTCCACAACCCGAAGGCGACATCGAAGCATTGCAGTTAGACCAATTGTTGGACTTTTGAGGGCTCCAACAACCCGTAACGACTGCCACTAGATGTTCGTATGGCAACCGGGACCAACGGCTTAACGTGCTTTCCGAGGCACGACCAGACCAGTGCAAATATTCATATTCATGCATACAAATACTTGCACAGTGCGGGGATCGAACCCGCGCCACCTTGCGCAGCGGCTGTGTCCGCTACCGCTACGCCACGGAGGCTGTCAAGCAACAGGTTAAGTATGGCCTGCACTTTTTTCAAAACATCGTAGTGAGTTCCTGCACAACATACAAGGACATAATCAGCCGTTCAAAGAGAACAATGAAATAAATAAAAATTGTTAATTCTGCAGAAATAAAACATACAATAGGTACTGATAAAAGAACAATAATAAAAAATAAATAAAATACAGTATAGCAAAAGGCCTCGTATTTAAGCCAAATAGAACGCAAGAAAAAGACGTAAAATATAGTAAAAAGCCCCGTATTTAAACAAGTAACCACTGCTGGGACACAGGCTTCCTCTCAATGTGAGAGAATGGGCCGTAATCCACATGTCTATTTAGGTCTGGGGCATGCCGGTTTCCTCACCATGTTTTTGTTCATCGTTTTGAGAGCTGTGGTGATGTAATAAATTACACAAATTTAAACGCCTGTCTAGGTTCGAACTCAACTCTCCTTTCTATAAAGAATACACTAAACAAAACTATAACGAATATATAGTTGTAATATTTGGATCAATTGTAATCCATATGCTCATACGAACAATAAAATTACAGAAAAACACCAGCTAAAGTTTCAACTGATAATATACGTAATCAAACGACCATACAGTATGTAGTTCTGCTTTGCATTCGGCAAAATTCGTCCGTAATGAACGGAATTTCTCACAAGCTATACGGGCTATTTGAGCTCGCCCCCTGTCTCAGATATGGGTTCAGTTCTGTCCAAACGTTCGAATGTCACCAGCATTCCCATTGTGCCGCAAATCGATTGCTTCCGACGTTTGCGATGCAACTGTTGCGTCCGTTATCACTTTGTGAATTTCCGTGTTGTTACTAGGTTATAACTCTTTAGGGACAGTAATGCAATGAATTGATAAGTAAGATAGTTTTGGGAGAAAGCTTGTAGTTTTTAACTATAAAAAATTTGTTATTCTACTTCGCTTCATTATAAATAGTCGTGGTTCATGAATTGTTGACTCGACCGACACTCAACAGATCACTGGTGTATCGCTTTAAAATCTCTCCTTGTGATTCTGCTAAATGACAGTCCGTTATATAACTTTTTTGTATATACGAAACCTGAAACACCTGTTCAGTATTTTTAAGTAAAAAGCCTATGTACAAAATTTCAAAAAGATTTCATATCATACCATCAAAAATCACTAAGTTATGAGCTTGATATCTTATCTGGTTGTCTCAACAAAAATAAGGTCAACGCACCGTTCGCCCGCCCGCGCCTTCTATAAGCGTGTTGAAGAAAATGACTGAAGCATGATTCTCTGTCTCTCATCCACATTTTTTTTTATAACTATAAACTAGTGCTTGACCGCAATCCCGCCTGATGGTAAGCAGTGATGCAATCGTTGATGGTAAAGCGCGCTAGTTTATTAAGCCTATTCACTCAAAAAAATCCGAGTGAATAGCAAGGAAGACGGCAGTTGAGCAAGGTGATGCAATGTGAAACACGACCAACACTGTTGGGCCAGAGGGAGATTGAGCTGGAGACCTCCGCGACCAACCTCCCAACACAACGTTTGGTGCATCGTATCCGGCACACATCGCAACACAACTGCTCAGACCCGTCCTCCGTACGGCTTCACCAGACTTCATGGCCGGAACACGACGAAGTGCTTGGCAGCAAGACTTTGTCTGGTGGGTGGTAACTTCTGCCAGCAGCTGATGTTATGGCCTACCAACGAGATTTTTTTTTTCCTGCTTTTGCGCCGTACGACAACGGGGCGTCCGATGATGGAACGGAGATGGGGGAATAAAGTCATGCAATTCCCTTCGCTTCGCTTCGTCAAATTCACTTCGCTTCTTCTAGTGATATTGACGAATTCTTATTCTATACTATCGTTAGCAACTCAACCAGTTCACAATATTCTATTCTATTCGTAAACTTCTATACCAAATTAGGCGTATCAGCTGCATAATATATTAATTAAACTGGCTTGTAGTTCCCAGCTCTGAATAATAGCCCTGTAGACGATATCGGTATGAACCAATCTGCATTAAATTATAATTCTTAGATGATAACGATTTCAGCTAGATCGTAGTTGTGATAGTTTTGATCGCTTTATAAATGGGTTTGGTAACCAGAGTATCATTTTATATCAGCATGTAGTGTCGTGGTTGAGGGATCAATTCATAGCCCACTCCAAGTTTGACAGCCAGAAGGCCTGGGTCTCAGAAGTGGGAAGTTTACTTTAAAAAAGGTTGCCCCACACCAGGAATTTCCACAGTATCGTCATAGGCGTAGCCAGCCTTGGGCTCAGGGTGGGGCAGCAGTCAACCTATCCCTCCTCACGGATTTTTGTTTTTTTTTGTTTATTTAGGTACCTTATAGACCAGAGCCAGGGTGGGGCAAGCGCCGCAGCTTGCCCCACCCAATTGTTCCCATTGTTTACAAACATAAAAAATAAAATAACATACTCAAACAGCCAGAACTGCAGGGTAATTGCGTAACACACTATCAGTAGCAATGGGTTTAATTTTGACAGTTCAACCACATTCATTGGGTTATTTGCGTGTTGAGCAGACAAATGTTTCGAACTTATAGAGCGATGGATTAGCTATATGCTGCAAAGTTATTCCAATTGATAATAAGAGTATGTTACGCAATTAGGGTGCCGGAAGAAGGGTATAATTACTTTTTGGTAAATAAATATTATTATTATTATTATTAGAACTAATTGTATGTCATACAAATATTGGGTTCCGTATGGGAATCAAACCACGACATGCAGCGCAGCAGCCAATAGCTTAACTACTGCGCCAGCCGTGCCGTCATAGGCTGATTATACTTATGCAGTTTTTGTACTTAATTACACAGGTTAGGACAGCCTCCGTGGCGTAGCAGTAGCGAACGCGGCCGCTGCGCAAGGAAGGACGGGTTCGATCCCGGCGCAGTGCAAATATGTGTATGCATGAATATGAATACTTGCTCTGGTCTGGTCGTACCTCGGAAAGCAAGTTAAGCAGTTGGTTCCGGTTGCCATACGAACATCTATGGCAGTCGTTACGGGTTGTTGGAGCTCTCAAAAGTCCAAAAATTGCTCTAACTGCAATGCTTCAATATCGCCTTGTGTATCGGGTTGTGGAGGTCAGACGGCAGTCGCTTCACAGAAAATATCGAAGTTTAGCCAAAGTCAGCAGTTAGACTGGTAAAGCGGACCCCAGACTCCAAAGCTGAAAAAAGCTTCGCATGCGACTGGGATTAACGCTGAGATGATGATGAGTTTTTGTACCTACTCAGTTAGATTTGGTTTTACGATCCACATTACAGCAGCCGTTAACAATACAACACCATCTCGTCATTAAGCTCCCCAGTATCATAATAATCATTAAGCATCGACTTAATGTCTACTAAGCTACACGACGCCTCCTACCGACATTATTATGAAATACTAGCTTCTGTCCTCGACTTCGTTCGCGTGAAATTCCGTCCTCAACCCACCGCGGCGAATCCTATCGCCAGCCCGCGCTATTATTTCGTTTTCGCTTAAAGTTCTTTCTCACTTTTTTAAGGCTCCCCTTCTAAGGTTCTTAGCATGATGTTAAATGAGACTATAACCAAGTTAGGAAGGTCCAACTTCGAGAAAGAGGACAATAGTCGAATCCTACTCGGCTGGGCTGCCTTCCGGAGGCTACGTAGAATCTTCTCGTCCGAAATACCGCACTGTCTCAAGTCAAAAGTCTAGGACCAGTGTGTGTTGCCAGTGATGACTTATGGAACTGAGACTTGGTCGCTAGCAGTGGGCCTTATAAGAAAGCTCAAGGTCACCCAAAGGGCAATGCAGAGGGCTATGCTTGAGGTTTCACTGCGTGATCAAATCAGGAATGAGGAGATCCGCAGAAGAACGAGAGTCACCTATATAGCTCGAAGAATTGCAACACTAAATTGGCAGTGGGCCGGGCACATTGCCCGTAGGACCGATGCCCAATAGGGCCGACGTGTCCTCGAGTGGCGACTACGCACCGAAAAACGCAGCGTGGGTAGGTCCCCGACAAGGTGAATCGACTATCTGGTGAAGGTCGCGGGACCCCGCTGGATGCGGGAGCCGCAGGACCGGTCATCGTGGAGATCCTTAGGGGAGGCCTATGTCTAGAATTGGACGTCTTTCGGCTGAAATGATAATGATCCAAAAATAAAAATTGTAAGTGACGCTGATTATTGTTGTCAAAAATGACGCATTTATTACGTTAAACTTGAAACGATAAGGATTTGGAGATATAAAATACTAGGAAAGGATATGGGGGATAATAATAAAACTGTAAAGTGCAAAATACTTACAAGGACCACTAAGCTTTTAGTATTGCTCCAAACTTTATCTTTCAAGTTGGCTACATTTTACGGATCCCTTTTGGTGAAGAAGTAATAAAATATACACAACAGTAATGTGTATACATACGTAAGTTAAAAGCAATTTTTTAAATTACGTATGTACGAGTAAGTGTGACCCAATAGGCCGAATTTGCTTCGGGATTTTTTTATAGGAAGCATATTCACGCCGAATTTCGGCCGCGATTTTTTTGTAGTTTTATCGCTTACTTGTTGCTACGCTTTTACTAAGCTTTATAAATCTCTTGTAACTAGTTGACAAACCATACTAATATATAAAATGCCCGTATAATGCTGAACGCAACATGAATGTAAACTCAACCATTTCAAAATAAACGTAGTTTGCCCTCATTCTAAAGTTTAACCTTTGGTATACACGTGTGGATCCGTTGTTTATTATTACGGCTATTTTAATCTTCCAATTCTATTTCTAAGACTATATAAGAGCTAACAACCCATTTTTTTACTTATACGTTTTCATTCAAACATAGGTACAGGACATACAGTCTATTAATAATTATTTTACCTCTGACGTAACCCTTATGTGCTTTATGCACATGGCTGTGATGAAAAGAAATGTAAGTACAGAATATAAATTATTTGAACGGACAGTTCACTAAGGACGGGCTGTTTCACGTTTATATGACGCATGCGTTTTCGTCCAAAATGGCGTTAACTATCACAAAACCATAGAGTTATTCAAATTACTATTACAAAAGTATGGCCTTGCCCTTGCCTTACATAATCGTTATTATTTGAAGATAGAACATATGTTATGTTAACTAAACGTTTAAAAAAACCGGTTTAAAGTGCCGTGAACCGGCCTTCGGTCGCCTCGGCAGTCAAAACACAAAAATGTATGAATAAAACAACGGCTGCATTGTCCCGACGTGTTGTATTCAACCCACATGTAGCACTGTACAATGTAAAAGTTATTATAATATTTATATTGTCGCCGCATGGGCCATTGAAATAGGTTAAGGGGGCACATAAAATGTAACACGTTTCGAATGACGGTGTAGGCGCGTCTCTGGTCTCACTGAACACAATATGGGATTTTATTTGCAAATAAATATTTTTGTCCGCATTCATCGGTTTCCTGCGATCTTCACTAGGTCATCGCTCCACCTTGTTGGGGACCTCCCTACGGTGCGTCTTGGATGCGGGCAGCACAAGACCGGTCATTGTGGAAAGCCCACTAAGCAAGCTAGTATCCCACTGGAAAATGTACCTTCATCATCACTTGCCTCGCATCTCATCAGTCTATGTTGCGGTTGGCTTCCTGTCTAACCGGATTCTACTGAATACCAGTACTTAACCCAGTTACCACTTGATAAGGCTGATTAACCTACATAAAAGTAGAATTTACCCTAGAGCACAGGCGTAGAGTAGCCAGCCTTTCGGTGTTCTATAGGATGCATTTAGGGGAGTGTGCGAGGAAATTGCATGATTTAATTCCCCCATCTCCGTTCCTCCATCGGACGACCCGTCGTACGGCGAGTTTCTACCCTTGCGTTGTTAACACCACTACGTTCCGGACGAAACGTTTCGCCTCCTCCTTTATAACGCGTACATCGAGGGACTGGAACAATTTTCCAGCGGCGGTGTTTCCGTCGGACTACAATTTGAGTGTCTTCAAGGCTAGAGTGAATAGGCGCTTAATAAACTAGCGCGCTTTACCATCAACGATTGCGTCACTGCACCACCAGGCGGGATTGCGGTCAAGCGATAATTTATAAAAAAAAAAATAACTTTAATCCGCGATTTTGTCGGTTCGTTTCCATTGCATGAACTGAAAATAGTTTAAACACATTTGACTTACGTTGGTAGCAATAGAGATCTCTCAATGATAATAACAAAGAAACCCCTTTCTTTATGCAGAGCAATTGATACAAAAACCTTTCCCATGAAATAACTTATAGGTAATATCCAAAGGGTACGTAAGAGAGCATCTATGCCACCATAACGTTTACCAATTTCCATAAAGATTTGCAAGATTTTCCCTTAAATTGGTGGTAATCTGCCGATCTTCGTTTAGTACAAACTGCATTATGCTGTCATAGAAAACGTTATTCATTTTTTTAGCAACTATCACGGTAATTGCCTTACACACTATCAGAAGCAATGGGTTTCATTTTGGCAGTTCAACACCATTCATTGCATTATTTAAGTTGTTGGGCAGACACATTTTTCGAACATTTATTGAGATTACCAATATGCTTCAAAATCATTCCAATCGATAGTTAATAGTTATTTATGCCACTGCCAGCAATGATAGCTATTGTAATACGAGTGATTGTTTGTGCCACGAAGCGAAGCAATTTTCACATTTTTTAGATCGTGAGCTTGTGCCACAAAGCAAAGCTGTTTGCGACAGTGGCATACAAAACTTTTACTATGTATCGTAGACGTCTTTCAGCTGAATAATGATTACAGTCATAATGTTTCTGAAATGAGTGCTCTAAATGATGGTGAAAAACGCATTAAAATCCGTTGTGCAGTTTAGTAGATATAAGCGATTACACAAGCGGAAACAGCGAATTTGTTTTATTCAATAAACCAGCTCCTACCCGCACCATCATACACGAAAAGCCCGCGTCGCCCTTTTCTTCGTTTACGTTTAGCTTTCTTTCTGATTGTTTCCTTTTGCTCAGCCACTAGCATATAAGCGTTCCTCGACATTTGGGCGGTCGAAGGCGAGATAACTTTTTTTTTAAACCAGTACTTAGTTCCAGAAATTAGCTCTCTCTCAATATTCTCTCTCTCTCTCTCTCTCTCTCTCTCTCTCTCTCTTCAACTTTATTATTAGTGTACAGATCAGCGATCATACAAACAGACAAGAAGGAAAACTGATGACATAGAAGCAGCTGTTGCATTTACAAGATTACTTTATTACTTTAATTCAGCAACGTAAATCACTAGAATTTTCATTCTAGAGATTTATCATTTCTCTTTTAGGTTATAAGACAGAATTTTGCGAAAAGGAATTCATTATTGTTGTCATATTTCAAGCGAATTTGCGTGTAAAAGCAGTAATTTTACACATTACAATAACTTGTAAGCACTTTATTTCGAAGTTTTGATATTACGAAGGTTTTATTATTATTATTTACGTTTTTGAATATTAAAAATGAAGTGGGAGCATATAATATATTTTCTGACCCATCAAATAAAGGATAACATCAGGTAGGTATCAAGTAGACGCACTTATCGCTAATAGGAGACTACAGCACATACAGTAAAATCTCTATTGCTATCAACTAATCCGGACTCTAAGCTTCTACTGAGAAGTTTCTGATGGAAAAACCCTATAAAACTACTCGATCTAGGAATCGTGCTCAGAACCTCCTACTTCGCAGTACCAGCATTCCAGTTGTCGCAAGCGACAAATAACGTTAACTCCTAATAATAAAGTTCACTTTAAGTTGTAACTTAAAGTGAACTTTATAGAGTTGTTGTTAGGAGAGTGACTAGCATTATTGAAAATTTACAAAAATATTTGAACATAGTTGTAACTATGTTCAAATATTTTTGTAAATTTTCAATAATGCTAGTCACTCTAAAATGAACTAACTTCTTTATAGAAATAGAGTTGATATTTGTACTTTGAATAGCCTGGGTCTGCAGCACTGCCACTTTTAATATAAGTTACAATCATAACACAATTCCATAACAATAGAAATAACACAACAAAAAAGCCGCCAAACTGCCCAAATAGCTAAAGTGTACAATTACCAAACCTGTTCAAGCACAAAATATAATAAAACAACCATAAATGTAACCAAACACGTATCAGCCTCACAAATTGTTCTTCAAGTAAAAATTATTGGCGAAATGTGAAGCGAAACCCCACATTTAGGGGTCCGTTATAATAATAATAAAGCCCTTTATTCCCAAATATAACATACTAGCTTTCCGCCCGCGGCTTCGCCCGCGTTGAATTCGGTTATATCGCGCTTTTTAAATTTCCCTCGGGAACATCTATTTTTCCGGGATAAAGGTAGCCTATGTTCTTTCTCAGGGTCTGAAGATTGTCTGTGCCAAATTTCATCAAAATTGGTTGAGAGGTTTAAGCGGGAAAGCGTAACAGACAGACAGACAGACCGACAGACAGAGTTACTTTCGTATTTATAATATTAGTATGTATTACAATTTTGTTACATTCCTTATATTAGAAAATATCATGCAACAAATCAGTACTATACAAAATTTACAAAAGAAAATTACTTAATACTTTTTAATTCTTTTCTTTCTTCGTTTTCCTTACCATCAGGCAGGATTGCAGTCAAGCATTAGTTTATAATTATTTTAAAAAAATCATCATCATGTCAGCTACATGAAGTTCACTGCTGGACATAGGCCTCCCCGAAGAATTTCCAACAAGAACGGTCGGACGCGGCCCGCATCCAGCGCTTCCCTGCGATTTTGGTCAGGTCATCGGACTACCTAGTCGGTGGGTGTCCCGACGCTGCGCTTGCCGGTACGTGGTCGCCATTCAAGAGCCTTTCTGTCCCATCGGCCATCGGCTCTACGTGCTATGTTCCATAGTTCCTAACAATGTTAGGTTTGGCTAAAAAGCTACACATGATAACGGTATAGGTACCCAATATGATTATTAAATGCTTGTGTTTTATTTTCCTCCTTCCAGTAAGACGTATTGCATAAGTTAGTATTTCCGAGTAATAATTTCTAAATTCAGAATATCCGCATTATTCCGAATACATAAACCCGTACTCTGGCTTAGATATTGCAGGAGAAATAAAATACGGCGAGATTTCAAAGTTGCGTTTTATGAGATAACTGTCTGTCTGTCTACTATCTGTTTGTCCCAGGATGGTACAAATATCAATGCAAACAAAAATGTAATTTTGAAGATAATAAGCTTTATAATAACACTACCATATAGAGACGACAGCATATCAAGCTACTACAATCTGTCAGATTTCCTAATTAGATTTTCAACTTTATCTCTAAAGCATTAAGGCTGAAGGTTGATTGGGAATATCTGACAGTCTGGGGTAGCTTCAGCTTGGCCTGTTGTCGTCCGTACAATATTTGTTCCGTCTAAAGCCGATTTTTTGAACCGTAGTCAAACTCCACAAATTACTAAAAATATATAATATGTAGTAACTAATTATTTATTTACCATTGAGTAGATTTTTTTAACAATTGCTTTTTTTGACTACTGATTGAAAAAATCGGCCCTTACTTATGCCTGGTGCTTTGAAAGGAATAATTAACTAAATAAATATAACACTATGATTACATGGATTAGTCCTGCCGCCTGCGCAACTAACTCTCCTTGGTACTCTATAAGGTAATTCACTTCCACGTTCAAGTTTAAATAACATACGGAACTACAGAGTCTACCGAACCAATTTTCTTTACTAGTCTATGAAAGGTACCACAATACGTGATATATGAACCATGCTATATAGAGAATATAAAATTTAACTCCTTATTATGTTTCTCGGGCGAGTTTTTATTTTGTTATCATATTATTAGCTGATTTTATTTGTAGTTTTCGAAGTTCGCTTCTAGTTTCTTTTTTAATAATTATAAACAAGTGCTTCATTGTAATCCCATCTGATGGTAAGCAGTGATGCAATAACGATAGCAAAAGCGCGCTAGTTTATAAAGAGCATATTCACTCAAAAATCTAAGTTAATACGAAGAAAGACGGCAGTTGAGCGTGGTGATGCAATGTTAAACCCAATGACATGAGTAACGATGCTGCGCCAGAGGGAGATTGATCTGAAGACCCTCCATGACCAAACTCCCGCCAACAACAACATTTGGCGCATCATACCCGGCACACATCGCAACACAACTGCTCAGACTCGACACCAGATATCATGCCGGAACAAGACGAATCTCTTGGTGGCCAGAATTTGTCTGGTGGGTAGTGACTTCTGCCGCAGCCGCTATTGTAGCTTACCACCGAGTTTACTATTTTGGTTGTGTGCGGAACCTCAAGTATATCTGTTTTTTTTTTCTTTCTGGTCGTCGCAAAATGCCTTTTTCTTCCATACTTCTCTATTATCCATATCCTTTCTAACCATATAATCATTCGGAGTCCATCCATGGCAACTCTCTTCACCTATCCAAAGAACCATTGCATTATCCTTAAAAACTTTCGCGTTTATTATATTGGTAGGATTTAATGCTGGCGCAACACTGGCTTCCAAGAAACAGGCGCCCCTGCGGCCTGCTTTGGGTAGGGATCAGTGACAATGGACCTACATTAATCTTGATCTCGGTAGGCACCCCTTTCTAGCCATATAATCTTTCAAACGTCGATCCATCATTTAAATTTTTACGCATATCGTAGATATAATAGTATACATTTTTTTTTTAAACAACGCTCCACGTACCTATCTTGGGTGCGTACAAACATGGTACAAACATTTAAACTCACATACACAAACCGTCAGACTCGGACTTATAGGACATTCAAATAATTTATACTTAAATCTGTCATTCGCTTAACCACTGTGTCCACCGTGTCGTCAGTCGTCATCAGGTTATTTCTGCATATTTTATTAAGTTCTTTTAACGATCAAAATAATTACATAACAAGAAATATCTTAGACACGATATACACAAGCCAACGCTAATCGGATCTTATCCTCTAGCAATGTTGTGCTGAAGCTTTAAGCACTTTATTTCAAGTCCCGCTTTCAAAGCTTTTGTGGAAGAAATACCTCGAAACGAGATTTATTTCTCAGCTCTATTTCTAGACATATATTACTTAAGACCTAATTTAGGTTTTACTTTATTGGCCATTTAGAAAAAAAGGTAAGTAATTTGATAGTGCTTTTAAATAAAGTTCAAACGATTTATTTCATTTTTACCTATTACAGACACTTTTGAACTGTCAAAGAGAATTTCAGTCAAAAGCTTTAGCCCGTTTCAAAGCACGGGGAGCAGACGACCTACTGTATCCATGTGAGAAATAGCTCTTCCTGAGGTCGACAGCTATTCACAATAATTATCTATATTCCCATGAAGAAGAACGGACAAGAAATTCTATGAACCCTTTTCTGAATCAAAATATTCCCAAAAATGCTTGCTCTCTTATATCACCAGTAAAACCAATAATCTCTCTGCTCTTTTTTTCTAGTATGTTATTATAAACTAGTGCTTGACTGTAATCCTGTCTGATGGTAAGCTGGGTAAGCTGTGATACAATTGTTGAAGGAAAAGCGCCGCAAGTTTATTAAGAGCCTATTCACTCAGTTTTTTTGAGTGAAAGAAGACGGCAGTTGAGCGAGGTGATGCAATGTTAAACCCAACAACACGACCAACGATGCTGCGCTAGGGGGAGATTGATCTGGAAACCCTCACGACCAAACTCCCGACACAACAACTTTGGCGCATCGTACCCGGCACAAACTGCTCAGACCCGTCGCGTCCTCCGTACGGCTTCACCAGTGGGCCTAGTATGAGTTTTCATTACGAGACTCGATCGTCGACATCGAGCGCGTTTGGCGCTCTCATTGCTTGAGAGTTCTTACAACCTTGAAGCGGGCCAATCGATGAGTCAAACGCGCTCGATTTCGACGATTGAGTCTCGTAATGAAAACTCATACTAGGCCTACTAATAGATGTTTTATCTTGTGGTTGTTTTATCTTAGCTTTTATAAATAGAATTAAGATTACTTCATAATGAAAGAAAGGAAGAAAAAGTAAGTATTGCGACTCGTACAGGAATAAAAATAAAGGATAATGATTATTTGTTAGAATAAAAATCTTGATGAAACTTCAGAATTCAGTCGGCATTACGGAATAGTTTTCTACTTTGGCTATTTACGTTATCTGCGAGTGGAGAAAAGGTTTTGATGCGGGAAACTTTCAAATGCACCAGGTTAGTTCCTGTTGAAGTTTTAATAGTACTGCTCATCATTACTTAGAGTAAATATCGCTGTTTCCGCATCACTTGTTCCTAAGCATATGCTTATTTCTGTACAAACCTAAACTAAAACTATAAAAACTTCATAAAGTTATATAACTATATGAAGTTTTTACAGTTTTAGTTTAGCTTTGGAGTTCGTTTTGAACCAAATCTGGGACTACGGTTTGACAGGGAGACGTTCCGAATTCAGTTGCGAAAAGCAGTAAGAAAGGTTAACATAAATGTATTTGCAAATATTTTCACTCGACTGTAAATCTATACTTCTATATAAAGCTGAAGAGTTTGTTTGTTTGTTTGTTTGAACGCGCTAATCTCAGGAACTACTGGTCCGATTAGAAAAAATATTTTGCGTTAGATAGCCCATTAATCCAGGAAGGCTTTAGGCTATATAACATCACGCTACGACCAATAGGAGCGGAGCATATAAATTTTATTTATCGAAACTTACGCGGGTGAAACCGCAAGGCGCAGCTATTATTACATAATGTTCCCACTCCTGGGAGACAGGCCTCCTCTCTCAGGGCATGGGCCGTAATCTACTACGCGGCCCAGTGCGGGTTGCTAGATGTCACATGTCTTAAATTTTTTTGCCTCTAGGACATGCAGGTTTCCTCATGTTGTTTTCCTTCGCCATTTTTGAGAGCAGTGGTGATGAACTAATTTACACAAAGTAAAGCATCTGGTGGGGTTCGCACATACAACCTACAACTTGTAAGTCACGGTCAATACCAGTACGCCACCACTTCTCTTGTAAACATTAACCTCAACTAAATTACTTCGGTTGCCGTAAATGGAATGCCGCTCGAAGTTGTTTCAGAATATGTGTACCTCGGGCAAACGTTGCAATTAGGGAAAAACAACTTCGAGAAGGAGGCAAATAGAAGGATCCAGCTGGGATGGGCAGCGTTTGGTAAACTTCGTCGGGTATTTTCGTCGCCCATACCCCAATGTTTGAAGACAAAAATCTTCAACCAGTGCGTCCTACCAGTCATGACTTACGGAGCCGAGACGTGGACACTAACGGTCAGACTAGTCCATAAGTTTAAAGTCGCTCAGCGAGCTATGGAGCGGGCTATGTTGGGCGTCTCTCTGAAGGACCGCATCAGAAATGAGGTGATCCGACAGAGGACCAGAGTCACCGACATAACTGAGAGGATTAGCAAGCTGAAGTGGCAATGGGCTGGTCACATATGCCGCAGGACCGACAACCGTTGGGGTAAACGAGTCCTCGAGTGGAGACCGCGTCTCGGCAAACGTAGCGTGGGACGCCCTTGGGCGAGATGGAGCGACGACATCAAAAAGGTGGCTGGTAGTGGCTGGCGGAGAACTGCTCAGGATCGAGCTTGTTGGCGTGCCATGAAGGAGGCTTATGTCCAGCAGTGGACGAGTAGGGGCTGATGATGATGATGATGATGAAATTACTTCAAACCATTATATCTTCGATCACATTACTTTGAAAATCAGCGATCGGTTTCGATCTGATAATCTTTTGCCGATCAAGACAAAGATTGCAAAATAATGCCTTTTCTTCTCATGTGGCTGCTGTATGACGCAGATAGCCATTAAATCATTTTTACATCCCTGCTAAGCCCGCTCCGTGGTCGATATACCGATGTCTATAAGCCCCGCACGATGATATTGCGACGGAACCTTGTCACAATAACAGCTTTGTGACGTCATCTGTCACACGAAAGGACAGCTAGCAAAAGAATGTTAAATGCAAAATTATAGTTTATTAATTTTGCATTTAACATTCTTTCGGGTTAAGGATTTATTTGTATTTTATAATTTTATTATACATACACATACCTACTCATCCATATTCTGACAAATAAACTTTCATTATTAAAAAATTCAAGGAAATAATTCTTGTAGACGTAAGAAAAATATACTTATTCGTATATCTTTCTTACATGTTTATTAACTTTTGCTAACTACATTTCTGTTAATTTGTGAGCGGGAATTAAACCAGAGTACCAAATAACACCAGGATAGTATGTAAAATTTTTTTATATATAATTCAATATAATCTTACCCTATTTATTCAATTCCACTCATACAGTCTTCCGAATCAGAACGGCTTTCTGTGTCTGTCGTTTCCGATTCACTGTCGTCTGCCGTATTTATGATAAATAACTCGTCAGTTATTCGATCTTTTTTCCAATATTCCTCTTCAAGCCGTTTAACATGATTGACTTCCTTTCGCCAGTCATCTGGAGTTATTGACGCCAACGCCTCCAATGTCAGAGCTTCAATGCGACTTTCCAACTGCTCCACATTTTTTTCTGACACCCTCATCTTTACCAGGTTCCAGATGTACTCAATGGGGTTGAGGTCGCAGTTGTAGGGTGGTAATCTAACGACCTCATGGCCATTGGCAGCTAATAAATTGACAATTTTATAATTTTTCGGCGGTCTGTGCCGTTTAATTAATAATTACAGTTCAGGTTTTGTACTGTCGTTGGGAAAGTCGATGTTGTGAGCTTGTAGCCACTCAACCATCAACTGTTTTTTATTGTTCATACTTGGTGGCCTATTCTCTTCCCTACTGTGATAAGGGGCGTTGTCCATCACAATTATGGAGTTGCGTGGTATGTTGGGTACTAATTTTTCTGTAAGCCACTTGGTGAAATTCTCAACATTCATTTGATCATGGTAATCGCCCGTTTTGGTGTCTGCTTTAAACATTAAAAGGGCATTGTCAACAAAACCGCTTTCACTTCCCGCGTGAACTATTATCCATCGGCGGCCGGGGCTGTCGTTCCGTCTCACTCCGACATCGGTTGCTGTTTGCCAACATTTTTTTACCGTGTAGTGTGCGTGTATCCACGTTTCGTCGAGATAAATAACGGGTCTTTTGTTATTAGCAAGCGAGTCATTTTCTTTCATACGTCATAAATATCTAGCCCTCCACGCTTGAATTTGGGGTCTTTCAATTAGAGCCAGTCTTTTTTGGTAGCATCGTTTAAATTGGTAGCCTAAATCACATTTAATTATTTTTCTTAATGTAGTTTCACTATTGGTATAATTAAGGTCTAATTTTGAAGCCGCCAAGATTTTGCGCATTGTGGGTATTTCTCTCCTCACCGTATACATTGAATGTATAATATTTCTTAAAGCTGTTACGGAAAACCCGTCGAAATATTCCTTCTTTTGTCTTTTTCCTTTAGTAGGAGTTCTCATTTTGCTGCCACTGGCTGTTGCCGACTCATGCTCTCGTCGCAATTTAGTCACAGTATTTTTTTGCAACGCCTGTGGCACATGCCACACGCTCCGTGACTTTGGTTTAGCTGTTGCTTCGGTATTAAAATGTCCTCAGTAGTGTCCGAAGTACTTTTTAAAGCACGGTTTATACTTTCAAGAACTAACTTACAGTCCTCTTTTTCTTTAACAAAATAATTGTCCACTTTAATTATAATTTCACGAGCACGATTGTGAATTAATTTCTTACTCATTTTAACGAGTAACAGCTAACAAAACTAAACAACAAAACTCAAGAACAACAATAAAACAGGATAACAAAAACAAAAAACTAACAAAAATATTCGATGTGCGTAAGTGGGTAAGCGCGGACTGAACTTGCGAACGGTACTGACGGTGCGAGGTCGACTACGTCACCAAGATGGCCGCCGATCGCAATATCATCGTGCGGGGCTAGTACAAGAATATAATGATAAATTGCCCCGCTTTTGTTATTATCCAGAAAATTCTCTCCTACTTTATGGATATTCGACACTATTCTTAAATCCTTTGCACATTACCGTCTTTTATTATTCTGGCGTTTTATTCTTTCTAGATCGTTCACTATAATTTATGCCTCTTCTTTTTATCAGACAGTAGGGTAATTACGTTAACCATAACATTAGGAATGGCTTTCATTTTGTCAGTTCTACAATAACCATAGCGTTATACAAGGTTATTTTTTGTATATGCGAAACCAGTATTTTTAAGTAAAGAATCTATGTATAAAATTTCAAAAAGATATCATGAAAAACCACAATTTTATGAGTTTGTTATCTTACCTGGTTGTCCCAATAAAAATATGGTCAACGCTACCGCGCCTACAGCGGCGCGGCGCGGGGGCATCTGCCTCACGCGCCTAGTACTATGATCTAACGTCAGCTGAGCTGTTATTAAGAGCCTATTCACTCAAAAAAACTAAGAAGAATAGAATAGGAAGGAAGACGGTAATTGAGCGAGGTGATGCAATGTTTAATCCAACAACACGACCAGCTGCTTCGCCAGAGAGAATTTGATCTGGAGACCCTCCACGACCAAACTCCCGACACAAAAACATTTGAACCAATGGATCTCTCTCAATCGATCGGTACTTTTACCTACATTAAACCAAAACAACGTTGCAAGATTACTCTTATTGTAAAAAAACAAACTAAAATTTAAGCTCAGAAAGTAATCCTTTGTTTTTCCACAGAAAACAATGAATTTAAATACTTAGAGCATAGTAGATTGGTAAATAAAAATACTAAAAACGAAAAGGAGAAGGAAATAAGGCAAGAGATAATCTATGGTCATTATTCGCATCTTGATTAGTGATTACCATACTATAATTAAAGAAGTCGTAGATAGGGGGTTCATACCTAGACAGACACTTTACTCCTACCTGGTAAAACGCGCTGGTTTATTAAGGGACTATTCATTCAAAAAAACTGGGTGTATGGGAAGGAAGACGGCAGTTGAGCGAGGTGATACAATATTAAACCCAACAACACGACCAACGATGCTGCGATTGATCTGGAAACCCTCCATCGTACCCGGCACACAACGTAACACAATTGCCCAGACCCGTCATCATGCCGGAACACGACGAATCGTTTGGCGGCAAAAATTTGTCTGTTGGGTGGTAACTTCTACCGGCAGCCGATGTTACGGCCTACCATCGGGAAAATTAGATAACAAACAATACCTACAGTGTAATTCTGTAACCATCCCACCGTGAAAGCATAGGTGGATTGAGTTGTCATTCCCACTAGTGTTAACAATTGACATTATTGACAGCTCACTCTTAAGTTCACTTCACCTAACTTTTCACGGTTAGATTTTTGGAGAATCGATCGGGTGTTCTTTAGTCACAGTGAGCTTCAGAGCAAACAAAAAGAAACCGACGAGTACGGGTCGGAGATGCACACAAAGGGTTCCGTGTCAAAAAACAGAAAAAAAACTAACTTGCTTCTTTTCTTGTATGGAGTATGTCCACCCTTTATTTTTACAGTATTTCTCTTGCGGTGGACTGTATGTTAATTGTTGAATGAAAATTTGAAGTATCTGATATGTTTTATTTCGCGGTACACCCAGTACCGCGGTTCCAGGGTTGCAAGGAGATGCAAGGGTTTTTTTGTTATGTCATCTCGTAGTTGACCATGAGATGCGTGGATGCCTTAATTACAATTAAAGCCTCTAGCCAAGGGCACTTAAGTACTACACAGCGACGACCACGCACTAAGGGCACCCCCTGTGGGGTCGAACCTCGGCTTAGTGCGTCGCTGGAGAGGACAGCAAAGGACGGCTGCATGGAAAAGTTTTTAGTGGTTTGATGACCGTGGCGTTTCCTAGAGCTAGCTCTGAAAACTCAGAGGTCATGGTCGAGAATTTATATTTATTTTTTCATCCGACAAGAGCGATGCAAGCCAGCCGCCGATCTTTATACAATGTTCTATGGGCGCGTAGCTGGTAGCGCCGTGGGATGGGGTGTGTCCGACTTTTGTATCTTTCTAATCCCTTTCCGCGTCAGCTTTAATTTATTACTTGCTACAATTTATTAAAATCCTATGTCCTATTTAACCTCTTTACATTTTAGTCCTACTTATAATAATCACTATACTAAGCATAAAGTCCTAATTATATCTTAACACTTTTCAGTCCTTATATTTTGTTGATATAGCGGCAATACGGGGATTATGTGGGGGTTGGGGGGTGTTGGGGATTATGGAAAACCCCTCCTAATGCAATTAAAGTTTTGGATGAGGCCTTTGTCCAGCAGTGGACGAGGAGGATAGCGGCAATAGAAATTCGCACGCCTGGGGTTCGACTATCTACCTAATAAGATTCATGAGTTATAAATGGACGTATAGACGAACGAATGTATGACGGGCAGCGAAGACTTAATAACAGGGTCCTATTCGCAGCCTTTCTGTACGGAACCCAAAAACCACGAATCAACCTATAATACCGCTCTCAGTATTCGTCCCCGACGTCTTTCGACTAAAAGCTCATTACTAGCTTTCTGAAACAGACGGCAGCCACGAGACTCGACTCGATATTGCATTATCGAGATCATGATCGTTTGTAAATGGTAATGAACGAACTCGTTGAACCTGGAAGTGGTACCTGCCTATTTATAGACTATTACGTCCGTTTTTTTTTTATCATCAAAAGGAATAATATGAAGTTCTTCAAGACTTCAAATTATTACTTTTGTATGTTGGATAAACTGCTGTGCCTGATAAATGAAATATTGGTGACTAGCTGTTTCCCGCGACTCCGTCCGCGTAAACTTCAATTTACAACGCGCGCGGTGGTTCCCGTAAATTAAAAAGAACTCAGTTGATATAAAATAACCGCCTGTTAAAATAATGGAAGCAATATGTACGTCCGTGTTAGCTCCCATTTTTGCAACACTTTTTGTTACTGCTCTTCGCCTATTGGTCATAGCAAGATGTTATATAGCCTAAGTCCTTTCTCAGGCTCTAGACTATCTGTGTAACAAATTTCCTTACAATCGTTTCAATAGTTTTAGCGTGAAAGCCGGACAGACAGACAGACAGAGATACTTTCGCATTTATAATATTAATATGGATTGGTACGGGCGACAGCAGGTCAAGCTACCCTTTTTTTTGTTTGGGATGGGAAATCATCAAATGACCTCTCCCTCACTGGGCGGAGCCGAAAGGCGTGTCAGACTTTTACTGACTAAAACCCACCCGTGTTTCTTCACTTGCCTGTGTGCCAGGGCCACTGTTTCTTTTTTAACCAACCCACAACCCTGACCCAGGAAGCATCAGTCTTCGTGGACCCCGTCACGATGTGCTGACATCTCTTTGAGGCGCGCGTGAAACACAACGCGCCGTCCACTCGGGCCTGGTCCTTACCGGGCGAAGAACTGAATGTCGAGCTACTCTAAACTGTCAAATATTTCCAATCAATCTTAAGCCTTAATGCTTTAACTATAAAGTTGAAAAACTAATAAAGAAATTTGACGAATTGTAGTAGCTTTATGTATTGTCGTCTGTACATTTGCCCTGATACCCTTGTTCACAAAATGAAGTAAATTTAAGGTCAGTCCATTTTATTATTTCTATTTTCATAAGTTTAGTCCTGTCAAATTAATTGCCTAAACTAAATTGACGTATTTTAGGTCGCCATGTTTTTAATGATGATGATGTTTTTTTTTTTTTAACTGTCTATGGAGTTTCTAAATTTGACAGAACTAAATACTAAAGTCTATATCTAAACTAAACTAATATATTATGACTAGCTGCGACGCGCGGTTTCCCCCGCGTAGGTTTCGATATGTTTTTTTATATGCTCCGCTAAGGTTTTATTATTATTACTAGGAGCCGGCAGCGACTTCGTTTGCGTGGAGTTAGTTATGCTCCTTTCTGGATTAATGGGCTATCCTAAGCAAAAATATTTTTTCAGGAGTAGTTTTTGAGATTAGCGCGTTCAAACAAACTCTTCAGCTACTTATCTTTATATATATAATTCTGCTGTACGTGTGTATGTCATTGAACTCCTCCTAAACGGCTTGACCGATTTAAATGAAATTTTTCTGTATGCGTTTGAGTGGTGCCGTGGATGGTTTAGATTTACAAATCAGCCCGGCTGATGGCGCTGATTGCTTGAAAAAGCATGTGATCTCGGAAACGTTGGTTCAACTTCACAAACAGTTTTGTGTTACCCTGGTACCTTGCACCTCTACAAACTAGGCACAATAAAAGTTCTTCCATATAATGGTTATTATGGTTTAATGAGTTCAATGTTTCGACTTCTCCTACAATTTTGTGCTACCCTGGTACCTTGCACCTCCACAAGGTAGAGAAAAAAAGGTTGATGATGATGATAGCTAGGTACATTGTTTCGACTTCTCCTGCACTTTTTTGCTACCCTAATTATCCTAATTTAAAAAGTAAAAAATAAGATCATGTGCCTTTATGGCGGAACAAAGTTCGCCGGGTCAGCTAGTATTAGTATAGACATATTAGTTTAGTTTTTATCCATAGGCAATCTGATTTAAAAACTTAATTTTAAACGTCCTTCAAATTTCAATACTTAAATTAAATGAAGAGATCATTGTCGTCAAGAAAAGATTAATTACGTAATGGCTAATAATTTTCCTTACCGAAGAGTGGTTTTCATTAGCAAACGAGATCCTTAAATGTTTTTCTTCGAATGGTAATAAAACAGGGGTAATTTAACAAAACATCTTCAACTGAAACTGGAAGACTGCTTCATTTATTTAAGTACCTTGTATAAACGCGTTCAGTAAAGAAAAAGATTTTTTTTTCAGATTTTTTTTTTTTCAGAAATATACAACATTATGTTCTGTTTATGGGAAACCCGAAACACGTGTCCAGTATTTAAAAATACTGGACACGTGTGTTATTTACTTAAAAGTAAAGAATCTAAGTACAAAATTTCAAAAAGATATAATGAAATACCACAAAACTATGAGCTCGGTTGGTTGTCCCAACAAAAATATGGTCAAAGCCCCGATCGGGCGGGCGAGCGCGGTGGGTTGACCTCTGGCGTCAGCTGTTGCGCGAAAGTGGAATACTATGAACTACCTACCGTGCGAAAAAATATAACATGATGTAAAAATGATTGGAATCGATTCAGTTGCTTATCCTGAACAAACTATATTCAGGTTTGGCATAAACGAAAAATAACCTTGTATATTCCAAGATTTCGGAGTCAAATAAAACTAATAATCTCAGAATTAATACAGCCATAATAAAATCACGTATCATCCATAAATTTCTTTCAGAAACGACACGATCCAATCTGTATCTCAAAATAAAACCAATCCAGCTATTAAAAACTCATTATCACGAATCGCTCGCCAATTCTAATATATCGCATTGATTTGCATACAATGCGTGCGGTGTTCTACAAACAAATGTGGCACTGAGTCACCGACGAGACATGTAATCATTATTTATTTGATACGTGCGAAAGTGTGAGGTCTCATTGTTTGTATGTAGGACGGGTGTCGTAATGGAATTACTGTGTAGTACAGGAAATTGTGAAAGATTGACTCTTATGACAGTTAATGCTGCGAATTTCACTTTCTTTTGATCCGTTTATGGTTTTTTGGAGAATAACGTATGAGGCCTTGAGTGTGTTTTCTGTTTGGATAAAGCCCTGTCATGCGTCAAAGAGTGTGAAACGAAGCGGTGTTATATGTTATACTTTCTGCGCACGGCTTGACTCGCATGAATCTTGACTTTGGATTAACGGCCTGTGCAGACGACGGAGTTTTCTCCGCAGCGGAGAAAAAAGTACGCTCCGCGAATAAAAAGTCTACCGCGGATTTACGGCGAACTCAACGCACACGGTGTGCGTTTGTTGTCATTTGTTGCCCAGAAAGGTAGAGAAGTGAGAGCACACAACGCGGACTAAACTCCGCCGTGTGCGTTGCTTCGCCGAGTCACGCGAGTTCTATTTTATTCGGGGACTCCCCCATACTTTTGTCCGGTACGCTCTCTGCATGTCCTCGGTTACTTTGGTTTTTAAATTTTCATTTTTTTAATCCCTGTTTTGCGTTACTCGATACAGTTGTATTGATTACAACTGTAAGCGATCTATTTTAGCGGACAAAAAAGTCCGCGGACAAAAATCCCTCGTCTGCGCAGGCTGTTAAAGTTTTGCTTTTGCGCGGAACCCTAATTTTTCCGAAACAAAAAAACTCCTTGTAACATCTATCAGTTAAGAGGGGGTATAAAGGTAAATTGTTGATTTTAGATTTGATTTTTGCAGTCCATAATAAGCTACAAATTATTTGGTTTTTGAAATATAGATATTACATTATATTTGAGAGGGACTGGTCTGAGTGAAAACATGAAATTATAATATTTTTTCGATAGAAAAAAATCACAAAGTTGCATCTAATTTTCAACTAAATTCAATTTATTTTCAAAACTATGGCTATTATTGAGTCAATATTTTAATGCACAATATAAAATTATATTACCGAGGGATTGTATTAGGGATTTCATAAAATATTGTATATTTTACGAGTAATTATAAAAAAACTGGTTTGCCGCTTACTACGTTCTTATTCCGCGCAGAACACTCTCGTTCTGTTTCACCTGGTGCATGCGTTACAAGCATGTTTTGTTTCATTGATCAGTTGCGACCGCTCCGTTGAGACGAGAGGACTGTGCTTCTGTGCTCCGTACCCGTGAAAATACTTTGACGAAATTATGGCAAACAAAAAAAATCAAAAAACCGCTCTAAAAGAGAAAATAAGGAATTAAAACGTCAACTCATGGCTAATTGTCAAAGGTTTGTTTATTCATTTTAATTTATTATGTATACGTAGGTTTTAATAAGCACTGGAGTAATGGCGGCCAAATAGTATACGCAAAATAAATCGATACCCTGACCATTCGCTTGTTGAGGGGAGTTTACTTTGCGGTTTGTTTGGTTTATATGTGCTCAACTACAAAAAAATATATTTTATACTAAGTATTTGTATGAATTCGAATTATTTTTGATGTATAAATATGAACGAATAGACATAAACGGAGTCAGTATTTGTATGCATGAATATGAATATTTGCACTGGTCTGGTCGTGCCTCGGAAAGCACGTTAAGCCGTTGGTCCCGGTTGCCATACGAACATCTAGTGGCAGTCGTTACGGGTTGTTGGAGCCCTCAAAAGTCCAACAATTGGTCTAACTGCAATGCTTCGATGTCGCCTTCGGGTTGTGGAGGTCAGACGGCAGTCGCTTCACGGAAAATGTCGAAGTTTAGCCATATCAGCAGTTGGACTGGTAAAGCGGACCCCAGACTCCAAAGCTGAAAAGGCTTCGGATGCGGCTGGGATTAACGCTGGGATGATGATGATGAGACATAAACGGAGCCATATATTTATTTATTGATTATTTATCTAGGTAAAAATGAGATATAACCACTATAGAGAGAGGCCACCACTATATAGATAAAAAGGAAAAAAGTAGAAGATTTTCATAAAAATACTACTAAATTAATTTGAATAAAAATAAGTATATGAAATTAATTATTTGAAACGTTTTTTAGTGAGATAACCCCTTTATTAAGGTAGCCATGACACTTTTTTATGACATTTGATTGCAGGCGACTTTGACAGTTCTATTTTCCCGTTGTGTTCGTGTCGAGTGTTGATTTGAGTTGATTGTGTTTATTTAATGGACCGTATGTTCGGAATTCATATTTTATTTTTTTTCGCAGTCATATGGTAGATAATATAAATACGATAGCCTTAGATACACGACACGTCAATCAAATGTCACTGTCGAAATCTTATTTCGCTTATTGCTGACCACCATATTTATTAGTAGTAGTGTTGCACTCCTTGACCGAGTTAAATTGAATCTGTATAAAAACTAAGCCAAAATATAGGAAATTAACATTAAATCAGTTAACTATAGAGTTGATTTGAAATGTCGCATGTCATCACGCCGTGGTATATTTTTTACCACGTAATTAGCCCCCAATCCGTAACTTTAATACGCTATATCTCAGTAGTTTTTGGTAATATCGACAAAATAAAAAATACGGGTCTTAATTTTCTTTATTATCTATAAGAGGGACTAAATATTTTTTTGATTTTCATACCTTGGATACATCCCTATTACATATTTTCTAAAATCTATACCCTCCATCTTGAATATTTTTTAATGTCATCTATAATTTTTATCATAACTATAGAAGACTAGCAAAAATTACTATTTTAATGAATGCTTTGAGTTGCGCTTAGCCAAATCTTACCCAAAAAATAAAATTAACAGTATGATTACATTACCTACATACCTTTTCGTTATAATTTAAAAAATATTTTGTTTGTTGTTTAGTTCAAAGTACAGACGGATAATCCGACTCGCACTTTGCCAATTTTTATCTGACCTTTTTGCGTTTACTGTGTACTCGTAAATCAAAACATGGCGCGGGTAACGTTTTCGATGCGTTGGACGAGTGCGGGGCGTGTGAAGCGCGCGGGTGAAATCCGATTTTTTTCTAGCTTTATACGCCCTCTTAAAGAACCCGATTCCCTTGTTCACAAACTAAATTAAATTTAAATTGAGTGCATCACTCTTTTTCCTTTTCATTATGAAAAGGACAGAAGATAAAATGTGAGTTTAGACCTGTCAAATTTGTCCGCTCCTGACGTTAATTTGCGTATTTTTGGTGGCAATGTAATTCGCGTCTAAACTGTCTATAGAGTATCATAATTTGACAGGATTAAACTAAATGCTATCTTCTATCCTTTTCTTAATGAAATAGAAAGGAAACAATTTACATTAAGGGTCAAAAGTGCATTAACATTTTTGAACTATATTGCACTAAAAATAAGTGTCAGAGTACTCCACTTTTGACCCTTACTGTACATACCTTGGAAGTCAGCAGATTGATTTTGTAAAAATCTCACCGTGCAAAGTTAGATGAAGTGAGCTCAGAGCAAAGAGTGAGCTGTTAGTAGTGTCAATCCCTAGTATTAGTTAGAAAGACACCTCACTCCACGCACATTTCATCTAAGATAGTCACGAAAATACAAAATACAAATCTTTTTATACGTCAATGCAGATGTTAGAGTTATAGGAAGATTGCTACATTGTGCCTGTACCGTGGGCATACGAAAATTATATTAAACGAGAATTACTTATATTCTATTAACCTATTATTATGTATATAATACTATCAAATTTATATAATACCAATTCCATTACTTATATCTATTCATTGCTTACCATATAATATAGTTTGAAGTAGAAGGTTAGATGGGATGGTGATGTATGTCAACCATGAAAGGCAATTTCTTCAAAAACCGTGGACGTTTTAAAAAGAATTTCTCTAAAGAAAACCGCATTCAAGAGCTGTCAATGTCAAAATGTTGACACTGACGTAACATGGCCGCGGTTTAGATCATCGACATTATACTACTGGACATGCCTTAGAGATGAGAATTTTGGCACTCCGAAAGAAAGAGAGGAAACGAAGTTTCGTCTATCTTTACCTCTCTCAAAATCATCAATCATCTATGAGGAAAGAGATAGTGCTAGACCGAAAGCATAGGTCATCTCTCACTCTTTTCAAAGCAATAAATTACTGCAGTTTATACGCGTACGGCATGTCCATTAGTAGAAGTCTATGGTTTAGATGTGCTTGGTCGCATTTAGTTTCATTGGTAAAATTCGCCCTTTTTTATAATATCCAAAAAAAGCAGCGCAAATCTATAGCTTTAATAGATTTGCGCTGCTTTTCATCATGAAAAACAAAATATTTTTACCAACCCTGAACCCTCTTTTAGATTTCTTTCCAAATATACTTCAACGAAGCACCATTCTAACCGTTCTTTTTTACGAGCGCGTATCGGAAACTCGGATATCGGGTAGGGTTAGTATTACAGAAATACAGAAGCGTCTACGCGACCGCTACAGGACCGATAAGCCGTGCCGGAAGCCGACCATCCGGCCCAGCTCCGGTCCGTGCCGGGACCGGGACACGACACAAGGACTGTTTATATCGCATGGGTTATAAATATCCTGGTAAGGACGGTAGTGGTTCAGTATGTTTAGAGACGAGGCAAAAGGTAAAAAATGTATTAGACTTTTTTTACATAAAAATATGTAAACTATTGCTTGACAGCAATCCCGCCTGATGGTAAGCAGTGATGCAATCGTAGATGGTAAAGCGCGTTCGTTTATTAAGAGCCTATTCAATCGAGCCTTGAAGAAAATTAAATTGTAGTTCGCCGGAAACACCCCCTCTGGAAAATTGTTCCAGTCCCTTGATGTATAAGCGGTATAAAAGACGAGGCGCAACGCTTCGATCTAATAGTTGTGGTGTCAGCAACGTAAGGGTGGAAACTTCACGTTCGACGGGTCGTCCGATGATGGAACGGAGATGGGGGAATTAAATTATGTAATTCCCTCACACACTCTCCAAAATGCAGCCTATAGAACACCGACAGGTCGGCTAATCTTCGCCTGTGCTCTAGGCTTTGGAGACCGTTTTGAGCTGAATCTGGGTCGCCAATTAGCCTCTTTGCACACCTCTTTACTGAATCCAAAATAGCCAGGTGGCATTTTGTAGCACCAGCTCAATTTTGACTGCAGTACTCCACACACGAATGGACCTGTGCTTTGTATAACATTTTTTTCAGTTTGTCAATTTTAGTTCAACTTTTTTTTTAGAATTGTGGTTAAATTCCTCATGGAGTCCCTACATCGTAGAGGTAACAAAGGGGTATACCTCTTACCCGCTTAAACCACTGCGTGGTGTTCTTTCAACGCTCGCCCGAAATAACTCGACCGGCATCCTAATTGCCCAACACACTATTACTTTCAGTTGGAATCATCATTGCTCCATGTGAACAAAAAATGGGTCTGCTCAAAAACGTAAATAACGTAATGGTTGTTGTTGAACTGTAAAAATGAAACCCTGGTAGGCCAGGGCTGTAGGGCTTATAGGACTTAGGGTCGTAGGGACTGTAGGGCTTATAGGTCTTAGTTTAGGTTCTCTTACCTTTCCATATAGGCGCATGTACTGCCGTTATTAAGGGTGGTCGTACATTTTGGTCCTTCGAGCCGGATAAGTGCGGGATGTCTGTTACCTTAGGTCTCTTGGTGCAGACATCCCGCACTTATTTATATATTTATTTATTACGAACTATATGGTAGGTCAGGGCTGTAGGGCTTATAGGACTTAGGGTCGTAGGGACTGTAGGGCTTATAGGTCTTAGTTTATTTTCTGTTACCTTTCCATATAGGCGCACGTACTGCCGCTAATAAGGGTGGTCGTACAAAACCCATTGCTACTAATCGTGTGTTACGCAACTACCCTTCTGTGAGGACATTTTCACAATGGTCCCATATTATTTGTTACCCTGCTGTACAAAACAATATTTCAGTACGCAGTACCTACAAAGTACAAACACTCCAAATCAATAACCATACCGGACCCGCGCGATGGAATACGGCCAATATATGCCCAGTAGCGGCAATATTACAGTCTGATTATAGTGATTATGCTAAACACTACAGACCCGAAATATAAATCGATTTCCATTTTTCTCCAAGGAACCCCAAACCGCAGCCAAGCCAACAACATAAAAGTATAAAAATGTAACTTAATAAAGCGGCACAGGAAGATCCTGTCAATAAATAGTTATGGACGGGGTTCCGTAGCTCACAGCACCTGTGTCACAACACGTGTCAGTTTAGACACAATGACTTTATAACTATATCAGGGAGGATGGCGCTGCCATTGGAATAGTTTGAAGAGGGATCACGTGGCCGAGTTTTGATTATACTAGCTGTGCCTGCGGTTTCGTTCAGGTTATGTTGTAAAATTTGGACTTAACATATTAAAGACACTTGAAGTTATTTATAGTTATCCTTCTCTGTATAAGAGACCCATGCCCAACAGTGGGACGACAAAAAATGTTGTTGATGATGATGAAGTTATAGTTCAGAAAAAAATTAGGAAAAGAAAATAAATGTTAAGCTACAATTGTCGCGGTTGATCCGTGGATAGGTGACCATATTTTCATGCCAAGACCCCTTTGTGCTTCGGTAACCACGTTAAGCCGACCGAAACGACCCGTAATGACTGGATCTTTAATCCACATATGACAGATATGCGGATCTTAAAAATTCGTTACGGGTCAACAGAATCAGTCGTTTCAGATTTTTGTTTTTTTTTTCCTATATGTATAGTTGGTGCAAAATTCCAATAATTAATTCAGTTCCAAATATGAATTTGGAGCAAAAACTCAGAAACCCAACATTCGTATTCAGTCAAAGACGAGGTAACGATATGAACACGAAATACTTGGTTCCAAATTTAAGAAATACCTTGACATCCTCGTTTATTTTTATATCAGTTTTATCAAGAAAACGAGCACAGGAATTCTCACGATACAGCCTGAACAGTTGGAGATAGGAACGCTTATCATCGTTTTCACTAACACCAAAATGAATGCTTGAATATTATTGGACTGTTGAATTTGGAACGCGGCTGAAAGCCGAAATTTGAAAATTCAAGCACGCTTGTTTGAGGCATTTGTAAGCTAGATTAAGAAAATCGTTTAGTAAATCTCAGTTTGAGGTGAGTACTGAATCTAGTACTGGCAATACAGCTGATAACACAGAATATCTTTATTTAGACTTGGTTTTCTCAGTGAGTGTTTAAGACCTTAATTTTCATGCGTTATCTGGGTTTTCGCCAAAACGGCTCACTATGAAACTGATAACATGGATCAGAATGGGTACAATAAAGATCTGTATTGTTTTTTATTTCACGATAGAAACCCTTTTAAATTTTGCTCTACGGGATTTATCCGACGTTTTAACGTTTTTAAATTTATTTTTTCCTGTCCATGTTTCCATCCACTTCTGTAATCCACTCCACTTGCTAAAGGTTTTCTTATAGAGGAACAATGTTAGGTGGCAAGATTGGGGGTCTATGACTTGCCAGTCTCGGTAAGACGCGTAATTATCGTCTATCCATACTAATATGCGAAAGTAACTCTGTCTGTCTGTCTGTCTGTCTGTCTGTCTGTCTGTCTGTCTGTCTGTCTGTTACGCTTTCCCGCTTAAACCTCTCAACCGATTTTGATGAAATTTGGTACAGACAATCTTTAGACCTCGAGAAAGAACATAGGCTACCTTTTATCCCGGAAAAATTTGATGTTCCCGAGGGAAACCTAAAAAGCGCGATATAACCGAACTCCACGCGGGCGAAGCCGCGGGCGGAAAGCTAGTATTCAATAAATCAAAAAAAGACCACTTCCTTTCCTTAACATTCTCAACACCATTATGTTTTCTTTTCTTCTGTTTCATGATTAGTATATGCTTTATGTGTGTACTCATTGTATTATGTAATTAGTACAGCACAGACTACCTTCAGTCTAAGGTGTCTCTCCCTCTTTTAATTCATCCAAAGGGTTTTCTTTAAAAGTCAATCTTAACTATAAGACCGCTCAATTTTACAAACGCCCTTAGTTAAATTACTGCATTTACACCTCTGTAGGTAACTTATATGATATAGATATAGACAATAGAGTATGTTTATTCCATTCTCTGTAAGCAAATTATCACTATGGATCATCAGTCATTTTTACATTCTCATCATCATCACCATCTCAGCGTTAATCCCAGTCGCATCCGAAGCTTTTTCAGCTTTGGAGCCTGGTCTCCGCTTTACCAGTCTAACTGCTGATTTTGACTAAACTTCGATATTTTCCGTGAAGCGACTACCGCGTGACCTCCAAAACCAGAAGGCGATATCGAAGCATTGCAGTTAGAACAATTATTCGACTTTTGAGGGCTCCAACAACTCGTAACAACTGCCATTAGATGTTTATAAAGCATCCGGGACTAACGGCTTAGCGTGCTTTCCAAGGCACGACCAGACCAGAGCAAATATTCATAATCATGCGTACAAATATTTGCACTGCGCGAGGATCGAACGCACGCCTTCTTGCGCAGCGGCCACGTTCGTGACCGCTACACCACGACGGCTGTCTATTTTATCTATAAGAAAATTGACACTATGAACCACCAGTCATTTTCAAATACTAAGCAAATTAATGGCAGTCTGGAGATAACTAACTACATCTATCGATCACCTGTCCACCACTTTGTTTTATTTTTAAATGGTGGGCAATAGTACCTAATATAAGGCCCTCCATATTGATAAAAAATGGCGTAGAGGTAGGAATGCCAGGCTCCATATAAAAATCTTCAATTCCCTTTAGAAAGGCATGGTAGGACATGACTTATTCATCCCCTGTAAACTCGTTTTTCCGCTGCACCCGTTCATCCAATCAAACCGAATCGCCAATTCGCTCAGAACGGACCCTTATTAGGGGTTCTGTTTGAGAGATGGACGCTAAATCGTGTCAAAATACATTGGCATTTGGTGTTTTTTTTATAAATTACTAGCTGTGCGTCGCGGTTTCACCCACGTAGGTTTCGATATGCTCCGCTCCTACTGGTCGCAGCGTGATGTTATATAGCCTAAACCCTTCCTGGATTAAGAGGCTATCCAACGCAAAAAGATTTTCTGAATCAGACAAGTATAGATAGATAAAAACCCATTCTCATGCCTAACGAATGTATATGTATACGAAATTTCATTTAAATTGGCTCAGCCGTTTTTGAGGAGTTCGAGGACAAACACTGTTACAGGAGAATTTTATATAATAAAGATAGAAGATAAATTAATGATAAAAAATATACCTACACATTACTTTGATGAGTTTTTTACATTGAAATTGCATGTCAGAGTAATTAATTGTTAGATAAGCAAATTAATGTCGTAAGTAAATATTGAAATTGCATGTATAGTCAAAGTAATTAACGGTTAAGCTAATTAATATCCTTAGTCAATTTGTCGTGCTATACAATATGTAAAGAAAACCCTGTCCGATCCGTGAAGGTATTGTTAGGTATCGATAACTGATTCTAATAATGCCCACAAAGACAGGCAAAACTTAAAAAAAAAAATCCCGCTAAAAAAATAAATATTATTTCGCAAAAAGAAGTAACTTAATACATGTGCGGTAAGCAACCCCATTCCGCGGGCGGCGGGGGGCAGGGCACGCGGCACCTGTGACGTAGTCGCGTCGCTATTCGCTTATAAGAATACCGGTGTTGTCATTTTTTTTAAAAATTACCAAATTTCGGGGAAATTAGAATTAATTCCCCGGAAAAATGGATTATTTCAAAATTCATTAGTATTGTTACTATGATGATTATGTAAAATTTTATATTATATTTGGTCATGTGTTTACCTAATCTTTATTATCCTTAAGGGTCGGACAGGGTTTTCTTTACATATTGTATACAGTACTTAAAACTGTTACATAATGACAATTTTGGTAAGAATCCTTAAACTAACATTATAAATGTGAAAGTTTGTTTGTTCTGCTTTCACACTTAAACTCCTGAACAGATTTGGATGAAATTTGGCACACAGATGGTTTATAACTAGGAATAGCACATAAGATACATTTTATCCCTATATTTCCACGGGATCGAAACTTGCGCGAGTGAAACCGCGGGGCGCAACTAGTCCTTACTAATATTATAAATAGGAAAGTGAGTTTGTTTGTTTGTTAGTTCCGCTTTCACGTCGTAACTACCGAACTGATTTCTTTGAAATTTTGTAGACGTAAAGTTAGAAGTACGGATTAAATAATAGGGTACTTTTTATCCCGGATATTCACGAGGTAAATCTAAAAAGCGCGATATAACCGAACTCCACGCGAGCGAAGCCGCGGGCGGAAAGCTAGGATACGAATAATTGAAGATTCAATTGTTGAGCTGGAAAAATGTCCCTACTAGTTTTATGAAAAACTAGCTGCGCCCTGCGGTTTCACCTGCGTAGGTTTCGATATGCTTTTTTTATATGCTCCGCTCCTATTGGTGGAAGCGTGATGTTATATAACCTTAAGCCTTCCGGGATTGAGGCGCTATCCAATGCGAAAAGATTTTCAAGTCGGACCAGCAGTTCCTGAGATTAGCGCGTTCAAACAAACAAACAATATACATTAGTATAGAAGTTGTGTTGCTTGCCTATTGTTAGCTTGCTTGTTGGTCTATATGAACAGCTCTAGTTTTTTTTTTTTAATTAATATGTTTATATTTATACTTATACTAGCTTTCCGCCCGCGGCTTTGCCCGCGTGGAGTTCGGTTATATCGCGCTTTTTAGATTTCCCTCGGGAACATCAAATTTTTCCGGGATAAAAGGTAGCCTGTGTTCTTTCTCAGGGTCTAAAGATTGTCTGTGCCAAATTTCATCAAAATCGGTTGAGAGGTTTAAGCTGGAAAGCGTAACAGACAGATAGACAGACAGACAGACAGACAGACAGTTACTTTCGCATTTATAATATTAGTATGGATTTAGTAAGTAAGATCAGTGTAAAGGGAACGATGGGGCTGACATATCCCCATAAAAGCTCTAAAATAGAATCAGATTTTAAAAAAACATTGGTTAAACGTTAAAGAAACTGTTTCGCATCAACTTCAGCGTCCACTTTTCCTACTTTAAGGCATAGCGTTCATGTTCCGGAATTTGGCAAAGTTTGTCTTTTAAAAAACTCTCTTTAGTTCGCTTTAAGGCAAAGCTTTTATTTGAAACGTAGTTTCACCCAAAAATGTGAGACATTTTAAAGATTAAATCTGTCTATTAGCCCGGCTATTAAGGAAACAAAAATTTTTTTGCACTACCTAATAACTGAGCCCCGCATTTCGCATCGGGATAAAAACTATCCCACAATAAAAATATGGGATTCTCACATATGATTTATACTCGGCTATAAACCATATGTGTGCCAAATTTCATAAAAAAATGGTCCAGAGGTTACGTGAAAAAGTCATCATGATCATCACCTCAGCGTTAATCCCAGTCGCATCCGAAGCTTTTCAGCTTTGGAGTCTGGGGTCCGCTTTACCAGTCTAAGTGTTGATTTTGGCTTAACTTCGATATTTTTCGTTAAGCGACTGCCGTCTCACCTTTACAACCCGAAGGCGATATGGAAGCATTGCAGTTAGACCAATTGTTGAACTTTTGAGGGCTCTAACAACCTGTAACGACTGCCTGAGCCTGCTTTGAGCGTGAAGAAGTGACAAATATATAAACACATACCTCAGAAACTGTCGGCTTTGTAATATCAATGTGATGTAAATACATAATTATAAGTATATGTAATGTTACGGCTAATAGCCGAAGTACGGTTACACCTAATTTTATCGGGCCACATGCGGTTAACTTAAATGACTCCTACTTATTTTCGGTTAGAACTAGTTTTAGCCTTCATTATAGCGGCTAGAACTAGGTTTTAGTTCAATGTAAATTGTATTATAAACCAATGAATAATAATGATTATGATTTATTTATTGAATGTTAATCATTTCGGTTTGTTTTGAGATTCTTTTGTTGCGTTTCTTTAATTTCAGTGCATACCACGATTTACAACAACACACAACCTAATTCATACTAATATTATAAATGCGAAAGTAACTCTGTCTGTCTGCCTGTTACGTTTTCCCGCTGAAAGCTCTCAACCGATTTTGATGAAATTTGGCACAGACAATCTTTAGACCCTGAGAAAGGACATAGGCTACCTTTTATTGAAAAAATCATTTTAGGGAGGGAAATCTAAAAAGCGCGATATAACCGAATTCAACGCGGGCGAAGTCGCGGTCGGAAAGCTAGTACAATTATAAATCTTATTTCGGATTGAAATGGCTTGTCTTGGGGTAACATGTTTAGTCTAAGGAAGTAATACGAAATCGAATCAATTGGGAACCGCGCCAAAACTCCTAAGACATGTAGCACCTACAAATTCGCACTGAGCCCGCGTGAATTACGGCACACTCCTTTTTTTTCAGGTTTGAAATCATAAATTACCTCTCGTTCTCTCTCTCTGTCTCTTCTTCTTCACTTCTCTGTGCGCAATGACCACACAGGACCAAGGTATCTCTTTGGAACAACTGTCTGAGCAGTGGGATTAATTTAGGCTGATGTTGAGAACCTTTACCTTTATAAAACTCTTATAGATCCTTGTCAGTACTTAACCTTCGAGCGGGCGGTAATATAATTACATAAATAACAATGGCACAGACATTCTCACGATTACAATCTGAATGTGTTACATGCAGATTATATACTGCCTACTCTTTCTTATAAACAAACTTACGTAACTTACATTTTTACGTGATAAGTACCTGAATTAAGATGCAATTAACCATTTGAATTTAGACTTTAGAGGAGATTATTATTAGGGTATCTGTATTTTTGGTGATTTTGAGATTGTAAATTAATTACATAAATATTTTCTTATCAGATGGGACAGCGTTTCCCAAAAAATATACCGGGTCGCAGGTTTAGTGAGGCGATGCTGCGACTTTAAATAAATACTAGGTGTTAGTCGATTTTATTTCTTGACTAACGAGACAATGATGGTCACTCAACGCGTATTGTGTAACTATGGGCGCGCGCGGGGTCGGGAGGGGCGTACTCTTGTATCTAACTTTTGTTTCAGTTGCGCTTTTCAGTTGTGATGCGATTTGTGCTGGGTACAATGCGTCAAATGTTGTTGTGTCGGGATTTTGGTCGTGAAGGGTCTCTAGATCAATTTCCCCCTCTGGCGCAGTATCGTTGGTCGTGTTGTTGGGTTTAACATTGCATCACCTCGCTTAACTGACGTTTTCCTTTCTATTCACTCAGTTTTTTTAAGAGTGAATATGCTCTTAATAAACTAGCACGCTTTACCATCGGCCATTGCATTACTACTTGCCATCAGGCGGGATTGCAGTCAAGCACTAGTTTATAATTATATAAAAAAAAAAAAATACCTACATGTCTACATACATGTGTACTGTATATCTATATACTAATATGTAAAGCTGAAGGGTTTGTTTGTTTGAACGCGCTAATCTCGGGTACTACTGGTCCAATTTGAATAAATCTGTAGATATTTTATATTAAAATATTTTAGTTTTAATTTACCTGGACAGCTGACCCTTGTTGTTTTTTTATTTTATAGAATGCCCTTTTTGCCACATAGGACCGGCGTACAGTACCAGACCATAGGCCATAGTTTCATGTTTGTATACAGAACTTTATATACACAAAAAACTGGCTATTACTCCAATATCGTTATTACTAACTAACTTCATACAAACACTGTATCATTAGAATGAACAATATAATTCGACTTACTGTAAGTTTTGCAGGGAGTGAACACCGCCCCGACAGTTGAGGCAATAATGTACTGACTGATATGTAATCGCATGTCAGTGGACCATTATCTTATTTCGTCGTAGAAACAAACCTCAGACTGAGTGCAGTCAACGTACCTGGAAAGATAACAAACACATTAGCAAACGTATCTATAAGGTAAACTTTACTAAAAGGATTGAACTTAAAATCTACAAGTTAAGTAAATCATTCATGAGTTCTGCGAAACTCTAATATATTATGTAAGACACGAAAATGGGTAAGACTAAATACTAACTCTACTGAAACAATAGCAGAAAACTAAAACAAACTGTTATTTATGGAGACTACACAAGACTATTAGGAATGGTCAGAGACATACAGAAGACTGCAAGTTAGTAGGTAGAAAACCAGTATAAGATGGTCTCGTGTTCTATTTACACTACATACTACGCTGGGTCTGCTGGCCAGTATTTCCAATTTTTACTGAGCAAAGGCGTCTTTCTAATCATTCCAAGAAGGAAGGGTTTCTGAATAGATTTTGATGCGTATGAAATATCTCAGAGAATGCTTCTCTGATGTTTTTTGTTTCACAAGCCTACATACTCTGCGAGAAAAAAAAAATAAAGCCGCTCCATTTCGAATCTCATTAGTCGTATAAAAATACATTCAAATCTTCCTAACCAATTTGGTCATACTTCAGACTTTAATGTCATCCTTTTAAATACAAGAGAAAACAATAAAAGAAATAGGTAATGGTGTAGGCACAGTGAATCAATTTATTAGACACAACCGGATTACCTCGACAGTTGAAGTAGGTGAGCCTACAATTTATTTAGTTCCACCCGAACGGATGGTGAAAACATTCGGAACATACAACGGACGGTGCCGCGATTAGATTCGACCCGTTGAGGTCCAAAGCAGATAGAACCATGAGCGTATCCAGCTTCTGGCCTAAGGGGCTGGATTGGGGCAAGTGAGGACTACGGTGGGGGGGCACTCTGTGCGCCCATCAACTGACTCCAGGGAAAACGGTGGCACAGCGTTCACGTGCTGCCGTACGCAGCGAGACCTAGGGGGGGCTCTTTACAGTCTCCCCAGAGATGTGCCTTCACAGGCGTTGCGCAGGGGCGGTTCCGGAATTGCTCTTTTAAGAGGAACCGGGACCAAATCTATGTGCGGGTGGTGAGCACCGGGGTGGTTTTAGTGAGGTAAAAATCCCACATTCCCCGACCTCAGTCCCTCAGAGATCGGGTGCCTTTTGAAGGTATCCCTTCGACAACAAAAAAAAGGGGGGGGGGCGCGGCAAGTCAGATTTTTAGAGTCAAATTAATCATCCCCGGCTATTCGGTCCTACAAACTACACAAGTACATCTACATGAAACATTAGGTAGGTATTTGTAGTGTAGAGTGTAGGGCAAATAGACACAAATGATCTGTGTAAGTCCCCGTTTATATTTTGACTAGCTTTCCGACCGCGGCTTCGCCCGCGTGGAGTTCGGTTATATCGCGCTTTTTAGATTTCCCTCGGGAATATCAAATTTTTCCGGGATAAAAGGTAGCCTATGTTCTTTCTCAGGGTCTAAAGATTGTCTGTGCCAAATTTCATCCAAATCAGTTGAGAGGTTTAAGCGGGAAAGCGTAACAGACAGACAGACAGACAGACAGAGTTACTTTCGCATTTATAATATTAGTATGGATTAGTAAGTAATTAGGGGAGAGTTCATACATGTTCTGTGAGTTTTCCAGGGAGGGATAGCTGCCCCCGCCCTGGGTATGCCCATGGATAGAACTGAGTGATCTACTATACTATACGTTAACTATGTACAGCTTCAACGTTCTAGAGATTACAGTAAATACTTAGAAGTACATAAAGTTAGGAGGATAATGGATTTTGGGACACTTTTTTATTTTTTTATTAATTATAAACTAGTGCTTGACTGAAATCCCGCCTGATGGTAAGCAGTGATGCAATCGTTGATGGTAAAGCGCACTAGTTTATTAAGCCTATTCACTTAAAAAACTAAGGAATAGGAAGGACGGCAGTTGAGCGAGGTGATGCAATGTTAAACCCAAGACCAACACGACCAAACGAAGCTGTGCTAGAGGGAGATTGATCTGGAGACTCTCCACGACCAAACTCCTGACACAACAACATTTGGCGCATCGTACCCGCCACACATCGCAACACAACTGCTCAGACCCGTCCTCCGTACGGCTTCACCAGACATCATGCCGGAACCCAACGAATTACTACGAAGTGCTCTTATGTTTATATTACAATAGAACGCGTTATATAGCGTCTGGTACTGTGATCCGATTAAATAATTTGTCATACCACAACCATTTTTTCAGGAAATTTAATTAGTTAATTTAAACTGGACAATGCTCCTTCCATCACTGACCGCACCCTTCGCTTTCCATCAGGCGTGATCGAGGTCATTAAGCAATAAAATTAAAAATAGAAGAAAAATGTAACTGTGTTGTTCAATCTATACTATACTTACTAATATATAAAGCTGAAGAGTTTGTTCGGAACGCGCTAATCTGAGGAACTACTGGTCCGATTTGAAAAATTCTTTTTGCGTAGATAGATAGCCCATCCCATTAATCTAGGAAGGCTTTAGGCTATATAACATCACGCTGTTGTGCATCAAGGCATATTCAGCCGGCATCTTCTCACGGCTAAGACACAACCTTCGCTCTTGGTCCAGATTTAGGCTAATAGTAATTTTCTTTTCCCTTGTGTGTATGGTACTTTTGATCGGTATTTTATATTTTTTGTGCCCAGTAGGTGGTTACGTTGATTGCGGCATCAGTGGAATTCTTTAAGTCTTCTTAGGTTCAGAAGAACGGGCACTTAGGACACTCTAGCAAATGAGGCAAGGTCTCATTACACGCATGCGCTAAAGACAGTAGTGGGAGTGATAAAGGCAGACGTTCGCACTGCACAGAATACAGAATAAATAAATAATAATAAATATATACGGACAAATCACCAGATTGAGCTAGCCCCAACGTAAGTTCGAGACTTGTGTTATGGGATACTAACTCAACGATACTATATTTATAATAGATACATATATAGATAAACATCCAGGACCCAGGACAATCAGGATAAGATCGCTTTCTATCATGACCTGGCCGGGGATCGAACCCGGGGCCTCCACGTCGCAGGCAGGCGTGTTGACCGCTGCGCCACGGAGGACGACAAACTACTGCGACTGGACGATTGCGTATTGGATGGGTATCCAAATCAAATCCATATCAACAAGTTGTGTCAGCTAAAAGTCACGATTCTTTTAAGATCAGTCCCATTTCACTATCTAAACCCAAATACCAGTTAATAATATAATCCAGCTCAATAACTCACAAGCCTCCCAGTAGCAACAAATGTCAGAGGAGCTCGTCCAAAGCCACAAGCCGAGAACTGTCTAAATTAACATTAATTGATACACTGGCCGGCTTTTATTTATGGAGTACAATAAATTGGCGTCAATGGACACAGCCGTGATTTTCTCCAAGTCCACAATTTGACCTCTGGTTGGTGAGTAATTCTTGTTTATTGTTTCAGGTCCTATTTTTATAGCTGGTAATATAGCTGTAAGGGCTCAGTTGGGAGTAGGAATTATAGTTACAAATTAGACTGCTAGCTTTACCAGTATTAGCTGCCTTTGTGATATGATTTCGCTAATGAGTTGTTTTAGTACCTCGTCTATGCCATCGTATGCTTGTGATTGTTACGCAATAGTGAGTATTATATAAATATTGTTACGGGCTAGGGTTACTTAAACGCCGGTTAAGGGTTACGAAGTTTATTGACAACGAAGGTACAGTCGATTGTAGGCAATGACAAGTAGAACGTAGCTGATGTCGTACCGAAGTCTTCTCTTACGTCCACGAAGACCGTGTTGTAAACACACAATAATGCTACAGATGTTTCTTCACGTAGTACTTACAGTTCTCGTTATAATTGTCGCAGTAAGTCTTCTTTAAGATTGCTTCTTAACTGTCGCTGTTTTCGTATCGCTAGTCGAGTGTAGACTGACTGTGTGCCGGCGTCGCGACGCCTTATATAGCCCAGCTGATCGAACATTCCAGATTCCTCTAGACATAATAATAATAGCACATGACTTCGAGGTCACTCGGAAGTACCTACGGTAATTCCCGGAAACGGGTTTCTAGAAATTTCGATGTCGACACTTTGTTGACAAAACTGTTGAGACCTGTACCATTCGATAGGCCGTCCTAAGTCTAGCAATGCGTTTTATTATTGTACCTAGAAAATGTCTAGATCTAGCGAAATAGGGCTCAAAAGTGACACACTGCATGTCACGCGATATTGAACCTTATGCCATCGACATAAGGTCCATTCGTAACATTGCCCCCTTCTTAGTCATGCTCGTCCCGAGCATGATTTGATCCATAATAGCGAGCTAGGCGGTCTACGTGTACGACTTTCAGCTTCCCTCTAGGTCCTTTCTTAATCCGGTAGGTGACATCGTTTATTCTGGTTACTATCATGTACGGACCCTCCCATTTGGCTTGGAACTTTGGACTCTTCCCTTTTCTTCTAATGGGATTATGTAACCATACCAAAGTTCCCTCTTCAAATCCGGGCACGTTAGCTTTGCGGTCGTATCGGATCTTCATCTTCTCACTGGTTTTCAGACCATTCTCTCTCACTAGCTCATGTATTCCATCTAATTTACGCCGCAGGTCAGCCACATAGTCGACGGCTAGGATAGGAGTATCGGGAGGTGTTCCGGTTAGTGCATCTATGGGTAGTCTAATTTCTCGGCCGAAGTTGACTTTCGCCGGTGTGCAGTTTGTGCTATCATGTGTTGCAGAGCGGTATGACATTAAGAAGAGTGGGATGTATTGGTCCCAATCCCTTTGATGTTCTTCCACTACTTTGGCCAAATGATTCTCCAACGTCTGATTGAATCTTTCGACCATTCCATCTGACTGTGGGTGGTATGGTGTTGTACGAGTCTTATGTATCCCGAGTAGTTGGCAAACCTCTTGAAATAGTGAAGACTCGAAGTTTCTGCCCTGGTCAGAGTGTAACTCCAAGGGAACGCCAAATCGACAGAACACCTCGTGAACTAGCTTTTTGGCGACTGTATGAGCTTCTTGGTTGGGCACTGCAAAAGCTTCTGGCCATTTGCTGAAATAGTCTTGCATGACGATGATATACCTATTCCCTTCTTCAGTAACAGGGAATGGCCCAGCTATATCGACAGCAACTCTTTCCCATGGTGCACCAACATTGTACACTTTCAGCCGACCTCTGGCTCTCGTTTGCGGTCCCTTTACTGAGGAGCAAACTACACATTTTCTACACCAGTCCTCAACGTCTTCACGGCAATGCACCCAATAGAATCTTTTTCTCATCTTCTCCAGGGTTTTCTTTACTCCTAGATGTCCTCCGGATACTCCGTCGTGCACCTGTCGTAGCACTGACGCGACCTTATCACAGGGGACAACTATCTGTAAGGTGACCTCCTGTCCACTGGGTGATTCCCATTTCCTCTTGAGAACTCCATTATCAATTATCAGGCTGTCCCATTGAGCCCAGTAACTTTTCGCTGTTGGGCTGAGCGCTGATATCTCACTCCAAGTGGGCCTTTGGCCACGTTTCCTCCATTCGATTACTGTCTTCAGGTCACTGTCTTCCTTTTGTGCGTCTTCCAATGATTGATTGTCCCAGTCTCCGTCCAAAGCGTTCACCTGAATAATCCTTACGTTCTCTTTCTTTTCCTGTTTGGCACAATGTCGGCAAGATTCTTCGCAAGGTCGTCTAGACAAAGCATCAGCATTATTGTGTGACTTGCCTTTTCGATGTTCAGTGACAAAGTCAAATTCTTGCAGGTGCTCTATCCACCTTGCTACTTGTCCTTCTGGGTCTTTGAATTGGAGGAGCCACTGTAAGGCGGCGTGATCGGTACGAAGTGTAAACTGTCTCCCAATCAAATATTTCTTGAAGTGTTGTAAGGTCTTAACAACGGCTAGAAGTTCTCGGCGGGTAACACAGTAATTTCTTTCTGGCTTGGAAAGGCATTTGCTGAAATATGCAATCACGACCTGCCTATCTCCTTGTGTTTGAGAGAGAACTCCTCCAATACCAACATTGCTGGCATCCGTGTCTACCAAAAATCGACCTTCCCGACTAGGGTAACCTAATACAGGAGTCTCGCACAAGTGAGTTTTCAGTAGCGCAAATGCCTGTTCGCAGTCAGAGTTCCATTCAAATTGACACTTTTCCTCTGTTAAACGATGCAACGGCTTCGCTAACTCGGAGAAGTTCTTCACAAACCGACGGTAATATGCACACAGACCCAAGAAAGAGCGTACCTCAGTTTTATTACGAGGCGTAGGCCACTTCGACACGGCTTTTATTTTTTCAGGGTCTGTTCGAATTCCTTTCGCCGAAATAATGTGTCCCAAGTATCCAACCTCTTTCTGGAATAGTGTACACTTACTAGGACTGAGTTTTAAATTCGCTTCACGCAGTTTCTGAAAGACTTTCTCCAAATTGCGTAGGTGCTCTGCGAAGTTTCGTCCCATAATGATGATGTCATCCAAATAGACCAGGCATGCATCACCAAGCAACCCCACCAAGATGCGCTCCATTAGGCGCTCAAATGTAGCTGGAGCATTGCACAGTCCAAAAGGCATGACATTGAATTGCCAGAGACCGTTCCCAGGACCAGTGGTGAAAGCGGTCTTTTCTTTATCCTGCTGACAGATTTCCACCTGCCAGTATCCACTTTTAAGGTCAACTGTGGAGAACCATTTCATGCCACTTAGCAAGTCCAAAGTGTCATCTATACGTGGCAGGGGATAACTGTCCTTTTTCGTGGCATCATTCAACATCCTGTAGTCAACGCAAAACCTTGTACTGCCATCCTTTTTCTTGACTAGGACAACTGGAGATGACCAAGGGCTGGTAGACGCTTCGATAATCCGATTTTTCTCCATATCTCTTAACATTTTCGACACTTCCTGTTCTCTTGCAAAGGGGATACGACGTGGTCTCTGTCTTATCGGCTGTGTATCGCCCGTATCTATATGGTGTTTGACGAGCCCGGTCCTTCCCACGTCACTGTCGGTCTTAGAGAAGATGTCATGAAATTTATACAACAGTTGCTTAACTTTGTGACTTTCGAACTTGTTTAAATTGCCCTTACAATTTTCGAGTAGTGTCGATACATGTTCCTGCCACTGCTTATCACGTTCCTTTTCGTGCGCCTCTGTTTTTCTCAACGATGCTACATGGTCGCACACACCCACGATGCAATTCTTTTCAAGAATTATTTCTTTGTTACTAACGTTGATAATGCGCACTTTTGGTTTATCGGAAATCATCATCAGTGTCCTTGCTGTTATCCAGTCTGGGTGATCTCCAGAATCTTCAATTATAATGCAACGTTTACGGCATCCTATTGGTGATAGTCTAGTTTATCGAAACGCGCATCATGTTTGTCTATACGAGCGTCTTGCTGGCCTATGCGCGTATCTTGCTGGTCCAGACGGGTATCTTGTTGTGCTGTTTTTATTTTAAGTTCGTTGACCTCTTCTTTGGTTTTTTTTCCATTTTTCATTTAATTCTAATACCAGTTGCTGGGATTTTTCTATTTTTGCTTGAGTTGCTGCTTGGGATTGTTTTATTTGTGCCTGGGTTTCTGCCTGGGATTGTTTTATTTGTGCCTGGGTTTCTGCCTGGGATTCTGCTATACTCAGCTTTATTTGCGCCGTCAAGTGAGCCAGTAATGCCGAAAAGTCGGGTCCGCCGGCTCCGGGAGTGGTGGTGGTAGTAGGCGCACTCACATTCGTCGGTGTTACGACGGCCGCATCTTCTACGGGTGCAGGGACACCAAGTGATTCTTCCTCTTGACGCGCCAAATCCATCGCTGCTTGTCGTCGCGTGCGAACTCTTTCGTCTTCCCTTGGCGTGACCGGCATGCCGCTTCTGACACCAATTGTTACGGGCTAGGGGTACTTAAACGCCGGTTAAGGGTTACGAAGTTTATTGACAACGAAGGTACAGTCGATTATAGGCAATGACAAGTAGAACGTAGCTGATGTCGTACCGAAGTCTTCTCTTACGTCCACGAAGACCGTGTTGTAAACACACAATAATGCTACAGATGTTTCTTCACGTAGTACTTACAGTTCTCGTTATAATTGTCGCAGTAAGTCTTCTTTAAGATTGCTTCTTAACTGTCGCTGTTTTCGTATCGCTAGTCGAGTGTAGACTGACTGTGTGCCGGCGTCGCGACGCCTTATATAGCCCAGCTGATCGAACATTCCAGATTCCTCTAGACGTAATAATAATAGCACATAACTTCGAGGTCACTCGGAAGTACCTACGGTAATTCCCGGAAACGGGTTTCTAGAAATTTCGATGTCGACACTTTGTTGACAAAACTGTTGAGACCTGTACCATTCGATAGGCCGTCCTAAGTCTAGCAATGCGTTTTATTATTGTACCTAGAAAATGTCTAGATCTGGCGAAATAGGCTCAAAAGTGACACACTGCATGTCACGCGATATTGAACCTTATGCCATCGACATAAGGTCCATTCGTAACATTGCCCCCTTCTTAGTCATGCTCGTCCCGAGCATGATTTGATCCATAATAGCGAGCTAGGCGGTCTACGTGTACGACTTCAGCTTCCCTCTAGGTCCTTTCTTAATCCGGTAGGTGACATCGTTTATTCTGGTTACTATCATGTACGGACCCTCCCATTTGGCTTGGAACTTTGGACTCTTCCCTTTTCTTCTAATGGGATTATGTAACCATACCAAAGTTCCCTCTTCAAATCCGGGCACGTTAGCTTTGCGGTCGTATCGGATCTTCATCTTCTCACTGGTTTTCAGACCATTCTCTCTCACTAGCTCATGTATTCCATCTAATTTACGCCGCAGGTCGGCCACATAGTCGACGGCTAGGATAGGAGCATCGGGAGGTGTTCCGGTTAGTGCATCTATGGGTAGTCTAATTTCTCGGCCGAAGTTGACTTTCGCCGGTGTGCAGTTTGTGCTATCATGTGTTGCAGAGCGGTATGACATTAAGAAGAGTGAATGTATTGGTCCCAATCCCTTTGATGTTCTTCCACTACTTTGGCCAAATGATTCTCCAACGTCTGATTGAATCTTTCGACCATTCCATCTGACTGTGGGTGATATGGTGTTGTACGAGTCTTATGTATCCCGAGTAGTTGGCAAACCTCTTGAAATAGTGAAGACTCGAAGTTTCTACCCTGGTCAGAGTGTAACTCCAAAGGAATGCCAAATCGACAGAACACCTCGTGAACTAGCTTTTTGGCGACTGTATGAGCTTCTTGGTTAGGTACTGCAAAAGCTTCTGGCCATTTGCTGAAATAGTCTTGCATGACGATGATATACCTATTCCCTTCTTCAGTAACAGGGAATGGCCCAGCTATATCGACAGCAACTCTTTCCCATGGTGCACCAACATTGTACACTTTCAGCCGACCTCTGGCTCTCGTTTGCGGTCCCTTTACTGAGGAGCAAACTACACATTTTCTACACCAGTCCTCAACGTCTTCACGGCAATGCACCCAATAGAATCTTTTTCTCACCTTCTCCAGGGTTTTCTTTACTCCTAGATGTCCTCCGGATACTCCGTCGTGCACCTGTCGTAGCACTGACGCGACTTTATCACAGGGGACAACTATCTGTAAGGTGACCTCCTGTCCACTGGGTGATTCCCATTTCCTCTTGAGAACTCCATTATCAATTATCAGGCTGTCCCATTGAGCCCAGTAACTTTTCGCTGTTGGGCTGAGCGCTGATATCTCACTCCAAGTGGGCCTTTGGCCACGTTTCTTCCATTCGATTACTGTCTTCAAGTCACTATCTTCCTTTTGTGCGTCTTCCAATGATTGATTGTCCCAGTCTTCCGTCCAAAGCGTTCACCTGGATAATCCTTACGTTCTCTTTCTTTTCCTGTTTGGCACAATGTCGGCAAGATTCTTCGCAAGGTCGTCTAGACAAAGCATCAGCATTATTGTGTGACTTGCCTTTTCGATGTTCAGTGACAAAGTCAAATTCTTGCAGGTGCTCTATCCACCTTGCTACTTGTCCTTCTGGGTCTTTGAATTGGAGGAGCCACTGTAAGGCGGCGTGATCGGTACGAAGTGTAAACTGTCTCCCAATCAAATATTTCTTGAAGTGTTGTAAGGTCTTAACAACGGCTAGAAGTTCTCGGCGGGTAACACAGTAATTTCTTTCTGGCTTGGAAAGGCATTTGCTGAAATATGCAATCACGACCTGCCTATCTCCTTGTGTTTGAGAGAGAACTCCTCCAATACCAACATTGCTGGCATCCGTGTCTACCAAAAATCGACCTTCCCGACTAGGGTAACCTAATACAGGAGTCTCACACAAGTGAGTTTTCAGTAGCGCAAATGCCTGTTCGCAGTCAGAGTTCCATTCAAATTGACACTTTTCCTCTGTTAAACGATGCAACGGCTTCGCTAACTCGGAGAAGTTCTTCACAAACCGACGGTAATATGCACACAGACCCAAGAAAGAGCGTACCTCAGTTTTATTACGAGGCGTAGGCCACTTCGACACGGCTTTTATTTTTTCAGGGTCTGTTCGAATTCCTTGCGCCGAAATAATGTGTCCCAAGTATCCAACCTCTTTCTGGAATAGTGTACACTTACTAGGACTGAGTTTTAAATTCTTCACGCAGTTTCTGAAAGACTTTCTCCAAATTGCGTAGGTGCTCTGCGAAGTTTCGTCCCATAATGATGATGTCATCCAAATAGACCAGGCATGCATCACCAAGCAACCCCACCAAGATGCGCTCCATTAGGCGCTCAAATGTAGCTGGAGCATTGCACAGTCCAAAAGGCATGACATTGAATTGCCAGAGACCGTTCCCAGGACCAGTGGTGAAAGCGGTCTTTTCTTTATCCTGCTGACAGATTTCCACCTGCCAGTATCCACTTTTAAGGTCAACTGTGGAGAACCATTTCATGCCACTTAGCAAGTCCAAAGTGTCATCTATACGTGGCAGGGGATAACTGTCCTTTTCGTGGCATCATTCAACATCCTGTAGTCAACGCAAAACCTTGTACTGCCATCCTTTTTCTTGACTAGGACAACTGGAGATGACCAAGGGCTGGTAGACGCTTCGATAATCCGATTTTTCTCCATATCTCTTAACATTTTCGACACTTCCTGTTCTCTTGCAAAGGGGATACGACGTGGTCTCTGTCTTATCGGCTGTGTATCGCCCGTATCTATATGGTGTTTGACGAGCCCGGTCCTTCCCACGTCACTGTCGGTCTTAGAGAAGATGTCATGAAATTTATACAACAGTTGCTTAACTTTGTGACTTTCGAACTTGTTTAAATTGCCCTTACAATTTTCGAGTAGTGTCGATACATGTTCCTGCCACTGCTTATCACGTTCCTTTTCGTGCGCCTCTGTTTTTCTCAACGATGCTACATGGTCGCACACACCCACGATGCAATTCTTTTCAAGAATTATTTCTTTGTTACTAACGTTGATAATGCGCACTTTTGGTTTATCGGAAATCATCATCAGTGTCCTTGCTGTTATCCAGTCTGGGTGATCTCCAGAATCTTCAATTATAATGCAACGTTTACGGCATCCTATTGGTGATAGTCTAGTTTATCGAAACGCGCATCATGTTTGTCTATACGAGCGTCTTGCTGGCCTATGCGCGTATCTTGCTGGTCCAGACGGGTATCTTGTTGTGCTGTTTTTCTTTTAAGTTCGTTGACCTCTTCTTTGGTTTTTTTCCATTTTTCATTTAATTCTAATACCAGTTGCTGGGATTTTTCTATTTTTGCTTGAGTTGCTGCTTGGGATTGTTTTATTTGTGCCTGGGTTTCTGCCTGGGATTGTTTTATTTGTGCCTGGGTTTCTGCCTGGGATTCTGCTATACTCAGCTTTATTTGCGCCGTCAAGTGAGCCAGTAATGCCGAAAAGTCGGGTCCGCCGGCTCCGGGAGTGGTGGTGGTAGTAGGCGCACTCACATTCGTCGGTGTTACGACGGCCGCATCTTCTACGGGTGCAGGGACACCAAGTGATTCTTCCTCTTGACGCGCCAAATCCATCGCTGCTTGTCGTCGCGTGCGAACTCTTTCGTCTTCCCTTGGCGTGACCGGCATGCCGCTTCTGACACCAATTGTTACGGGCTAGGGGTACTTAAACGCCGGTTAAGGGTTACGAAGTTTATTGACAACGAAGGTACAGTCGATTGTAGGCAATGACAAGTAGAACGTAGCTGATGTCGTACCGAAGTCTTCTCTTACGTCCACGAAGTCCGTGTTGTAAACACACAATAACGCTACAGATGTTTCTTCACGTAGTACTTACAGTTCTCGTTATAATTGTCGCAGTAGGTCTTCTTTAAGATTGCTTCTTAACTGTCGCTGTTTTCGTATCGCTAGTCGAGTGTAGACTGACTGTGTGCCGGCGTCGCGACGCCTTATATAGCCCAGCTGATCGAACATTCCAGATTCCTCTAGACGTAATAATAATAGCACATAACTTCGAGGTCACTTGGAAGTACCTACGGTAATTCCCGGAAACGGGTTTCTAGAAATTTCGATGTCGACACTTTGTTGACAAAACTGTTGAGACCTGTACCATTCGATAGGCCGTCCTAAGTCTAGCAATGCGTTTTATTATTGTACCTAGAAAATGTCTAGATCTGGCGAAATAGGGCTCAAAAGTGACACACTGCATGTCACGCGATATTGAACCTTATGCCATCGACATAAGGTCCATTCGTAACAATATACTCAGAATATAATATTCACTGCTGTTCTTATTCTTGTTCTCAGCCTATAGAGGTCCTCCGCTATGGCTATCATTCCATTGGGGGGGTTTGCCATAATCCCCACGCTTGGCAGGCAGGTTGGGGATCGCAGTAATTTGATATTCCACAGGAGAAACGCTGCTGCCCGCTTCCCCGATGAGAGTACCCTTAGTCGCCTCTTACGACACCCACGGGAGGATATGGGATGGTACTATTCCAAGACCGGTACTCACTGTATAATCATCGTATTATGTACTCACTATCCTTGGTAAAATATCGCTCTTAGCGATAAGACCGCCCATGGTGTCACCCTTTACAAAATCTTCATATTTATTTTAAATAATTTATACATATATATTTATACATAATAAAGAGTATTCTATTCTGTTATATCTATATACAGATCTTTGAAGATACATACCTAAGACTCACTAACCAGATTCACTAACCTTCATTCTGCCTATATCTGTCGCTTATCTGTATCCGTTCTGTTTCGCTTAGGTATATGTTTCTCCAATATACCTTAGGGATAGGGTTGCCAACTATACTGTTTTAAATAGTATTATACTGTTTTTCACTAAATGATACTTTATACTGTTTAACAAAAATAAAGTATACAAAATACTGCTTTCAACATCAAAATCCAGACACATTAATATATGTGCAGCGCAGCCACAAACAAGTCACACTCGAGTTTCTGAACGAATCTGTAAATTAGTAACTTATGCGGTACTGTTCAGTTTCTCTAAAATATTGTTTAATAATCTTCATAGACCTGAATATACTTTATTTCTTGTAAAGAAAGTTGGCACTTGGCAACCCTACTTAGGGAGGACCCCTTAGGGGGGGACCTTTTATCAGGTTGATAGACGCGATAGTTTAGAAGTAGGTATAGAGATTATTACAATGACACGTGAATTAGATTATAAGAAAGAGTAGTGGTTTCATTGTGTAAATGTGTATCGTAAGTCATCATCATCATCTCAGCGTTAATCCCAGTCGCATCCACCACCACTCCGTTCTGTCCTAACTGCTGATTTTGGCTAAACTTCGATATTTTCCGTGAAGCGACTGCCGTCTGACCTCCACAACCTGAAGGCGATATCTAAGCATTGCAGTTAGACCTATTGCTAGACTTTTGAGGGCTCCAACCAACCCGTAACGACTGTCATTAGATGTGTTGCTTTCCGAGGCACGACCAGACCAGTACAAATATTCATATTCACGCATACAAATATTTGCACTGTGCGGGGATCGAACCCGCGCCTCCTTGCGCAACGGTCGCGTTCACTACCGCTACGCCACGGAGGCTGTCATTGTGTATCGTAAGTACTTCATAATATTTAGAACTAGTTGCGCCCCGCAGATTCACCGGCAGGTTCGAGAGAATATTGATATAAGAAGTATCCTATGTATTATTCCTTCCTGGTTATAAGCTATATGTGTGCCAAATTTCATCCAAATCCGTGAAGCAGTTTTTGCGGAAAAGAGAAACAAACATCCATACCTACCAACTCTTAAACTTTCGCATTGATACTTATACATCATCTCAGCCGAAAGACGCCCACCGCTGGACATAGGCCTCCTCCAAGGGTCTTCACGACGACCGGTCCAGCGCCCCCGCATCTAGCGGCTTCCCACGACCCTCACCGGTCGTCGGTCCACCTTGTCGCGGGCCTAACCACGCTGCGTCTTCCGGTGCGTGGTTGCCACTCGAGAACCTCTTCGGCCCCGTCGGGCATTACGGGATCCTACGGGCAATGTGCCCGGCCCACTGCCATTTAAGTGTTGCAATTCTTCGGGCTATGTCAGTTACTCTAGTTCTTCTGCGGATCTCCTCATTTCTGATTTGATCACGCAGTGAAACCCCAAGCATTTTTTATTTATACAGTTTATTACTTTACATTTATATCTATGTAATGGGTATTTCTAGTTAGCAATAAGGTTCATTTCTCTACAAAATTTCTCGTCTGAAGTAGGTATCCTATTTTTTTTTTTTAAATACTTATAAACTAGTGCTTGACTGCAATCCCGCCTGATGGTAAGCAGTGATGCAATCGTTGATGGTAAAGCGCACTAGCTTATTAAGCCTATTCACTCAAAAAAATTCAGTGAATAGGAAGGAAGACGGCAGTTGAGCGAGGTGATGCAATGTTTAACCCAACAACACGACCAACGATGCTGCGCCAGAGGATGATCTGGAGACCCTCCACGACCAAACTCCCGACACAACAACATTAGGCACATCGTACCCGGCACACATCGCAACACAACTGCTCAGACCCGTCCACCGTACGGCTTCACCAGACATCATGCCGGAACACGACGAATCGCTTGGCGGCAAGACTTTGTCTGATGGGTGGTAACTTATGCCGGCGGCTGATGTTGTTGCCTACCACCGAGTATACACCGAGTATTTTCTTGGGAACAAACGACACGCGCCATTTGCAGTAGGTAAGTACCAAATCTAGTATTTTTCTGCACCTCCTTTATTCCTATGATTATCACGTTCCATTTAGACCGTTGAAATTGGAGACCGTTCATTTTCCTCGTGGAACTACGAGAAAATATGCAGCTGACGATATATTTCTTTTAGCCTAAGTACGTGAACACTAGGTTGAAACCTTAGAACTGTTTTAATATAGCTTTACAATACATAAGCTATGTCTACAACAGTGTTATATGTACAACTGTTTAGTAGACTTAATCTGTGGTAAGTTCATTTTTTATTTTATTAAGGCATCTCGTAGCTGACCTTGAGAGGTCGTGACTACTTAACCGGACTATCCTGTGGCCTGCCTTAAATGAATTTTAACCCTCCAGTCAAGGACATCTAAAAACTAAGCGATAACACGCTAAGGGCACCACCTGTGGGGTGCGAAGCTCAGCTTAAGGCGTCGCTGGAGAGAACAGCAAACGACGGCTGGATCGAAATTTTTATTGTTAGTTCGGTTTGATGAACGCGCAGTTTCCTAGTACTAGATTTGAGAAGAAACGGCCGAAACAGACTCAGAGGTCATAGTCGAGAATTTATATTTACTGGCTCAGCTGCGGCGCGGGCTGGCCTTCATCGGATAAGGGTAGTAAGTTCAGGTATATTTCAGAAGTTTGTATTGATAACAAAATACGTGTGCTACGTACACACGCACACACGCACTCACGTAAATATATACATACACATGCACTCCTCCCATATCTAGCTACTTAATTATTTTTCATTTTCTTTTGTCTATTCATATGCTTCATCTCTTTCATTATCCAGACAGCACATAAGGGAAGAGCGAGACAGATGTGACACAACTACTATTGTTACTGGAGCTGCCTCAATTTATGTATGATGTTATGTTTGATATGAAAGGCCCAGTGCGGGTTGGTAGATGTCACATGTCTTTTTGCCTCTAGGTCTTTTGTTTTTTCCTCACTATTGTCACAGACTTTCGGGCTTATGACGACCCGTAACGACTGCCATAGATCTACGATTGACACCTGGGATCAACTGTTTACCGTGCTTTCCAAGGCTTGAAGGAATGTTAATAATGTATCAAGATGGTCACCCATCCTCGGCAAGCTTAGCTTAACCTTTGTTCGACCTATACGACTGTTATTTGTATTACTTAACCAATAGTTCCTACAGTTAAACACGTGATTACCTTAACGTGTGTTAGTCATACTATAATACATTCATTGTCTGACCAATTAAACTAAAATAGTTTTACAAATACAATACCAGTATCCGTTGTAATAGAACTCAGTATAAGTCAGTCAAAGTCCGAGCCGTGTATCATATTCCTCAGTTTTGTTTACGTTTGCCAGAAACGTTGCACCTTATGCAACAGAGTGCATTCCATTCGTGGCGAACACATTGCTTCTAAGAATTGGTACAAGTTCGTATAATGAAGAAATCGATGGTGTATTGTTTTGACAGATTCTTATGTAACCACGTAACATAACATTACGCCTGTAAGCACCTAATGGGTAGGTACAGCGAACCTATAGTAAAGCGACGACAGCAGTTCAATCTACCATCTACAAACATGGCGACTAAAAATACGCCAGTTTACGTCAGGAGCGCTAGTAATTTGACAGGTCTAAACAACTGACATTTTATCTTCTGTCCTTTTCTTAATGAAACAGAAAGAAAAACATGCAATGAACTTTTCTTTTCTTTTTTCTTTCTTTCTCTTATGGCTTCGCACGGTTTGTGCATTTAGCCAATGTCACGTAATGAATTATTCATGTCGAAAAAGACGGCCGCGCGGACCGAACACGGAGCAAGATTTGGTTCAAAGCCATGATGTGGCCACTATGCTACAATATTTCACTGTTCTTTATGAATTATTCACTGAATGCACTTTTTACTACATAAATCACGCGTTTTTATTTAGTAAACGACGCTATAAATAATTTAAAAGTCCAATGAAAAATGAGCGTGGCACTCATCTTAGCTTCCCGCCAAAACTCCATGTCAACTTCCTGCAATGAACTTAAATTTAATTTAGTTTGCGAATAAGGAAATCGGGGCCATTGGCGCCATAAGCACCACTACACCATAACTTTTTGCTCCATAGTCCTTCGTCATTCACTAGACGGTGAACAGGAAGTCAGGAACACGTTATCTGTCCAAAGACAATGTCATTCTAACAATGTAAATAAAGACGGGTAGTATGAGCAATCGTCTGTCGGTGCTCCTTGCGACATTCCTGAGCGATTGAAGTGCCACTATCGGTCGTTTCCAGGAATAAGTGTGCCTATCGACATTTAAAGCCGTTAATACTTCTTAAAAGACTTGGGTATTATAAATAAAGAGGTTAATTATATTCGACGATATCTTTTGACATAGTTTAATTTGCTTTTTGCCGTTTTTAGTTTTGGTAGAGTAAATACTGGAATTATTACAGTGACGTCACGGTTGATAAATCTATATCTATACTAATATATAACGCTGAAGAGTTTGTTTGTATGTTTGTTCGTCCCAATCTCGGGAACTAATGGTCCGATTTGCAAAATTCTTTTGGCGTTGAATAGCCCATTAATCCAGGAAGCACAACATCACGCTGCGACCAATAGGAGCGGAGCATAACTAACTCCACGGGAACGAAGTCGCTGGCGACCGCTAGTCAGGTATAATTTATCAAGAACCTTCTGAAAGATTTAACCCATAAGGGCACTCGACATTAATTACTGATCGTATCTCGTTCTGTCCATGATTTAGTGATCTGGTGTCTTTTTGATAAATCACGTAAACTATTGTAAACATTTTCATTTTCAATGTCTGGACTTGAAAAAAGACTGATTCCTGAGTTTTTTCGGCTATTTCTTCTCAGAGGTAGTCAGTTAGGAAATGCCGGCTCAATCTAGTTTAAAAAAAAATATGACGTGTAAAAGTGATCAGTGATCCTACTTGCTTAATAAACGATTTCATTTCATAAATCGGGTATAATTTTTCAAGAACCTTCTGAAAGAGGATAGGTTATCCATAAGGGCACGCGACATTAATTAGTGATCATATCTCGTTTTGTTCATGGCTAGTTATCGTATTAATCGGTGATAAGTATATCAAGTATCATACCGCTGAAATTTAGACAAAATTTTCTATATTAGGGTTTTATTTGCCAACTGAGGTTTTTACAAAGGACGTACTCTTTAAAATCAAGGTTGGCAAATAAATAAGTACGGTAACTGGTCATCCCACAATAAAATGCGCAAGGTTTGCCGTGCTTCCGGCATCCAGGGGATTCCTGCGATCTTAACCAGGTCATCTGTCCACTTTGTCTCCAGAACCTTATCCGCCATCTTTTCTGTCAGCAATAGAAGCTGCCCATTGCCAGTAAGTTTGTCAGTTTCTCGGGATCTGCCAAAGAACTTGCTGCTTCTCCATATTAATGATAACTATACATCATTCGCATTAAGAAGAAACCTTTTTTACTGTATGTTCAACCGATTTTAACATCTATTCCGTAGGCATAAGGATAACATTAAAAGCAAAAACGTCGTTAAAGAAGCAACCATTTACTGCAGCCGAGATTTGTCATTCCAAAAACGCAATAAAAGTCAAAATCGGCTTGACGGACAGTAAAATGAGTTTTCTTAAATGTCTAATGTATTGTGTGACTTTAAGTCTGTGCTAAATATACGTTAGTACTTTCTTTCTTTCTAAATGATATTTTTTCAAATAAAAACAGTATGAAAGACATTTTAATCTTTTAATCTCACCCGTAGGGTAGATAATAAACCTATCTATGGATGGGATTAAAATGTTACAGTTGCGGATGAAAAATGACGCATCTATTTATCTAACAAATGTAATAAAAGAGTCATTAACCTCTGTGTCGAATACCTACATACATACCATTCATTAACACAGGTAATTTAACAATGAACGAATTAAATGTCCTCATAAATAACTATGAGGAAAAATTCATCTGTAAAAGGATGACGAAAATTATACCTACAGAGGGGTCAAGTTAGGTCAACGCCTAACATGACCTCTGCATATAATTTTTAGTCATTTAATCCAATTAATACCATAAATGCGAAAGTTTGTGAGGATTAATGGATGAAGTAGTGGTGGCCTAGTGGTTAAAACACCAGCCTCTCAAGCATGAGGGTGCGGGTTCGATTCGAAGTCAGGCAAGTACCAATGTAACTTTTCTAAAGTTATATGTACTTTCTAAGTATATCTTGGACACCAATGACTAATTACAAGGTGAAAGAAAACATCTTACCGAACAATTAAGGCTTCTGTCAGAGCGTTTAAAACGAAGAACACCTTACTGTCAATATAGTTGTCGTCAGATGAAAGGCTATAGAGGTGTTTAAAGTACTTGGTTATTGTAATTATTTTACTGTAGAATCATGATAGTTACTTCATTAGCGTCGAGCTTCCCCTAATTTCGTCGTTAAATCTTCAGTCACATATAAACAGCCAGCGCTTTTTTTATGTGACTGGACCTACTAATACCTTATAAACTTCAAGGTCCCTCCTTTGTACAAACAGCAGAGGTCCTTGGTCAACACAACATCAGTCTTTGTACTGATATGGAGTAAGTCTGATGTAGCAATGATGCCCATTCATGGGTTAACTTGCTCCTTTGTGATGTAGGCATGTTTATTTATAGCTTTCTGATTGATTTAGTAGATGAGGTCAACACTTGTAAAGGAGTTAAGGACCATTTGACGGTAGCGAGACTTCCTCAATGGAAAACATTCCATTCCTACGTCTACGTTGTAAAGCATAATTGGCTTGTATTGTTAAACTTTATCCACTCCCACGCACTGAGACAACCACCGTGGAGTGGACCGAAATCTGCCACGAGGCCTCAGAGCGGTTCGGACAGGGTTGTCAGACACGCCCTTCCGCTCCGCCCAGAGCGGGAGAAGTCATTTGATGATTTCCCATCCCAACAAAAAAAAAAGGCCTCAGAGCGGTTGCTAGGACACGCTGCAGAATGATTGCATAATACACTATTAGAAGCACTGGGTTTAATTTTGACATTTCAGCAACATTCATTGCGTTGTTTACGTTGTTGAGCAAATACATTTTTCGAACATTTGGAGCAATGGATTAGGGATATGCTTTAAAATGATTCACATTGAATCAAAATGATTGAGTCATCTACATAAAATGGTTAACAAATCTTCTCTGGTGTCAGTAACACTTATTCTATTGATCCTTTTAAGACTCGACAAATTATTCTATGAGATTATATAAGATGGCCCGATTATAGTAGGCCAACAAACCACATCTATGTTCAATGATCATTTATAGTTAAGCTCCCAACAGATTTCTTTTTTTTTTTCTAAAATTTAATTTTCTTTCTAAAGTTGGCCAACACTAGGAATTTCTTTTGTATCGTGGGTACGTTTACAAACATATAAAGTCATATACCCAAACAGCCAGACCCGGAACAACTAATTGTAGGTCATACAAATATTTGTTCCGTTCGGGAATCGAACCCGCGACACGCAGCGCAGCAGTCGATAGCTCAGCCACTGCGTCCATCCCGTAAATCGTTTCGTCGTGGCTTCTAAACTATAGTGACTAAACATAGCATTTAAAGGGAAACTTCTGATAAACTAGTTTGCATCATAAAAGTGGACGCGACGTGCGGCATCGCAGTTCTAAGTCCAGCGGTGGATCATGGATGTCTTTCGGCCGAAACGATGATATAAAAGTCGATCTTCTGGCACACGTGTAAACATGAAAACAAAGTAAATAATACCCACGTGTTAATTACAAATATTTTTATTAGGACGACACGCCACGGAAGGCACGTCCGTCTAAGAGATTGTTCGTTCGTGCACACCAAATTAGATTTCTCTATCGTCTGGACTTTAATGAAACTCCGAATAAACGTGATATCTTTTCTACGTGTGATATAAGATAGTTGTAATTACGTGAATCGGATACTATAAGTTATTTGTAGGCAAGCGTGCATTAAGCCCGGTATCCGCCAAAACGAGAGGCGTGGAGACGAAACAAAGTATGCTGCGAATCTGACAGGTTATTTCTAACAAAACGGCCTCTCCGTTTTAGTGGAAATAACCCGTCAGCTTCGCAGCACTGCTTTCGGGAGGCTACGTAGAACCTACTCGTCCGAAATACCGCAGTGACTCAAGACAAAAGTCTTCGACCAATGTGTGTTGCCAGTGATGACTTATGGAACTGAGACGTGGTCGCTAACAAAGGGCAATGGAGAGGGCTGTGCTTGGGGTTTCACTGCGTGATCAAATCAGGAATGAGGAGATCCGCAGAAGAACGAGAGTGACCGACTTAGCCCGAAGAATTGCAACACTAAAGTGGCAGTGGCACGGGCACATTGTCCGTAGGACCAATGCCCGATGGGGCCAACGGGTTCTCGAGTGGCAACCACGCACCGGAAGACGCAGCGTAGGTAGGCCCCCGACAAGGTGGACTGACGGTCTGGTGATGGTCGCGGGAAACTGCTGGATGCGGGAGACGCAGAACTGGTCGTCGTTGAGATCCTTGGGGGAGACCTATGTCCAGCAGTGGACGTCTGTCGGCTGAAATGTGGAGAGGAATGAAGACGAAAGGAGACATGCACCAAACCGGAGAGGAGATGTGAGCTGCGTTTCGTGTTTGGGGCGGGTAGAAGGCAGTGGAGTGAGTGCCCCACCCGTCCGCGCGACTAAAATCTCTCCGCTCTGACGCGCCGCTTGCTTGATATAAATATAAGTTTTCCCCTCTTCTCTCCGCTTGATAGATATAACGAAACCGGATTGGTTTATTGAAACTCATCTCCGCTAGTCTTCTCTCCGTTTTGGTGGATACCGGCCCTTAACGTCAACCACATCTTTGCTTACCCATCTGACCTTACCAGCAGGGTAATTGCTTAAAATACTAACATTAGCGACGGCTTTCATTTGGACAGTCTAACAAAATTAATTGCGTTACTTACGAATACGAATAATTTTTACACATAAAGCAATGAATTGATAATATCCTTCAAAATCATTCAGACTATGATTAATCGTGTTTTATGGCCATTATGATGCTAGTGAGATACTGGTAAAAGCATCGAGGATATCCCCGCCCGCCGTCCCACGACCATCACCAGGTCGTCCGTCCACCTTGTCGGGGGCCTACCCACGCTGAGTCTTCCGGTGCATGATCGCCACTCGAGAACCCGTCGGCCCCATCGGGCATCGGTCCTACGGGCAATGTGGCCGGCCCACTGCCACATAAGTGTTGCAATTCTTCGGGCTCGTTGCCCCACACTAGTAAGTAACTTACTGTAGGTAGGTACAAGAAAATGCAGCGCAAGACCGGTCCTTGTGGAAAGCCTTAGGGGAGGCCTTTGTCCAGCAGTGGATCCCTACGTATAGGCTGAAGCAGGAGGTACTTGAAGAAAAAAACTACGAACTAAGACTAAGATCTTAGAGGTGCATTCTTGAAGAAAATTCCGCCTGATATATTTAATATTAAAGAATCCTACATAAAAATAAGATCAATCAAAAGACAGATAATCATCAAAAAGCGATCACTTCCTCATTACAATATAATTTACATCACAACAAAAGCTGTTCAGGACCGGCATTATTGCAGGTCAAGTGGAATACATAACCGTTTGGAAAACGCCCAAGTCATTCATTGTATTCGAGTACAAGTGTGTATTAATACATCTGCCTAACTTTTCCCACTTATGTTTGGGTCAGCTTTCAATCTTACCAAACGAAGCTGAACAGCACCCTAATTACGTAACACATAATTATTCACAATTTGAATCATTTTTAAACATATAGCTTATCCATTGCTCCATATGATCGAAAAATGTGTTTCCTCAACAAAGTAAGAACGCAATGTATGTTGTTGAATTGTAAAAATAAAATGCATTACTACTGACAGTTTGTTACATAATTACCCTGCAATATTTTACAACAAGAGTTTGAATTATTAGTCCACAAATGCGCCAATAGATGGCGTAGTGTGATCCGTTTACAATCCTGGGTCGCGGTGTCAAGAGTCTGTACAATCTGTCAAATTTCGTTATTAGATTTTCAACTTTATCGCTAAAGCATTAAGGCTCGAGGTTGATTGGAGATATTTGACAGTTTCGGGTACCTTGACCTGCTGTCGTCCGTACAGTGAGGAGGAAAAATATATGGTATATGCATTCATAAAATATTAAACTAAGGTAGATATGTCACTAGCGCACTAAAAATGAAGCGTACAAAAGGAAGTAAGTCCTGTATCTCGCTTTAGTCACTCTCGATACACTCGTAAAAACAAACGACAAACACTAACAGCGCAAACGACAAACACTAGCCATCTTTTTCTTCTCTATGCTTTAGATTGCGCCCCATCTCACTCACACTGTACCAATGTATGCCGAATAAAAATATGCATGTGTGCTGCTGCTGTGTTCGGCACATTTTTTTTGGTCAGTTTGTTAGAATATATCGTATCAGTTTAATTTTTTATCAATGGGTATATGTATATGTATTCATAATATTATTTCGAGTAATGTTTTGTTGGCATTAAAATGATAACATTACTCATATATAAACACCTAAGTCATATAACTCATATACCTACTGTTGAGTACAAAATGATAAAAATCATGATTATTACCTAAGCTGTTCTTGGCAAAAAAAAACTTTTAGTCACTGCTCACAAAAACACATTTATACATATTTATAACATGCAGAGTCATCGTAGTTGGTGTACCCGTAGGTATACCTACATTTAGCCAGTTATGCTAACTTTATTGGCATTATCCAGGCGCAGAATTTGACCCTGGGCAGTGGCCAACTTCGCTTAACTTCTGTTTTTTTTTCTTAAGGAATCTTCAGTCACTACTGAAGATTCCTTAAGAAAAAAAAAACCCTATACTGCTTTGTCCATCCTGGGAATCGGGACCAGGACCTCAGCCAGCAGTTCCTCTTGAGCACACTTGCTCCTTAGGGCAGTACTTTCTAATCAATTTGTTACATCGTTGATTAGATTTATTGTATGTAGCTGTAGGTAGGTAAATATTTTAAGACACATGTAGTCTTAACTTTCTGCTAACCTGTGATTCTACTTACTGTATTATCTGTAGGGTAATTACGTAACACACTATGAGTAGCAATGGGTTTCATTTTGACAGTTCAATAACATTTATTACGTAATTTACATTGTTCAGCAGACACATTTTTCGAACACATGGAGATTTTCAAATGAAAATATTTAGACTTTTGGACAATAAATATTTTCTATTTATAAAAACGTTACAAACACAATAAGGTTCTGAGCAGTTGACCTTTTCAGTAATGTATGTAGACTATTTGAATAATAAAGCATGCGTAGACGTAAAATCTAGTGCATCACCTACGCTATGCAAATGGGTTTTGCGAATTGAACTTTGCAAGACTCACAGTATGCTTCTGTAAACATCTCGCTGTCAAAGTTAGGTGAATATTGAGGTTACACTGAGCTGTCAATATTGTCAATTGTTAACATTAATTGGAATGACAACTCACTCCACTCGAGTTTTCAATGTGAGTTTTTCTTTTTTATAAATTACTAGCTGCGGCCAGCGACTTCGTTCGCGTGGAGGTAGTTATGCTCCGCTCCTATTGGTCGCAGCGTGATGTAATATAGCCTAAAGCCTTCCTGGTTTAATGGGCTATCCATCCCAAAAAAAATTTCAAAGCTGCTCCTGAGATTAGCGCGTTCAAACAAACAAACAAACTCTTCAGCTTTATACATATATTAGTAATAGACAAACTAGTGCTTGACTGCAATCCCGTCTGATGGTGAGCAGTGATGCAATCGTTGATGGTAAAGCGCACTAGTTTAATAAGAGCCTATTCACTCTAGCCTTGAAGACATTTAAATTGTAGTCCGACAGAAACACCGCTGCCAGTGCTTTAGTTGGCAAGAAGTGGCGGAACAAACTCCCCAGTACCTACTATGATACTTTTATCTCGATAATAATTACGATCTCATGGGATAATTTTCGACGCCGCGGGCATAGAATAAAGAGAGGAAGTACGTTATCTTCATACAAACGGACCGCGCGCGGCTTGTATGTGTGCGCCATAGTATCTATGCGTCGCCGCACGCACACCTAAACACAATATTAGAGTGCCTATGACTGCGCTAGTCGCGGCTAGCACGGAACGAGGTTCGCGCGTCACGGCTTTTCGGCACATTATACTCTGTTTTTTAATCTCGTAGACTAAATTGACACATGCAAATGTCAAATTTACATTATTAATTTTGTATTATTACGTTTTTAATAAGTACCTACACATTATTTCAGGATAACTTATTGTAAAAAAACGATACTTGATTTTACGAACGCTAAGTTTCGGCTCTATTTAAGAATTGCAATAAACTGCCAACACTCTTAATATCAGTTTAGTCTACGAGATTAAAAAACAGAGTATAGCTTTTAAAAAATGATCACATAAACTGCAAAGTTGGTATGTCTATTTATGAACAAATAGAAGACTTATATTTTTCAAATTATATTTCTAAAAGTTATTTACAAGGATACGGATATATTACACATTAAAGTTTAATAACAACGCGTTTCGTAATAGTCGAAACCGAAGAAAGTAGGTATTTTTCTGTAGCTAATTTGTAATTTTGTATTAAATGTGTGATTCAATAGATGTTATGTTTGTATTATTTATATTTGTATTAATTAAAAATAAAAATAAATATGGTTCTTTATGTGCTGTGTGTGCTTTGTGTGTGTGTGTGTGTGTGTGTGTGTTTGTGTGTTATGGTGCAGCTGAGTCCCTCGCTCTCTGCACTGCGTAAACTTTTGAGCGTGTGTGAATCCTACGCGGAGGCCCATGGACTTAGATATAATCCGAGGAAGAGTGTTTACATGGTCTTTAAAGCGGGGGCTAAAAGCTACTCAACTGTGCCTCCGGTCACTCTTTGTGGGTCACTGTTGACCAAGGTGGATCAGTTCAAGTATCTGGGTCACTGGGTCACCGAGGATTTATCTGATATTGCGGATATTGAGAGGGAGCGTAGGGCGTTGTCGGTCCGCTGCAACATGTTGGCTCGCAGGTTTGCGCGTTGTTCTACACAGGTGAAGGTAACCCTATTTAAGGCATACTGCCAGACCTTCTACACGTGTAGCCTGTGGACCAACTTCACTCAGCGGGCGTACAACGCTCTGCGTGTTCAGTACAACAACGCGTTTAGGATTCTGTTGGGGCTGCCACGGTATTGTAGCGCGTCATCGATGTTTGCCGATGCTAGAACCGAGGATTTCCACGGTATTATAAGAAGACGGAGTGCGTCGCTTCTGCGCCGTACCCGTGGCGGTTCGAATGGGCTCCTGAGGGTGTTGTCCGAGCGGTGGGACTCGCCTTTTTTAAGGAGGTGGCTGCAGTTGCATGCTAGCCCCTGCGATTATCATTTAATGTAATTTTATTAATGTGGCTTTAGTTTTTAATTATTATCTATTGTTATTTAAATTTTGATTTGTGATTATTTTTGTTTTCTGATTTTTATTTTTCTGATTTTGATTGTTATTAATTTCAATTTATCTCATTTTATGTAATTTATGGACCTGTGTCTGAGAATAAATGATTATTATTATTATTATTAAAACTAAAAATAAAAATTACAAAAAAAAATCTGACTAGTATATGTAAACTAAATACTAAGCAAATAATTTAAACATAAGCTCTTAGTCTATAAATATTTGTTAGCGGTTTGGGCGACAACCGTAACCGACGAAGCGCGGACAGTTGTCAACCCTAAGACAGTAGGCAATTAAATCGCGGATTGGGTCGCAGATAACCTACTTCCTCTCTTTATTCTATGCCGCGGGTATCTATCACTTAAGTGGCAGTGGGCAGGGCACATTGCTCATACAACATTGCTCGTAGAACCGATGGCCGATGGGGCAGCAAGGTTCTGGAGTGGCGGCCACGTACTGGAAGACGCAGCGTAGGGAGACCCCCAACAAGGTGGACCGATGACCTGGTGAAGGTCGCGGGAAGCCGATGGATGCGGGCAGCACAAGACCGGTCATCGTGGAAAGCCTTGGGGGAGGCCTTTGTCCAGCAGTGGACATCTATAGGCTGAGGAAGGAAAAAAAAGGGTATCTAGCAGTCATCATCATCATCATCATCATCAACCTTTTATCGTCCCACTGTTGGGCGCAAGTCTCCTCTCATTCAGAAAAGGATTGAGCGTAATCACCACGCTTGCTCAATGCAGGTTGGCGATTTCAGACTTATAAAGTCCAGGTTTCCTCAAGATGTTTTCCTTCACCTTCAGTCATTGGTGTCCAAGAAATACTTAGAAAGTACATATAACTTTAGAAAAGTGATATTGGTACTTGCCTGGCCTGGAACCGAACCCGCACACTCATACTTGAGAGGCTGGTGTTTTAACCACTAGGCCACCACGACCTCCACCGTATTCGTATCTAGCAGTATCACTAATGAATTAAAACAATTTAAAGTATCAACAAATACATATTGTCATTGGTCCCTAGAGTTACAGAACGGTAGTGTCTTAATCCATGGATAACCTTAATTTCTTTTTAAATATTTTCATAATTAATGTTAATATTTTGTGTTCTCGTACGCCACTTCCTGACATCTGTTTATTCTTGAGTCGTGACACCTAATTTTTGTTCCATCCATACTAATATTATAAATGCGAAAGTAACTCTGTCTGTCTGTCTGTCGGTCTGTCTGTCTGTCTGTCTGTTACGCTTTCCCGGTTAAACCTCTCAACCGATTTTGATGAAATTTGGCACAGACAATCTTTGGACCCTGAGAAAGAACATAGGCTACATTTTATCCCGGAAAAATATGATGTTCCCGAGGGAAATCTAAAAAGCGCGATATAACCGAACTCCACGCAGGCGAAGACGCGGGCGGAAAGCACAGAATCTTTAGACCCTGAGAAAGGACATAGGCTACCTTTTATCCCGGAAAAATATGATGTTCCCGAGGGAAATCTAAAAAGCGCGATATAACCGAACTCCACGCGGGTGAAGCCGAGGGCGGAAAGCTAGTACTTAATAAAAAACACAAACACTATATCAAAACCGAAACAAGACGAACAAATAAAATACCGTCATGTTAATAATTACAGTGATGACAAACTAAACACTCATTGTTTGAGACCCACGTGGGAGTGGGACTACCACAACCACATGCTAAGATTAAAAGCAAACTTTGCGTACGCACGTCACTATAACGCATCGTACATACTGGTGTAGATTAATTTAAAAAAATACAAAAACATAATGTATCTATACAATATGTTAAGAAAACCCTGTCCGACCCGTAAGGATAGTAAAGGTTAGGTAAACACATGACCAAATAACATATGAAATTTTACATAATCATCATAGTAACAATACTAGTGAATTTAGAAATTAACTTTTTTTCCCGCGAATTAATTCCAACTTCCCCAAAATTTGGTAATTTTTAAAAAGTGACAACATTATTTTTGACGGTATAATTCTGAGCGAATAACGATGCGACCGCGTGCCGCGTGACCTGCCCCTCTTCGCCCGCGCCTGGATGGCCTACCGCACATGTTTTAAGTTACCTCTTTGCGAAATAATATTTATTTTTTTAGGGTTTTTTTTTAAAGTTTAGCCCGGCTTTGTAGGCATTAGTAGAATCAGTTATCGATACCTAACAATACCTTCACGGATCGGACAGGGTTTTCTTTACATATTGTATATGTAATGTAACAAAACAAACTGTTAGGATTTCTAGGATAACGTCAGTATATATTCTAATAAGTTATTACACTATAAAACAATTATGCTACCCAATATGTTGTCGAATGTGCCTAGAAATCATAACAGTTCATATTTAAACAAATTAAATTTAACTGAACTAAATAGGCCCAGTTCAGCAAAATGACAGACAGTGGTGCCGGTTTTCTTGTTCACTAACTAATTTTAAGTAAAGTGCATCTTTTTTTTTTTATTACAATAAGAAGAGGATATGAGATAACATTTTAGTTTCATCCTGTCAAATTAAGAAACCTCATAGACAGTTTAGACGCGATTATTAACATGGCGACCAAACATACGTCAATTTATGCCAGGGGCGGACTAATCTGAACTAGCATTTTATGTTCTGTCCTTTTCTTATATACAAAAGAATTTACATTTTTAAATACTCGTAGCAATTAACGAGTATTTAAAAATGTAAATTCTTTATTCTAATGAAACTGCATACTTAGGTATACAGTTTCATTTGCTTGCCTGGATTAGCATAAAGTTTTTATAACCCATAAAATATTCTACAATATGAAATACTTGAAAAAGTAATATAGGTATTTTAGTACCTAGTATAATATTATAATATCAGTGAAAAAGTTAAAGCCGCTTATATTATTAAAGAAATTACACTGAAAACGTATTTGTCACACAAATGACAGCATTTTAAATTCTAATGAACAGGCATATTTCAGCGTGAATACGTAAACATGGTAGTCACTATCAACCTGTATTTAGTTCAGTGGTTTTTGCCTAGACTTCTAAATAAGGACGGACAAGTTTAATACTTGAAACTGAGTATGACGTCACTTTATCGAAGGTCAGGGATTAGCTGTTTTTATTATGAATTAGCGCCATTGTATTACTTATGTTGCTTTAGACAATTGTCTAGTATTTTACAACATCTATTTGTCTCTTAATCTGTTTTTTCTTGGTAGATAATCTATACTAATACACATGTACATGTAAAAAGCTGAAGAGTTTGTTTGAACGTGCTACTCTCAGAAACTACTGGCCCGATATGAAATATTCTTTTATGTTGTAGCCCATTAATCCAGGAAGGCTTTAGGCTATATAACATCACGCTGCGACCAATAGGAGTGGGCCATATACAAAAAAACTCGAGTGAAACCGTGTGGCGCAGCTAGTAATATAATAAAACCTTATAATCTAGGGCTAATTATAAACTTAATATAGACATATTTATAAATGTAGAAATAGGCACAGCAACCTAATTGCGTAACAATTAGGTTCTATTGCTATCAATTGGAATCATTTTGAAGCTCATTGCTAATCCATTGCTGCATAGATTCGAAAAATGTTGCTCATCAACGTCAATAACGCAATGAATGCGGTTAAACTGTCAAAATGAAACCCATTGCTACAAATAGTGTGTTGAGCAATTACCCTGCAGATCATCCACACACTGGACGCCTTTTTGGGTGGAAAATCAACAAATGACTTCTCCTGCTGTAGGTATAGTGGAAGGGCGTGTATCACTTTTATTCACTAAAACCTACCGGGTTTTATTGTAACAATTATAAACTAGTGCCTGACCGCAATGCCGCCTGATAGTAAGCAGAGATGCGCGCTAGATTATTAAGCCTATCCACTCAAAAAACAGAGTGAATAGGAAGGAAAACGGCAGTTGAGCCAGGTGTGCAATGCTAAACCCAACAACACGACCAACGATGTTGCGCCAGAGGGAGATTGATCTGGAGACCCTCCACGACCAAACTCTTGACACAACAATATTTGGCGCGTCGTACCCGGCACAGAGCGCAACACAACTGCTCAGACCGGCCTTCCGTACGGCTTCACCAGACATCATTGCGGAACACGACGAATCGCTTGGCGGCAAGACTTTGCCTGGTGGTGTTCTATATTTTACTTTGCCAGGGGCTACAATATCCCTTTCGAACAACTCGCAGCCCTGGCAGGTCATTGGTCGCCTAAACGAGGACATCGTTGTCGAGATAGACCAAGTTGAAGGTAATGTGATGAACTAACAAGCACCTTAATTACGTAACACTTTATTACTGCCATTTGGAATCATTCTGAAGACAATTGCTAAACCATTGACCCATATGTTCGGAAAGTGTGTCTGTTCAACAATGTAAATAACACAATGAATGTTGTTGAACTGTCAAAATGAAACTCATTGCTACTGATAGTATGTTACGCAATTACCCTGAAGGTTTGCAGGGCCAACAAGAAGAGAGCGCTGGCCGACGCCTACGCCGTCCGCCTTTGTACCTTATTTGTGCGAAAATCAAAAAAAATAGATAAAAAAAGGATTATGTGGTTTTATGAAACCACGGTAAAAATTAAACTGTTTTATTTATTTTTCTAAAAGAACCATAGGCGCCGCCATATTGGCCTTGGCTGCTATAACGCCTATCACTTAATCCTTCGACCGTCACGCGACATGCAACACAGGCAAAAAGTTTGAGACGATGTAATAAAAGTTTCGCTTTTATAAAGAAAGAAAGAGATCGCTCAAGAAGGAAAGGTTTGAAAGACTTTTGCCCAGCAATCGGACACAATATAGACACATTTTATATAAAAAAATATATAAAATGTAGCATTACTTTCTCATTTTCACATCCATAAAACACACTAAAAGGTCGAATATACAAATTTTAAATAATAAATATATATATTTTTGTTGTTTTTGTAAGCCATTTACAATATCAATCATTTTCTCGTAACACCAGATGTGCCTTTTTCCATGTAAACAATTAAAAATACTCCCATACATCATTGTGTACTCCCCTTAACACATTGTACCAACATTATAACAAACACTGGCCTGTCGTATTGAGATCGCATGATTCAAAGAGACCCAAATATGGAACACCCTCAAGGGCAATCCTACAAAAAGTACAAAAAAAACTTATAGAATCGACTGTTCGTTATTTTTTTTATGCCAGCTGTCATGGTTAGATGAGCTCTTTGTACTGTGTAGGTAATTAATTTTGAATGATTTGCTGTGGAATATTAATGGCAAATGTTCAATTATTTTTTCTATTCTTATGAACTTTGTATTTATACCTACTTTCGTATACATATGAAGAGTTTTTTTCTATGTACGGACGACAGCTGGCCAAGCTACCCGAAAGTGCCAAGTAGCCTCAACCTTGAGCCTTTAAGCTTCAGCTATAAAGTTGAAAATCTAATAAAGAAAGACAGGTTGTAGTAGATTGAAGTAATGTCGTCTGTACATAAACATAAAGCTATAGATAAAACGTATTGTTAGCAAAGTTTTAATTAATTGAATCCTTAACGATATTAGAAATGCGAAAGTGAGTTAGTTTGTTACGCTTTCTTGTTAAAACAACTAAACGGATTTGGAAGAAATTTGGCACTCAAATAGACGAAGACATCGTTATGGAAATAGGCTAGTTTTCATGCTGAATTGCAGACGCAGTTGCGGGCAACAGCTAGTATATCAATAATGAAAAACTATAGAAACTAAATAAATACTAATTACTTAATATAATTCGCATTTCGCGTGATTACTTCTACATTTCCTGTTCTCGTTATTATTTTGAAGACGTAATTTCCGTGAGAAAGTTGCTTACCTAAGTGCGACGGGCAAATTAAGTCGTCATGCCTTTATTCGTGTATCGTCAAATATTCAAAATCTAATTAAAATTTAATTTAATTAATTAATGCCGAATATACATGTACCAATCTCTATAAATCGCTCTAAATAAAACTGTTCGTATCAAATCCAGTTAAAATTGTGGTTTAGTTTCGATCCCACAGTTTTTACTTCGATTAAAGTAAAATCAATATATGAGTTACACATTTCATCAGTCATAATTTAAAACTAAATAAATTATAAGTAAATCCAATTGGAGGGATGTAAGTTTGACAAATAGCACAGAAAAGTTAGCTTTGTTTCAACTTTTTCATTTGACAGCGGTTACGTTCCAATTGTGATCAATTAAAATATTTATAATTAGTCAATCTGAATACTCTTTTCTCATCTATGTTAGGATTTCAGTCTTATCGGATGCAGTATATGTATAAACTTAAAACAGCCCAAAATCTCCTACTTACTTTAACTAACTTTAGACTTTACATTATGAAACTTCTCTAAGAACTTCAGTAGCTTTTTTTTTTTTTTTCGGGGTGGAAATCCTCATAGAATGTCCGCCGCCCTAGGTTGGGCGACGAGGTCTGTAAGACTTTTACTGACTAAAACCACCCCGGTGGCTCTTCTATCACGAGCAAACGCGTGAGGCCGCGGGAGTCTAAATTCTTCCACGGCCCCACCTCGTGCTGGCCCGGTCTGTCCGGGCCCCGTCTCCTGCACGGGGTAGTGGGGTGTTAAACTACCCCGTGCATCGCCTCAAGGGCGTGCGTCGACACTCGCGCGCGCCTCCGCCTCGGGGTCCATCGAATAGGGGGCGGGAACTTCCCCATGTCCCTCGCCCCTGGACCCATTCATGGGGGGCGGAAGAGGGCGTTATCCGCCCTTCTTCGGCGCCCGGTGCGTCTTCTGCGGCTCGGGAAGGGAGTTGAGATCCCCCTCTCCCGTTCCGCAGCTTCCTTCTTCGACATCACGTCCTCGCAGAAGGACACCACTGCATCCCACGACTCTGCGCTACCGACCATCCTCCGCACTACTGCTGGCAGCGTCAGGTCGCCTCCTACTTCATTTGTGAAGAACTTCAGTAGCTGACCCAACCTTGGCCAGTTATCACACAAAGTGGCTAACTGGAGTAACTAGCTAATCCCAATCAAGTGGAGTGGCATCTCGACACTCGAATGTGATAAGTTTTTTTTTTTTTTGTTTTGAATGGGAAATCATCAAATGACAACTCCCGCTCTGGGCATAGCGGAAGGGCGTGTGTCAGACTTTTACTGACTAAAACCCACCTGTGTTCCTTCACCTACCTGTGCGCCAGGGCCACAGTTTCTTTTTTAACCAACCTTCAACCCTGACCCAGGAGGCATCGATCTTCGTGGACCCCGTCACGATGTGCTGACATCTCTTTGAGACGCGGGACAAATGTGACTAATACGCTAATTTCAAAGTTCAAATTATATTACTTTAAGTAATTTTACCTTTAAGTAATTTTGACAGTGTTGTGGTGGCCTAGTGGTTAAAACACCAGCCTCTCAAGTATGAGTGCGCGGGTTCAATTCCAGGTCAGGTAAGTACCAATGTAACTTTTCTAAAGTTATTTGTACTTTCTAAGTATATCTTGGACACCAATGACTGAAGGTGAAGGAAAACATCTTGAGGAAACCTGGAATTTTAAGTCTGAAATCGCCAACCCGCATTGAGCAACCGTGGTGATTACTCTCAATCCTTCTCTGTATGAGAGGAGAGCTGTGCCCGGCAGTGCGACGATAAAAAAGTTGTTGATGAAATAATTTTTAAACTCTACATTACGAAAATTCTCTAAGAACTTCAGTAGCTGTCCCAACCTTGGCCAGTTATCACACAAAGTGGCTAACTGGAGTAACTAGCTAATCCCAATCAAGTGGAGTGGCATCTCGACACTCGTAATTGAATGTGATAAGTCTTGAAGGGCATCAAGCGATGGCGTGAATGAAATAAGGTCTCATTGAATTCCGAGACGCTTTTATCGAATTTTGTGACAAGCCATCAATTTATTTGAAGTTATTTTTTTCTTTTTTTGACGTCAAGTTATTGGTTGTGTGAAGAATGTTAATGTGATACCAATCCAATGACGTTCTATTTACATAATTTTTGATGGGATTGCGAAAAAAATATCTTGAGAATTATCATATACCTATATTATTTCTTAATGGTCTTTTTTGTCGGTACGTCATTACTTCCTACATACTTTATCAATATACATAAATGAGGTATTATTTTAAAGCTTTTCTGTGCCGCTAGACTGGAAAAATATACAAATGTTTCACACTTCAGTGGCATCTCGAATATTTACGATTGTAAAGAATGTACGGATACTTCGCACAGGAAGTAGTAGGTACTTATTTAGTACTAACTTTGCCAAATAATGGTCATGGCTACCTATCTAGTTACATATTTAACAGGCTGTTATCCACTTTGCTTTATATTAATTTGCCTATATGCTTTCTCACAAAAATTAGGTTGAAGATCTCACGAGAATCATGACACAATACTTCGGTAGGTATGACCTTAAAAACACATTTTCGATTTCATAGTTATCTTATAAGTGTACATAGTTCATGACCTATCTCAATTTAATTCTTCTTTATTACAAAGAAACGTGACTTTGATAAAATTTTGAATTAACATAATTTTTATTAGGTAATAGGGATGTTTCCTGGGTAAAAAAAAATATTCTATTTAGTCCGTCATTCAAATTATAGAAAAAAATATTGGATACGTATATTTTGTTTTATCAAATCAATAAAAATTAACAAATATAAAAGGCATCAAAGATCAGGAGTGGTGGCTGGTGACGTCACTGCTAGCTAAAAAGTGTAGCGTGCAGTGACGTCACACGAGTGTTAAACGCACTTTGTCGTCTTCATTTTTTGTTTATATGAAAACAGAAAAATACGTGTCTAGTATTTTTTGGAAATCTGACTGACGGACTAATTCGTTTTTTTTTTAGTCAAATACCCTATTCTCATAATTTATTTTGAACGCAACTCTTCTAAAACAATTATTTTGGTTGCAATTACGTCCCGTCTTTCTTGTTTCTCCATCCCGCAGCATCGAATCGCCTGCCCGCGCCAATTAAAAAATATATAAGTACAATTTTATTTTTTGTATGCGAAACCTGAAACACGTGTGCCTATATTTTATGTAAAGAATTTGTGTACAAAATTTCAAGACTCTATCATGAAAAATCACAAAGGTATGAGCTTGTTATGTTACATGGATGTCCCCACAAAAATATCACAAAAATATGGTCAACGAGCCGCTCGCCCGCTCGCGCTTACAGCGGCACGGCGCAGCGGGGCCCTAAGATACGATCCGCTGTGAACTGTATCATTGCGCTCGGTAAGCACACTGCAACATTTTTTAAATATATGTATTTCGAAAAAAATATAGGTAACATAGTGTAAAAAATATTGGAATCAATTCAGTTATTTGTTCTGAAAAACTATATTCAGGTTTCGTAAAATAGAAAAAATAAGGTTGTATATTAATTGGGCAACCAAATGCAAAATCAAGATATATAAGTAACATATAGATAGATAAAGATTTAAATAACATCAATAAAATACATGAAACAAGCTCTAACAAAAACTTACGAGAACTAGTTTGAACTCAGATTGTCATTGACTCAGGCCGAAATTCAATAACCAGGTTAAGGCTGGCTACAAATTAACAGTCATAAAACGTAGGAGTTTATTTGTCAGTCTATCATCATAATTAATTAGGTATCAGAATTTATGTATCCAACGAATCTATCTTCAGATTATACTGCATTTAAATGAGGTTTTTAGGGTTCCGTTCTCAAATGACAAAAACGGGAGCTAATTACTAAGTCTCCATTGTCTGTCACCGGACTGTCTCATGAAGGAAACTATAATAATTAGATATAATATATATAAGATAATTTGATATAGGTACAACGTTATTTTTGCTTTATACAAAATCTGAATTCAGTTTGTTCACAATAAGCAACTGAATCGATTCCAATCATGTTTGACTTGACTTGTACAACCCACTCACTGAGAAATTCGATACCCCTTTTTAAGACTGGCTGTCAGCCTTATCGGCCTTCTGATTACCTGCAGTCATCATCGTCAACATTTTTATCGTCCCACTGCTGGGCACAGGTCTCCTCTCATACAGAGAAGGATTGAGCGTAATCACCACGCTTTCTCAATGCGGGTTGGCGATTTCAGACCCAAAGTCCAGGTTTCCTCAAGATGTTTTCCTTCACCTTTAGTCATTGGTGTCTAAGATATACTTAGAAAGTACATATTACTTTAGAAAAGTTACATTAGTACTTGCCTGTCCTGGAATCCAACCCGCGCACACATACTTAAGAGGCTGGTGTGTTAACCACTATGTCACCACGACTACCTAATCATGTTTGCACCATGTTTTATTGTTTTCTTAAATACATTATTTTAGAAATTATTGCGTGTGGTTACCGAGCGCACAACACAGTTCATGGCAGATCGTCGTACTAGGCTCATGCGCACAGCGGAACAAATAACCTTGTATGCGGACGCTATTGACAGTTCATACTAAGCCCAATTCTCCTAATTATTCACGAATTCAAGAATCAAGCTGTTGGTACGGTACCCTACGAGTGCGAGTCTGACTCGCACTTGACTGCTTTTCAACGTACTTTTACTGTATTGAAGGTCAGATAACGGTGATTAATAATTAGAAAGAAACATAATTTAGCACAGACTGAAAGCCACAATTAAATTATCAAATTACTGCGATCCCATTGCGACTTCCCCAAAGGCAATGAAAGCCTTGGGGGGCTTTGTCAAGCAGTGGGTCTCTATAGGCTGAAGAAGAAGAAGAAAGCCACAATTTATCAGCAGTGTGATTCTGAAGTCATCACAACGTGAAATCTTAGGTGAAGTGATCGTGGAGTGAGCAGTCCATTTTTAACTAATACTAATGCTACGGATTGTCAGCTTCCGTGGCGTAGCGGTAGCGAAAGCGGCCGTTGTATGCATGAATATGAATATTTGCACTGGTCTGGTCGTGCCTCGGAAAGCAAGCCTTTGGTCCCGGTTGCCATACGAACATCTAGTGGCAGTCGTTATGGGTTGCTTGAGTCTTCAAAAGTCCAACAATTGGTCTAGCTGCAATGCTTCGATATCGCCTTCGGATTTTGGAGCTCAGCCGGCAGTCGCTTCACGGAAAATGTCGAAGTTTCGCCAAAATCAGCTGTTAGACTGGTAAAGCGGACCCCAGACTCTAAAGCCGGAAAAAGCTTCGGATGCGACTGGGATTAACGCTGAGATGATGATGACTAATGCTACGAATTGACATTAATGGCTCATTCCAAGCTCGATTCACTTAACTTTTCACGGTGTCATGGTGGGCCATACAAAGTTCATTTGCAAAGCCCATTTGCATAGCGTGGGTGATGCACTAGAACTTACGTCTACGCATGCTATATTATTCATATATGTAATCTAAATACATTACCTACTGAAAAGGTCGACTCACCTAAGTTTTTATAGAGAAATTTTATCATAATAGATTGACAATAGGGATGTGTCCAAGGTACAAAAATAAATAAAAGAATTAGTCCGTCTTATAGATAACTAGCTTTCCGCCCGCGGCTTCACCCGCGTGGAGTTCGGTTATATCGCGCTTTTTAAATTTCCCTCGGGAACATCAAAATTTTTCCGGGATAAAAGATAGCAGCCTATGTTCTTTCTCAGGGTCTAAAGAATGTCTGTGTCAAATTTCATCTAAATCGGTTGAGAGGTTTAAGCGGGAAAGCGTAACAGACAGACAGTTACTTTCGCATTTATAATATTAGTATGGATAAATAATAATAAAAAAAGTTAAGAACCGTATTTTTATTTTGTCGAAATTGCCAAAAACTACTGAGATATAGCGTATTAAAGTTACGGAATGGGGGCTACTGATTTTCTTATTACCAAGCCACAAATCATATTTACACGTAAAAAACCCTTTCATATTCAATATTATTAATCATAATGTCTTCTAAAATATCAATATCAATGAAAGATACAGATTAACATTCAAACGCATTCATACAAATATCGTAACAATGCAACTGCATATAAGTGCCCCATTATGTGATAATAGGCAACACATTCCTATTCAGTCCTCGGAACATATAAGAACATCCATTGTTATGTCATTTACATGATTTTGATAAAACCCTACACAGTTTTATACATTTTATGGGTAAAGGGTTCCGTGGATATCGGCGGCAAAAAGTAGTTTTTTTCCCCTTTGGGTGGAACAACAGCCCCCTAATTGGGTAACGCACTATCAATCAAAATGCTTCATCATTTTGCTAAATCATTGCTTCATAATTATGTTAGAAAAAATTGTGTGCGCAACATCGTAAATAACGCAATGAATGTTGCTGAACTGTCAAAATGAAATCTATTGATACTCACAGTGTGTTACGTAATACCTCCGCTGTTCATAAGCACAATGTTTTGGGCGTGTTACATTGCGCGTTGCCGTTAACAGCGGTTTTTCATACAAACAATAAAACTAAATAGCGCGTTGAGGATAAGGAGCACAAGCAGGAGCTGCGTGTCACGTAGATGAATATGCTGCGGTGGATGTGTGGAGTTACGCGGAAAGACTGCATCAGGAACTCCCGCATCCGGGGTAGCCTTCGTGTCCGTGACATTGCAGACAAACTGCAGGAGGGTCGCCTACGCTGGTACGGCCACGTCTTACGCAAACCGGCATGTTACGTGGGTAACAAATGTCTTGCCATGGCGCCTCCGCCGGGCCCGAACAAGCGGGGTAGACCAAAGAAGTGCTGGCTTGACGTTGTAAGAGATGACATGCGTGCCAACAAGCTCTTACCACAGGATGCTAAAGATCGTGCGAAATGGAGGAGAATGTGCAGGAAAGTGGACCCCGGGCTTCAACGCGAAAGCCGCGGATGCAACCGGGATAAACGCTGAGAAGATGATGAGCGTTGAGGATAAGGTATAGCTTGCGTACAGTAATATTTTATGCTCAGTGTTACTTAGTTTGAGGTACAGATGTGTCGAAAACGGAAATGTGATGATTCTTTTACACCATAGGAATTAAGTCTTCTAGACTTTGGGCCATGGAAATATTAATAATGCAAGACTGTAAGCGCAGACACAAGTAGACTGTCTTCTTTTACTATCTCTGTAGGTACGATAAGACGGCAATCCGATGGGGTTGTAGGCCATAACATCGGCTGCCGGCAGAAGTTACCACCCACTAGACAAAGTCTTGCTGCCAAAGCGATTCGTCGTGTTCCGGCATGATGTCTGTGAAGCGGTACGGAGGACGGGTCTGAGTAGTTGTGTTGCGATGTGTGCCGGGTACGATGCGCCAAATGTGTCGTGTCGGGAGTTTGGTCGTGGAGGGTCTCGCGGAGAGTAAGCACATAACCAATGTTTTGCGTGCATTACAAATTATGATCCACAGGGGTGTAGCTAAGAAATTCCCAATGGAAAAACTCAATTACATTTTGGATGACGCGGAAAATGAGCCCAGGTCTAATGGCCCAGACCAATGGAGCAGACACGCATAAACCCTGTATAAACTCTATAGGATGCATTCTGGTGAGTGTGCAAGGGAATTGCATGATTTAATTCCCTCATCTCTGTTCCACCAACGGAAGACCCGTCGTAGGCCACTTTCCACCCTTACGTTGTTAACACCACTACGATCCGGACGAAGCGTTTCACTTCTTCTTTTATACCGCGTACATCGAGGGACTGGAACGATTTGCCAGGGGCGGTGTTTCCGTCACATTACAATTGGAGTGTCTTTGGCTAGAGTAATAGGCTCTTAATAAACCAGTATCAACGATCGCATCACTGCTTACCATCAGGCGGGATTGCGGTAAAGCGCTAGTTTATAATTTATTAAAAAAAACCCTACGGAACTCTCTCCGTCTTTCGACTCGTGCTTGACCGCTATCTATATGACTATCTACAGCTAGGATCTTGTGACGTTATTCAGCGTTCATTGTGTATAATAATCGATATTCCTCACAGGTGTTCCTTGTTGATTCCGGCATTAAAATATAATAGAGTCGGAACAGAACAATAAAAGGAAAAACATTAAAGAAACATTGATATCATGATGAGAATTTCAACACTATCCTTCCTGTTAACATTTTCACGGGAGCATGCAATTTATTTGGATTATTTTCTTTTTATTGACTTTGATTTTTTTTTGGCTCTGCCGGTGATGTCGTTCGCGTAAAATTTTAATATTTCAATCATGGACCAAGACACGTGGCGCCATCTATAGTCTTCTTCTTCTTCTTCAGCCTATAGGGGTCCACTGCTGGACAAAGGTCTCCCTCAAGGCTTTCCGAATTAGGGGGTTTGCCATAATCCCCACGCTTTCAGGCGGGTTGGGGATCGCAGTAATTTGATATTCCAAAACAGAAGCGCTGCTGCCCGCTTCCCTGGTGAGCGTTCCCTTAGTCGCCTCTTACGACACCCACGGGAAGATATGTAATATATTCTAAGCCCGGTGCCACACGGAGCATCTATAGCACAGTCTATAGTCTTAATAACGTCTTACTTTACTTTGTAATCTTCCAGTACGAGTCGCAATAAGTAAATATTTTTTCTTGTCTTCTCTCTTTCACTCTGTCTCTCATTTAATTAGTTAAAAGATAATAGCGTTTCTTAATCCTTCCAATAATTGTATTCATAAATACTTATATTTTCTTTTTATTAACCTGAGTCGTCTCACGGCTGAGCAAAGTTCTCCCTCTAGGATTGCCATATCTGGGCAAACTCTTTAAACAACTTTAGTCACGCCACAGTATTTAGTCTTTTTTTTGTAGTGTGGCACTAGTTATGACTTTGTGCCAATTTCAAGTAAAATTAAAATCTTCAAAAATTCTTCTTTCTTTCACTTATGGCTTCGCACGGTTTGTGCATTTAGCCAATGTCACGTAATGAATTACTCATGTCGAAAAAAACGGCCGCGCGAACCGAACACTAGGAGAAAGATTTGGTACAAAGCCATGATGTGGCCACTATGCTACAATATTTCACTGTTCTTTATGAATTATTCTCTAATATGCTGCAATGCACTTTTTACTACATAAATCACGCATTTTTATTTAGTAAACGACACTATAAATAATTTAAAAGTCCAATGAATAATGAGCGTGGCACTCATCTTAGCTTCACGCCAAAAACCCCCAGTATTTAGTTTCGTTTCCTAAAAGTAGGTGCCAACACCCTGATTACATAACACACTACCAATATCAATGTAAATAATTTTTTAACACCCTTGCTCGTAAAGCTGATGTAATCCCACCGGTTTTAAATATGTAAAGCGGGCCATAACAAACGCGTGTGTTATCAAAGCAAATAGTTAAGTTATAGTCCATACAAATTCCATAACAGCATTATTTGTCATTTCAAATAATTATGGAACTGATCGCCGCCGCGTGGCTCTAGCCAATGAGCAGCGCGCTGTTCCATATTTGAAATGGCAAATAATAATACTAATGGCGGGAAAGCAACAGTGAGCATTCACAGATTGAGTTTATTTAAAATAACTGATGTCCTATTTGAAATAAACAAATTTGTATTTGTTTGTATTTAAATGAGTATTTGTAAAAAAACAGTTTATTCGGTAATTTAAAAACTTGACTGCATGCTCTAGCATCTTTGCCAACATTTTCACGCAGCTACGGCAGAAAATAAACTTCGCGCCATTTTTCTCAAATTTTCTTTTCTTTGTACTTGTATTCTGAATATCTTTTTTTCTGTTTCCTCGCAAGTGTGTTAAAAAATGTCGTACGATATACGTGCGTATTGGTTATAACATGCTCGGCTCAATTACACCCTCGCCTTCGGCTCGGGCTGAAATTCCGCCTCGCATGTTATAACCATCATTACGCACTAATATCGTAATGTACTATTAAAGGATAATCAATTGCGTAATATGTTTGAAAAACGCCTCTGCTCATTAACGACGTAAACGACGCAATGTAGGTTGTGGAACTGTCAACTTGAAAACCATTATTTTTGTTAGTGTGTAATGTGATTACGTATCTCAATAAAATTATTTTATTATAAACATTAAAGCTCCCATAAACAAGTATAAAAGACTGCTCATTAGATTATATTAAATCATTACATTCACACACTCTCCCCACATCAGATCTTAATCAGTGTCATATCTTTCTCCATTGAATAATGTTTTATTAACAATATAATAAACAGGCTGTTGCTATAATAATAAATAGAACTTGCGAAATAAAGGTTTGCTTACATCTGGGCGGGCCGCGCCGGGCCGCAACGCAACAAAAACACCCTATACTGTTCCCAGCAGGCCGTTATGCACACGGCCCCAGTACAGTTTGGTAGATGTCACAGTTCGATGAATTTGAAAATGCCGGTTTCCCTATTCTCATATTTTCCTAGTGCGCAGCAAAACTGCTATGGCAGATCGCGCTCCAAACCTATTTTTGCGGCTACTGCTTTTCATTGTGATACGGCCCACTTTGTTGTGTGCGCTGATTCATATAAAATATGCTAAAATGATGCAAGAGGATTTTTCAATACGCTGCAATGCGGCGCTATCCACTTATATGTGCTCGAGGATCATTGCACTGGAGTGAAAACAGCTCGAGCAGCTTACCTAATTAGGTAATCTCAAATAAGAATTACAAATCGTGGTGGCCTAGTGATTAAAACACCAGCCTCTCAAGTAACAGTGCGCGGGTTCAATTCCAGGTCAGGCAAGTACCAATGCAAGTTTTCTAAAGTTATATGTACCCGCATTGAGCAAGCGTGGTAATTACGCTCAATACTTCTCTGTATGAGAGGAGACCTGTGCCCAGCGGTGGGACGTTAAAAAGGTTGATGATGATAATGATGATGATGAAATATGAATTTGAACTTTACCTATGTGATATTTATATTTATGCCGTTAGCGAAAAAACCATATATTGGCTTTGGAATAGGCAACTAGCTTCATTTTACTAATTGACTGGCTCTTTGATAATTAAAAACTTACGACCTTTTATTATTTTGATAGTTTTGAATCGATAAATTGAGATTTGATTTGTATCCGCTGAAAAAATATTGCCTTGCAGTACGGTTCCTCGCCGCCATAGTGTGCGCTTACCTTAAATCCACGTGATATGAAAAGCAATAAGGACGGCGATCACGTTTTGTTCCAGTTTTTGCTGTGAGCGTCTTATCCATATTAAGTTAGCGCATAGTTTTAACGTTTGATTCCTTAATTGGTTTGTTTTATTGATATTGGCACGTCTTTACTAAGGAAATTGGTTATTTAACGTTTTATAATAAGAAAATTGACGAAGGAAATTGTTATGGACATGGTTAGAATCGTGACGTTAATAAATATTATTGATTTCCTTTATTGGTTTTCATACTGCGACCCTATGCAAAACAGAGCCCAGCGCTGGTTTTTAGCGACAGCCGGCTCAATCTCCTGTTTCACAGTAGGTATCTCAGTCTTAATAAAATATACTTCTGTTTATTGACAGAAAAAAAAAATTGTACGTAATTGCCCCTAAAACTATAAAGCATGTCACACACGTGCCGGGTGGATTATACTAACTTTATACTTCTAGTTACAGTATAAATCACACAGCCGGCGGCGTTCCCTCTGCTATTTAAATACCCACTGTACTTTTGTACTTGGCTGAAAAGCGGAAATCAAAAGTGAGGATGTGTTTCTTCACAGAGAGCTTCTACATTCAGGGCATAGAGAAGTATTTTGGAGTGCATATCATTTTTTTTTTTAATAAATTACTAGCTGCGTCCCGCGGTTTCACCCGCATAAATAGTATTGACATAAAAACCTATTCTCATGCCTAGCGAATGTATATACGAAATTTCATGAGAATCGGTCAAGCCGTTTCGGAGGAGTATGGGAACGAAAACTGTGACACGAAAATTTGATATATAAGATAAACTAGCGTTTGACCGCAATCCCGCCTGATGGTAAGCAGTGACGCAATCGTTGATAGTAAAGGGCACTAGTTTATTAAGAGCCTATTCACTCTAGCCTTGAAGACACTCAAATTGTAGTGCGACGGAAACACCGCCGCTGGCAAACTGTTTCAGTCCATCGATGTACGCGGTATAAAGGAGGAGGCGAAACGCTTCGTCCGGATCGTAGTGGTGTTAACAACACAAGGGTGGAAACTCACCGTGCGACGGGTCGTCCGATGGTGGAACGGAGATGGGGGAATTAAATCATGCAATTCCCTCGCACACTCCCCAAAATGCATCCTATAGAAGTCCGAAAGGCTGGCTACTCTACGCCTGTGCTCTAGGCTTTGGAGACCGTCTCGAGTTAAATCAGGGTCACCAATCAGCCTCTTCGCACGCCTCTTCACTGAATCCAAATATCATGCGGATTTTAAATGAATTATCGATTTGAATTGATAGTATTTTACATAAATACATCATTTTCATTATTTTTTTTATTTTATACTGTATTTTTTAATATTTGCACTCTATTTCTCTAGCGGCCGCTGCGCAAGGTGGCGCGGGTTCGATCCCCGCACAGTGCAAGTATTTGTATGCATGAATATGAATATTTGCACTGGTCTGGTCGTGCCTCGGAAAGCACGTTAAGCCGTTGGTCCCGGTTGCCATACGAACATCTAGTGGCAGTCGTTACGGGTTGTTGGAGCCCTCAAAAATCCAACAATTGGTCTAACTGCAATGCTTCGATGTCGCCTTCGGGTTGTGGAGGTCAGACGGCAGTCGCTTCACGGAAAATGTCGAAGTTTAGCCATATCAGCAGTTGGACTGATAAAGCGGACCCCAGACTCCAAAGCTGACAAGGCTTCGGATGCGACTGGGATTAACGCTGGGATGATGATGATGATGATGATTTCTCTATCACAGCAGGCCTCATCAGAAAACCAGCGCTGCAGCGTCTCTTTTGTTACTATGTATGTATCATCATGTTAAGATAAGAGCCTTTTGGCTTCGTATAGGACTTAACTAGGTCATCATTCTTTTGTTACTTTTTATATCATTAGTTTTATTCTTGACTATGTTCAGTCTAGTTTTATGATTTTCCTGTACTGTACGATTTACAATAAATATTTTTTCTTTCTTCATATTAGGTGTATACTTCTTCGTACATTTGCGCTTTCAGAATCATTATCCTATTTCATAAAACAAATAAAATTAATGTTTCTCTCTCTCTCTCCCTGTGTGTAAATTTAGGTGAAGTGATCTAATCCCTAGCATCGGGTGGGATAACTGCCCATTGCAAGTTCCCTTTACCAAAGTTTTTACTTTGAGATTTTTACGGAATAGATTGACAGGTGGAATTACAACTTACATGCATCAGTTTTCATGGTGGATTTTATAATTTAAGGAGAGTGGTAGGATTGTAAGGTTAAGGTAAACATCGTTAGGAAACCAGCATGTACTAAAGACAAAAACTTCGAAGACATGTGACATCTACCAACTCGCACTGGGCCATCGTAGTAGATTACAGTCCACTCCCTCTCACCGAGAGGAGACCTGTGCCCCAACATTGGGGGCATTATAAGCCGATTATGTTATGTTATGTGTAGGATTATATAGTTGATAGCAGACGTCAAGTAACTTGCATAATGTATACTAATATATAAAGCAGAAGAGTTTGTTTGACCGCGCTAATCTCAGGAACTACTGGTCCGATTTGAAAAATTCTTTTCGCGTTGGATAGCCCATTAATCCAGGAAAGCTTTAGACTATATAACATCACGCTGCGACCAATAGGAGCGGAGCATAACTAACTCCACGCGAACGAAGTCGCTGGCGGCCGCTAGTTACTTAGGTATACGCAAGAGCAAATTCTCTTACAGTCCTTGGCACTCGGGTCACATGGTTAAAAGACTCTAAATCAAACGATAGTCTGCCAAAGCGACGACCCTAACAAAAAACTTGCATAATGCATGTTCCGTATACTTTTTTTGGTCAAAGTGTCCGTCCCTATCCCAGGGTTGCCATAAAACGGAGTCACAGTAATTGGGAAACTTTAGCTATTAAAGTTTTATTTTAAAGTTGAGTTCAGGGGAAATTTTAGTCGGCCAGAACTATAACGTAGTTTGAACTAGTTATTAACTAAACGCTTTAATAATGGCTGTTAAGTGAACAGTCTGTTATAACGAGGTATTTTGGCAGCATCAATTTTTTTTAAATATAAATTGTAAACTAGCGCTTGACCGCAATCCCGCCTGTTGGTAAGCAGTGACGCAATCGTTGATGGTAAAGCGCCTAGTCTATTTAGAGCCTATTCACTCTAGCCTTGAAGACACTAAAATTGTAGTCCGACGGAAACACCGCCGCTGGCAAATTGTTCCAGTCCCTCGATGTACGCGGTATAAAGGAGGAGGTGTTTTACTCGTAACAAACAAAAACACATAGTCAACACACGATACTTGGATCGTGTGTCTTGACACAACATTACTTTCCTTTATCAAATAAGATCTTTTCTTTATACGAAACCTGAACATAGTTTGTTCAAAATAAGCAACTGAATCGATTCTAATCATTGTTACACCATGTTATATTTTTCCCAAATACGTTTAGAAATTGTTGCAGTGTGGTTACCGAGCGCGCCACGTAGCTTACGGTAGACTATAATACATGGAACGTGCGCACGCCCGCGCTACAGCTGACGCCACAGTTCAACGCACCGCTCGTCCGCCCGAGCGGATCGTTGTCGTGGCGTTAGCTACTTTTGTTGGGACAACCAAGTAGGATAACAAACTCATAATTTTGTGGTTTTTCATGATATCTTTTTGAAATTTTGTACACAGATTCTTTACTTAAAAATACTGGACACGTGTTTCGGGTTTTGCATAAACAAAAAAACCGGCCAAGTGCGTGTCGGACAAAGGGTTCCGTACTATTGATTTATGAAATTAAAGGATTTAAGTTATTTGTATGAAAGATTACGCGGATTACCGCGTAACGAGATCTAGTTAGTAGTTTTTTTTATACCTCGTATATCGTAAACCACTTAAACTAGATCTCGTTAAAAACAATTATCGTTGGTAGTTTTTATAGTAACGTACACCATATGTTTTTTTTTAGATTTTTTATTTTCTTATTCTAGAAGTTAGAGAGGGGGGACCAACATTTTTGCCACTTTGGAAGCGTCTGTCACGCAAACTATTCGGTGTAGAAAAAAAATATTTTAGAAACCTCGACATCATTTTTGAAGACTTATCGATAGATGCGCACCACACGTATGTATTTTATTTTTTTTATAAAAAAGAAATTTGAGTTTTAGTTCTAAGTATGGGGATCCCCCAATATTTATTACCTATTTTTTTTTTGCATCAAAATCTTAATGCGGTTCACAGAATACATCTATTTCTATACAAGAAAAATTTTTTTTTATACAAAGACTGTACTCATTTACACATTCATACCTATATTAGTTACGAGTTAGTTAAGTAATCAATAAATCATCATATTTGGCTATCCGTGACTATTATTGAAGTGTATAACCAAGGTGTGTGCGAATCATTCAGCAGCGCATACATCTTTATGGTCCTTCGAGCCTCAAGATCATAATTTCGCGTTCTTTTGTGTGGTGGCGATTTGTTTGGGCCGGCCGACCAGAAGCAGCATCGGACCAGCTCAATATAAGAAGCATCCAAGGACCGCGAAAAACACTGAACAAGCAGCAGCAAATACAGGGTTCACTGAAGCACGCCAGTAGTATCGGCAAACAGATAAGGTGACTCGAAGTGTTTGTTAAAAATATTTCCATCATGGAGGGAGTTACCCAAACTGGACAAGGTAACCAACCAAACCTTTCATCAATAAAGGTACCTGAAATAGCTGAGACTGCGAATAACAGCAGAACAGATGAGATGCTACGCAAACAAAGAAGCAATATCAAAGCGTTCCAAAGAACCGCGTCAAACATCAATGTGGACCTCCTCAAAGAAAATTGGCAGTTTGAAGACTCCTTAAAGGAGTTAGAGTCAAGGTGGACAGCAGTTGATTCACTTTATTGGGAAATTGACAGTTTACCCAATGAAGCCAACATACTATTTGAGATGTCTTACAATACGTGCGAGCTGGTTTACAACCAAATGAAAGAAACCATCAACTCCAAAATGTGGTCAGTTACACACCGGGAAAAATCGACACCAGTCATCGAAATCCCAGCCTTTGGTGGTAGCTCCGAACACTGGATAGGAAAATTTACATCATGGGAATCATCTCGTCGTAAACCAGAAACAGCAAAACCATCTCGGTCACAGTCTACACAAAATAACAAGAAATTTCATTCGTATAAAGCATTCAGCGCTAATCAGAACAAAAATAACAAATATAGATCAAATTCACCGACAAAAGACAATGCAAATTCAACGAACTGTCCACATTGCAACCAACACCACAAGTTGTTTTTGTGCAAAACATTTCTTGAATTACATCCGGTTGCAAAACGGCAAGCAGTTTCGAAATACAATTTATGTAGAAACTGTTTAAATGCACATACAAGCAAACAATGTCCGTCAAGAAAAACATGCCGCGTCTGCAACTCAGATCATAATACATTGCTTCACGACGCTTATGGCAAATGGAGTGGACAGAAATCAAACAGCAGTTTGCTAAGGTCGGGAGGTTTTAACTTACGGAAATGGTTGGCTAACAACGAAGAATTACTTCAAAACGTCAGTAAAGCGTCTTCAAGTCAAGCATCATTCGATTCCAAGCAAGCAGAATCAACGAAGACGCTCGGGCCGAAATGGAACCCCAGTGAAGATACATTCTCGTTCGAGCTGAAAATATGCAAAACAGAACCAACTGAACAACATACAAAGCGTTCATTACTATCAGATATTTCAAAGATATTTGATCCACTCGGGTGGTTAGCTCCGGTTACAACCACATTAAAACTTTTATTCAAGCGAGTTTGGCTCTCCAACATTCAGTGGGATGACCAGCTTCCGGTGGAAATAAGTACCGAGTGGGAGCAAATTAAAACAGAGCTTCTAAACATCAATCAGTTTAGAATCCAAAGATGGTACCAGATAGAAGAGCAAGACACAATTCAACTGCACGGCTTCTGCGATGCCTCAGTGAAAGCATATGCATGTGTTGTTTATTGTAAAATCGGGGCCAAAATTTCACTCGTCGCTGCAAAAACAAGACTGGTGCCAGAAAACAAAAAGCTCACGTTACCGCGTCTAGAGCTGAGTGGGGCGCATTTACTTACAACACTTATGCGAAAAATTCAACAAGCTCTCAATGGACGTAAATTCGAAGTTTTTGGATGGTGTGACTCCACTGCAGTTCTCGGTTGGATTCATGGCAATATCAATCGCTGGACACCATTCGTAGCGAACAGAGTCAAGCAAATAAAGGACGTAATACCATCAGATAAATGGCAATACGTGAAATCAGCAGAAAACCCAGCGGATTGTGCCAGCCGCGGCATTACAACAGAGCAACTGAAGCAACATATTTTGTGGTGGAGCGGCCCGCAATTTCTCCCTGGATTCGAAGAGTCAACAATCACAGAGAAGTGCATCTACGTCACGGATCAAGAGGAACGAAAATCAAAACAAAGCAACGTCACTATTCGTCAACCTCATAGCGATGATGTCATACAATTCATACTGCAAAAACACAGTAATTTGACACGCGCCGTGCGCGTGCTTGCTTGGGTACTACGTATCACACGACGTCACAACGAGCACACTGCTTACTTGAACGGAAGTGAATTGGAAGCGGCAAGACACAAGATAATTAAATATGTACAAGAATCGGAATTTTCAGAAGAAATTAATATGCTGCGAAGACAAGAACAAGTACCTAAGAAGAGTAAAACTTTGTGCCTCAATCCATTCTTAGACAAGAATGGACTTCTGAGAGTGGGGGGCAGACTCAAGCATGCGAATATTGATGAAAATATGAATCCACATCCACTAATCATACCACACAGCAGCCACGTTACTGACCTCATTATCGATCAAGCCCACCGCCGCACGTTTCATGCGGGGGCCCGGACGACGCTCGCTAATATCAGACAAAACTACTGGATATTAGGCGGAAACAGAGCTGTAAAGAAGCGCTTACATACATGCGTTACTTGTAGAAAGCATAAAGCTGTCATACAAAAGCAACTGATGGGGGAGTTACCAGAGTCTAGGAGCAACCCGTCGCGTCCCTTTCAACACACCGGCGTTGACTTCACAGGATACGTTGACGTGAAACTCAATAAAGGGAGAGGCGTCAAGACTAGCAAGGGATACATTGCAGTATTCGTGTGCATGGTGACAAAAGCAGTGCACCTCGAACTTGTATCAGACTTGACCTCATCTGCATTCTTGGCTGCCCTAAAGCGTATGTCCTCACGTCGGGGTAAACCACATCATATCTACAGCGACAATGGTACTAATTTTGTTGGGGCCAACAAAGCACTGCAGCAAGAACTGGTAGAACTACGCAAGACATTCAACGACGAATTCTATACAGAGATCAATGAGTTGGGAATACAGTGGCATTTTAATGCCCCCGCCTGGCCAAGCGCAGGAGGCCTTTGGGAGGCAGCAGTAAAAAGTCTCAAGTATCATCTCCGACGTGTTGTTGGCGAGCAAAAACTCACGTTCGAAGAATACAATACTTTACTGGCTCAACTCGAAGCATGTCTCAATAGTCGGCCACTGTGCGCATTAACAGAAGACCCAGACGATTTGAATTATCTTACTCCATCACACTTTTTGAGCAGTGGACCCATACTGACTATTTTAGACACTGAAAAGGATGAAAGAACAAGGTGGCAGCGAACACAGAAGATTTTCGAGGATATTTGGAACAGGTGGCAAACCGAATATCTTGCAACACTCTCTACAAGGAGTAAATGGAAGAGACCTCAGAAAAACATTCGAGTAGATGACGTTGTTATCATTCACGAACCTAACCTCCCCGCGGGAAGATGGGCTCTGGGCAGAGTAACTGAGCTACATCCCGGTACCGATGGACTGGTTAGGGTTGTTACCCTGAATACAAAAAATGGGTACCTCAAACGTCCAGTGATAAAGCTATCAGTGTTGGTTTCTGAATCCAATGAGCAAAAAGGACAAATGTCAGATCAGAGCCAAAACATCAAAACTAAGGACAACCAATCAAAACGACGACCGGGAATGGCGTCTAACCTGATAGCAACTCTCGTTACACTATTTCTCTTCATGACATCCGTCTCTGGCAACGAACAGTTAGCACATCCATATACTTTGACAACAATACACAAAGCACTCTATTTTGATCGCATCTCAAACATGCAGTTCATTCGCGACGAATGGAAACTCATCGTGTATTACGACATGAACCCTTATTGGGACGGCTCGGCCACCTTCGACAAATACATCAAACAAATAAACAGCGTATGTGAAAGAGAAACAAACAAAGTTCTATGTGACATCATCCTACAACAGCTACGTCACTCTCATGACGAACTGGCGTACTACAATGTAATGTTACTTAATCAGCATTTCGAAGAACGCATACGTTGGCGGCGAGGCCTCATCGACGGTGTGGGTTACGCTGCCAACAGTTTATTTGGAGTTCTAGATCAACGCTTCGCAGATCAATACAAGCAAGATATTTCTCTTATACAAGAAAATGAAAATCACTTGGCACTCTTGTGGAAAAACCAGACCTCAGTAGTAGAAGCAGAATACAATCTACTCAAGCGAACCGAAGAATCAATTAATCGGCAACACAAGGCCTTCAATCAACATTTAAACATTCTTACAAACGCCACCAATAAATTGAACAAAAACTTGCAAGAACAAGAAGTGAGGAACGAACTAGCACTGTCCACCATCATACCTACAAATATGCTCACGAAGCTGAAATCAATACAAGATACAATAATCGACACTAACAGACGTCCATCATGGAATGTTCAGCGCTCACTTACTATCGCCGAAGCAACTACGAGTTCAACTCAGCATAATCTCAGGACAATTATCGCGAGAACTATCCTTGCCGATAGAAAACATACAGACAGAACTTCCAAAAATTTACCACCTTCTGAAGGTTAAAACACGGATAACACACGACTCATTTTTGAGATTAGAATACCTCTGGTCAACAGAGAAAGTTATGACGTATATAAACTCATATCAATACCACAACAACATGGTAATATTACAATCGCCGTCGTGCCGATATCAGATTACATCGCGATAAACTTACGCAAAGACACCTATCTGACAATGACGGCGAGAGACATACAACAATGGTCGGAGTACGACGAGTCTAGTCGCCTCTGTCACTCCCGAAAACCCATTTTCCAGTTCAAGTCAGAAGACAGCATGTGCATCAAGGATATGGACACAAACAGATGTCTTACAAACACAGCAGCATGTCGCAATACTTGGCTAAGAATAGATTTAATTTTGACATGTAACTTGGGTGAAATTTATAAGTTTAGCATTTAAGCATTTTGTAAACTCATTATCATCAACCACTCACATCTCTCTCGCCCGGGAATATGTACGAGTCAGCCATCTTACATGACACGCGCACATTACTTTCATTATGTACATCAGCACTATTCCGTCGCCTTGCACAAATTATAGCGTAAGGCGACAGTACACGATCAGCCTTCAAAGACTGTACTCATTTACACATTCATACCTATATTAGTTACGAGTTAGTTAAGTAATCAATAAATCATCATATTTGGCTATCCGTGACTATTATTGAAGTGTATAACCAAGGTGTGTGCGAATCATTCAGCAGCGCATACAACATCTGCCTACCAAGTTTCAACAGTATAGCTCTTATAGTTTCGGAAAAAAATGTCTGTGACATACGGACGGACAGTCGGACAGACAGACATGACGACCTATAAGGGTTCCGTTTGCCATTTGGCTACGGAACCCTAAAAATAATGTATATAGATAAAATTATAATAAACATGTTATTGAAATACCTAAAACGTCCTTTCGTAAGTTGTCCCTCCTTTTGGTCTATATATGGTGCAAGTAATCAGTAACACGTTCAGTTTGTACAATGTTTATACTATAGTGGTGTTGACAATGCCACCTCTACCAGCTACCGCCAAGGCTTGTTTGTGTTTAACCACTAGCTAATGGTAGGATAGGTACAGGAATATAATGCATAACTTAGTGAATATTACTATACGTATAGTATAGTACAGACGGGATGCGTGGAAAGGTTTCCTGTTGGCTTATTTTTTACTGAACCTAATACATACAACGTGTAACTTAAAGAGTATATTACATACTAAGGGAATGGCATCTTTACATGATATCATAATAATTTATTGACATTAATGCAAAGATCGATATTGGAAGGGTTTTTTAATCCTATCTCTTTATGTTAGGAAGTTACGAGAAAAAACACCGCCTGTGATAGGCTACTACCATACTAGGCGCACAGAATTTTTGAAGACATTTCTCGTGATTTTGCCAAGTAACGTGACGTGTAACGAGTACTTAGTTATTAACGTATGTAGTGTGGTGCCACGTTTGTTATTATTTGAATGTAAGAAACACACGTAACCGAAAATTTTGTATAAATTTTTCGAGTACCTATTTTATTTTGAGTTGAAACATATTACCGATATCATTTTTTCTCGGTGGTAGGCAACAACATCAGCCGCCGGCATAAGTTACCACCCACCAGACAAAGTCTTGCCGCCAAGCGAGTCGTCGTGTTCCGGCATGATGTCTGGTGAAGCCGTACGGTGGACGGGTCTGAGCAGTTGTGTTGCGATTAGGGTTGTAACGGAGCTTCGCCTCCGCTTCCGTTACTGCGGAAGTTCCGCAAGAAATCGTATCTTCGCTTCCGCCTCCGCCTCCGCACAATTTTTAGCGGAGTTATAACGGAGGTTTATTAACGTATTTATGCAATAAATAAATAGTCCGGCCGCGTTTGAGCGCGAAATGGTCAAGAATCAACTAGTGCGAGGCGGGAATGCGGCAAACACAATTTGTTTCTCCTTAATTTTCATTACAAGAAGGTAATAATTTTATTACCAACTATACTACTATTAATGTACGTATTTAAAATAAAAAATTTGTTTTAATTAACCATAAATTTCAAGTTTTTCTATATGATTGACATTGATTTCTCGGTGGTAGGCAACAACATCAGCCGCCGGCATAAGTTACCACCCACCAGACAAAGTCTTGCCGCCAAGCGATTCGTCGTGTTCCGGCATGATGTCTGGTGAGGCCGTACGGAGGACGGGTCTGAGCAGTTGTGTTGCGATGTGTAGCGGGTACGATGCACCAAATGTTGTTGTGTCGGGAGCTTGGTCGTGGAGAGGCTCCAGATCAATCTCCCTCCAGCGCAGCATCGTTTGGTTGTGTTGGTCTTGGGTTTAACATTACATCACTGCCTTTACGCACCGTACCCCGAAGGGCGTGTGTGGGACTCGCCCAGCCGAAGCCGGGAATACCCACTAAACCCACAGCGACACTCCGGCATCGCCATAGCGGCGGGGGAGTGGGAAACTAGCGCAGCCTGAGCTACCTCTCCCCCGCCGGCGAAACCCGCCTATTAAGGCGGGCCCTCAATTGTCCCTCCTGGGGAGGGGCCGTGGCTCCCGCGTGATGAGCGATGCAAGGCGGGCGTCGGCCTCACGCCCGCCGCTCACCTCAGGGAGGGAGAAAGCGGGCGAAATCCCGCCTTCTCCTTCCCCTACGCCGCCTGCGGAGCGCCGGAGCGAGGGGATCCTCCTCCCGCTCGCGCTCCGCTGCCTCCTTCTGCGACATCACGACCTCGCAGAAGGAGGCCATCGCCACCCAAGCTTCCTCGCTCCCCACCATCTCGCTGACGATGGCGGGCAGCGAGAGGTCCTCTCCAACCGCCGTGATAAGATCGCGGCGCGGCACGGCCCACGACGGGCACACCGCGAGGGTGTGTTCCGCCGTGTCCTCCGCCGCGCCACAACCATGGCACGACGGTGTCTCCTCTCGTCCTATCCGATGCAGGTACCTGCCGAAGCAGCCGTGACCGGAGAGTACCTGCACCAGACGGAAGGAGAGAAACCCGTGACGCCTGTCGAGCCAGTCCTCCAGGACCGGCCCGATGGCGTCAAGGGTACGGCGGCCGAAGACGGCGGAGGCGAGGTCCTGCGTCCACTGCTGGACAAGAGCGACCCTCGCCTCCCGCCGGACGGCCTCCCTCAATTCTGGGGCCGGACGCTCGCCCAGCGCCCTGCGCCCCGCCGTCCACTCGTACACTCTGGCGAGCACCCACGCCTCGAGCTCCCAAGGCAGGGTGCCCGCCAGAGCGCACGCCGCTGCGAAGCCCACCGTGCGGTAGGCCCGCGATGCCCGCTGGGCGATGGCCCTTTGGGGCGACCGAAGGGCGGTGAGGTTCTCCCTCCTATGGAGGGAGTCCGCCAAAATCGGGGCCCCATAAAGGGCCATACTCCGCAGTATGCCGGCGTATAGACGCCGGCACCGCATGCTGGGCCCTCCCAAGTTTGGCATCAGCCATGAGAGGACTCCCGCAGCCTTCAGCAGGCGCGACGACAGCCCGCTAAAGTGCGGGCCGAAGCGCCACCTGCTGTCTAAGATGAGGCCCAGATATTTCATCTGGGCCTCAACCCCGACCCTCACCCCCTCCACATAAATGTCGGCGTCAGGCGGGGGGCGCTGCCGGGGGCCGTGAAAGAACACGGCCTCTGTTTTGTGCAGCGCCACCCTCAAGCCCAGGCGGCGGATCCTTCCCGCCACCAAGGATCCGCCCGCCGACGCCAAACTGGCCGCCTCCCGGAAGGTGCTCCCGCGGGAAGTGAGGAGAGTGTCATCTGCATAGCAGATGACACTCGTGCCTCGAAGGAGGGTTCCCCGCAGGAGCCAGTCATAACCGACGTTCCACAGAAGAGACCCTAGAACGGACCCCTGTGGAACGCCGGCTCCGACAGCGTATCGACGGAGCTGGCCAGCCCCGTCTACGAGGAGGACAGCACGGTCCTCCAAGTAGCTGGCCAGGAGGCCCCGCAAGTACAGGGGCACTCCGTGGAACCGGAGCGCTTCCAGGATGGTGGAGTGGGGGACGGAATTGAAGGTGTTGGCAATGTCGAATGACACAGCCAACACTCCATCCCCCACTCCCACCGTCTCTGTCACCTGGCCCTTTAGACGGGCCAGGGCGTCCACTGTCGAACGACCAGCACGAAATCCGAACTGGGCGTCCGACAGGTCCGGTCCCACGCTCCGCAGATGCCGCTTGAGACGGCCGGCGATAATCCCCTCGAACATTTTACCGACCTCATCGAGCAAAACGATGGGCCGGTAAGCCGAGGGGGAGAAACATTGCATCACCTCGCTCAACTGCCGTCTTCCTTCCTATTCACTGAAATTTTTTGAGTGAATAGGCTTAATAAGCTAGTGCGCTTTACCATCAACGATTGCATCACTGCTTACCATCAGGCGGGATTGCAGTCAAGCACTAGTTTATAAGTATTAAAAAAAAAACTGGTATCATCAAAAGATGCCACGCCCTTATATGAAGGGTGTACCCTTTATGTTACACGTTGAATAGGGCTATGTTTTACCACGAGTATCTATGTATATTATTAGAAGTCGAAAATAATATAAACGTTGTGGTGGTTCAAGAATAATAGTTATTCCTTCTTATTTTATTAATTATTAATATTCATCTTCTTTTATAAATTACTAGCTTTCCGCCCGCGGCTTTGCTCGCGTGGAATTCGGTTATATCGCGCTTTTTAAATTCCTCATTTTCGGGGATTAATTATCTTATCATTTAGCTTCTAAGTTTACATGTGCATAATCGTTTGCAATATACCTTGTTTTAAACGACTCACAGCGCCATCAATCACGGAACTGGTATGAAGTTAACAATATTTTTGTTTTCCCTCGGGAACATCATTTTTTTTTCCGGGATAAAAAGTATACGATTATCTAATCCAGACTTCTAACTTTACGTCTGCAAAATGTCAAAGCAATCGGTTCAGTAGTTACGGTGTGAAAGCGAAACAAACAAACAACTCACTTTCCCATTTATAATATTAGTATGGATTAATAAAAAAAAATGTGGGAGTGTAGAAAAAATGTGACTAAATCGAGACTATAATGTTCTTGAGGCCACGGCTAGGATTTTTGTTACTTCCATGCTACAAAAACTATTCTAAATACAATTTTATTTCGAAATAACATTTCTAACAACTTACAACTTTCAAAATGGCAGATGCATAGAATGCACATTACAAATGATCACACAAACAGATGATGACCTCTACATGCATATGCATATTTTGTCGTCCCATTTAACTCATAAACGCAAATTTCAACATTCTCATGTAAACCAAATGAAACAACGTAACTAAATTAAATTCTCTTCGCTTCGTGGTAGTTATGTCCGAAATGAAATATTGTGCATTAGAACATTTTACTAGCAAAAGCTAAAACATGGTATATGTGGGCTACATCTTCACACCAAGGCAGCTTCTAATGTTGTACAAAGCACAAGTCCGTTCGTGTGTGGAGAACTGTAGCCACTAGCCACATTTGGGCTAGTGCTGCGAATTGTCACCTGGCTACTTTGGATTCAGTGGAGAGGCGTGCTAAGAGGCTGATTGGCGATCCAGATTTAATTCAAAACGGTTTCCAAATCCTGGAGCACAGGCGTAGAGGAGCCAGCCTTTCGGTGTTCTATAGGTTGCATTTTGGTGAGTGTGTGAAGGAATTGCATGATTTAATCCCACCCATCTCCCTTCCACCATAGGACGACCCGTCGTACGGAGAGTTTCCAGCCTTACGTTGTTAACACCACTACGATCCGGACGAAGCGTTTCGTCTCCTCTTTTATACCGCGTACATTGAGGGACTGGAACAATTGGCCAGCGGCGGTGTTTCCGTCGGCCTACAATTTGAGTGTCTTCAAGGCTAGAGTGAATAAGCTCTTAATAAACTAGTGCGGTTTACCATCGACGACTGCGTCACTGCTTACCATCAGGCGGAATGACGGTCAACAAGCGCTAGTTTATAATTCACAAATAAATAAAATTAATTATATAAATAAATTCACAGTAAAAGTACATCCAACATACTCTTCCCAATGCTGAGACACAGTCATCCTCTCTGTGAAAGCGTGGCCTAGCACAGGTTGCTGGATGTCACATGTTTTAGAATTTTTGGCTCTAGGACATGCCGATTTCCTTAAGATGTCTTCCTTCACAGTTTCTTTGATGAAATCTATACTAATAAATAAAGCTGAAGAGTTTGTTTGTTTGTTTGAACGCGCTAATCTCAGAAACTGCTGGTCCGATTTGAAAAATTCTTTTTGCGTTGGATAGCCTATTAAACCAGGAAGGCTTTAGGCTACATAACATCACGCTGCGACCAATAGGAACGGAACATGACTAACTTCACCCGAACGAAGTCGCTGGCGGCCGCTAGTACCTAATTTATACGATTACTCAACTACAGCTTTCAACCTTCACTCTCGTCTTGACAACAAAATAGTGTTCTTGAAGACAGTTTTGGACAAAAAGGCAACTTCTAATGAATTACAATAAGTTAATAATAGGACAGAAAATATAAGTTTGTCTTTAGTATGGGACATAAACAGAATTAATTTGATTTCCTATACAGATATACCTATACGAGTATGTGCAACCCAAATGTATGAAACAGCCGATATTTTTCAGAAAATCTGTGGTCAAATGATATTGTTTGCAGAGACGCAACTTGGTTACTGGAAAAGAGCCGTTTTAGGGAAAAGGGGGTTTAGGGGATTTCCAGGAAGTAAGAGTCGTTAAAAATGTGTAAAAACATTACTTTAGGTTCCCATATAAGGAGCCAATTTTGCGAGTTTAAGTTGTAGTTTTCTAGAGAAGTATAGCGCTATCTACAAAAGCCACATGCTAACAACGCATCGGACTGACGTCACACAGATCCTATATCTAGCAAGCAGAGTTAACTGTGCAACTGGCATATAGCTACACAACTTCCCAACATCATACGTTGGACAAATGCCCCAAATTAGTGCGCTCCTGGCTTAAACTGGCGTATTTTTAGTCGCCATGTTTATAATCGCTTCTAAACTGTCTATGGAGTATCTTAATTTGACAGGTCTAAACTGACATTTTATCTTCTGTCCCTTTCTTACTGAAATAGACAAAGATGCAGTTAACTGAAAATTGGTTTAGTTTGTGAACAACAGAATCCTCGCCAATGTGAATATTCAGATATTATTGCATTCAGGAATAACTAATTACGAAATTTTGTCCATCCCTCCCAAGTGAACATGACAAGCCCGTGGGAACAGATTTTAATGGACATACAATTATTACTTAAATTGGAACATTTATTGGGACAATAATTTGACGTCCGCAGGGAATCTCGAATGAAAATGAAATATATTTAGAATATAATCTATGTTAATTAAGTAGATAAGCTTACTTAATTAAAATTGCGGTGAATTAGAGTTTACGCCAGCTATATTACCTTAAAATTACTTACTTAAACCAGACTTTTTGATCTGCAGTTAGCAAACTCAACCAATTATTTAAAATAGTAACTAATTGTTGTTTTTTTGAAAAATGTGTTTCTTGATCAATTTTTAGTTTATCTAATGATCATTTATTGTTACTTTTTTAAACAAATAGTTGATAAGAAATTGCAAGTTCATATTCCAGAATTTGGAACTTTGCCAGCCAGCAGTAACAAGCAATATTCATTGTTCTTGTTCGTATTACTTTTCATTGACTTGTTGTGTAATAAAGATTATATCATCTACCCGATCATTTTTCCATATGGGATTTAATACTGACGGGCAATTTATTCCAGCTGCACTCTACTAATCCTCTAGAGGCCTGTCCTAAACAATGCAAGTTTGTGATTACATTGTGTCGTGGTCTGTGACCCACTTACGGAGCCCGCCAAGCGACCACAGCCCACAGGCGTATCTTAGAGTGTGTAACGAAGCAAGCTAATTAGAACAATAAGCATAGTAATCAAGTTTAAGTGATGTGTGTGTTTCTGGTTAGGATTTGGTTTGAGGACATCCTTAATGCTTACTGGGTCAGGGTTGCGGGTTGGTTAAAAAAGAAACACGGGTGGGCTTTAGTAAGTAAAAGTCTGATACACCCTTACGCAGCGGCCAGAGCCGAAGAGGTCATTTGATGATTTCCCATCCCAAACAAAAAAAAAGACATCATTATCTTCGTCTGCTTTGCCTAGTCGACCCACCAGACAAAGTCTTGCCGCCAAGCGATTTGTCGTGTTCCGGCATGATGTCTGGTGAAGCCGTACGAAGGACGGGTCTGAGCAGTGGGGTTGCGATGCGCCAAATGTTGTTGTGTCGAGAGTTTGGTCGTGGAGGGTCTCCAGATCAATCTCCCTCTGGCGCAGCATCGTTGGTCGTGTTGTTGGGTTTAACATTGCATCACCTCACTCAACTATAGTCTTCCTTCCTATTCACTCAGTTTTTTTTTTGTGAATAGGCTCTTAATAAACTAGCACGCTTTACCATCAACGATTGCATTACTGCTTACCATCAGGCGGGATTGCGGTCAAGCGCTAGTTTATAATTATTAAAAAAAAAGGATGTGTACAGGGGATTTGCAAGCCAAAGATCACACAAGACATCAGGTTTGGAAGGAAAAAGTCGTAGCCTTTGCCTAATTGTGGGACATAACAAAAGCTAACATAAAAATTATTGTCAATTGATTACTTGCTGAGGTCGACCTGTGGATGGATGACCGCCCATTAAAAGCCAGGCTTCCTCCGAGCTCCGGAAAGCACGAGGAGTCCGTGTCGGCTGTCATTTGTTGATCTATGACAATAGTTACGGGTAAAGAGTCTAACTGCATCATGAATACAAAGGAGTTTGAGTATTTGCTTTGGATGATCAATGTTTCCTATATCTTCATTAGAATTCTTTGTAAACAAACTAAGCGGTAGTTGGTTATTTAAACCAATATACGTGATGAAGTTGATAAATAAGGATAGTGAAGTTCTATGGAAATTGCCGCTAATACTGCGGTTGAAGACACACACACACATTTCATCGCTGCTTAATCAGTCATCAACTGTAAGGAAATTTATTCTAAGTTGATTTTCGAGTGACCTTTTGTCACAAAACCATCCTAAAAAGATTTTGATTGTGATGAAATAAGAACGTTTTTATGTGTTTTGAATTAACCTGAAAAATGTCTTAAATTCATATTATAAGGACGGTGTGTACATGCGTATCTGAGAGTACAGAAATAGATTTAGATCAATGTTTATGAATAACTAGCTTTCCGGCCGCGGCTTCGCCCGCGTGGAGTTCGGTTATATCGCGCTTTTTAGATTTCCTTCGGGAACATCATATTTTTCCGGGATAAAAGGTAGCCTATGTTCTTTCTCAGGGTCCAAAGATTGTCTGTGCCAAATTTCATCAAAATCGGTCCAGAGGTTTAAGCGGGAAAGCGTAACAGACAGACAGACAGACAGACAGAGTTACTTTCGCATTTATAATATTAGTATGGACTAGCTTTCCGCCCGCGGCTTCGCCCGCATAGAGTTCGGTTATATCGCGCTTTTTAGATTTCCCTCGGGAACATCAAATTTTTCCGGGATAAAAAGTAGCCTATGTCCTGTCTCAGGGTCTAAAGATTGTCTGTGCCAAATTTCATCAAAATCGGTTGAGAGGTTTAAGCGGGAAAGCGTAACAGACAGACAGAGTTACTTTCGCATTTATAATATTAGAATGGATAGTATGGATGAGAATGTTATAAATCAGATCATTTAGTCTTCGAAATGCGCAGTCTGATGAGAGTTCCATTGAACAGTAATGATATAGCAGTTATTGCAAAGCAATGTGATTCCTTTTCTCCCTTTCTTATAGTGAATTTGATCATTATGGTGATGAGTCAGCTTGACGTAAGCTTCTCACTCATATACTTAGCTACATTATCTGATAACGAATAGTAAGGGAAATAAAAGCAATCAATTTTCCTTAATTATTTCTCTTGGACCTAAACAAAAACTATTGTACGGACGACAGCAGGTCAAGCTACCCGAAACTATCAAATATTCCCAATCAACCTTGAGCCTTAATGTTTTAGAGATAAAGTTGAAAATCTAATAAAGAAATCTGACAGATTGCAGTAGCTTGATGTGCTGTCGTCTGTACTATACAAATGACCTATTTTGTAAAAATCTAACCGAGAAAACTTAGGAAATGTGGGTTGTCAATTTCTAGCATCAGAGCAGTAATTACGTAACACACTATCAGCTATCAGTAGCAATGGCTTTCATTTTGAGAATTCAAAACCGGTTTGTCTGACGGGAACAGTACAACAGTAGAAGTTGAACTCTTGTTCATATCTAATGAAAGAAAAAAAAGAAAGAAACAATGTTTATTTGAGGTAAACATGACCTAAAAGTTAACAAAAACAGTTGAGGGAACATGCGTCACATTTACGCAAAACGCCTGTCGCTCAGCATTATGCCGCGACCTTATGCAAAACAGAGCCCAGCGCTGGTTTTCAGCGACAGCCGGTGCCGAAGTAAAGACGTCACCCGGTGCAACAAACAATTACGACTGACACCGAACCGGTACAATAAAAATGTACTGAGCTAATCTAGTTAAAGTTGTGGTTTAGTTTCGATCCCATTTCTTATCGCACTAAAGTGTTAACTTTGATTGAAGTAAAATCAAATATATGGGAGATGCATTTCATATATAATAATCACAACTAAATATTTTATTATATAAGTAACTCCAATCTTTTAGACGTAAGTTTGACAAATGGCAGAGAAAAAGGTAGCTTTGTTTCAACTTTTTCATTTGAGAGCGGTTACGTTCCAATTGTGATCCAGTTATGGTTAAACCATCTGTCAAAAGGTTAGTGCGATACGAAACATAACTAAAGTTTTGGTTTGGTTGCGATGCGATTCTGTTTTGGTTGAATTATTTTAGCGCGTTTGCCTCATAGGGCCTGTAGCCAATGTAAAACTTCGATAAACTGAACTGCCACACCTGGGCCTGTAGCCAATGTAACATCGCTTAGTAGCGAAACGAAATCGAATACCAAACCAACCAATAACGAAAACAATTGACCAGGTGACCCGATAAATCACGTGGTCAATCGTTCCCGCCATTGGTTGGTTTGGTATTCGATTTCGCTTCGCTGCGAAGCGATGTTACATTGGCTACATGCCCAGGTGTGGCAGTTCAGTTTATCGAAGTTTTCTCGGCGAGATATTTACAGAATACCTCGCTATTATAGGCAGTTATCTTTTTACTTTGCCAAACAATACTCCTGTTACATTAATGTTCATTTGTTCTATCAACCGACGTTCTTAATGTACAACCACTTTCCCGCCCTTTATCCAGCTGACATTTCCCAAATGTCGACGTTAGAACGTGATAAGATTTTCAAACGTTTCGTTGACCCGCATTTTTCTTCGGTGTTTTTATTTCGGGGTGCCATTCAGCCAGATTGTAATGTGCGCGAGTGTTTTTGGTCTTTGTATGTTGGATGTATGTATAGCATGTGTTAAACTGCACCCTAATTGCGTAATACACTATTACTATCAATTGAAATCATTTTGAAGCATATTGCCGGTCTATTGCATCGTCGAAAAATTGTTTTCTCAACACCGTAAACAACGCAATGAATGTTGTTGCACTGTCAAAATGAAACCCATTGCTACTGATAGTTAGTTACGCAATTACCCTGCTGGTTGTGCTTGGTTTTTTTTTTTATAAAACTTTGCCTTTGAGTTAGTCACTCAGACTACAAAACTTAGGCTTGGTCTTGCTACTGATACATTCTGGATGCACAGTCGCCAAAGGATTTAGTCACTCAGACTACAAAACTTAGGCTTGGTCTTGCTACTGATACATTCTGGATGCACAGTCGCCAAAGGAGTTAGTCACTCAGACTACAAAACTTAGGCTTGGTCTTGGCTACTGATACATTCTGGATGCACAGTCGCTAAAGGAGTTAGTCACTCAGACTACAAAACTTAGGCTTGGTCTTGCTACTGATACATTCTGGATGCACAGTCGCCAAAGGAGTTAGTCACTCACACTACAATACTCTATCGCAACTATCTCAGTACTGCTTACGTTGTCAGCAACGCACTTATTGCATTCGTAAAGTAAGTGCGCTAACGTCTTTTAAATTACAGCATATTAGTATACTACGTGATTACTTATCTTCTCTGCCCCGAGTACGTAAATGTCGTCAGTGTCTGGTCATGTCTTGACAGCAATTTATTTTTTTAATACCCGCGAGAATGTTTCATCTTTACTGGGATTTAAAAATTGTCTCAGTAGCTATAAAATTTAATACCTATTAAATAAATTTGACAAACGTTGAGCAGAATGTACTACAACTTTTTTTTTTAATAGTTGTAAACTAGTGCTTGACTGCAATCCCGCCTGATGCTAAGCAGTGATGCAATCGTTGATGGTAAAGCGCACTAGTTTATTAAGCCTATTCACTTAAAAAACTAAGGAATAGGAAGGATGACGGCAGTTGAGCGAGGTGATGCAATGTTAAACCCAAGACCAACACAACCAAACGAAGCTGCGCTAGAGGGAGATTGATCTGGAGACTCTCCACGACCAAACTCCCGACACAACAACATTTGGCGCATCGTACCCGCCACACATCGCAACACAACTGCTCAGACCCATCCTCCGTACGGCTTCACCAGACATCATGCCGGAACACGACGAATCGCTTGGCGGCAAGACTTTGTCTTGTGGGTGGTAACTTCTGCCGGCAGCCGATGTAAACTTGATGTCCGGCCGTTTCAACATGTTTTCATCGCTTTTTAACCCCCTTTAACTTTAAGTTTTCTTTAAGTCCTTACGTACTCCCATACTCAGTGTTTCAGGCTGAGTCGGTCTATGTAATGAATTAATGTTTTAAATTTATTTTATGAGATTATTACAGGGTCGGGCCGTGTCTTGCATTACATTAACTTGGGACCAAAGGCTAAAACCTGCCCTAAACCTATACCCCTTCAACTAACATAAGTGTAATATTCGCACGTCCGCTCCTATGAAAACAAAGCTTGTTATTAGAACACGTAAGAAACACCTGATCTATATACGTTTGCTCTTGTTATGTACTAATCCACTTAACTGGATTACATTGACTACATAGTGCCAATTTCACTCAAAGAATCTTAACGTGATCAGCAATACTCAACTGCGTTCAGGAGCTGCTAATGTTAATATCGGTAGGATTCCCCGATTGTGCCGGGGTGGATGCAACTCCACGCTGATTTTTTTCGGTGTTTGCATAATCCATACTAATATTATAAATGCGAAAGTAAGTCTGTCTGTTACGCTTTCCCGCTTAAACCTCTCAACCGATTTTGATGAAATTTGGCACATACAATCTTTAGACTCTGAGAAAGGACATAGGCTTAAAGGGCATACTTTTTATTGAAAAAATTGATATTCACGATGTCTTTCTTCAACGTTTTGGGAGCAGTGGTGATGAAATAATTTACACAAGGCTCGAACCGAAAACACACATCTCGTAAGTCGTGTTCGTTACCACCAGACACCTAATATGTAATACTGTACTATGTTAATTAAAGAATATAAGACTTAGTTTCCAACAATTGGTCTAACTGCAATGCTTCGATATCGCCTTCCGAGTTGTGGAGGTCAGACGGCAGTCGTGTCACGGAAAATATCGAAGTTTAACCAAAATCAACAGTTAGACTGATAAAGCGGACCCCAGACTCCAAAGCTGAAAAAGCTTTGGATGCGACTGGGATTAAATAACGCTGAGATGATGATGAGTGTAAAACATTACATTTCTAGACAGCCCCCTTTGGGAATAGAGATACATCCTGTGCGTTAAAGTATCATAAATTATACGAAATAACTGAAATAAAAATGGATCAAGTCTTGGACCCAGTTTCCTTTAAGTGATTTTAAATATTCATCGAATAATCACTATTCACCGCTCGTAAGCTCATATGGGACAAACAACGGTTTTAATCCATAAAACAACGTTCCCATTTAGATCTAACTTACAATTACCTCGCTCAACTGCCCTTAATAAACTAGCGCTTTACCGTGAACCATTGCATCACTGCTTACCACCACGCGGGATTGCGGTCAAACACTAGATTATAATTATAAAAAAAAATTGTCTTTAGTAACTATCCAATAAATCGCTTACAATTGAAAATAACTTGCTATCTACTTTTCAATCTAGCGATAATTTTTGTTTTTCTATCCTTCTTAGGATTAGTTTAATTAAGAGAATAACCAAAAATCAAACAGTTAATTAAAAATCCAGAAACTTAATTGTGTAACACACTATCAAACACAATTTTGAAGGATATTACTAATCTATTAATTCATAAGTTCGAAAACTTATTCTGTTCAACAACGAAAATAACGCAATGAACATTGTTGAACTGTCAAAATGAAATCCATTGCAACTATCAGTTATAACGCAATTACCATTGGTGTTAATTAATCCCTTAATGTAGAATGGATAATTTCAAGGATTGCGGAGAATAGGTTCTATGATTTTGGATAGTCGTTTCAAAATCAAAATTGTTTATTTCATATTAACCATCCGTTGGTGCTTTTCAATATCGGTCAATGTCGGTCAGTCGTGTCGGTCGGTAAGTCAATGTCGGTCAGTCCAAGAAAAGTGAAGCTAAGTTGCACGTTCCAATGCGTAGATCTCTATGGAGAAGAACGTGCAAGAAACTCCATGGACACTCTTTTAAAATCATAATATGGGTTACATTTCTTTGTTACATATTTATGTTGCTTCTATCATGTGAGCACAATGTATATTTATACCTGAGTCTGTTAGACGGAATGTCATTTTTTACTTGGTACTTAACGGTTGAAATAAAATTAAAATCATCATCATCATATCAGCCAAAATATGTCCACAGGCCTTCTTTTTTTTCTTTTTTTTTTTCAGGGTGGAAATCCTCATAGTATGTCCGCCGCCCTGGGATGGGCGACGGGATCTGTCAGACTTTTACTGACTGACCACCCCGGTGCTTTTTCTATCACGAGCGCGCGTGGGACCGTGGGAGTCTAAATTCTTCCACGGCCCCACACTCTCGTGCTGGCCCGGTCTATCCGGGCCTCGTCTCCTGCACGGGGTAGTGGGGTGTTAAGCTACCCCGTGCATCGCCTCAGAGGCGCGCGCCGAAACTAGCGCGCACCTCCGCCTCGGGGTCCAACAAACAGGGGGCGGGGACTTCCCCATGTCTCTCGCCCCTGGACCCATTCATGGGGGGCGGAAGAGGGCGTTATCCGCCCTTCCTCGACGCCCGGTGCGTCTTCTGCGGCCCGGGAAGGGAGTTGAGATCTCCCTCTCCCGTTCCGCAGCTTCCTTCTGCGACATCACGTCCTCGCAGAAGGACACCACCACGTCCCACGACACTGCGCTACCGACCATCCTCCGCACTACTGCCGGCAGCGACAGGTCGCCTCCTACTTCATTTGTGAGGACACGGCGCTGCTCCTCCCAAGCTACACACTCGGAGAGCGTGTGCTGCGCCGTGTCCTCCCCGCATTGGACGCAGTGGTGGCACCGAGCGTCCGGCTCCCTGCCTGAGCGACGCAGATACTTGCCGAAGCAGCCGTGCCCCGACAGTACCTGCGTCACCCTGAACGACAGGGAGCCGTGTCTTCTCCCGAGCCAGTCGTCGAGTACTGGCCGGATCGCCTCGACGGTAGCGAGGCCGGCGCGGCGGTAGGGCGCATGAGCCTCTGCCGCCAGTCCGCCACCAGGACCTGACGGAGCTCCCCTCGGCGCAGCTCGATCTGCCCCTGCGCCGGACTGAAGCCCCGTGTCCGCTCTTCCTCGCGCCATCGGTACAATGACGCGAGTACTTTCGCCTCTAGGTCCCAGAGCGGGGATCCGGCCAGGACGCAAGCCGCCTCGTAGGAAATCGTGCGATACCCGCGGACGATGTCCACAGGCCTGCCAAGCACATCCACTTCAACCTAATCTGTGCTACCCGCATCCTTAACTGGCAGTGAGCAGGTCACGTCCAGGGGCCCTATAGAACCGTAAGATCCTTGAGTGGCGACCACGTTTTTGACAGCATAGCGTTGCAAGGTAGACCGATGACCTTATGACGGTCACGGAAACACATAATAACAAATAATTGTTTCCCTTTTCTAGACGAATAAAACCGAAGCCTACGCTCTACGCATGACATAGTCTAGTTTACGTCATTTGCCTTGACTGTTCCACAAACCCATGATAAGACTAATTTCATAAATTCTGTTTCATAATTGACATTCTTCTTCACTCAGGCCCTCGTTACTGAGTATCTTGGTCACAGGGTTCAAGCAAAGAATCTATCTCACATTTCAAACTCACCATCATCATTATCAACCTTTTTATCGTCCCACTGATGAGTGATGGGCACAGGTCTCCTCTCATACAGAGAAGGATTGAGCGTAATCACCTCGCTTGCTCAATACGGGTTGGCGATTTCAGACTTAAAGTTCAGGTTTCCTCAAGATGTTTTCCTTCAACTTCAGTCATTGGTGTCCAAGATATACTTAGAAAGTACATATAATTTTAGAAAAGTTACATTGGTACTTGCCTGACCTGGAATCGAACCCGCGCACTCATACTTGAGAGGCTGCTGCATAATGTGCATAAATAGATCTACTTACTCATACGACCAACGTAAAAGCTGTTAACTCCGATGGCTACCAACTGTTTACACCATAACGGCTTAGGTGTCAAAGTCCACTCAAAAATTATAATCCTTCGCACTGACAGGGTCACCTGGTCGCCCACTTCGGTACACCGTCGTGAATATTGAAACACTTGTACTGATACACGTGGTTTTAACTCCTTTTCTAGGTCTCATGAATTATTTACAAGTCACACGGAACGTAGTATAGGGAGCATGGGCGCGTGGAATGCCTTCTTGAGTTTTAAAATATTGGATACTGAAGTGGTTTTTCATTTCTGTTTGTTTTGTAAATTGTATTTTGTTGTTGGTTAGTTAGTTGAGGGTATCGGTTTGTGGATCGGTGGTATTTTGTTGTTGGTTAGTTAGTTGAGGGTATCGGTTTGTGGATCGGTGGTATTTTGTTGTTGGTTAGTTAGTTGAGGGTATCGGTTTGTGGATCGGTGGTATTTTGTTGTTGGTTAGTTAGTTGAGGGTATCGGTTTGTGGATCGGTGGTATTTTGTTGTTGGTTAGTTAGTTGAGGGTATCGGTTTGTGGATCGGTGGTATTTTGTTGTTGGTTAGTTAGTTGAGGGTATCGGTTTGTGGATCGGTGGTATTTTGTTGTTGGTTAGTTAGTTGAGGGTATCGGTTTGTGGATCGGTGGTATTTTTTTTAAATATAATTATGTATGAACTAGTGCTTGACTGCAATCCAGCGTGATGGTAAGCAGTGATGCAATCGTTGATGTTAAAGCGCGCTAATTTATTAAGAGCGTATTCACTCTTGCCTTCAAGACACTCGAATTGTAGTTCGACGGAAACGCCGCCGCTGGCAAATTGTTCCAGTCCCTCGATGTACGCAGCATAAAAGACGAGGCGAAACGCTTCGTCCGGATCATAGTGGTGCGTGTGATGGTGGAAACTCGTCGTACGACGGGTCGTCGGATGGTGGAAGTGGAACGGAGATGGGGGAATGAAATCATGCAATTATTCAATCATGCAATAGATGATCTTTATATAGGTAGTATAGGTACTACTTATATAAAGATCATCTAAAATATAAAATCCATACTAATATTATAAATGCGAAAGTAACTCTGTCTGTCTGTCTGTCGGTCCGTCTGTCTGTCTGTCTGTCTGTCTGTTACGCTTTCCCGCTTAAACCTCTCAACCGATTTTGATGAAATTTGGCACAGAAAATCTTTAGACCCTGAGAAAGGACATAAGCTACCTTTTATCCCGGAAAAATTATATGTTCCCGAGGAAATCTAAAAAGCGCGATATAACCGAACTCCACGCGGTCGAACCCGCGGGCGGAAAGCTAGTAAAATATAAAATAGAATATTTTTGACTGCTTCGGGTAGGTTGATCTGCTGTCATCCGTACCAAATGGGTACCAAGAGCCCTCTGTGACCATCTTTATGCCTACATAAAGATGGTCAACCTACCCGAAGCAGTCAAAAATATTCCCAATCAACCTTGAGCCTTACTACTTTAAATATAAAGTAGAAAATCAAATAAAGAAATCTGACAGATTGGAGTAGCTCGATGTGGTGTCGTCTGTACCAAGACCTGAACTGGCTCGAAAAGCATGTTAAGCCGTTGGTTCCTCGTATTTTTGTGGCATTCGTTACGGGTTGTCAGAAGCCCGAAATTCGGACAACTAGTCTTACGTACGAGTATTTAGTAGCATCCAGATGTACTGGAAGACGGCCCAAACATGGAAGAAACCTAGACAGATAATGATGATGGTTAGTTATAGATAGAAATATCAGTCTATGGAAAAAGTCATGAAACTCAGTGTAAACATTAAGAGGGGACTTTAGTGCCAAGGAATTCGAAAATACATACATAGACAGTTGCAAATCAGCCTGATTTTACCAACAAAAACGTCGACCAAAGGCGTTTCGTATTCCGCTGTTTTCATTTTCAAAACACGTCAGATCTCAATTATTTTTAAAGAAAAATTTAGAGGAAATTATTTATTATACCTATGCTTCTATTATTTTCTTTTTTGTCAAAAACTTATCACATTTGTCTAATAGTCGTCTAAACATCGCGATAAAATATTTCTCGGTATTTTGAAATATCATATTTTCTTTATTAATTAAGATTTAGTGAAAATCATATGATAGGCGCACGTATAATGAAGGTATGATATTGTAGAAAAAAATTATTGCTCTAAAATCGTTATCCACGAAGAAAACAGCGGAATACGTTTGTATAGAGAAAGCACCACTAGAGTTCCCTCTTAATAACTGAAAAATTTACCTGTTTATAAAAGAGTACTAGCTTTCCGCCCGCGGCTTCGCCCGCGTAAATTTCGGTTATATCGCGCTTTTTAGATTTCCCTCGGGAACATCAAATTTTTCCGGGATAAAAGGTAGCCTATGTCCTTTCTCAGGGTCTAAAGATTGTGTGCTTTCCGCCCGCGTCTTCGCCCGCGTGGTATTCGGTTATATCGCGCTTTTTAGATTTCCCTCGGGAATATCAAATTTTTCCGGGATAACAGGTAGCCTATGTTTTGTCTCAGGGTCCAAAGATTGTCTGTGCCAAATTTCATCAAAATCGGTTGAGAGATTTAGACGGGAAAGCGTCACAGACAGACAGACAGACAGACATACAGATAGACAGACAGACAGACAGAGTTACTTTCGCATTTATAATATTAGTATGGATTGTATTACAAATAAAATAATTTAAACAAAGTATTTTTGTAAAACGTCAGGTTAATTAGTAAAAGGGCTTCATCGTTCGTTTAATTATAAAAAGAGTTTCATTGCGTGCTAACTTTTTGTCAAGTTTTTTACCCGTCTGATTCCGTCGGTTTTGATTAAGTGTTGGACGGCTGGTTACAATGACCTCTGGCTTTTTAGACTGACGTATCTTGGATTACGGCCACGCAAAAAAAATATAATACCGTGCTGTTTAGTTTTAAAACACAATCCTGGTCAAACGCCGGTCGTCCAACTATTAAAATAACCACGAAGACATTATTTCCATTAGCATCTTTTAATGGAAATAATGTAAGAAATGTGACTTCAAAATTTATTACTATTACTAACGGCGCCCCGCTGTTTCACCCGCAAACGTTCCGGTCCCGTGAGAAAACCGAGATAAAAGTATTCTACATGTTAATTCTGGTTAAAATCCATCTGTGTGCTAAATTTGATAAAAAATGGTTCAGCTGTTTGAGCGTGAAGAAGTAAAAGCCATACATACAAACACACACTCACTCACAAACTTTCGCCTTCATAATTTTGTGCGATTAAGAAAGAGTCCGTATTGTACCACTAACAGGCAAAGGATACCAGCTCTGTTCCTTTCTCTCATGGAAAGATGACCAGTGGACCAGTCTTTGTTGAAAGTAAAAACATGGTGGTGGCAGAGGTGATGGTGATGGACTATTGGTGTCTCGCCCATCCTGACTTCTTCATATGAGCATGCAGTTATGTCGCTTGCCATTAAGAGCGACCCATTCGTATCGTCGCTCTCACATACTACAGTAGTGTCCAGTCCAGTTCCATTTGGCAGCATTGCCGTGTGTTCAGTAATTTTTACCGGGTCGTTGTATCCCTAACCGGCAACCTAATTGCGTAATACACTATTACTGTCAGTTAGAATCATTTTGAAGTTTATTACTGTTCCATTGCTCCCTATGTTCGAAAATCTGCCAGCTCAACAACGTAAATAATGCAATGGATATTGTTAAACTGTCAAAATGAAACCCATTGCTACTGATAATGTGTTACGCAATTACCCTGCCGGTCTTCAAGTTTAATGCCGTGAAAACTTCGTTCCATTGCCCTTTAGCAAACTATGTACAAATCATCATCATCCCAGCGTTAATCCCAGTCGCATCCGAAGCCTTTTTCAGCTTTGGAGTCTGGGGTCCGCTTTACCAGTCCAACTGCTGATATGGCCAAACTTCGACATTTTCCGTGAAGCGACTGCCGTCTGACCTCCACAACCCGAAGGCGACATCGAAGCATTGCAGTTAGACCAATTGTTGGACTTTTGAGGGCTCCAACAACCCGTAACGACTGCCACTAGATGTTCGTATGGCAACCGGGACCAACTGCTTAACTTGCTTTCCGAGGTACGACCAGACCAGAGCAACTATTATTATAGTATGCATATTCATGCATACACATATTTGCACTGCGCCGGGATCGAACCCGTCCTTCCTTGCGCAGCGGCCGCGTTCGCTACCGCTACGCCACGGAGGCTGTCCTAACCTGTGTAATTAAGACCGTACCCTCACCAAATGACCTTGCGCATTTGCTCCCTTTTCACCGCGCCCCACCTCTACAATACTTCGTAAAATTTTACTAGCGCCGTCTGGCGGACGTAGTACTTACAAATACAAGTTAGAAACATAGACCACGACCAGACCAGTGCAAATATTCATATTCATGCATACAAAAACTTGCACTGTGCGGGGATCGAACCCGCGCCACCTTGCGCAGCGGTCGCGTCCGCTACCGCTACGCCACGGAGGCTGTCAGCAAACTATGTACAAAGCTTAGAAAAAACCCTAACACAGCCTTTCACGCAATCTTTTTGCGCGACTAAAAATAATGACAAAATTTTCTCCGTCCGTTTTCTTTTTTCTTTTCCTGCGTAGTTTTCTACAAACGACTGGCCGTCGTTCCAGTTGAGAGCGAAGCCGTGTTCGCTCGCCACCCATATCGGGACATTTCCGCAGAATAACCTTAAGGAAATTGACGTAACTCCACACTGTTTACGCACTTTAATGGTGCCTCGTGTATCTGTGCGTGTGAAAAGAAAAACAAAACGGATTTTTCACAGCTCTTGCTCAAAGACCGTCATTGTAGCGTACCAGAAGCGAGGAAAAAATAGCTTAACTTCCCGATAAGCGATATTCGGATATTATAAAGATTAAAGATTTTTTCAAATATAATCTAGCCATTCTTTCTATTTAGTTCCGTCATTCTTAAAGGCGAAACGCCTAAGGCGTGGCACAGGAGCGTGGTGATTTTGTTTTTCAAAAAAGGTGACAATACCCTCCTGAAAAACTACAGACCGATATCCCTCCTGAGCCATGTCTACAAGCTGTTTTCTAGGGTCATCACGAATCGTCTCGCTCGCAGGTTCGACGACTTCCAGCCTTCCGAACAAGCAGGCTTCCGAAAAGGCTTTAGCACCATAGACCACATTCATACGCTGCGGCAAGTTATACAGAAGTCCGAGGAGTATAACAAACCACTATGCTTGGCGTTTGTAGACTATGAGAAGGCCTTCGATTCGATTGAGACTTGGGCGGTGCTACAGTCTCTCCAGCGGTGCCAAATTGACCATCGATACATTGAGGTGATGAAGTGTTTGTACAAAAACGCCACCATGTCAGTCCGTCTCCAGGATCAGGACTCGAAACCGATCCAACTGCAGCGTGGAGTGAGACAAGGAGATGTCATATCTCCTAAATTGTTCACTGCTGCGTTGGAAGATGTCTTCAAGCTCCTGGACTGGAAAGGACTTGGCATCAACATCAACGGCGAGTACATCACTAATCTCCGTTTCGCAGATGATATCGTGGTCATGGCTGAGACCCTGGAAGACTTGGGCAAAATGCTCAATGACCTCAGCAGAGCTTCCCAACAAGTGGGTCTAAAAATGAACATGGATAAGACGAAGATCATGTCGAACTCTCATGTCGCACCCACTCCAATTGTAGTTGGTTGCTCTGCACTCGAAGTTGTTGACGAGTATGTATACCTGGGACAAACAGTCCAATTATGTAGGTCCAACTTCGAGAAAGAGGTGTCTCGGCGAATCCAGCTCGGTTGGGCAGCGTTCGGGAAGCTACGCTACATCTTCTCGTCGTCCAAGATACCACAGTGTCTCAAGACTAAAGTCTTTGACCAGTGTGTGTTGCCAGTGATGACTTACGGAACTGAAACGTGGTCGCTCACAATGGGCCTCATACGAAGGCTCAGAGTCACACAAAGGGCAATGGAAAGAGCTATGCTAGGAGTTTCTCTGCGTGATCGAATCAGAAATGAGGAGATCCGCAGAAGAACCAAAGTCACCGACATAGCTCTGCGAGTCGCTAAGCTTAAGTGGCAGTGGGCAGGGCACATTGCTCGTAGAACCGATGGCCGATGGGTCAGTAAGGTTCTGGAGTGGCGGCCACGTACTGGAAGGCGCAGCGTAGGGAGGCCCCCAACAAGGTGGACCGATGACCTGGTGAAGGTCGCGGGAAGCCGATGGATGCGGGCAGCACAAGACCGGTCAGCGTGGAAGGCCTTGGGGGAGGCCTTTGTCCAGCAGTGGACATCTATAGGCTGAAGAAGAAGATTCTTTCTGATTGTAAGCAGTGATGCAAACGTTGATGATAAAGCGCACTCGTTTATTATGAGTCTATTTTCTCTAGGCTTGAAGATGCTTACCTAAATTATTATCATCGAACAAGAAAACCGCTGCAGACTAATTGTTTCAGTCCCTCGATGATAGATTGTCTATTCGGAAATTATTAAATATAGTAACCAAGAGGTCAAACAATTAGCATGGCCATTAAACGTGGCAAAGCTGCCATTTTTATGCACCATAATTGCGTAACAAACTATAAGATATTCATAGTACCATATGTTCGAAAAATGTGTCTGCTCAACAATGTAAATAACGCAATGAATATTGTTAAACTGTCAAAATGAAAAGTTATAGTGTGTTACACAATTACTCTGCGGAAACATACCCGTTTCCGAATGACGGGGATACGGATTCGACGCCTAAATATTTATTTGGTTTTTATTTGATTTATATTGCTAATTAGTTTTTTAATATAGTAAGTACCTAGTATTACTTTGCTAAGAGTTTATTAAAATAAAAATTTACACGGACTTTTAAACAGAAGAAACCCTATAAAAAGGTCAATTCATAAAAAATATCCTTACAAACACATCACTTATTTTTTTTTTAAATATGCTTTTTCCTGTGTAAATTCGCATAAAGAAATGATTCAGCACCTATGAGTTTATTCATACGAAATAAATTTGATGATTTTGACGGTCGCTTCCCCAAAATGGGAAACGATATTTCTCACATCAGATTTCATCCTCATTCAAGATACTAACTTTCTGCGTACGATATATTTTCGTGTTATTCCGTGTAACACCATAGTTACCAAATCTGCGATGATAAATGGCTCAAGAGTGACGAAGTGTGACATTTCACATTTGACTGTCATTAACATTTCACTTCAAACTCACTTCAAATTCACGGTTCAACTTCAAAATCACTTGCAAGAAGTACGAGCAAATGTGTGGGGAATTTAAAAACAGTCAAATATGAATCTTGTCTAATAAATAAATAAATATATACGGACATATCACACAGATTGAGCTAGCCCCAAAGTAGTGTTGTAACGGAGGCTTGTTAGCGGAGGCGGAGGCGGATGCGGAGGCGACGAGTCTCACCTCCGCGGATGCGGAGGTTAACGGAGGCGGAGGCCGAGGTGAAAGTACATATAGAAAAAATTGAAATTTATGGTTAAATAAAACATTTTTTATTTTAAATACGTAAATTAATAGTAGTATACTTGGTAAAAAAATGATGATGATGTTCCCGACCGATTTCGGCCACGGCGACCACTTCGACTCCTAGCCGATGATTTGGCGCTCATGCGCCCGAAGATGGCTTATGTAGCCTATCTTGGCGGCGAAACTTCATGCACACTGAGGGCACGTAAGCACGCCGTCGACGTATTTGTATGTGATGGCGGCAGATGGGCGGGCCTTTAATTGGTCGCGTTTGGTATCGAGGTCAGCTTTGCGCTGCTCCTCAAACTCGCGTACTTGTCCGTACACCATTCTGCGCCATTCTGACCTTTGCTGCCAAACGCTCCCATTCAGAGGGTTCTATATTGCATCTCTTCATGTGTCGTTTTAAGATATCCTTGAACCGGAGGAGTTGTCCGCCATGCTTTCACTTGCCCTCCTCCAGCTCAGAGAAGAAGATGCGCTTAGCCACTCTTTCGTCCGCCATACGTGATACGTGTCCACACCACCGAAGCTGTCGCCGCATTAAATAAGCCTCAATGTCACCAAAATTGGCTCGTCGCAGGACTTCAGTATTTCGCACTCTGTCAGACCATTTGATCTTCATAATGGATCGGAGACATGATCTAGAGTACGTATGTGGTGGCGGTACACACACCATGTCTCAGCGGAATATAGTAGGTTTGGCAGCACAATTGCCATAGTTCTTGAAATGAAAATTAAGGAGAAATAAATTATGTTTGCTGCATTCCCGCCTCGCACTAGTTGATTCTTGACTATTTCGAGCTCAAACGCGGCCGGACGGTTGTCGAGCGTCGCAGCTTGCGCGTTATTTATTTTTTAAATACGTAAATAAACCTCCGTTATAACTCCGCACAAAATTGTGCGGAGGCGGAGGCGGATGCGAAGATACGATTTCTTGCGGAACTTCCGCAGTAACGGAAGCGGAGGCGAAGCTCCGTTACAACCCTACCCCAAAGTAAGTTCGAGACTTGTGTTATGGGATACTAACTCTACGATACTATATTTATAATAGATACATCCAAGACCCCGGCCAATCAGGAAAATATCGTTTTCCATCATGACCTGGCCGGGCATCGAACCCGGGGCCTCCACGTCGCAAGCAGGCGTGTTGACCGCTGCGCCACGGAGGTTGGTTAATCTTGTCACATGCAAGTAAGATAAAAAAGTGAAGTAGTCACTTTTCATATTAATCATTAAACTTCGTTTAAACCTTATGATATAAGTATAAAAAGCAGTTGGTTGGTTAATCTTGTCACATGCAAGTAAGATAAAAAAGTGAAGTAGTCACTTTTCATATTAATCATTAAACTTCGTTTAAACCTTATGATATAAGTATAAAAAGCAGTTGTATACAAACACTACCTTTTCTCATAAATTTCAGAAACGTCATTAGATTCAAATCATGGAGAAAGTATGGTTAGCTACGCAAATCACCACAATGATATGGTAAGTAGGTACAGACAGCAAAATAGTCAGACGTATGTACATACTTATGTATCATTATCGGCGTGTGTACTTACTTACTATTACACGAAACGATGGCATGACGTAAAATGGGAAATCAGTTTATACTGGTCAGTTTGACTTGTGTTAAACTTCAAGATGAAAATCATTCCTATTGTTAGTACGTTACACATTTACTCCGCTAGGGATTCCCATTGAAAGCGTATTTTTCTCGGTTAAAATCGATAATAACCGAAACGAATACAAAATTCGCAGGGTAAATGCACACACTGTCAGTAACAATAGGTTTCATTTTGACAGTTCAAAAACATTCATTGCGTTTTTTACATTGTTGAGCAAACACATTTTTCGAATATACGGAGCAACGGACTAGCAATACGCTTCAAAAGGCCAACTAATAGTGATAAAGTGTTACGCAATTAAGGTGCTGGCCCGACTCTATTTGCAAGTTGGCTATCTCAGCTCCTGAAAACTAGGTATTTTTGTTGTCTGTACCAAGTCTCAGTAGGCAACTCAATCAAATATGCGATTAGCAATAGAAACTTGTCCGAGATGACTATTTACGAGCGGTATCACGAAGTAATCAGTGACACCGACGTCGGCGCGTGCGCATGTTCACAGTGAAAGCTGTACTTGAGGCCACTGAAATGCAAAAACAAATGAAGGAACACAATTTGAGTCAGTTAAAGTCTGACACGCCCTTCCGCTTCCGCCCAAAGCGTTTGATGATTGATGACCCAAAAAAAACAAATCTGCTGAAATTGTATGGAAGTTTCTTATCGCAGGTTTTTTGGTATTTTTACGTAATTGAAGAATGATTCTTGTATGAGTCGCCTGTCTATAAAATATGTAACTAATAATTTTAACCTGGATATGTTTGTTAATTATAAAACAAAGTGGAAATCGTATCGAACTGGTAGTTGTTTATTTGATAATTAATATGTGTGTATGGCTCAACTTCATTTGATTTGGAAGTAGGGTTATTCTTATATAGCTCATGACTGATTTTGATTATCTTTTATTCATTCGATTTGTCGCCACTACGAATTATGTATGAAAGGATGGTTTATCAAAGTAAGTAAATATGGCATAATCAAATTAATTAGATTTCGTTTAAGAAAAACTATTTTCACTGTTATAAATTTGTTTAAATGTGTATAGTAAGTAATAATTTAAAATAAGCAACCGTTGTCAATTGTGGTCCTTGGTACCTAATAGAGGTGGAAGTAGAGCTGTCTGTGCCCAGAAGTGAGACAATAACGTTTAATAGAAAAAACTGCCGTCATCAATAAGAATCTTGAATAAGGCTCAATTCATACGTACCACAACCACACCACAGCCACCACCACGCCACAACGACGCGATGTGGTCGGGCGTATATTTTGTACTGAAAATGAATATTACAATTTATACATACGTGCCACATTTTGCGGTTTTTATCGACCACCTGTGTAATACGACCACATCGCAACCACATCGCGACGGCAACGCCAGTACCGGCGGCGGCACCGTCGCCACGACATGACGTCATCAACGCGCCTAGCCGGCCCGCTTTGGAGACAGCGACAACGCAACCACATCGACGTTTTGTCGGTACCACAACGCAACGCAAAAAGCCGCTGCGACACTGTTCACACGTAACCACAGCTTGACCACATTTTGACGCGGCGACGTGGTGTGGTTGTGGTACGTGTGAATTGACTCTAAGGAATGACAACAAATCTGGAGGCCAAAGTCCTCGCCCACATGTGGGAGTGGCGAGAAGAGGCAAAACGCCGGGGTATAACTCCGCTGCCGATCTCATGGCGACATGGGGAGTGCGATTGTCGCAACCCAGTGCTGGGCGCGCCACAATAGCGTCGGTAAGTCCCCTCTTTGGGGAATGGCTAGAGAGGCGCCAAGGCGCCCTCACCTTCCGCCTGACGCAGGTCCTCACCGGACACGGTTGTATCGGGAGGTTCCTGTTCCGCATAAGGTGGGAGCAAACACCAGGGTGTCACCATTGTGTGGATCGCCCTGAGGACACGCTGGAGCATACGGTAGAGGTCGGCCCGGCTTGGGTAGAGCACCGCCGTGTCCTCGTAGCGGCGATCAACGGCGATCTCTCGCGTCCGACCCTGGTCCAGGCCATGGTCCGGAGCGAGAGTGCATGGCAGGCCGTCACCTCCTTCTGCGAAACAGTGATGCTGGCAAAAAAGGAGGCGGAGCGCGTGAGGCAACGGGAATCCCAGCGACCTCACGCCACTAGCCGCCGCAGGAGACGCCCTGGTCGGGAAATGACACTAAACTCCCAGCCACCGTAGATGCGGGCCTGCGGGCGGTGAGCAGTGGGCAGCTCGCCGCTCGGTAAAGACCAGGCCCGAGTCGACGGCGCGTCGTGTTACACGCGCGCCTAGAGAAAGCCGCGCAAAGATATGTCAGCACATCGTGACGGGGTCCACGAAGACCGATGCCTCCTGGGTCAAGGTTGCGGGTTGGTTAAACAAGAAACCGTGGCCTGGGCCGTCGCACAGGTAAGTGAAGAAACACGTTTGGGTTTTAGTCAGTGGGTGGTCAGTAAAAGTCTTACACACCCTTCCGCTCCGTCCAGAGCGGGAGAAGTCATTTGATGATTTCCCATTCCAACAAAAGAAAAAGGGTAGTTGTAGGTAAGATTTTATAAATAAATAAATTGTGGTCCTTTTCAATAGAAGTGGAAGTAGAGCTGTCTCTGCCCAGAAGTGAGACAATAACGTCCAATAGAAAAAAGTTGCCGTCATCAATAAGAATCTTGAATAAGGAATGACAAAAAGAATGATCTAAATCGGTCCAGGCGTCTTACGAGTAATCAGCGAACACACATAAAAAAATATATAAAATATTCCGACAAATTAAAAACCTCCTTCTTTTTTTGAAGTCTATTAAAAAGTAAAACCACGAACCAATCAGTGACTTTGACATCGGCGCGTGCGCTGAAGTGAAAGCGGCACTGAAATTACATCGAATCGATGCTCAATACGTGATCAATTATATTACGAGTCCTCTTATATGAGCAAAGAACTTGATTGTTCGTGTGTTTGAATGTTTCTGATTAAATATTTAGTTAATTAATTAGTCTGGCCAATGAATGCAATGATTGCGTGATGTAGAAAGACGTCGTTTTAATAATGGATTTCAATCATGAATCAGTTTTTATAAGCCAGTCAATTTACGTGCTTCCAAAAGAGAGAAACGGTCATAGAAAATTACGTATTGGAAAAAAGTGCTGGCGAAAAATATCATTGCGATAAACTCTGGGTAGCCCAGTCCACTGCTGAATATAGACTTCTCACGTGGCTGCACATAATTTCTAACCCATTTTTTTAAACCCGCAACCCTGGCCCCTGGCATCGGTCCTCCTGGAACCCGTCACAGTGTGACCCATCGCTTCTTCAATTAACAGTCTACTGCAAATTATTTCAGCCTCCTTAAACTACAAAAATATTTATAGAGTAGCTGTGTTTTACCCGCGTAAGTCACGGATAAAAATATCGGAATATAAGTATAAAAAAGTGACATGTTATTCCTGATTATAAAATATCTATCTGTGTGCTAAATTTCATCCAAAACCGTTTAGTTGTTTTTGCGTGAAAGATTAACAAACATCCATGCATACTCACAAACTTTCGCATTTATTTATATTATAATATTAGTAGGATGAGAAATGTAACCATAACTAGATCTTGGACTAAGTACATTCAGCAAAAAAAAAAAAACAATTAACACTTTTGTTCTCTCACTTTTGATCTTAAATACTGAACAAAACATTTTATTAAAATCGAAATCGAAGCGACTTTTAATTAAAGAACACCAACAGAGTCTCTCTCTCTCTCTTTTCTTCAACTCTTAGCATGTATTTTAAAACGCCAAAAGTATATTCCCAAATCGTATCTTTGTTGCTGACCGTACTAATACTATCCTACTATGAATATTTGTAGCATTTGTTCCTTTAACTTTCATTTAAATAGCAGGTACTTTTTACATCCAATACAACTGTGACTATAATTTAAATTCAGGCAATAAAAACGCAATGACAGGTGTACCTAATGTCACTGGCTCATTTAAATAAAACTTTCTAAATATAAATTGACTGGCAACAATCTTGTCTCCATATTCATAGTCAAAAATAAATATCTATTGACAGCCTCCGTGGCGTTACGGTAGCGAACGCGGCCGCTGCACAAGAAGGCGCGACGCGGGTTCGAGCTCCGCGCAGTGCAAATATTTGTATGCATGAATATGAATATTTGCACCGGTCATCTAATGGCAATCGTTACGGTTTGTTGGAGCCCTCAAAACTCCAACAATTGATCTAACTGCAATGCTTCGATATCGCCTTCGGGTTGTGGAGGTCAGACGGCAGTCGCTTCACGGAAAATATCGAAGTTTAGCCAAAAATCAGCAGTTAGCTTGATAAAGCCGACCCCAGACTCCAAAGCTGAAAAAGCTTCGGATGCGACTGGGATTAACGCTGAGATGATGATGATGACTTATCTATATGTATAAGTATTGTAGGCTAAAGAATTGTCTGGATTTGACACCATTGGTGCAGTGGATGAGCGATCGACTGCTGCGCAGCGTGTCGCGGGTTCGATTCTCGCACTGAACTAATATTTGTATGACCTACAAATAGTTGCTCCGGGTCTGGCTGTTTGGCTGACTTCATATGTTTGTAAACGCACCCACGACACAGGAGAAATTCCTAGTGCAGCATCAGCGATAAAAACTTTTTGAATTTGTTAGCGAAATTCTCAAGGAACGTAATAGGACGCTGTTTTACATCACGCTCCGGGAGTTTTGAACCGAGCAGAAGGGAGTTTTGAGTCGTACCCACGCGTTTTTTTGTCAATTACACCGTACATTTTGTCAGTGTCTACTGCATAGTTTATTTAAAAGTTAGAGATAAGTCCTAGTTTATACTTTGTTTAGTAATTAGGGGAGTTCATACATGTTCTGACATAGCTCTGCGAGTCGCTGAACTTAAGTGGCAGTGGGCAGGGCACATTGCTCGTAGAACCGATGGCTGATGGGGCAGTAAGGTTCTGGAGTGGCGGCCACGTACTGGAAGACGCAGCGTAGGGAGGCCCCCAACAAGGTAAACCGATGACCTGGTGAAGGTCGCAGGAAGCCGATGGAAGCGGGCAGCACAAGACCGGTCAACGTGGAAATCCTTGGGGGAGGCCTTTGTCCAGCAGTGGACATCTATAAGCTGAAGAAGAAGATACATATTCTGCGAGATCCTGAGAGAGACGAGAACGCAAATCAATCAACTCACTGCAAGCAATGTTAGTCAATAATAGCCAATATTACAGTCCTAATCATTCAGATCTCCTTGATCTGCATTTGTTTTTCATAAAGGGCCGTCGCCTCAGCATTCATGTAATGTCAAGTTGACAGCTGTCAAACATGTTCTAATAAAAACCTTTGAAATTGGCTTGCCGTTACATCTATAGGCTTTTGAATGTCATTGACAAGATGGTGTCCCTAGTTCAGATATTTGCCACCCACCGAATAATCTTTGTACAAAAAGGCAGATGTACGGACGACAGCAGGTCAAGCTACTCGAAACTGCAAAATATTCCCAATCAATTTTGAGCCTTAATGCTTGAGAGACAAAGTTGAAAATCAAAATCTGACATATTGTAGTAGATAGACATCAAGCTACTACACTACAATCTATCAAATTTTTTATTAGATTTTCAACTTTATCGCTAAAGCACTACGGCTGAAGGTTGATTGAAAATATTGGACAGTTTCGGGTAGCTTGACATGCCGTCGTCCGTAGATTAAGGCTGGCTGGTTATTGAGACTGAGTGTATGGCTATATCCACTAAGAAATAGGTTGTAAACCCCGTATTATATCCATTAAACGGCGTCTAATGTAAATAGTAGGTAATATAATATTATTATTATTCACCCACATGATCGTATTATCGTAAACACAAATGGCGAAGTGGGCGATAAAATCACGCCATTACAATAAAAGGGTAAGCAGTTATTGGATTGTTTTTATAGAAAACTGAGCGTAACGAAATGCTATAAAAGGATTAGTGAAGCGAAATCTTTTTGTGTTGGACTTTTGCTAGAGAGAAAAGAGTATAGCTATAAGATAAAAAAAAAAACATTAAGCATAGAAAATTTTACTCTATGGTTCAAATATAAATGGTCTGTTTTGATGCCGAATTCAAAAAGATCCTTTATTTATTTTATTACTAGCGGCCGCCAGCGACTTCGTTCGCGTGAAGTTAGTTATGCTCCGCTCCTATTGATCGCAGCGTGATGTTATAAAGCCTAAAGCCTTCCTGGATTAATGGGTTATCCAACGCAAAAAGGATTTTTCAAATCGGACCAGTAGTTCCCGAGATTAGCGCGAACAAACAAACAAACATACAAACAAACTCTTCAGCTTTATATATTAGTATAGAGTATAGATTTATGTACACACAACAAAATACATAAGGATAAGACAAAATTAAGATCTGAGTACAAAGGTGCTGCTTATTTCTTAAGAAATTTCTTCCAGCAGACCTGTGAAAGGAGAAGTAAAACAGAAATGTGTGTAAGAACAAGGAGGAAATAAAATATGAATATTATGAAAAGTACCAAAGTAATAATATTTTTAAATATACCTAAACATAATCTAATAATAAAACATTTTCAGTCTACTAAATACTCGCCAAGTGCTTACTTGTTCTTGATTTTGCTTTCCTGTCCTGTACCTGTTACTGTCTCTTGTGCTAACCTAATATTGTCCGTGAAAACTTTTAATTGGCTTTCTTCCATTAATTATCTTCTACCTGTATATATGCTGGCTGTAAGTTTAAAATAATTACATTTTTGTTTCATTATCAAAAACATTCAGTCTGCTAAAGCATCAGATCTGCTCGATGAATCAGATTCACAGAAAACAAAATACCTCTGTACCGACTATTCTGAATCCCTCATCGCAAGTTCAGACAGTTCAGTAAAATTAATGTAGGTCTAATAAATATACATACTTACTAACATATATATTTGAATTTGCTTTTACAGAAAATTACATTTACATACACTTGTAAGTACTTAGGGAAAAGGTACTTCATAAATAATTGGACGTGAAATACCGCGTATTCTGACATAATAAGTACTTACTCTATCAAACTGAGTGATTGCAGTAATATAAATTCAATGTAATTTTCGCTATCAGTTGGCACTAATAAGTGCATAAATAAGGCGATATTTGGGACGTAACTATCATTTTAGTTACGTTATCTAATTCTCGTTACTGTATTCAGACAAAGAAAACTACAAATGAATTCCTTGACTTGACAGCAACTCATTATTTTACATAATCAAGCTTCATTATGTCCGCCTTTGTACCGTTTTGAGTAAATACTTTATAACGTTTGGAGGGCCAACGTATCTAAAGATCCGGACCAGTGGTTCACGAGATTAGCGCGTTCAAACAAACAAACAAACAACCTCTTCAGCTTTATATTTCAGTATAGGTAGATAACATTTAATAAAAATGTAGTATAAGACTCAAGCCAATAGTGGGGGACTAAATAATATAAAATAAAAACAGACAACTCTTATCAATTAATTCTTAGTACTATGTTCAAGTTCGATGGACGTCGCACAGACCATCGATTGTATTATCAGTCTATCAGCTGTCATTAAAACGATAACAGGTTGATCGCTGATTGGTCAATAACATTATTCTATGTCAATAATGGTGTATTCATACACATGCTTTGGGAAAAAGAATTGTTTGTAACAAGTACTGAAGTACTGAAGGCGTTTTAAAAAAATCTATATCTTCAAAAAATAAAACTAAAGTCTTTAAAATCACCGGTTGGATTAAAAAATCCTTTACCTACGCATTTAATAGTCAAACTCTTGAGGAAGGGTATAGGATATTTAACATCACGCTATCGATCTTAGGAGCCTGACAAAATCAATAGAAGTCAGAAAGAAGACTAAACGGAAATATGAAAGCGAAGGCTCACCAGGTACTTCAGATCTTCGATTATCCTAGTTTTTATAGTTTTTCTTTATGTGGCTATTAAACCTAATGTACTAAATTTCAGATTTCTGAGTTTATGGGAAGTACTAGTTCTATTTTGATGATCATGAGTCAGTGTTATAAACACGAAACATTGCTTTCGCTTAACTTCGGAACTAAATTCTGTACTTGAAATTTTGGATTTTAAGTATGTGATTATAGCTTACTGGATGACGAAAATTTCTGCATTGTGGTCTTATCCAGAGGTTCTCATATAGGGCCCCAAATGCGGCGAAATGGTTCCAGTAAAGGATGGTACGGCAGTGTTTGCTTCGCACTCGACTTGGCGGGGTCACTGCTGTGCCCTCCAATTAATGTATGTTCTTGGTGTACAATAAAGAAATAAATAAAAAATTGCCGAAATTTAAATTTCATCATCATCATTTCAGCCGAAAGACGTCCACTGCTGGACATAGGCCTCCCCTAGGTTCTCCACGACGACCGATCTTGCGCCTCCCGCATCCAGCGCTTTCCCGCGACCTTCACTAGGTCGTCGGTCCACCTTGCCCTAACCTACCCACGCTGCGTCTTCCGGTGCGTGATCGCGAACCCGTCGGCCCCATCGGGCATCGATCCTACGGGCAATGTACCCAGCCCACTGCCACTTTAGTGTTGCAATTTTTCGGGCTATGTCGGTTACTATCGTTCTTCTGCGGCTCTCCTCATTCCTGATTCGATCGCGCAGTGAAACCCCAAGCATAGCCCTCTCCATTGCCCTTTAAAGGGCTTTGAGCCTTCTTATAAGGCCAATTGTTAGCGACCACGTCTCAATTCCATAAGTCATCACTGGCAACACACACGGGTCCAAGACTTTTGTCTTGAGGCACTGCGGTATTTCAGACGAGAAGATTTTACGTAGCTTCCCGAAAGCAGCCCAGCCGAGTTGGATTCGACGATTGACCTCTTTCTCGATGTTGGACCTTCCTAACTGGATAGTTTGTCCCAGGTACACGTAACCGCCAACAACTTCGAGAACAGGGTCTCCAATCTTTATAGGCGTCAGTACAACATGGGCATTAGACATGACTTTGAGCCTTCTTATAAGACCCATTGTTAGCGACCACGTCTTAATTCTTTAAATCATTATAAAATTTAAATAAATATAAATTTACTTAACATTAAACATTCACAAGAAGGTAGATAATTTTGTAATTAGCTAGCTATAGAACTTGATACTCTACATACATTGTTTAACTTGGCACGCCACGACGCAGCTTCGATTATAAATTATAAAATAGATTTGGAGTTCATTTACCTCACGGCACAAGTACACACCTATGTATAAGTGTGTCTGTGTTAACAATAACAATTGGTGGTGATTACTTCGACACGAGCGACGGAGACCGACTTCTTATTGATAGAGAATGAAAGAATGGATGTGATATTTTATTGTTTTTTTTTTTTATTATTATAAATTAAAGTCGTCTTTCGAGTATGTGTGGACGCGTTGTGGCGCGTTGTGTGGTATCGGCTGCCGGCAGTACCAGTGCCACCCACCAGACAAAGTCTTGCCGCCATGTTCTGATTCGTCGTGTTCCAGCATGATGTCTGGTGAAGCCGTACAGAGGACGGGACTGAGCAGTTGTGTTGAGATGTGTGCTGGGTACGATGCTCCAAATATTGTGTCGGGCGTTTGGTCATGGAGGGTCTCCAGATCAATCTCCCTCTGGGCTCTCTCAGCATCGTTAGTTGTGTTGTTGAGTTTAACATTGCATCACCTCGCTCAAGTGCCCTCTTCCTTTTTTTTGAGAGAATAGCTTTTTAATAAACTAGCGCGCTTTGCCACCAACGATTGCATCACTGCTTACCATCAGGTGGGATTGCAGTCATTCACTAGTTTATAATTATCAAAATAAAAAAAACTATAGATCTTGCAACGGATTTTGATGCGGTGTTCACAAACATTTATCGTCTTATTACAACACGAAATGCCATAACTTTCATTCCAGTCTTAATCTTTGAGTCAGTAGGTCTTTGTGTTTCGAACTATATTTAGATTTATGCAAAGTTCTTATAAACAAGTTATTACCACTAACACAAAACAACACACAACGCACAACTTATTACTTATTAGTCATTTTTAAGGGGATTAGAGACTTAATATCGGAAGGTATATGTGTATAAAAATATTAGCAATACAACATAACACAATGAAAATATAAAAAAAATCCATGTTTTGTTATATCGTCAAATCCGTGGAAAAAGGACGTTGGCCGCTACTTTTCTGGTGATTTTGGTGAAGAATTCATTTTTAAATACTATAGTTTTTGAAATATTGTTGCTTTTTATTATATTTTATACATCGTTGTTTTGCATCAAAAGTATATGACTAAAAATATATATAAACATTGATTTTGTGTGTCATAAATAAGTGATGTTCTAATAAAACATATGCAAATAAACAGATTTCAAGAAAATTATACATTTCCAACAAATTAACTACTAGCATAAAATGGAACATTGCCAAACTATCAATAAAATAGATACATAAATCAGTAGCTATATAAATGTACGGATCGAATGTTTACATTGTTTACGTTAGATTTTCAAAACAAGAAATATTATAGAGAACAAAAAGTATAGAATATAATACTCTTTATTATGTACACCATATAGATTACAGAACATAAATATAAAGATTTTACAAAGGCTGACACAATGGGCGGTCTTATCGCTAAGAGCGATCTTTTACAGACAACCTTTGGTTGGAATACTAAGGGGAAGGAGAGAGAAATAGTGTAGGTAGTCTACAGTGTACTATTTATATAGAGTATACAATAAATATGTAGTAAATATAAACAAATCTTTGTATGAACTTCAAGTTGTTCCGGGTCTGGCTGATTGTGTATGTGAGCCAGTGAGCTTATACATATACTTGTAATCGCACCCACGATACAAGAGAAATTCCTAGTGTGGGGCAACTTTAAAAAAAAAAAGAAACAAACTATGTTGCGAGTATATACATGTGTCTCAGGTTATTGGTTAAATGAAACTTTGTGAAGGATTAGGCCAAAACGAAACGAACGGGGAGAGCGCAAACACACAAAGATTATTCTCACAGAGACTCCATTAATTCACTACAAAATATACATCGCGGTTACAAAAAAAAAAAACGCTCCTTACAACTCCACAGTTTATTAATTACTAAATGTCATATCCAGTGACAGAATCTTCTAAGCTCAATGTAAACAGGTAAGTACGTTTAAGTATCAAGGCATACCATCTGGTCCATGGCATTGAAGGCCCGTGACGAATAAAATAATATTCTTATTCGGTCCCTCGTACAATGGAGAGCACGACTTATAAACTAACGACTTATCACGACACGAACATATATAATTAAACGTGATTGTAAATTTTAACAGAGCTTAGTTTTGTATTCCTAAAAGTCAGGGTCAAATTAAATTATTTGTTTAGCTTTAGAGAAACTGTTGCGCACGTGACAAGTCTCAATAAAAAAAAAACAAAACACAGAAAACAAAGAGATTTTTGTGTCAACTGTTCAAGGGTGAAAACTCGCCGTACGACGGGTCGAAGGGTGAAAACTCGCCGTAAGACGGGTCGTCCGCTGATGAAACGGAGATCGGGGAATTAAATCATGCAATTCCCTCGCACACTCTCCAAAATGTATCCTATAGAACACTGATATACCGAATATTAGATAGAACAATTGCCTATTGGACCTTCTCGATAACGGATGGTCCATGCACCGACCTCGCCTAGCGTTGCTTAACCTTAAAGATTGACCCGTATACGGCTGCTATTATATAGCTAAGAAACAAACAAATTATAAGAAAATATGACATAAAACAACAGTATCTTTGATATAATACTAAACGCAGTTTTCGAAAACAATAATAAAATTGTAGCTTTCTCACAGCCCTAAATCACTTTCATTATTTTACTACGTACAGTCAACAATATAGTTAAGTGTACAGCTTATAATATCTTTTTTACATGCTTTTTATTAGCTTCACTTGTCAAGTATGTTTGCTTGCTTGTTTGTTTGCTTACTTGCTTGTTCGTTTTTTTGTCCGTCTTCAACTCTTTGGACTACGCGTGAGCGGCTCATTACTGTTCTATCTCACCGTTTTCAATACGTTTCTTCGTTGTTTTTTTTTTTTTAAGTATATCAAACTAAAAAGTTAAAAATAATTTTAAAGAAAATCGTGAGGCGCTTTGTGCCAAGATTTTTATATTAAGCGCCTCACGCTTTTTTAAAAATTATTTTTAACTTTTTCGTTTGATATTTTTTAAAAGCATGTTTTTATTAGTTTCTCAAACTATATTTTTCACGACATTCTTTATTAATGTACCTATGAGTAATAAATAAATAAAAATACTTCTCAGTACACTCATAGCCATATTTAAATAAAATCAGACGAATTGATTGACTGAATTGAATGAATTGATTAGGTTGTACGTAATCAATTAGCTGTAAAAAATGTGGCTGCCAAGACCAATTTAAAATATTGTCTACGGTACCTAAAATCTAGTTCCAATCTATATTCGATTCGTCTATTTATTTCTCTGACTATAGAACGTTTTAAATAAAACTACCTTGTTGGTCTATCCAATCTCACCGTAAAACTGAGTTGTAGGTAGTGAGCCGTCGTTACACCTGATGGTTTGACACTTTTGACAGCTCACTAATTTTTGTACAGAAAAGATCGGATATTATCATGAAAATGTGAAGTAAACTTGAAGTATGTAATGACTGAAGGTGAAGGAAAACGTCTTGAGGAAACCTGAACTTCTGAAGTCTGAAATCGCCAACCCGCATTGAGTAAGCGTGGTGATTACGCTCAATCCTTCTCTGTATGAGAGGAGACCTGTGCCCAGCAGTGGGACGATAAAAAAAGTCAGCTGTCATTCCACCTGATGATTTGACACTATTTACAATTCAGTTCACTTCACCTAATTTTTCATGTTAATTTTGTACATAACAGATAGGTCTTTGTTTGACTGTAACTTTAAAAAGCAAAGCGAAGAATATATCCTTGTAAACAACGAACCTTGAAACTTGGCAAATAAAACGTTTACCTTTATTTTATTAGCAACATCGAATTCCGCGGTGTTTACTGGAATTTTCTTACCTGAAATGAAAACAAAATATTTTAATAATAGATTTTATTACGATTGCAATTACTGTTTCTAAGTCTAAAAGCTTTATTTCTTTTTTAACACCCTTGCTCGTAAAGCTGATGTAATTCCACCGGTTTTAAATATGTAAAGCAGGCCATAACAAACGCGTGTTTTATCAAAGCAAATAGTTAAGTTATAGTCCATAACAGCATTATTTTCCATTTCAAGTAATTATGGAACTGATCGCCGCCGCACGGCTCGCGCTGCGCGCTGTTCCATATTTGAAATGGCAAATAATAATACTAATGGAGGGAAAGCAACAGTGTGCATTCACAGATTGAGTTTATTTAAAATGAACAAAATATAAAATACTTCTTTTTCTGTTTCCTCGCAAGTGTGTTAAAAAACGTCGTACGATATACGTGCGTATTGGTTATAACATGCTCGGCTCAATTACACCCTCGCCTTCGGCTCGGGCTGAAATTCCGCCTCGCATGTTATAACCATCATTACGCACTAATATCGTAATGTACTATAAAGGAAAGTTTATTGTAGGTTTGAACCCTTTTTGAGCACGTTATTGTATCAGCATTTTTTCGTTTATCGTCGACACATTGGTGTCGACGATAAACGAAAAAATCATTAAAACCATTATAAAATCAAGAAAACAGTCATTGGACTGAAGGGGAATTAAAACATCTTGAGGAAACCTGGACTTAGTCTGAAATCGCCAACTCGCATTGAGCAAGCATGGTGATTACGCTCTATCCTTCTCTGTATGAGAGGAGACCTGTGCGCAGCAGTGGGACGATAAAAGGTTGATGATGATGATGATGATTTTTTCGTTTTCTACCAATCAATCTACCTAATATTTTCGACCCACCTTTCCTCCTCTACTGGGACATACGTCCTAGCAGGGGAAAGGCGGGTCGAGAGGGACTGAAAGTATTTCCAATCAAACTAAACTTTTAAATGAAGAGGCCGACTGTCTGACTTCTACGACCTCGTTACCTAAAACATTCAATTAATAAGGTTATCCATTAGGGAAAATGGGAATTCGAAACACGATGGGTCAATTTCACATCCCTAAACCGCCGAGGCCACAACAACCTGCACCCTAATTGAATAACAAATTGTTACTATCCAATGAAATTATATTTAAGCATATTGCTAATCCATTGCTCCATATATTCGAAAAATGTGTATCCTCAATAACGTAAATAACGTAATGAATTACGTTGAATTGTCAAAATTAATCCCTTTGTGATAGTGTGTTATGCAATTACCCGGCTGAATTAACTCCATCATACTTGACAATTCCAACTACTTGAATATTCTAAGCTCTGACGAGCCCTTTAATTCCCAGTACTGCTCGCTTTCCAACATAAGGCTGCACACAGACCTGGATCTTTAACACACTAATTATAATAATATAAAGGCGACAATTTATGGGGGGATGTGTATTCTTCACGCTCAAACATCTGAAACGATTTTAATTAAATTTGGTACACAGATAGTTTATAACTAGGATTAATATTAACCCTTAGGATATTTTTACGTGACAACTTCTTATAATTCGATGGAGCCGGCTGCAAGCACGAAAAAACATGACTCATACGGCGTTACCCCGTTCCTTGAAGTGCAAGCGAGAGCACGGAGCGAGCGACAAAGAGGCACAATCGGCCGCCGTGTTCAGCAGCGTTCGACATCTGTCTCTCTCCTACTTGAGTGAGCGATGCGTCCGCGAGGACAGCTGCTATACAATAATACATTTACATGTTTTCGTCAAATATGAAGTGCAGTGAAAAGTAAATATGGTGTCAATTGCGGCGTTAAAGTTTTGAAATATGCAACCATTCATCAGTATTTTCTTATGAGGTTGTCACGTTCAACGTCAGTGAACCGACTTTACAAACAACCGATTTTTATCCAGATATTCTTACGGGACATAGCACACAAACTGCAAGAGAGTCGCCTGCGCTGTTACGGTCCCGTCTTACGTAAACCGGCAGGTTACGTGGGTAACAAATGTCTTGCTATGGCGCCTCCGCCGGGCCGGAACAAGCGAGGTAGACCAAAGAAGTGCTGGCTTGACGTTGTAAGAGATGACATGCGTGCCAACAAGCTCTTACCACAGGATGCTAAAGATCGTGCGAAATGGAGGAGAATGTGCAGGAAAGTGGACCCCGGGCTCCAACGCGAAAGCCGCGGATGCAACCGGGATAAACGCTGAGATGATGATGATTCTCACGGGATCAAAACTTTATTCATTACTCCATGTATTCGAAAAATGTGTCTGCTCAACAACGTAAACAACATAATGAATATTGTTGAACCATCTAAATTGAACCCATTGCTAGTTAAAGTGTGTTAGGCAATTACTCTACAGATCTTCTTCTTCAGCCTATAGAGGTCCACTGCTGGTCAAAGGCCTCCCCCAAGGCTTTCCTCGATGATCGGTCTTTTGCTGCCCGCATCCATAGGCTTCCCGGGACCTTCACCAGGTCATCGGTCCACCTTGTTGGCAGCATCCCTACGCTGCGTCTGTCCTGTGCTACGGTACGTGAACTCTACAGATATATGAAAGCAAAAATATATAACTATCGTAGTAAGTGGCGTTATATTGTTACTGCCAATCAAAAACTATACGTCTACCAAAAACTGACTTTTTATATAAAGGGTGTATCTGACATCGACGCACAAACGAGTACCATGGATCCAGTACATGATTCTGAACCCCCCAGTGGTGGAAATTTTCGTCGGATTTTCATGATTTAAAAAAAATACATGTAGTTTTTTTCACTTTAGACTGTTCATAATTGCTATACTTTTATAACCCAATAAGGTTTTAAAGTAAAAATTAATTAATTCGCTAATTACACAAAAAAGAGCAATGAAAACAAAACTCTAAAAACTATCTTATCAGCTGATTTAATAGAGTTCACATCAGGGATCAACGTCATACCTACAAACCCGCACAGCGGCACGCTTGCAACGTTCAAAGGCCGAGCTGACACATTTTTTTAAACACTGTGATTTCTGTAACCCATCATTAACGACATAAATGACTATCATAATTTTATTAGTGGCATACGGTCTAGCCTTTTCGCGAAGTTTGCGTTACGATGTCAGATACACCCTGTATATGTAAGTATATATTATATAAGTAAAAACTAACGCTTGACTGCAATCCCGCCTGATAATAACCAGCGATGCAATCGTTGATGATAAAATTATAAGGCTATTCAGTCAAAAAAACTGAGTGAATAGGACGGAAGACGGCAGCTGAACGAGGTGAAGCAATGTCAAACCCAACCACAATACCAACCACTACCATAATCCCGACACAACAACATTTGGCGCATCGCACCCGGCACACATCACAACACAACTGCTCAGACCCGTCCTCAGTACAGCTTCACCAGACATTATGCCAGAACACGATGATCATTTGGCGGCAAGACTTTGTCTTCTACAAAACTGATGTGCCCTTGTGTGTGCGCAGCCTATCAGGACCACCAGCCAATCACTTAGTAATGGCTACTAGAGAATTAATTGAAGCGCCCGTTTTAACACACTTGTTCATTTCATTAATTTGTTAGAACCTAAACTTGCTTTGCTCTAGTGAATTGCCGTAATAGTAGTTTTAAGGCTCCACTATGACAATAAGTATAATTAAATTCCTAATACAAATAATAATAAAGCTTATGATTTTATTTGGTTGAAAGCGCTGATTTCTAGAAAACCGGGTAAAACACGATTTCTTTTTTTTTGCATTCAATGGCCGAATTCCCGAGGAAGGCTATGGGCTATTAAACATCACGCTAGAACTTTCTAGAGCCGAACAAAATAAAAAGGGGGAACGCTAAGCGTATACGATCTAGTGAAGGTCGCGGGAAACCGCTGGATTTGGGAGGCGCAGAACCGGTCGTCGTGGAGATCCTTGGAGGAGGCCTATGTCCAGCAGTGGACGTCTTTCGGCTGAAATGATGATGATGATGAAACGAAGATGAAGTAATGGCGATGCGATTGAGTGGGGTCGGATTTCCAATAATTAGCTCTTTCTGTACTATCTGACATACGTACCACAAATGCCATAGAGAATATCAAAACCATTAATCACTAATAATGGTGTTGATATTCTGTATGGCATGAAGTCCTTTCTAGCAAATCTATAAGTCAAAATCAATATTTTGACTTGTAGATTCGTATGTAGAAATAAACTTCAAATATCTTGAAACCACATGATGACATCATAACGTTATCTCAGCGTTCATCGGTAATCCCAGTCGCTTCCGAAGCTTTGTCAGCTTTGGAGTCTGGGGTCCGCTTTACCAGTCTAACTGCTGATTTTGGCTAAACTTCCATATTTTCCGTGAAGCCACTGCCGTCTGACGCATTGCAGTTAGATCAATTGTTGAACTTTTGAGAGCTCCAACAACCCGTAACGACTGCCATTTGATGTTTGTATGGCAACCGAGACCAACGGCTTAACGTGCTTTCGGAGGTACGACCAGACCAGTGCAAATATTCATATTCATGCATACAAATATTTGCACTGTGCAGGGATCGAACCCGTGCGACCTTGCGCAGAGGCCGCGTTTGCTACCGCTACGCCACGGAGGCTGTCAATGATGACAACATAACCATTTTCAACTAATACCACTCAACAATAAATGATATAATAATTCTATACAAAAACTAAAGCTTATAGTAAAAACAGATTAGAATACGGTCTGTGTGTCAACGACCCTTTCATTTCATTATCTGCTAAGGTGCGGTAGGGCTGTCTCCGTTAGCCGCAACTCGAGTACTTGGTCCGCACTTTAACCATAGAATAAAGAGAGGGAAGTACGTTATCTTCATACAAACGGACCGCGCGCGGCTTGAATGTTTGCGCCATAGTATCTATGCGTCGCCGCACGCACACCTAAACACAATATTAGAGTGCCTATGACTGCGCTAGTCGCGGCTAGCACGGAACGAGGTTCGCGCGTCACGGCTTTTCGGCACATTAGCTTTTAAAAAATGATCACATAAACTGCAAAGTTGGTATGTCTATTTATGAACAAATAAAAGACTTATATTTTTCAAATTATATTTCTAAAAGTTATTTACAAGGATACGGATATATTACACATTAAAGTTTAATAACAACGCGTTTCGTAATAGTCGAAACCGAAGAAAGTAGGTATTTTTCTGTAGCTAATTTGTAATGTTGTATTAAATGTGTGATTCAATAGATGTTATGTTTGTATTATTTATATTTGTATTAATTAAAAATAAAAATAAATATGGTTCTTTATGTGTACAAAACTAAAAATAAAAATTACAAAAAAAAAACTGACTAGTATATGTAAACTAAATACTAAGCAAATAATTTAAACATAAGCTCTTAGTCTATAAATATTTGTTAGCGGTTTGGGCGACAACCGTAACCGACGAAGCGCGGACAGTCGTCAACCCTAAGACAGTAGGCAATTAAATCGCGGATTGGGTCGCAGATAACCTACTTCCCCTCTTTATTCTATGCTTTAACTGGAATTAATATTCAAAGTAATAATGACAGACATTTCGCTCTTAGGCTTACCAACCCTAGGTGGGTAATGTTGACGTTTATTAACACGTAAAACTAATACCTTGCTACCACAAAATAGTGTTTAGCATTTGTTTTAGCTAAACATCCCCTTATTCATAAGCGCTGCTTAAAGTTAACCAGTGATTAGCGATTCTTTAACCATACATTTTGACCTTTTAACGTCTGTTAACTTTAATCATTCTTTATGAATAAACACCACAGAGTTTGCTAGCTGTTTGAGAGAGGGCTATGCTTGGGGTTTCAGATCGAATCAGGAATGAGGAGATTCGCAGAAGAACGAGAGTAACCGACATAGCCCGAAGAATTGCAACACTAAAGTGGCAGTGGGGCTGGACACATTGCCCGTAGGACCGATGCCCGATGGGGCCGACGGGTTCTCGAGTGGCGACCACGCACCAGAAGACGTAGCGTGGGTAGGCCCCCGACAAGGTGGACCGACGACCTGGTGAAGGTCGCGGGAAACCGCTGGATGCGGGAGGCGCAGGACCGGTCGTCGTGGAGAACCTTGGGGGAGGCCTATGTCCAGCAGTGGACGTCTTTCGGCTGAAATGATGATGATGATGATGACCACAGAGTTTAAGGGGTTTATTCATAAACAATGATGAAAGTTAAGTGATATGCAAACGTCTAAAATGTATGTTTAAACAATCGCTAATCATTAGTTAACTTTAAGCAGCGTTTATGAATTCTTAAGGCTTAAAACACGACTAAATGGGCTTTTAAACACGACATTGGCCCCGATTCCCTTGTTCATAAACTAAATTAAATTTAAGTTTAGTGTATCTTTTTGTTTCTATTTCATTAAGGCGGCTCCAGAGGAAAAACACACCGCAAGCCGTTTTTATGTAGTTTTCCGGAGCTATCTACTCTTTATCCAAAAGAAATATCAACTTATTAAAAATACGTAAATTTTCTCCATAATCTTGGCTCCAAAATTGTAGATTTTTTTTTATTTTACTAAGTATAATGTTTAAATAATTCCTTCACAACGAAACCACTGACAAGAGAAATAATTATCATAAACGTGCATCTCCTCGGAAAGTAAGCATTATTTAGATTGCGTTCTTACACTAATGGATAGGTAATTTCATGACGAACATTATTGTAGAAATATTTTTTTAAAACGACCAAAATCAAAATTTTGTTCAACAATCTGAGCGCATTCGCCATCATTTCTGTTGCCCGGGCTATTGAGATTCAGTATGCCACAAGCTCTCGAAGGGGGAACCCGTGTCGTTCGTCATCGCGCGCTCCGCTAGCATAAGCGGGCGGCGCGTGAGCGAGAAAGCATCTGCTTGCTCGCTCACGCACCGCATGTCGCATAGAGTATAATACTATCTTAGAGTATCTCTGTTATTGATGTTTATTTTGGTGTTCGTTTTTTTAACCGATTTCAAAAAGGAGGAGGTTGCTCAATTATATGTTTTTTATGTTCAATTTTTAACCGACTTCAAAAAGGAGGAGGTTACTCAATTGGACCGTATATGTTGTTTTTTTATGTTTGTTCGCGTATAACTTCGTCATTTATAAACCGATTTTGATAATTCTTTTTCTGTTGGAAGGAAGACGTTCCCAAGGTGGTCCCTTGATAAGGATATCAAGGTTTGATGGTGGAAGTCCAGAGAAAACAAGCGGAACTTTCAAAAATTGGGGGCGACTAGTGCATTTCTTAGCATTTTCATTAAATATTTTAAAGCACTACAATTTAATAAAGGTCTGGAGTAGATCTGATGATGGAGCCGAGAGACAGTCGAAGGAACTCCTCAACAATTGACAGCAGCTACCTTGTGGTTGGGCTCGATTAATTTGTATTGATAAGAACTTTACACCTAGATGGGTTGCGACTCTCATAAGAGCTCTAATGATGAAGACAAAGGCCAGTTCCGGGAACTCCTCAACGGTTTCAGTAGCTACTTTGTGGTTGGACTTCATTCATTTATATTAATAAGACCTTTACTCCGATTAGGTTAAAATAATAGTCTACAGTAAATTTAATGATGAAGACCATAGGCAGTTGAGGGAATAGGTACTTACGGGTAAAAATTAAAGTAAACAAAAGTACGTCATTTCCCAACTATATTTGCGTCAGCTTCCAGTCTGACCGGATGCAACTGAATACATAGTACTTTTAACAACTAAAAAATTTAAAATAAAAGCTTTTTTAGAAAAAAACAACCGACTTCCAAAAACCACTATGTAAAGTGAAAAATAACTAATTTCTAGAGATGTGCCGACTAGTCGCCGACTAGTCGGTTAAGCCGACTATTCGGCCGCTTTTGTAGTCGGCGAATAGTCGGCGACTAGTCGGCAAAAAACGCCGACTAGTCGGCTTTTTACTTTGTATGTATTTCTCATTAATATGTACTATATCAGGGGAACTGAAATGAAATAAAACCTTAACTATTCATTACTAGCTTTCCGCCCGCGGCTTCGCCCGCGTGGGTTATATCGCGCTTTTTGGAAATCTCAGGATTATCAATTTATTCCGGGATGAAAAGTATCCTATTGTTTAATCCGGACTTCTAACTTACTAACTTAGGTCCTTACATATGAAATTGGCGTTTTGTCGTAGGCACTGGCCACTTTGATTTCAAATATCTCCTCTTTGGTAATTGGTTTAGAATTCCAAATTCAAAATTATTCAGCTATTTACTCATCAATTTGTGTCTTGAAAACCTATTTCTTTTGTTTTTTTTTTCTTTTGGATTTTTCTCTGCGTCATTGAGTTTACAAAATGTTGAACTGCAATGCTTCGATGTCGCCTTCGGGTTGTGGAGGTCAGACGGCAGTCGCTTCACGGAAAATGTTGAAGTTTAGCCATATCAGCAGTTGGACTGGTAAAGCGGACCCCAGACTCCAAAGCTGAAAAGGCTTTGCATGCGACTGGGATTAACGCTGTGATGATGATGATGATTGAGTTTACAAAATGGAAAATTTAAAGTTTCGCGTTATTCACGAATATGAGTTCCGCCATAGGTTCCGCCGTGGCACCAGTGCTGCAGAAACGGGTCGAAGAATTAATGTTGTGTATGGGAGTGGTGTCGCTAGAGAAAGCACAGTGAGTATGATACAAAACGCCAATTTCATATGTAAGGACCTAATACCTGTAACATCAACAAAACAAAAGTATTACCTTCTTAAAATTGGTATTAATAAACAAACAAAAGAATTTCTGCTTAAGTTAAATAAACATTTATTAATTGTTAATCAAATGAAAATGTAGGTATTTTATAATTACCAACAGATTAAATAAAAACTTTTTTACAAAAAAACAACCGACTTCCAAAAAACCACTACAAAGTGAAAAATAACTAATTTCGGAAGTCGCTGTCTTTGGTTTTGTATATTCGTTTTTGACACCGACTTCCGAAATTAGTTATTTTTCACTTTGTAGTGGTTTTTGGAAGTCGGTTGTTTTTTTGTAAAAAAGTTTTTATTTTATACTTTTTAGTTGTTAAAAGTACTATGTATTCAGTTGCATCCGAAAAGGACGTAATTTTATTTATTTTAATTTTTACCCGTATGTATTCCCTCAACTGCCTATGGTCTTCATCATCAAACTTACTGCAGACCATTATTTTAACCCAATGGGTGCAAAGGTCTCATCAATATAAATGAATTAAGTCCAACCACAAAGTAGCTAGTGTAAACCGTTGAGGAGTTCCCGAAACTAGCCTTTGTCTTCATCATCAGAGCTCTTATGACAGTCACAACCCATCTAGGTGTAAAGTTCTTATCAATACAAATTGATCAAGCCCAAACACAAGGTAGCGGCTGTGAATTGTTGAAGAGTTCCTTCGACTGTCTCCCGGCTCCATCATCAGATCTACTCCAGACCTATATTAAATTGTAGTGCTTTAAAATACTTAAAGAAAATGCTAAGAAATGCACTAGTCGCCCCTACAATTTTTGAAAGTTCCCCTTTTTTCTCTGGTCTTCCACCATCAAACCCTGATATCCTTATCATGGGACCACCTTGGGAACGTCTTCTTTCCAACAGAAAAAGAATTATTAAAATCGGTTCATAAACGACGAAGTTATGCGCGAACAAACATAGAAAAAAGAAAAAAAAAAAGCATATATACGGTCGAATTGAGTAACCTCCTCCTTTTTGAAGTCGGTTAAAAAATAAACATTCAATATTTTAAACACGAACTGTTTCAAGAAAAATAAAAAAGAAACATATGAACTTATATGATTAACCGGACACAACCCAAAACAAAATGTCATATTTCTATAATAAAACATAGCAAAATCTCTTTCTTCTTCTTCCTCAGCCTATAGATGTCCACTGCTGGACAAAGGCCTCCCCCAAGGCTTTCCACGATGACCGGTCTTGTGCTGTCCGCATCCATCGGCTTCCCGCGACCTTCACCAGGTCATCGGTCCACCTTGTTGGGGGTCTCCTTACGCTGCGTCTTCCAGTACGTGGCCGCCACTCCAGAACCTTGCTGCCCCATCGGCCATCGGTTCTACGAGCAATGTGCCCTGCCCACTGCCACTTGAGTTTAGCGACACGCAGAGCTATGTCGGTGACTTTGGTTCTTCTGCGGATCTCCTCATTTCTGATTCGATCACGCAGAGAAACTCCTAGCATAGCTCTTTCCATTGCCCTTTGTGTGACTCTGAGCCTTCGTATGAGGCCCATTGTGAGCGACCACGTTTCAGTTCCGTAAGTCATCACTGGCAACACACACTGGTCAAAGACTTTCGTCTTGAGACACTGTGGTATCTTGGACGACGAGAAGATGTAGCGTAGCTTCCCGAACGCTGCCCAACCGAGCTGGATTCGCCGAGACACCTCTTTCTCGAAGTTGGACCTACCTAGTTGGACTTTCTGTCCCAGGTATATATACTCGTCAACAACTTCGAGTGCAGAGCAACCAACTACAATTGGAGTGGGTGCGACATGAGAGTTCGACATGATCTTCGTCTTATCCATGTTCATTTTTAGACCCACTTGTTGGGAAGCTCTGCTGAGGTCATTGAGCATTTTGCTCAAGTCTTCCAGGGTCTCAGCCATGACCACGATATCATCTGCGAAACGGAGATTAGTGATGTACTCGCCGTTGATGTTGATGCCAAGTCCTTTCCAGTCCAGGAGCTTGAAGACATCTTCCAACGCAGCAGTGAACAATTTAGGAGATATGACATCTCCTTGTCTCACTCCACGCTGCAGTTGGATCGGTTTCGAGTCCTGATCCTGGAGACGGACTGACATGGTGGCGTTTTTGTACAAACACTTTATCACCTCAATGTATCGATGGTCAATTTGGCACCGCTGGAGAGACTGTAGCACCGCCCAAGTCTCAATCGAATCGAAGGCCTTCTCATAGTCCACAAACGCCAAGCATAGTGGTTTGTTATACTCCTCGGACTTCTGTATAACTTGCCGCAGCGTATGAATGTGGTCTATGGTGCTAAAGCCTTTTCGGAAGCCTGCTTGTTCGGGAGGCTGGAAGTCGTCAAACCTGCGAGCGAGACGATTCGTGATGACCCTAGAAAACAGCTTGTAGACATGGCTCAGGAGGGATATCGGTCTGTAGTTTTTCAGGAGGGTATTGTCACCTTTTTTGAAAAACAAAACCACCACGCTCCTGTGCCACGCCTTAGGCGTTTCGCCTTTAAGAATGACGGAATTAAATAGCTTCTGAAGCGCTTTAAGAACCGGTTTGCCACCCGCTTTCAGAAGCTCAGCCGTAATTCCATCATCTCCAGCCGCCTTATCGTTCTTGAGCTGTTTCAGGGCCATACCAATCTCGTACAGGCTGACGTCCGGGATATCGTCGGTGTAGTGTCGGGTTAGCCTGGCTCTAGGATCATTAGCCAAGCTTACAACAGGTGCGTGTGTTGATGTGTATAACTCTCCGTAGAATTTCTCGATCTCACCCAAAAGCTCGGGCTTGGAAGTGACGATCCTACCATCCCCAGTCTTCAGCTTCGCAAGTAGACTCTGTCCAACAGACAATTCTCGTGCGAACACTTTGGAGCCTTTGTTCCGCTCGATAGCCTCTTTAATACAATTTGTACTAAATTGGCGTATATCGCGAGTCAGAGACTTTGAGATCTGTCTGTTAAGGCATCTGATGCGCGAAGCGTCATCAGGGGATTTTAAGATCACCTCCCGTCTTTCTTCAATTAGCCGGCGGGTGGGACCGGAGATCTTCTTCTGTCTTTTTGAACGGAGGGTTTTGTAGAACTTAGACCCTTCCGTTTGGAGAGTTTCCACAAACCTGTTGTTGTAGTCGTCCACATCTACGCATTCACCGAGGCATTCGAAGCGGTTTTGTAGTTCGATCTGAAAGCTCTCGGGGTTTTGGAGTTGTGTTGACGCTGGACGGAGCGTAGACTTCATAAGTCGAGAGCGTTCGAGCCTAATGTTGAGGTTCAAGATGCCTCTAACAATACGGTGATCACTCCCGGTTTTTACCGCATGGATCACGGAGACATCGTTGAACACTTGCCTTCTCGTTGACATGAAATCTCTTTACTACGACTGTAAAGAGGCCGACTAGCCGACTAGTCGGCCGACTAGTCGGCCTATTTACAGCCGACTAGTCGGCTAGTCGGCTAGTCGGCCAAAGTGGTAGTCGGTACATCTCTACTAATTTCGGAACTCGGTGTCTAAAACGAATATACCAAACGAAAGACACCAACTTCCGAAATTAGTTATTTTTCACTTTGTAGTGGTTTTTGAAGTCGGTTGTTTTTTTGTAAAAAGTTTTTATTTTTATGTTTGTTTGCGGATAACTTCGCCTAAAATTTGGTATTTCGATGAATTTTTGGGTATTTCGACATGGGTGTCGTGATAGGGGTTTTCGGGAGTGCAGATCACGAATATGACGTAATTTTTGAAATCCAAGATGGCCGACACCAATTTTATGATATTTTGACATGGGTGTCGTGAAAGGGGTTTTTGTGGGTGCTAATAACGAAAATGACATCATTTTGGAAATCCAAGATGGCCGACACCAATTTTATGATATTTTGACATGGGTGTCGTGAAAGGGGTTTTTGTGGGTGCTAATCACGAAAATGACGTCATTTTGGAAATCCAAGATGGCCGACACCAATTTTATGATATTTTGACATGGGTGTCGTGAAAGGGGTTTTTGTGGGTGCTAATCACGAAAATGACGTCATTTTGGAAATCCAAGATGGCTGACACTAATTTTATGATATTTTGACATGGGTGTCGTGAAAGGGGTTTTCGCGGGTGCTAATCACGAAAATGACGTCATTTTTGAAATCCAAGGTGGCCGAAATTATATTTTATGATATTTTGACTTGGGTATCGTGACGGGTTTTCGGGGCGCTGATCACGAAAATGACGTCAATTATAAGCTGTGGCATAGCTTCTATTTCTTTATCAAAGTCAAAAATAAAACATCAAATATAGTTTAGTCGCTAAATCGCCACCATTTTTCGCACTCCTTCAATGACGTCACTGGTAAAAAATAAATAAATAAATAAACTACAAAAAAGAAAATACATACTTATACAAATGTATACGTTAATTAGCAAAATAAAAAAAATACTATGTCATAAATAACTAATAAAAAATTTCCTACTAACTACATACTGCGGAACTCGGTGTGCACACCTTTGCGATTTACCCCGCAGCCACGCGCAGGATTGCGTTTTTTATCTGCATTTTCATGCACATCTGCAGCCCTGCGCGTGAGCGCAGATTCAATGTATAGTACCATGCGTTTCTCCATACAAAATTTGGTACTAGCGAACATCTATCTTATATATAAAATTCTCGTGTCACAGTTTTCGTTCCTATACTCCTCCGAAACGGCTTGACCGATTCTCATGAAATTTTGTGAGCGTATTGAGTAGGTCTGAGAATCGGCCAACATCTGTTTTTCATCCCCCTAAATGTTAGGGGTAGTCCACCCCTATTTGTTTTTTTATTTTTACACAACATTTTTAGTTTCTATTTTTTTACAACATACAAAAATACATACAATCCTAAATTTTCACCCTTCTACGATCAATCCTTCAAAACTGATCAATCGTCATTTAATTAGTTTTATTCCCATGGGAAATCTAAAAAACGCGATATAACCCAATTCCACGCGGGCGAAGCCGCGGGCGGAAAGCTAGTACTAATATATAAAGCTGAAGAGTTTGTTTGTTTGAACGCGCTAATTTCAGGCACTACGGGTTCGATTTGAAAAAATCTTTTTGCGTTGGATAGCTCATTAATCCAGAAAAGCTTAAGGCTATAAAACATCACGCTGCGACTAATAGGAGCAGAGCATTACTAACTCAACGCGAACGAAGTCGCTGGCGGCCGCTAGTATAAAATAGCTTTACCGCGGCAGCCCCGAGTGCCACATGTTTTTGTTTTATTAGAAAGACGATATCTTCAAGGTAGTCTCATGTTTAGGAAATTAGGGTCTGATGATGGAAGACTAGGTAAATCTAGAAGAAATTTAAAAAATCAAAGGGGCGTCTAGGGCTTTTCTAAGTTTTTTCATTAAGTGTTTTAACGCACTACAATTTAGTAAAGTTCGGAGTTGATGATGGAGCCGGGAGACAGCCAAGGGAACTCCTTAACGATTCACATCAGCTGCCTCGTGTTTGTGCTTAATAAATTTGTATTGATAAGAACTTTACACCTAAATGAGTTGTGATCATCATTAAAGCTCTGATGTTGAAGACAAAGGCCAGTTAAGGGAACTCCTTAAAGGTTTACAATAGTTACCTTATGTTTGGACTTATTTCTGTTCATTTATATTGATGAAAACTTTACACCCATATAAGTAGGTTAAAATGAATGTCTGCAATAGATCTGATGATAGAGCCGAGAGAAATTCGAGGGAACTCCTCAACGATTCACAGCAGCTACCTTGTGTAATATCTTGATTAATTTGTATTGATAAGAGCTTTACACCTAGATGGATTGTTATGATCATTAGGAGTCTGATAATGAAGACGAAGGACAGTCTGTTGAGGTCCTCAAAGGTTTACAGTAGCTGCTTTGTGGTTGGACTTAATTCATTTATATTGATGAGAAATTTGCACCCATATGGGTAAAAATTAAAGAAAAAATTTCTTTTTTTCAAATCAAATTTCCTAAACATGAGACTACCTTGAAGATATCGTCTTTCTAATAAAACAAAAACATGTGGCACTCGGGGCTGCCGCGGTAAAGCTATTTTATACTAGCGGCCGCCAGCGACTTCGTTCGCGTTGAGTTAGTAATGCTCTGCTCCTATTAGTCACAGCGTGATGTTTTATAGCCTTAAGCCTTTCTGGACTAATGAGCTATCCAACGCAAAAAGAATTTTTCAAATCGGACCCGTAGTGCCTGAGATTAGCGCGTTCAAACAAACAAACTATTCAGCTTTATATATTAGTACTAGCTTTCCGCCCGCGCCTTCGCCCGCGTGGAATTGGGTTATATCGCGTTTTTTAGATTTCCCATGGGAATAAAACTAATTAAATGACGATTGATCAGTTTTGAAGGATTGATCGTAAAGGGTGAAAATTTAGGATTGTATGTATTTTTGTATGTTGTAAAAAAATAGAAACTAAAAATGTTGTGTAAAAATAAAAAAACAAATAGGGGTGGACTACCCCTAACATTTAGGGGGATGAAAAACAGATGTTGGCCGATTCTCAGACCTACTCAATACGCTCACAAAATTTCATGAGAATCGGTCAAGCCGTTTCGGAGGAGTATAGGAACGAAAACTGTGACACGAGAATTTTATATATAAGATAGATGTTCGCTAGTACCAAATTTTGTATGGAGAAACGCATGGTACTATACATTGAATCTGCGCTCACGCGCAGGGCTGCAGATGTGCGTGAAAATGCAGATAAAAAACGCAATCCTGCGCGTGGCTGCGGGGTAAATCGCAAAGGTGTGCACACCGAGTTCCGCAGTATGTAGTTAGTAGGAATTTTTTTATTAGTTATTTATGACATAGTATTTTTTTTATTTTGCCAATTAACGTATACATTTATATAAGTATGTATTTTCTTTTTTGTAGTTTATTTATTTATTTATTTTTTACCAGTGACGTCATTGAAGGAGTGCGAAAAATGGTGGCGATTTAGCGAATAAACTATATTTGATGTTTTATTTTTGACTTTGATAAAGAAATAGAAGCTATGCCACAGCTTATAATTGACGTCATTTTCGTGATCAGCGCCCCGAAAACCCGTCACGATACCCAAGTCAAAATATCATGAAATATAATTTCGGCCACCTTGGATTTAAAAAATGACGTCATTTTCGTGATTAGCACCCGCGAAAACCCCTTTTACGACACCCATGTCAAAATATCATAAAATTGGTATCAGCCATCTTGGATTTCAAAAATGACGTCATTTTCGTGATCTGCACCCCCGAAAACCCCCGTCACGACACCCATGTCAAAATATCATAAAATTGGTGTCAGCCATCTTGGATTTCAAAAATGACGTCATTTTCGTGATCTGCACCCCCGAAAACCCCCGTCACGACACCCATGTCAAAATATCATAAAATTGGTGTCGGCCATCTTGGATTTCCAAAATGACGTCATTTTCGTGATTAGCACCCACAAAAACCCCTTTCACGACACCCATGTCAAAATATCATAAAATTGGTGTCGGCCATCTTGGATTTCCAAAATGACGTCATTTTCGTGATTAGCACCCACAAAAACCCCTTTCACGACACCCATGTCAAAATATCATAAAATTGGTGTCGGCCATCTTGGATTTCCAAAATGACGTCATTTTCGTGATTAGCACCCACAAAAACCCCTTTCACGACACCCATGTCAAAATATCATAAAATTGGTGTCGGCCATCTTGGATTTCAAAAATTACGTCATATTCGTGATCTGCACTCCCAAAAATCCCTATCACGACACCCATGTCGAAATACCCAAAAATTCATCGAAATACCAAATTTTAGGCGAAGTTATCCGCAAACAAACATAAAAATCAAAACTTTTTACAAAAAAACAACCGACTTCAAAAACCACTACAAAGTGAAAAATAACTAATTTCGGAAGTTAATAATATAATTTCACAGTCTTACCTGGTCCCAAAAAAAATTTCCCTTAAAATAATAAATAATGATAATTTAAACTTTATTATATTATTTTTCTATCCCTTTGACCATCTGACTTAGCTAACTTTCAATCTACAAAACTAACTTCCAACCCTGAAGTTACAGTCATAACCTATTTAGTTATAAAGGTCTAATCAATACACATTAAATAAGCCCAAACACGTGACAGTTGCTTCCGATGTGGATTCCCTTGATATTCTGTCATCTCCATCATCAGGTCAGGCCCAAATCTTCACGGTTTAATAGTATCATCCGATATAAACACGAGTATCAAGTTGTCACCCGAAGAGTGCCTACAATTTTCGATAATTGGCCTAAATTTCTCAGAATTTCCATTATCGACACTGACGTGGTAACAATGGGATTACATAGGCAGCATATCCCTTCATATAAAAAAAGAATGGTCTAAATAGGTTCATTAACCATAAAGTTATCAGCGACAATAAATCGAACTGAGAACCACCTTTTTCTGAAGTCGGTTAAAAAATAAACACCGCAGAATTTTTATTATGAAGTATCGTCAACATTTGTTTGAGTACATAATAACCAAAAGTATTTGGGCGCACCAATAAACAAAAATAAAAGTGCCATGTCTGTTACTTCTGTGGTCTATGAATTTAACTTGTATTTGTAAGTACTTCGTCCGCCAGACGGCGCTAGTAATATTTTGCGAAGTATTGTAGAGGTGGGGCGCGGTGAAGAGGGAGCAAATGCTCGAGGTCATTTGGTGAGGGTACGACCTTAAGAAAGGGACAGAAGATAAAATGTCAGTTTAGACCTGTCAAATTAGTGCGCTCCTGACGTAACTGGCGTATTTTTAATCGCCATGTTTATAATCGCGTCTAAACTGTCTATGGAGTATCTTAATTTGACAGGATTAAACTAAAATGTTATCTTTTGTCCCTTTCTTAACGAAATGGAAAGAAAAGGATGTACTTAACTTAAAATTAGTTTAGTTTGTGAACAACAAACTAAACTAATTTTAAGTGCATTTTTTTTATTATGATTTATAAACATGGCGACCAAAACGTCAATTTGCGTCAGGAGCGGATTAATTTGATAGGTCTAAACTACTATTTTATCTTTTGTCCTTTTCTTAATTAAATGATAAATAAGAAAAGGACAAAAGAAATCTAAATCTTCTAAACGAAAATTAAATAATAGGTAGGTAAATTTTCGTTACTGAGAGTCTCCAAATATACCTAGTTCCCAAATATATCCTTAGAAGAATAATAATTATGGAGAATACTACCATCGGCGATTTTATTTTTTCTTATGATGTAACTATACCAAATAGTAGAAATCGTAAATCAGATTGACTAAGAAAAACGATTCTGTTAGATCATCTAGGTGACTAAGTTAGGAGTAAAGTATCTCGACTGTAAATAAATTGACGAAGATCAGTAACTTGAGTCTAGCCGTAGTTTGATAAATAGGTTAGGCTCCTAACTTTAGGTTTAGGTCGACTTCTAGAATCATTAGGGGAAACACGTAAACATTTTCGAAATTTAGTTATTTCTACTTTCAATGAAAGATACGCTAACACATCAGGCTAACCAAAACTGAATTAAATTATTCCAATCGACCTTGAATCTTAATACTGTTACGGGCTAGGGGGTACTAAAACGCCGGTTAAGGGTTACGAATTTTATTGGCAACGAAGGTACAGTCGATTGTAGGCAATGACAAGTAGAATGTCGCTGACGTTGCACCGAAGTCTTCCCTTTTGTCCACGAAGTCCGTGTTGTAAACACACAATAACAGTACAGATGTTACTTAACGCAGTACTCACAGTTCTCGTTACAGTTGTCGCAGTAGGTATTCCCAAACATCGCTTCTTAATTGTCGCTGTTTTCGTATCGATAGTCGAGTGTAGACTGACTCTGCGCCGGCGTCACGGCGCTATATATAGGCCAGCTGATCGAACATTCCAGAATCCTCTAGACGTAATAATAATACTGCATAACTTCGAGGTCACCGGCCAAGTAAGTACCTACGATAATTCCCGGAAACGGGTTTCTAGAAATTTCGATGTCGACACTTTGTTGACAAAACTGTTGAGACCTGTACCATTCGATAGGCCAAGTCTAGTAATGCGTTTTTATATTGTGCCTAGAAAATGACTAGATCTGGGGATATAGGAGTTAAAAGTGACTCACTGCATGTCACGCGATATTGAACCTTATGCCATCGACATAAGGTCCATTCGTAACAATACTTTAGCGATACATCTGAAAATCTACTAAAGAAAGATTGCAGGGCCTTGATGAGGCGGCGTCTATACAGAATGTTTTAAATGATTTATTTATGGAATTATGAAATGTTTTGTTTTTTTGTTTATTTATCGGCACATTAAAGTGGTTTCACTTTAATGTAAACTTCGAAGTGGATGAAAGACACAAAATTGTTTTTGAAATTAGTGATGTATTCCATGTTTTTTTACACAATCTTCATGAAATACGACCCAAGCGCCTGAAGGGAATTCCAAACGGCAAAAATGACTTTCCTATCTACCGACTTAAGGAGATCGCGGTCAGGTGGTCGTTAGCGATTTTTATTTTCTAAAATAAATAAAATTACGCAACATAACAAAATATAGAGGAACATTATTTAGAGCATGGATGCCTAGCACTAAATCAACTTCTCAAAATTCTCTCGCAATACTCTCAAATATTTGCAGTAGTATCATTAACAAGGAACAATGACAAAACAGAGGAATAAGTTAATATGGGACAAACACCAACGATCACTTCATCGCGGTTATGAACTAAATATTAATATTTAACTATATTAGAACCAGGCAGTATAGACACTTGCACAAACTGAATGTCATACTGAACTTGACCAAGTTGAAATTGCATTGCGACCAAAAACTGATTACCCGAAATTGGCACAAAGTCATAACTAGTGCCACACTACAAAAAAATAAAAAATAATAACTGATTAAAACCTTTTTCTTACAAACAGTCACTCAAAAATCAACTTAGAATACATTTCACTAAAGTAGATAACTGATTAAGTGACGATGAAGCCTATTATGATTGAATCTGAGATAACAAACCATAGATATAGGAAGTGAAATGAAATCCTACATCTACCTATGTAACAAACACTGTTTTAGATTGTCAAGTCACCCAAACTGACAGGGACAGCCCTGTATTAGTCTTCCTGCGCACTCATTAACATGTACATTGACGTCGCCTGAAGGCATACACACACACGTGAAACATTATACTTACGTATATTATACTATACATACTAAAAATACATAGTGCTAAATGTAAATCACTGGAGACTTTAATAGTGACTTGTTTATGATGTTCCCTTGACATGTTTCGTCCGTGTCGTTTATTGATGTGTAAGATTAAGAACATGTTATAATACTTCTTTGGATTATGACGTTTGTCAGCCCCAGCAGTTTTAGGACAACATGAGGTGTCTGGTGGAACCGTCAGGTCAATTCCTGTAATTAAAATCTCAGATTCTCAACTTAGTTCAGTTTCATCTAAGGGTGTATCAAATCAAAACGTGTGTGTAATAAGTGTGAATGTATGCAGAGAACATATTCTTTTGCTACGCGTATAGTTGGTAACAGAAAATCGTATACTTACTATTTCAATTCTTTGAACTGAAATATTTTATTTCACTTTTTTTATGAAAGTCTGATGAATTTAATAAAGTTATAGTACAAAAATTGTTGTTTACGATAATAGTAATATTTTCCTAAGAGTTTTTTTTTTTAATATGATTATAAACTAGTGCTTGACTGCAAACCCGCCTGATTGTAAGCAGTGATGCAATCGTTTCAATAATGTTTTACTAATAGCCCTATATGTATAAATTTCTATTAGAGAAAGGTTAGGTGGTCCAAAAACTACAAATTGTGAATTTACCCTTTTAATTCTCTCTCTGTTTCTCTTTCCTAATGTACCTAAAAATCTTGTAGTCTATCCAAAATGGAACAGAACTTCCTTCATAATAAATACGTGTAGATTAAATGAGCATGTTAATAACATAATGTGCTATTTATAACAAGAATGCTGTTATGATTTATTATCGGCGCCGTTTACGTATGCTGACCATCTGTGGGAAAAGTGCAAGCTACACTAGGGAATGACGCATTGTATGTGTATCAACTAGCAACATCTCACTAGGTCTAATATGGTCATACCACGTTGTAAGGGAAAAGAAATTCTGTTCTATTTCAGATACATTACAAGTTTTCTACATAAGGAGAGAAAGAAATATTTGAATGAAAACTAAATTAATATTGAGACTTTTAATTTCTCGGTGGTAGGCCATAACATCGGCTGCCGGCAGAAGTTACCACCCACCAGACAAAGTCTTGCCTCCAAGCGATTCGTCGTGTTCCGGCATGATGTCTGGTGAAGCCATACCGAAGACGTATCTGAGCGTTGTGTTGCGATGTATGCCACGATGTGCCAAATTCTGTTGTAGGTATCGGGAGTTTGGTCGTGGAGGATCTCCAGATCAATCTCCCTCTGGCGCAACATCGTTGGACGTGTTGTTGGGTGTAACATTGCACCACCTCGCTCAACTGCGGTTTTCTTTCCTATTCTGAGTGAATAAGCTCTTAATAAAATAGCACGCTAAACCATCAACGATTGCATCACTGCTCATGCATGATTGCATCAGGCAGGATTGCAGTCAAGCACTAGTTTATAATTATTTATTTTTTATCATAAGTTATAAACTAGCGCTTGACCGCAATCCCGCCTGATGGTAAGCAGAGTTACACCATCCATATCACAAAAGAAAGAACATATTCCAAAAAATTTAAGCAAATATGAGTTTATGGAAAAATAACTTTTAATTCCCACACAGTAAAGTCCAGTTTACGCTAAACTTCAAAGATTTTGTTTTTTTTTGTTATAGTGCTAAGTACTCATTCTAAAACCAGTATAATCATCAATAAAATAAATGTGTTTTTATATACCTCGGCATAACGTCAATCTGAAATATACATAAAGCTTGAAGAATATAGTTTGTAGTTTGGAGTACTTGATATTCTAGAAGAGTTCCCATTCCCAATCAAGAGTGATGCTTATTTCCTCATTGCGAGTAGCATTCAGATGTTTTTAATGCGATGCCAATAGAGCAATATGAACACCAATCAATTTACAAGTCATGGTGATTTATTCCTGATTTATACAGTACGATTCAATTACCTGCATGATGCCTTACCATAGGTTAAAATGTTAGCACAATACAATAGGGATGTATCCAAGGTATGAAAATAAAAAAAAAAATTAATCCGTCTTATAGATAACAAAAGAAATTAAGACCCGTTTTTTTATTTTGTCGAAATTACCAAAAACTACTGAGATATAGCGTATTAAAGTTACGGAGTGGGGGCTAATTACGTTACGCCGTGGTATATTTTGTACCACGGCGTGACGTCATGCGACATTTCAAATCAATATATCTTCCTAAGTATTTGAATGAAAGAAAAAATAAAAAATACGTGTTTCATATTTTTTGTACATCTATCTGATGGACATTACATTATTTTTTAGGATACAACCCAATTAGGGTACTAAACAAACGAGATATGGAAGAGAGTGACTGCACGGTTAATGTGGTTAAGCTATTGACTGCTGCTCTGCGTGCCGCGGATTCGATTCCCGCACGAAACAATTATTTGTATGACCTGCAAGTAGTTGTTCCGGGTCTGGCTAGTTGAGTATATGAGTTTATATGTTAGGTATAAAAAGGGGGAAATAAGAAGAAGAGTCCTCTTTTTCGTGTAGGTGTACTTAATGATTACATAATTCGACCGTTACTGGATTATTCTTCCTTATGAAATGTAAAGTAGAGAGAAGGGTAAGTAGAGTAACCCTAATGAAAAATGAGCTTATCAAATTAAAAGTTAAAGTAAGGCGTAGAGTAGCCAGCCTTTCGGTGTTCTATAGGATGCATTTCGGGAAGTGTGCGAGGGAATTGCATGATTTAATTCCCCCATCTCCGTTCCACCAGCGGACGACCCGTCGTACGGCTGGTTTCCACCCTTACGTTTTTAACACCACTACGATCCGGACGAAGCGTTTCGCCTCCTCATTTATACCGCGTACATCGAGGGACTGGAACAATTTTCCAGCGGCGGTGTTTCGTGTGGCTAGAGTGATTAGGCTCTTAATAAACTAGTGCGCTCGTCACTGCTTACCATCAGGCAGGATTGCGGTCAAGCGCTGGTTTATAATATGTGAAAAAAAAAAATGCAAAAGGAGCTGTTCTTTGTATATGAGTATCTAGACAACGTTATTTTTTTTATGCGAAACTCAAAGACAGTTTGTTCAGAATAATCAACTAAATCGACTCCAATCTTTTTTACACCATGTTATATTTTTCTAAATACGTTTAGAAGTTGTTGCACTGTGGTTAGTGAGCGCGCACGGTAGATCATAGTATTGCGCAAGCCGGCGCAACAGCTGACGCCAGAGGACAACCGCTCGCCCGATTGAGCGGAGCGTGGACCATACTTTTGTTGGTACAGCCACGTAGGATAGCAAGCTCATAACTTTGCGGTTTTAAGAAAATATTTTTGAAATTTTGTACATAGATTCTTTAATTAAAAATACTGGACACGTGTTTCGGGTTTCGCATAGTCAAAAAATAATGTTGTAGGTATATTATCTTAAAGCACGACAAATATTAGCTAAATGTTACAAAAAGCAATAAAAAGGGTTTTTAAAAATAAAATGCAAAACATTAATGAGTTTTTCTCCATTAATGCTGTCCACTTTATTTTCATTTCACCGCACCGAAATGAAAATATACTGTGTTCCACCCAAGGAAAGGAGGCAACCCTAAAAGCAAGTGTTATAATTTTATTGTAAAGACGACAGCACATCTAGCTACTACAATCTGTCAGATTTCTTTATTAGATTTTCAACTTTATCTCGAAGGTATTAAGGCTCAAGGTTGATTGGGAATAACTGATAGTTTAGGGTAGCTTCACCTGCTGTCGGCCGTACTGCCATAGGCACGAAACTTGCATCGTGATCGTGTAAATGACGCCTACAGTAAGAACAAGCAAACAACAGGCAAGTGAAGGAACACGGGTGGGTTTTAGTCAGTAAAAGTCCGACACGCCCTTCCGCTCCGGCAAGAGCGGGAGAGGTCATTTGAGGATTTCCCGTTCTGAACAAAAATAAAGTAGGTACACGGGCAAGTAAAGACTTTTTTGATATTAACCGCCCAGAGGCTCAATTACGATGGCAGTTTCTTTTATCTATAGAATCTAATCCGCACGTGTGTTCTATTCTTTATTACGCAAATAATAATAACATAAGTAATACGAAGTCAAGTTCGGCCTCATATATTTTTTTTTCAATACTCAAGGACCGGTATTGAAATATTTTTAATGGCTTTAAATTGTATAGGCCGTGTATTTCATACTGGAACTTTCCATCAAAAGCCAATTTGCTTAAATGATTTAATATAGAAAATTTATATGTATGTCGAGTTATAGAGGTTAGGATATTAAATGCTATGTTCTGATGAATAGGCTTCGTGGTGGATGAACATGACTTATGAGCTGATCCTGTTAAAATCAAGGCTATTCTTGATTAATACATATTTAAGGTATTAAATTGTATTGGTTGAAATCGCTTTGGAAACTAGCCAGTATTTGACGTAAAAAGTAAATGAAAAAAATATGTTATTATGGGATATCCATAAGAGATAGACATAATTATGTAAGTATACCATCGCGGACATTTCTGTAGGCCTTTTATACAATATGTAAAGAAAACCCTGTCCGATCCGTGAAGGTATTGTTAGGTATCGATAACTGATTCTACTAATGCCCAAAAAGACAGGCTAAACTTAAAAAAAAATCCCCCTAAAAAAATAAATATTATTTCGCAAAAAGAGGTAACTTAATACATGTGCGATAGCAACCCCTTCCGCGGGCGGCGGGGGGCAGGGCAAGCGGGACCTGTGACGTGGTCGCGTCGCTATTCGCTTATAATAATACCGGTGTTGTCACTTTTTAACAATTACCAAATTTCGGGGAAAATGGAATTAATTCCCGGGAAAAAAGGATTATTTCAAAATTCATTAGTATTGTTACTATGATGATTATGTAAAATTTTATATTATATTTGGTCAAGTGTTTACCTAACCTTTATTATCCTTATGGGTCGGACAGGGTTTTCTTTACATATTGTATGTGTCATTGCCCATTGTATGTTTTTGTGTTGTGTATCTATTTTGTTCGATGTTTGATTGGTGTATAATAAAAAATAAATATTTAGTACATTATTTTGATAAATCTCGTAGAGTCCATTGCAAACGCGGAAATAATGTAATTGTTTATGACATCACATTAGAAACCTCAAAAATAATAGTTTTTCTTCACTATTTAATGGATGTTATTATACATATAAACCTTCCTCTTTAATAACTCTATATTTAAAAAATACCGCATCAAAATCCTTTACGCAGTTTTAAAGATTTGAGCATATATAGGGACATAGGGAGAGAGAAGGCGACTTTGTTTTATACTACACTTTTTTTTTTTTTTTTTAATAGTTATAAACTAGTGCTTGACTGCAATCCCGCCTGATGGTAAGCAGTGATGCAATCGTTGATGGTAAAGCACACTAGCTTATTAAGCCTATTCACTCAAAAAAACTGAGTGAATAGGAAGGAAGACGGCAGTTGAGCGAGGTGATGCAATGTTTAACCCAACAACACGACCAACGATGCTGCGCCAGAGGATGATCTGGAGAGCCTTCACGACCAAACTCCCGACACAACAACATTAGGCACATCGTACCCGGCACACATCGCAACACAACTGCTCAGACCCGTTCTCCGTACGGCTTCACAAGACATCATGCCGGAACACGACGAATCGCTTGGCGGCAAGACTTTGTCTGGTGGGTGGTAACTTATGCCGGCGGCTGATGTTGTTGCCTACCACCGAGAAGCGGCCGCCAGCGACTTCGTTCGCGTGGAGTCAGTTATGCTCCACTCCTATTGGTTGCAGCGTGATGTTATATAGTCTAAAGCCTTCCTGGATTAATGGGCTATCCAACGCAAAAATAATTTTTCAAATTGGACCAGTAGTTCCTGAGATTAGTGCGTTCAAACAAACAAACTCTTCAGCTTTATATATTAGTATATATGTATATGTAGTGATAATTATCCATGTAATACTACTTATGTATAGCCGGCCGGCGCCGAAAACCAGCGCTGAGCTCTGTTTCGCACAGCATAATGCTGAGCGACAATAGTTTTGCGTGGATGTGACGCATGTTCCCTCAACCACTTCTTTCTCCTTTTTTTGTATTTTTGTAATATTTTGCATCATGTTTACCGCAAATAAACACCTTATCATCAACGATTGCATCACTGCTTATCATCAGGCGGGATAGCGGTCAAGAACTATGTAGTTTATAATAATATAAAAAAAACTTTTTTCTTTGTTTCCTGATAGTGTGTAGAGAAGATACTCCGCAGGTATAATTTTCTCAATCCACTTTTACTCCCTTAACCATTTTTTTTTAATAATTATAAACTAGTGCTTGACTGCAATCCCGCCTGATGGTAAGCATTGATGGTAAAGCGCGCTAGTTTATTAAGCCTATTCACTTATAAAACTTGGTGAATAGGAAAGAAGATGGCAGTTGAGCGAGGTGATGAATTTAACATTAAATTCAAAAACACGACCAACGATGCTGCGCCAGAGGGAGATTGATCTGGAGACCCTCCACGACCAAACTCCCGACACAACATTTGGTGCATCGTATCGGCACACATCCCAACACTACTGTACAGAGACGTCCTCCGTACGGCTTCACCAGACATCATGCCGAAACGACGATAAATTGCTCATTTCACCACTCAGCCTACAGCCAGCCTGTTATAAATATAAAATTGTATACCGTAACATATGTAAAGCTACTGGACAACGTACTAAGAAACTTGGCAGATAAACCTAAAGACTCCTCTGACATATTTGGCAACAACTATCGTAGTATTGAAGACACAATAGCTCGTTAAGTTGTTAAAATAAACGATGCTGTATTAGCGACGGTAGCTGGGGAATACAAACCGTTTTATTACAAAGTCTAAAGAATAGGCCCTCTATTCTTAAACGTTGCATAAAGTTAACTAGTTATTAGCGAATGTTTAACCATACATTTTTGACGTTTGCTCGTCCCTTCAACTTTAATTATCGTTTATGAATAAACCCCTTAAACACTATTGCCATTACCCATGAAGATGTGCAAACGTCAAAAATTTATGTTTAAACATCCGCTAATCACTAGCTAACTTAAGCAACGTTTTTGAATAAAGAGGCACATGTTAGTTCATTTCTTTATACTAAAATGACAACTTAGCACCGAAGTGAGTCGAAATTTTTGTATAAATTACTATATTTTTATAACAGTTAAGTCGTTTATTAAATAACTCCTGCATAACGTAGACACAGCTCTTTAATAAAAATATTGTTTTTTTTTTTTTTTTTTTAAATGTCCCCAGTATCTTGTCTTTTCAAGTACCAAATTCAAAATCAAGAAAAATTGAGATTATGCAAGTGTGCAGTATCGTAACGTAAGAGAAATAAGACAGCTTTAGTACGACGAGAGAGAAAGCGTTATATCTTCCTTCTCTGTCATGTAACGAAATGTGTATAAACGTGACGTGTCTTTAAAATTACACTCTCAATTCTTGTCCAATTACAATCACTTTTAAAAAATCTTCATATTATTCTTACCTTCCTATAGATATTTCAGTCGTTACCAAATTCAAATTTGATCAGATAACCGGTACACTGCCGCTTGACGGCCATCTTTTCATATCTCACGATCCCACGCCAATTCCGACAGTGTAAAGAAAAAGATTACCGTAACAAGAATCTTATATGGCCATAAAACTCGAGCAAAAACCCATCGATTCATGGGAAAGTGACCCTTGTCCCTTTCTACTGGGCACTTAAGTTGGAACCGGTCCCATTGACCACGGACAAGAATTCCCATGGTGACAGCGTTGACGTAAGTAATAATGTCAATAATGAGAAAAAGTATGGCGTCATGAGATCCTTGTATTGGAGGGTTAATTATTTACGTAATTTTTGTTTCGTAATTAACTTGCGTGAATACCGATTGGCAATAAACAATACATGAGAATTTGGGAAAGGAAAAGTTGATAAAATAGACTTCGTCGACAAGAGGTGTAAAGTACTAACAATAATAAATAAATATGTACGGACAAATCACATAGATTGAGCTAGCCCCAAAGTAAGTTAGAGACTAGTGTTATGGGATACTAACTCAACGATACTATATTTATTTATCTATTTATCTATATATATAAAAATGAATTGCTGTTCGTTAGTCTCGCTAAAACTCGAGAACGGCTGAACGGATTTATCTTATCTTGGTCTTGAATTATTCGTGGAGGTCTAGGGAAGGTTTAAAAGGTGAGAAAAATTCGAATAACTGCCGGGAAAATCCTCAAAATAGCATTTTTCTATTTCCCATACAAACGTTTTCTAAATAAAATGGAGAGTCAATTTGTAATTTATTACCGCTGCATAAAGTTCAAATTCGCGTGCGCGTTAGAGGATCTAATATCGCGTTCTGAAACTCAACAAAAGTGAAAGTGAATCGCGAACGCGACAAAATTGCATAGTCTCCAAATACATATAGTACATAAATAGTGGTCGGCTTCGAGAAACTCGATTTTAGCTAACTTCAGTTGTTAATCTGTTAGCCAGGGTAGCACAAAAGTGTAGAAGAAGTCGAAACAATGAAGCTCGGAGTTGCAAGGTACCAGGGTCGCAGAAAAGTGTAGGAGAAGTCGAAACAATGAAGCCTCATTCATCATCATTATTAATCTAATATTACATGAATAAAGTTTCATTTTGCCTACTTTGAGGAGTTAGTTGCAAGGTACCAGGGCCGCACAAAAGTGTAGAAGTCGAAACAATGAAGCTCCATTCATCATTATTAATCTAATAAATATTACATGCAATAATATTGCATTATGCTACTTTGAGGAGTTGCAAGGTACCAGGGTCGCACAAAAGTGTAGAAGTCGAAACAATGAAGCTCATTCATCATTATTAATCTAATATTACTTTTGCCTACTTTGAAGAGTTGCAAGGTACCAGGGTCGCATAAAAGTGTAGAAGTCGAAACAATGAAGCTCATTCATCATTATTATCTATCTATCTAATATTACATGGATGAAGTTTTATTTTGCCTACTTTGAGGAGTTACAAGGTACCAGGGTCGCACAAAAGTGTAGGAGAAGTCGAAACAATGAAGTTCATTCATTCACACAGGAACGACGGGAACGGGGTAAAAAGGATATCCTATGTCCTTCTCCCAGTTCTTAGCTACCTCCCTACCAATTTTCAGCCAAATGGGTTCAGGCGTTCTTGAGTTATAAATAGTGTAATTAACTCGACTTTCTTTAATATATATAGATTATCCTAATTTAAAAAGTAGTAAATAAGACCATGCCATATTGCCTTTAAGGCGGAACTTTATTGATAAAACTTTTATTTTATTTTCCTTTTGGCCAGTAATATCATAATGTCCCATCAATGACCTCTGAGTTTGTTCCGGCGTTTCTTCTCAGAGCTAGATGCATTTATGCAAGGTGAAGGAAAACATCAGGAAACGTGGAATTTACGTCTGAAATCGCCAACCCGCATTGAGCAAGCGTGGTGATTACGCTCAACCGAAATGATGAGCTTCATTGTTTCGACTTCTCCTACACTTTTGTGTTACCCTAATTTAAAAAGTAAAAAATTGGATCATGTGATATTGCCTTCAAGGCGGAACAAAGGTCGCCGGGTCAGCTGCCACTTTCTTTGTAATTTTATAACTCAGGAACGGACTCACCTATCCAAACCAAATTTTTAGGCTTTGTTGTGTGTCACTAATTAGTAGATGGTTTGTGTGAAGTTTGAATAAAATCCGCCGAGCGGTTCTTCATTTATCACGTTTTCACAAATGAATTCAATGAACGGTGGATCATCATCTCATCTTCTATATACAGAATGTTAACTAACAGAGGGCGTTCCCGTTAACCCGAAATAGTATAGCATACATACATGCTAAAAAAAATATTTCCATTCGAAAACAAAATGTTTCAAAAATTTTTCCAATAGGAAAATATTCAATAAAAATTTTAAATTGACATGTAAAAGAAACACACTGTACACGCGAACATGAAAGACGGCAACGTCGCAATTTATTTATACATGACGACTACTATTTTGATTTAAAACAGGAGGTTTCAAATTTATTTCCAATTAGAATTTTTTTTATTCGGATTTTTTATGCTTATTTTTCTATGCTGATATTTTTATTTTAATCTATTAATGATATATATTAACGAGTTTAAGGGAACGCCCTCTGTTATTTAACATACTGTATATAAAATTCAATGCCAATTTCTTTGTATTTTTTTTAATCCACCAAAACTGGCACCAGATTGACAGTGAAAAACTTATTGCGAAATTTAATTGAATCTACGATTTCAACTGGTATATCAAAAGAAATAAAGAAGGAAGAAATAAAGAAGAAATTTGTATGTTACGGAGTATCCCTATGATCCCAATTGATATGCCATTTGAGTTCAAACGATTACAATATCCTGTGCGTTTATCATTAATGAATGAACTTCATTGTTTCGGCTTCTCCTACATTTTTGTGCTACCCTGGTACCTTGCACCTCCTCAAAGTAGGCAAAATAAAACATGTAATATTAGATTAATAATGATGAATGAGCTTCATTGTTTCGACTTCTCCTACACTTTTGTGCTACCCTGGTACCATACACCGTACATCTTTAAAAAAAAAGTCTCACCCGTTGATGCATTCGGTTAAAGCAAGAAATCCATACTAATATTATAAATGCGAAAGTAACTCTGTCTGTCTATCTGTCTGTCTGTCTGTCTGTCTGTTACGCGTTCCCGCTTAAACCTCTCAACCGATTGTGATGAAATTTGGCACAGACAATCTTTAGACCCTGAGAAAGAACATAGGCTACCTTTTATCCCGGAAAATTTTGATGTTCCCGAGGGAAATCTAAAAAGCGCGATATAACCGAACTCCACGCGGGCGAAGCCGCGGGCGGAAAGCTAGTAATAGATACATATACAATATGTTAAGAAAACTCTGTCCGACCCACAGAAATCGTATGACTTGTTATTACGATTTCTGTGGTAAAATTCACTAGTATTGTTAGTATGATGATTATGTAAAATTTCATATATTATTTGGTCATGTGTTTACCTAACCTTTATTATCCTTACGGGTCGGCGTAAGGATAATAAAGGTTAGGTAAACACATGACCAAATAATATATGAAATTTTACATAATCATCATACTAACAATACTAGTGAATTTTGAAATAATCTTATGTTCCCGCGAATTAATTCCAACTTCCCCAAAATTTATTAATTTTTAAAAAGTGACAACATTATTTAGCGATGCGACCGCGTGCCGCATGCCCTGCCCCTCTTTGCCCGCGCCTGTATGGCCTACCGCACATGTTTTAAGTTACCTCTATTTGCGAAATAATATTTATTTTTTTAGGGAGACTTTTTTTTAAGTTTAGCCCGGCTTTGTAGGTATTAGTAGAATCAGTTATCGATACCTAACAATACCTTCACGGATCGGACAGGGTTTTCTTTACATATTGTATAGATAAACATCCAAGACCCAGGCCAATCAGGAAAAGATCGTTTTCCATCATGACCTGGCCGGGGATCGAACCCGGGGCCTCCACGTCGCAGACAGGCGTGTTGATCGCTGCGCCAAGGAGGACGACAAATAATGCGACGAGCTTTTCATCACTATATCCAGGGTGAACTGAAAGTCCACATTGTTGTAGCTGAGAAACAAGTACCTATCTGACCCCCACGACCCAGTTGCGTAGTGACTAACACGATAATCCTTGACTTTTGGGCTTTTGAATACCGTAATGGCCGATGACGACACGGTTAGCGCAGTGGTCAAGCTATTGACTGCTGCGCTGCGAGTCGCGGGCTCGATTCCCGCATGGAACAAATATTTGTACGACCTATAAGTAGTTGTTCTGGGTCTGGATGTTAGTGTAGTATGTGATTTACGGTAAACTCACCCACGATACAGGAGAAATTCCTGGTGTGGGCAACGTTATTATTAAAAAAAAAAGATAACATTGTCAAAAACATCAAAGTATTTTACACTAGTTGCGGGCTAGCCGAAGGAATACCGGGAAAAAAGATCGTGGTAATACCCATGTCTCGGCAAACGTAACGTGGGACGCCCTTGGGCGAGATGGAGCGACGACATCAAAAAGGTGGCTGGTAGTGGCTGGCGGAGAACTGCTCAGGATCGAGCTTGTTGGCGTGCCATGAGGGAGGCACATATCCAGCAGTGGACGAGTAGAGGCTGATGATGATGAATATCCATGTGCCAAATGTCATCATAATACTCTGTAATCTGTGATAATACGTTCAACCGTTTTAGCATAACCTAAGCGTAACCAACAAACATAAAAAATTTAATCTTTACTCAAGAGGTTAGCTTAGAAACTTTTTTTGTGTCAACCAAACACACAAGCAGCTCAATTACGTAAAATACTGTTACACTCAATTTGAATCATTTTGAAGCTTATTAGATACTAATCCATTAATCGATATGTTCCAAAAATGTGTCTACTAAACAACGTAAATAGCGCAATGAATGTTGTTGCACTGATAAAAATAAAACCTATTGTTACTGATAGTGTGAATTGTTGCACAACTAAGCAGTCTAGAGGAAAAAACGACTCACAGAATGACAGCAAAGCAAAATGGCCGAACATCTGCAATATACGTATTCAACCAAAAATTCCAACTAGAACACAATACCTAGTGTGGGACAGCGTTTATGAAAGAAAAAAAACTTCGTAGTCTATATTTTTTATTATTCACGGAAATTTAATTGGTTCACTAGTTAGCGGAATTGATAACTTTCGCGTGAATGGGAACCATACGGCTCACTACAGTTGAAGTGAACTGGACTATGCAATTTTTATCCCATCCCTATTGTCCTCGATTTAAATTGGTTCTGTATGTTTGGTCACTTGTTATGAGTTGTATTTGTTTGCGTTCTGATATGAGTGTAGCGGTGTATCTACAACGCCACATGCGATCAACGCGTCATAATGACGTCACGCGAATCCTGCGTCTCACAAGCAGAGTATACTGCACAACTAGCATTTATACAAAGTTACTTTTTGTCTAAGCGAAACCTAAATACAACGTGTAACAAAAAGGGTATATACATAACAAGGGCATGGCATCTTTACACAATATCAATCGATATTGGAAGGGTTTTTAATCCTATTTCTTTATTTTAGGAAGTTATGAGGAAAAACCCGCCGCCACAGAATTATTGAAGACATTTATCGAATTTTGCCAAGTAATGTGACGTGTAACGAGTAGTTATTAAACGTATGTAGTGAAGTGCCACGTTCGTTATGATTTGATTTTAAGAAACATACGAAACCGAAAATTTGGTATCATTTTTTGAGTATTTTATTTTGAGTTGAAACCCTTACCATATCGTTTGATATCATCTAAAGATGCCATGCCCTTGGTATGTATATACCCTTTATGTTACACGTTGTATAGTTTGTTCAGAATAAGCTACTGAATCGATTCCAATCATTTTTACACCATGTTAATTTTTTTCCAAATACATTTAGAAATTGTTGCAGTGTGGTTACCAAGCGCCCCGCGCAGCTTACGATAGATCATAGAACTGCGCACAGCTGACGCGCCAGCGGTCAACGCACCGCTCACCCGCCGAGCGGAGCGTGGACCATATTTTTGTTGGGACGATTAGGATAACAAGCTCATAACTTTGTCGTTTTTCATGATATCTTTTTGAAATTTTGTATATATATAGATTCTTTACTTAAAAATACTGGACACGTGTTTCGAGTTTCGCACAAAAAAAAAATGTTGTATACAACTTCCCGAAATCAACCATCGAACAAGTACGGACCCATCAGATACAACATCCATCTGGTCAGAGGATCCTTCCTTTTTTATGAAAGACTAGCGGCCGCCAGCGACTTCGTTCGCGTGGAATTAGTCATGCTCAGCTCCTATTGGCAACATGTACGGCTGCGTTAGCTCCCGTTTTCGCAAAAATTTTTTGTTACTGCTCTGCTCCTATTGGTCATAGCGGGATGTTATATAGCCTAAAGCCTTCCTGGATTAATCGGCTATCCAACGCAAAAAGAATTTTTCAAATCGGACCAGTAGTTCCTGAGATTAGCGCGCACAAACAAACAAACGAACTCTTCAGCTTCACTTAATTTAGTTTGAATTTTCGACAGTTTTACCATATAAAATCCGCCAGGCGTCAATTTTCATCTACGAATAAAAATCTGTCGATACATCGGCGTGATGTGACAGGTATCATTTGTGACCCCAAAATGCCTGTCAAGCTTAAGGGTCAGGTCTATAAGACAATTATTAGATCTGTTTTTTGTATGGCAGTGAGGCGTGGCCTGTGCTTGAGCGACAAAAGCAGGAGCTGCGTGTCTCAGAGATGAATATGCTGCGGTGGCTGTGTGGAGTTACGCGGAAATACCGCATCAGGAACTCCAGCATTCGGGGCAGTCTTCGTGACCGTGACATGGCAGACAAACGACAAGAGGGTCACTTATGCTGGTACGGCCACGTCTTACGAAAACCAGCATGTTATGAGGGTAACAAGTGCCGGCTCGGAACAAGCGAGGTAGACCAAAGAAGCGCTGGCTTTACGTAGTAAGAGATGACATGCGTGCCAACAATCTCACACCACGGGATGCCAGAGATCGTGCGAAATGGAAGCGAATATGTAGGAATGCGGACCTCTTTAAATGTTATTTATATACAATAAAAAGTTATCGATTATTGAAACTATTTGCCTAAGGACAGACCGACACTAGATACGTAATACCAACAAAAATGGGGAAACCACTCATCAAATCTCCAATACAGTTACAACATCACACTCTCAAGAAACGGGTCCCAAGAGTAATAACCGAATAAATTGAGAAGCTCCCGATTGGTACCGAATTGAGAGCAAAGATCCACTTCTTGATTTGATGGGCTTCTTTTTTAAGTCGATCGACGTCCAGATTGTAAGCGGTAATCTAAGGCCATTTTCAACGTTCCCGTGCCCTGAATATATAATTATTCCATCCTCAATATAGCACCATTTTGCAATATGGCATTAATTTATTCGAATGTAAATTGCTTTGCCCTTTTTCGAGAGATTGATGTAGCATCGATTCTTTGCCATTTGTTTAAGTTATGTTGAAACTGAACGATTTATTTTATAAGAATTTACAAATTAATGTTCGTATCACACTTCGGAGATTAGTTATCTATAATTGGAATGAAAACAGTGTCTAAATTTAGAGATTAAAGAAAGAAATTAATGAAGAATTAATTGGCATAAAAAAATTAATGTATCCAAACATTAGGCCTGATTCTTTTGCTAGGTAACAAAGATAGGAGCCAGAAATCAACGTTCTGTACAGTGTTCTGTTCATGTACAGCGGTGTTATCCGTCGTCGATATGCGAGTGCTTATCAGCGCTGGTTATCAACGCTGATCAGCATATGCTTACATACTTTTTTTCCAAACAGTGCGAACCATGGCTGACAGATTCATTGAGGATAAAGTCTCCTGCAGACAAATGCGAGATGGCTAGAAGTAGAAGATTTAATTCTACCAGAATCTTCTCGCCTGTCGACCAACGAAGACGCACTTAGTCTCTTACTTCTTGCTTAGTTAACTACATTCACATATATCCGCAGGAGAAGCAAAGTCACAGACATAGCTCTTCGAGTCGCTAAACTTAAGTGGCAGTGGGCAGGGCACATTGCTCGTAAAACCGATGGCCGATGGGGCAGCAGGGTTCTGGAGTGGCGGCCATATACTGGAAGACGCAGCGTAGGGAGGCCCCCAACAAGGAGGACCGATGACCTGGTAAAGGTTGCGGGAATGAATCCGATGGATGCGGGCAGCACAAGACCGGTCAGCGTGGAAAGCCTTGGGGGAGGCCTTTGTCCAGTAGTGGACATCTATAGGCTGAAGAAGAAGAAGACATAAAAAAAGAAAAAATGAAATCAGCAGCAGTAGTGAGCTCCGTGGGAATCGCCCTTATTACAGCCGGCAGAACAAAAAAGCCTGTTGCATCAGAACCACGAGACGCTAACAACAAAAACCAACATCTACACATGCAGTTTCATTGAGAAATGCCCTATATTTCACACACATTACGTAATCGCGAATACGAACGGAATCACGCAACTATCTCGACAACACAATACATTGCTGGCTTTAATAGCGGCATCATTCGCAGAAACGTCTTAAAAACAGTAGTTGGCGTAAAACAAAAGTGTAAAATTATATGTTGGTAAGTTCCTGGATAGAGCAGGTCAGGAGTTGGGTTACACGTAAGCGTAGCGAAACATCCAGAGACAATTCCTAAGATGTAAATGGAAGAGGAAACGAAATTTAACCAAGTGGCTGAGTTATTTATGTTGCAAGAGTCACAGTTAAGATTTATAGATAGTTTCCTGGAAGAATGTTATAATCTGAAGAAAATGCTGATCTTTTAGCATGATATAATAAAACGTACCGTTTATATAGGACAAATTATATGATATAAATATAATAATACGGGCCTTATGGTATACATAGGGCGATATAGTAATCGTAAGGTGGGACAACCCTCAGGTCAGGTGGAGCGACGATCTTCGGAAGATGGCTGGTAGTAGACGGATAAGAGTTGTCAAAACTCGTGTTGAATGGCGTGCAATAGGAGAGGTCTATGTCCAGCATTGGACTGTCATAACCAGATGAAGAAAGGACTTGAAAAGAATTATTTAGCTGTCAATGATATAATGATGACGATAATGATAATTTGGAGAAGTAATAGGGTAGTATTTAATAACAAGATAAGTGCATAGGTTCTTTTTTAAGAGTTACAGCCTAATATCGGTAGTATCTAAACATAATAGATACCAAAGTCGATCGCGTTCAATTCACACTTTAGAAAACATATAATTTATCAATCTCATATTTTGTTAATGCATAAGCATAGCATATTCAGCCCTTAATTTTCTCACTTCTGAGACACTCAGGCCTCCTTTCTTTAAGAGGGATGCGGATTAGTAGAAGTCACGAGACTTCGAAATGCAATGAGAGCAATGTTATTTACACGAAGTAATAGTACAAAAGTCTGGGTTCAAACCCATGACCTACAACTACTCGCAAACCCTGCCATTACCACCACTATCGGCTGTTAGTGTTGACAGCAGATCATCATCATCATCCCAGCGTTAATTCCAGTCGCATCCGAAGCCTTTTCAGCTTTGGAGTCTGGGGTCCGCTTTACCAGACCAACTGCTGATATGGCTAAACTTCGACATTTAGTGTTGACAACAGATATATTCCAAAAATAAGATACCATCAAACGTTACAATCTACAAAACAGTATATTGCTATATCAGAACAATTCTTTTATAAATCAAAGTTCACATTTCAATTATATCGTCGAACAAGGCCGAAGGAAAGAGCGCTCGCTTTATTCAACCGTCCATGACATATTCAAGTAACATGACCTTTGAGGTATGCGGTATCTTCTGGCTCATATTCCTTTGCTATATAAGCAAGGAAAGCAGTGGAATTCGCTGATTTTTGCAAAATTATTGTTGCAGTAAGCAGTTTTGTGCCACCTACGTTGACTGATACAGTATGATTTCTAACGTTGTCCAATTAAAAGCTTAGAATTTGTTCGAAACTTAAAAACTATTTTGTAAATATAAGTGTTTGGGTCGATGAAAGTATAACAAAAAAAAAAAAATAGCTAGAAGTTGGGACAAACTCAATCGACTTTTATTGTAGGCATACACTAGTCACTAGGTCTGGAATGGAGGCCACGTACTGGAAGACAGAGCGTAGGGAGGCCCCCAACAAGGTGGGCCGATGACCTGGTGAAGGTTGCGGGAAGCCGATGGATGCGGGCAGCACAAGAGTGGTCATCGTGGAAAGCCTTGAGGGAGGCCTTTGTCCAGCAGTGGACATCTATAGGCTGAAGAAGAAGAATTGTAGGCACGTCAATATTGATGACCAGTTCCCTAGTGAGGAAGCAGTGATGGCAGTCAGTATGGCAATATGATATGACGTAGTACGTAAGAGTTTTAGTTCAGTGAGCATCAAAGTCGTCTCGATATCATAGTTCATGGTCAAAGTTGATACTATTACAAGTTGGTAGTGTTGTGTTTAGATAACTATGTGCGAAGTCGGAAGGCTACATAACACAGAGCACAGGCAATAGATGCACTAAAAAAGAATGAAGATGGCCATAATAGCACAGTATAAAAATCATACAGTAGGTCGACGCCATTGATCTCGTGTAAAATGCCGACATCGTCTAGACAGTAACCCATCGGCCAGGGTTGTCACAAATAAACAATATTTATGAAATTATTTATTTATTGCAGATCAACATCGATAGCTGTATTATATTTCATTAATTTGCTATTTTTACTAAGGGAACAACTCGAGACAGATTTAAGTTATTTAGATGGCATTTTCGTAACCAGCACCCCAATCCACCTCGGAATTAACACCCATATCATCCATCCCTACAAAGTGCGTATGTTTGTATGTCTGTCTGTATGTATGTGCCCGAAGTTGCTCAAAACCCTCACCACTATAGATAATATTAATAAACATTTAAATTGGCGTCTGCCATCTTTCTTCCTTTTTCGTAACAAGCACCCCAATTATATTCAAAATTGACACTCATATCATATTATAAAACAAACAAATAAAAAAACAAACACGTGTTAGCCCTTAATGATAGATACCAAGCTATGAACATCGTTTTGTTCGCAGCTCGGGTGCCGCTTACCCGCGTCTCGTCCCTCACACCCCGCACGATTGCTCTGTCTAGACGTCTTCGTCGGACGACTGTATGATTTTTAGACTGTGATAATAGTGTGGTAGACGACTGTTAAATTGTTATATGATACAGTGAATTGTATCCGTCTATTTTTTTCTTAAAGCGGCGTGTATCTTTTCATGATTCCCACCTTTACCATTCGAACTTGGCACCAGTACCTAACTATTGAATATCTAGTTATATTATTTGGTGTTCATATGTATTAAAACACTTCATATTGTCATCGTCCGTGACATATTCCGCGTAACACGACCCTTATGGAATGCCAGCGTCTGACAGATATATTACGAAACCAACGTTTTGACGCTTGAAGCGGATTTAAAGCAGCAATACTTTCCCGCAACTCTGCCAAATAAATGACCAATTTCGTTTGTGGAAAGTCGCTTGCTAGCGCTCCAGCGGCTTTTATTAACACCTTACCAAATTGGATCGTCAATGGATGTTGGATTCGTTGAATGAATGACTTGGCGCACGTTATGGTATATGACCCACTTCCTCTTACAGACAGGAAGCATTTGTCCCAGCAATGGGAACATTATGTTAGTTTATAAAAATTATGAACAAAGCTGAGAAATAAAACATTTTATTTAGTTATAAAATCAATATTTTAAGGTGACAAAATAACTAAAAACCGGGACAAACGAGAATCCAGTGTCACCCTGCTTTATAGAGTGAAGAACAAAATGAGCAGAAAATTTTGTCTGCTACCATCAAAAACTTCGTTTGTCAATCCGTCAGTCAGGTGTCATGATTGACATATGAAGAAGAATTTCATGATTGATGGAGATTGAATTGTGCATCAAATATAACATTAGGCGTCCAGCTGATAAATTTTGTGATTGTTCAGAATTCGCTAGTTATAACTTCTTTCTTGACTACTAACAGTCTGAGCTTGAGGCCATTTCACGAACAAAAAAGGGCAATTAGGTACCTACCACTTATAACTTTTAGTCCAGTTTCGCGAACTCAATAATCTTCCCTCATAAATGTCCACAAAGTTCTGGCTATTTAATGTCCCAAAAATTCAAAACGGGCTACAGGAGCAAATGACGCAAGTTATTACGTAACCACTACTTATAAAAGACAAGATGAGAGAAAAATTGTAATGAATTGTAAATTATAAGTTCCTTAATCATATTTTTACAATCCTGTAAGAGGCAGACTTAAAGTCGATCTCACATGTATAATTTCAACATGTCTCCAATGTTTTGTAAGAAATTTATTTTTTCAAATAGTGCCGTGGCGATAGAAAGAGCTATGCTCGGAATTTCTCTGATTCTCGGAGTTTCTCTGCGCGATCGAATCAGGAATGAGGAGATCCGCAGAATAACCAAAGTCACCGACATAGCTCTTCGAGCGGCAGTGGGCGAGGCATTGCTCGTATGACCGATAGCCGATGGGCAATAAAGTTCTGGAGTGGCGGCCACGTACCGAAAGACGCAGTGTAAGGAATCCCCCAACAAGGTGGACCGATCAGCTGGTGAAGGTCGCGGAAAACCGGTCAGAATGGAAAACCTCGGTGGAGGCCAGCAGTGGACCTCTATAGGCTGAAGAAGAAGAATAAATAGTGTCCGTGGAATTTCTAGTCTGTTCTTCTCCATAGGTACCTAGTACCTACTTATTACTTTTTGGAATGGGCAGCTAGCTTCAACGTTCTGGTTAACAATTCAAGACTTTGACTTTTTTGTTCTGGATGCGAAATCATCAAATGACTTCTCCTGCTTTGGGCGAAGTCTTTGGCTTGATTTGCTTGATTCATCATTAAGAAGATGTAAAGCTCCATGTGCTCTCTACTTTACCAATTATTCACTCTTTTAATATTGTTCGTATCAACTTGCCCATAGGCCATCGACTGTCGACGTCCTTGCTTGAAATAAATGCTTTGGTTTCGGAGTTTTTACTGCGCGTCGTCAATAACACTTACTTCGATAAGTGCTATTGACGACGCTACAAACTCAATCAGTCGCAAAATAACAAGAAAACTGCTAGCATAATTGCACACAAAAAAAAACACACGCTCAAAAAGAAAACCGTACGTCACAGCGGCATTACCCCGCGAGGCGTAATTCCCATAAAATTTGCGCAAACGCGGGACAAACGGGCAACTTTAGCCATTCATAAACGCAGGGAGCCATGAATGAGTTAGTAGGGCGGAGAGTGTAGATCGCGGCATACCCATTTATTACAACACCATGTATATTAGAATGGGGGTGTAAATCTGACGGGTTACACAAACTTCTGGTGTGTTATTGTCGCTTGTCGCTTCATCGTGCGAGTGAGTTTTGAAGGACTTTTAGATGAAATAAAAATACTTTGTTAATTTTAGAAGGTCATGGGTATTTTCAGGGATACTAGCAGCGTTCTGCGCGTTCACACGCATTTGTCTCGTCCGAACATCTTGAGGGCTAGAGTGAATAGGCGCTTTACCATCAAGGATTGCATCACTGCTTACCATTTGAGCAAGATTGCGGTCAAGCACTACTTTATAATAATAATTTGTGAGCGGCGGTGTTTCCGTCTGACTACAATTTAAATGTCTTCAAGGCTAGAGTGAATAGACTCTTAATAAACTAGTGCGCTTTACCATCAACGATTGCATCACTGCTTACCATCATGCGAGATTGCGGTCAAGCACTTGTTTATTCCTACTAATATTATAAACTAGCGGCCGCCAACGACTTCGTTCACGTGGAGTTAGTTATGCTCCGCTCCTATTGATTGCAGCGTTATGTTATACAGCCTAAAGCCTTCCTGGTTTAATGGGCTATCCAACGCAATTGGACCAGTAGTTCCTGAGATTAGCGCGTTCAAACAAATAAACAAACAAACTCTTCAGCTTTATATATTAGTATAGATGGGAAAGTGAGTTTGTTTGTTCCGCTTTCACGTCGTAACTCCTCAACCGATTGCTTTGAAATTTTGCAGACGTTAAGTTAGAAGTCCGGATTAAATAATAGGGTACTTTTTATCCCGGAAAAATATAATATTCCCGAGGGAAATCTAAAAAGCGCGATATTACCTACCGAACTCCACGCGGGCGAAGCCGCGGGCGGAAATCTAGTAATTATATAACATGTATAGAAGATTCTCTCGTAAGTTACACTAACCTCTTAATCATCACGTATCTAACTTTTTCTTTACTTCTTTTGGGGTCGTTTTTCACACCTTGCGTCGATGGCACACCTTGTGTTGGCATCTGACATTATGTTGAGCTGAGGCCTGCTAAGTTTAATATTTTTAGTTGTATTTCTTTTGCTGTAATGTCAATAAACGCATTTTTCTTTCTTTCTATGTGGCTACAGCAGGATACCAGTGATTTACGTGGAATGCTGGCTACTGTGACCTCCATCACCCAGCTATTTGGAGAACACGTTATCCCTTACTAGTAGGAAGTAAAAGCGTCTATTTCCAACTCCCTTTTAACGACAGCCTCGACTGGACTTAAATTACTCTGATATTTCCTCCTATAAAGTTGGCTGCACCCACTGCAATCAACAATGCAAGTGCCCGTTAAATTCAGGCAATGTCTTTTAAAACTATAAATAGTGAACTGCGAAATTACGTCGTGGTCATAGCATTCTACGAGCAATAAGGATCAGAATTCTCGAGCAATAAAAGGCAATAGGCATCTGAGTTCTCTATTTGAGGAACCTGATTCTGGGTTAGAAAATTCTAAGATATTTATTTTTATCGGAATATAGGTGATAATAATTAATGTTTGGGTTGTTTAAATTGTTCAAACTGTTTGTTATAATAATAAACTAGACGAATAACTTTACTTCTTTAATTAATTCTCACATTGTGTAAATCAACCATGAAAGACTACAGCCTATAAACTACGTGTGACTTACATTAGTGTTGCCAACCTACAATATAAATGTAGTGATACCAACACGCCTCCTTACATTTATATTGCAACACATTACAATACAAAATTATTACCTACTCTAACAAAAATGACTTTAACAAAAGTTTACTTACTATTTACCTTTAACAACAATTATAAATCAACTTATTACTACTTAACTTATTTTCTATGTTTTACTTGTTTAAATTCAAGATCTCCCTGAATTTAATGAATTTAACATTTCCCAATGCTTTGGTTAAAATATCAGCAATATTATTTTCTGACTCTACTTTAACAACTTTTATTATTTTGTTCTTGACATTCTCATGTATATAATGATAATGTACTTCAATATGTTTAGAGTTCTTTGTAAAATTTCCATATTTAGCTATCAATATAGTACCAGAATTATCCTCATATATTTTAACTGGTTCACAAACCTTCACAAACACATCATTAATCAAACAAATCATAAATTTAATTTCTGTCACTGCTTCTGACAGTGCAACATATTCTGCAAACGTAGATGATTTTGTAATACAATTTTGTTTTCTTGATTTCCAGAAAATTACATTGCCAAACAATCGAATTACAAATCCAGTTGTAGACTTTCTGTCTATTACATCTCCTGCCCAGTCTGCATCAACAAAGCAATCTAATATTTCTGCATTATTGTTTTTATAATATTTTAATTTTAAATCTTTAGTTAAATACAAATATTTTAGTACCCTTAATGCATATTTAAAATGTGTCTCATTACAACAATTTTGAAAGCGACTCAAATAATTTACACAGAAAGATATATCGGGTCTAGTACCAGAGCTGATATATAAAAGTGCACCTATTAAATTTCTATATTTTACATTCTCATTTAGCTCCGACTTTTGCAATTTCAAATTAATCTCCATAGGGGTTTTATATAATTTTGTATTCTCAATATTGTATCGTTTAGCTAATGACTCTATATACTGTGTCTGACTTAAAGTTAAAATGTTGTCCCCTTCATAATTATATTTAATATCTATACCAATATAATTTTTAACTTTTCCTAAATCTTTCATTTTATATTTCTCAGCTAATGTACTTTTGATATCAGAGATAACATCATCATCTGCAGAACAAATCAAAAGGTCATCAACAAATAATATTATGTATACATCCAAGTTGTTTTTCTTTTTGAAATATAAACAATAGTCATAGTTACATCTCTGAAATCCTAATGTAGTCAGATATTTGTTGAAACATTCATACCAAGCTCGGGGACTTTCCTTTAAGCCATATAAAGATTTATTTAACAAATAAACTTTATCAGTACCATCTTCATAGCCCATAGGCTGATTAACATAAACTTCAGACAAGACTTTACCATTTAAAAAGGCTGTTTCTACATCCATTTGATGTATCTCTAATGAATTTTGACAACAATAAGACAACAAAAGTTTTAATGTAGGCATTTTAGCAACAGGGGAGTAAGTATCATCTACACAGTCAATTTGTTGAAAACCCCTTACCACTAACCTGGCTTTATATTCACTTTCACTTTTCTTTTTGTAGACCCATTTCACATCAATAACTTTTTTGCCCTTAGGGGGCTTTTCCACAATTGTCCATGTTTTATTTTTCACTAAACTGTCCATTTCACGGTCCATGGCTTCTTTCCATTTAATTGAGTCCTCACAGTCTACCGCTTCTTGAAAGTTCTCCGGGTTCATAGCATCACAGTAATTTACACTTATACAGTAATAGCCAAATTCATCATCAAATCGTTGTGGTGGTTTAACTTGTCTTCTGGATTTCCTTGGTAACATATTTTCATCACTTCTTATCCCTTCATCATTGTCATTTATATTTTCCATATTCAGGAGTTCTGTAGTATCATTTTCTTTCGCCTCGGTCTCATCCATATCTTTCTTTCTTTCCTTTTCTTCCTCATTATCATCAAATCCACACAATGTTACATCTTCTTCTACAATATCGCAATGCCTAGCTATTATTACTTTCTTGTTTATTAAGACTCTATATCCAGTGTCAGTATATCCCAATAAAATACCAGCTTCTGCCTTTTTGTCCCATTTTGAGTTCCTTCGCTCTTCTGGAATGCGCACAAATACTTTACTGCCATACATTTTTAAATTTGTAACAGATGCTTTCTTTTTGAAAAATATTTCATATGGAGTCTTCTTTTCAATTGTATTAGTCAAAGTTCTGTTTCTAAGATATGCAGCAGTTTTAATTATTTCTGGCCAATATTTTCGTTCAACTTTAGCATCTGACAGTAGACATCTGCCCATATCCATTAGTGATCTGTTGTATCTCTCTGCAGTCCCATTGAGTTCATGCACATATGCTGGACAAGGTTTTATTATTATTCCTTTTTCTCTTGCAAACTGAAATACTCTTGAATTTATGTATTCCTTGCCATTGTCACATCGTAGCTCTTTTATCATTTTTCCTGTGAGATTCTGCACTTCATTTACATATTGCATAAAGCAATCATAAACTTCACTCTTCATTCGGATACAATAAACTTTGACTAGTTTGCTATAATCATCAATGAAACTTAGAAAATATTTTTCTCCGTGATCTCCTATTGTATGGTGTGGCCCATTTAAATCTGTATGACCAATCTCTAATATATCTTCAGCTCTTCGTCTGTTATTTTGAAATGGTAAGTTATGCATTTTATTTTCAATACATATTGCACACTTTAAATATTCTGGTTCAATTTCTTTAGGTAGTCCTTCCAGTGATTCTCTTTTGCACATGATGTCTAGGTTATAAAAGTTGATGTGTCCCAAAGTACGGTGTAATTTTTCTTTTGTAGTCATGCTTCTTTTACTTAAATTTGCCTCAAGTGTTGCTTCATTTACATAGCTTCTCATCTTATATAGTCTTTCATCTTTAATTGCAACTGCTATGAGTTTTCCAAATGAGTTATATATTTTTGACAATCTTCCTCTGGACGTGATGGAATTTTTATCAGTAATTTTAGAATAGCTTAATAAATTTGCCTTCATTTCCTGCACATAAAAGACATTAGTAAGTTTCACCTCTGAATTTTCTCCATAAACTGAGAAATAAGCATTTATATCTCCAACTTTTGTAGCTTCAAGTATTCTACCGTCACCAATTTTTACTTTTACAGGTTTCTTTAGCGTTTCACATTTTTCATAGTACTCATCAGTATTGATTATATGGTCAGTGCAACCACTGTCAAGTAACCATTCTATTTGATCCTTCTTTGGCTTCTCGTCCTCACTCATTTTAGTATTATTAGCAATAATAGTGTGAAAACTGTTACCTTGTTGCTCATCATTGTGATTTCTTTGATTACCATTGTAGTTATGAGCTTGGCCTCTGTGATAATTTCTAGTGCTATATGTTCCTTGACCTCTATTTCCTGAGTATCCACGTCCTCTATTTAATGAGTATCTATGACCTCTACCATGTCCACTGTAAGTATGACCTCTGTTATGTATAGGTTCAGTGCGAGCGTGACAGTCTCTTTTCATGTGACCCGGTTTTCCACAATTAAAACATTTGACATTTTTCATTGATGTTGACTTAGCCTCTGCTCGAAAAACATTTGATACCTCATTTGGTGTCTCATCAGAGTTTTCTTCCACAAATTTAATTTTAATTTTACTTTTTAAGTAATCAACCGTCCTTTCATGTTCAGGTAAGATGTCCACTAAATCCCCAATATAGCTGTAGTTTTGAGGAAGTGACTTCAGCATATAGTTTAATTTTTCTTGTTCCGTGATCACAGCACCCGCTTGCTTGAGTTCATTTACTGCTTTTTCGAAGTCGTCGAAAAATAATTTGACATCTGCGTAATTTTTTAATTTCACTTTTTCTAGGTTATGGCGGCACACTATTTGCAAAGCCGTCGACTTTTTTAAGTACATTTGATCAAACTTCTGGATGATTTCAAACGCAGTATTTAATTCGCATATATACTCCAACTGTTTGTTGTTTATAGCACTGTAAATATAATTAGTTGCCTGAATATCACGTTCGTCCCACGTGCTTCCTTCAGCTGAATCGGCTTTTGATTTAGCTCGCGTAACCACATCTTTACATTTTTTAAATTCAAGGAATTTCAATATTCTTATTTTCCAATTACAATAATCAGAGCCATCAAAGATTGGAATATTTATTTCACTGTTCTTCGCCGCCATTGTACTTATTTTGATATAGAGATTTCACACACTAGTTTTGACACAAATTGTTTTGTTTTTATAACCACGCTCTGCTACCATGATAATAATTAATGTTTGGGTTGTTTAAATTGTTCAAACTGTTTGTTATAATAATAAACTAGACGAATAACTTTACTTCTTTAATTAATTCTCACATTGTGTAAATCAACCATGAAAGACTACAGCCTATAAACTACGTGTGACTTACATTAGTGTTGCCAACCTACAATATAAATGTAGTGATACCAACAATAGGCATTATAGCCAGGCGCACACGTTCGGTTTCTTGATCAGAAATTCAGATTCGGAAACCTAAGCGCTCTGCTTACATATAAAATTTTCAATAATGCCACACGTTCTTATTTTTTTCAAACGGAAAAAACCAGCCGTTCCAATCGATTACTTCCCCGTTGCGTTCTGATTTTAAAAAACCAGACTTTTGCCGCTAATCACACGGAATTCCAATTTCGAATTCCTTATTAGGAAACCAAAAGTGTATTTAGGATAAACTTTAAGGGATGAATTTGAATAATGTTTCAATTAGAGATCTTCTAGATAAGTAAATACTGTAGGTATATTTTTAGGGTTCCGCCCTTAAGAGGAGAAAAGGAACCCTTATATGATCACTTTCTTGTCTATCTGTCGCATGTCGCAGAGGTTTGAACGATTAACGTCATTCTATCAGTTTATCTTTATCAAATATACAGAACCTGCGAACCTGACAGCGAGTTTTGACATCTGTCAAGTGCTAATAATGTTCAGATGATAAATTAAAATAATGATTAAGTGGCTTTTATAGTATCAAATCACCAAAAGCAAAATAAACGCAAACCAACATGAATTGACATTAAACAACTGCGATTGGATTATGTAAAATTAGTATCTTATTTCAGCATCAAGTCGTAAATATCCCGCTGGTTACTAATACTTACGTCATCTGTAAGTAGGTATATAGGTTTCGAATTAACCGGTAAGTGCGAACGTGAAAGTGGTAAGACGGGTCTCATGGACCCCACACATACACACTCACTCACTCACCAAAGACATATGTCACAGACCGAGTCCCCGCCGGACATTATTAATGCCAGTGAAACCTATACAACGGCGCAATTTAGAAGTTACATCGAGAAAACTCTTGAAACACGAGTTAACCCGACTATTTCCGAAGTAGAGCACACTACTTATAAACAATTGTGTCAATCATTATAAGAGTTTTGAGCAGGCTGACTGCCAGCCTTGTTCTGTCTAATGATTAGACAGAACAAAACAAAACAACTACTATACTACTAACTATTTTCACTCGCAGCGTCGACTCGCAACTTTTTGACCACTATGACCTAGAGACAGTTTTTTGTTAGAAGGCGCCATATTTCGCAAGCATTATTTTTTGTTTATATTTTTGATATGCTTTCATAGAGCTATGGTCAGTCTTAACTCTGTGCACTGTCTAAACGAATTCAGAAAATGACAGACCACCATTATTATAACTTGTTACCTTGTGGAGCGAAAACGGAAGTTATGCTAGTTTTGGTTAACGTATGGACGACAGCAGGTCAAGCTATCCAAAACTGATACTAATAAAAAATCTAATACTAATAAAAATATTTGACAGATTGTAGCAGGGTGATGATGTGATGTGCTGTCGTCTGTTCAATAATGAAACCTTTAACTTGTGACATACTTGAAAAGTTTTCATTTTGATATACATATACTGCAACAAGCCACTGGAACTCATCAATCACTAATAGAAACTTGAAACTTCATATCTGTTTCTTATATTCGCAACCGGATTAATGTTTACAGATAGGTTACCTATTGTTCTCAGGTAGGTAGCTCAGTGACAATTCCCGTGAGTTACGAGTCCGAACCCAGACAGACGCTTTACTTAACGTAAATTATTCATCAACACTTCTCTTTAAATGTTAAACACTTGTGAGGAAACCGGCACGTTCTTTAACCAAAAAATTGGAGACGTGACATCTACCAACCCACACTGGGCGTGGTGGATGACGGTCCACTATGTCGCCCACCGAGGTGAAGCTATGCCCCAGTACAAACTGGAGTACAAATTTGGAGCTGCTGAACCTTGGACAAAACTATCTTAGCATTGTGTAGATTCAATTTCTTAGTATTGTATAATTCCATGGCACACGTGTGAGCACAATTTATTTGGTGTAAAGCATGAATTGTTTTTTTTTGGTGTTTTCCATAATGGACGCTCTCTGCGTACATTATTGACGGTTGATTTCAACATGAATAATGTAATCAAATATTTGTATCAATAGCTTGATAATTTAAAAGAGTGTCCATGGAGTTTCTTGCCCGTTCTTCTCCATAGGTACCTACTCTGTGGAATGGGCGACTAGCCTCATTTTACTGACTGACCGACCTTCTTGACAATTCAAAAGTGCCTGTAACTGGTTTATTTGAAATAAATGCTTTGATTTTGATTTTTGATTTTGAAACACTATAGACTTATCTTAATTGTTTGTTTATGTCAAGCATTATAGTATCTGATTTCCGCAATAGGGATACCCCTATTACCGGAAATACTACGGTAATAAACCATTTTCGAAATAAACTACCCTCTATTGTCTACACGAAAATGGTTAAATAGAAAACTAGTTTACAATATAAAAAAATAATGTAAATATAACCATGTTTCCGACAGCTCTCTTATGACCGTGGTTCTCGTATTAAATCTCGTTAAAAATTGTTTTAATCAACGAATGTAATGAACAATATAAAACATAGTGAAATCTGATAAGCAGCAATCAATTTTTCAATTTCGTTGAATCAATAAAGCATTTAAAATAAACAGTGAAAGGTAATGAACCTCGGTCATTGGTATTGTAAATACTCTTTTGTTTCTGTAAATACGCTTTTAATTTGTTGGGATCAACGACCCACCAATGCAGTTACTTAAAATACTAACTAGAATATGCTTTACCTTCAACGATTACATCACTACTTATAATCAGGCAGGATCATGTTCAAGCACTAATTTATAATTTAAAAAAAAATGCATCAGTTTTATTGTAGGGACGACATACAGAAGGTCAAGCTACCCGAAACTGTCATTTATTCCCAATCAACCGTGAGCCTTAATGCTTTATAGATAAAGGTGAAATTTAATCTAATAAAGAAATTTGGCAGGTTGTAGTAGCTTGATGTACTAATCCATCAAGTAAAGACTCTACATTATTTATCAAAAAGAAAAAAAAATTGCTCTATAGACATACCCATCTGTGGAATCATCATTATCAACCTTTTTATCGTCCCACTGCTGAGCACAGATCTCCTCTCATACAGAGAAGGATTGAGCATAATCATCAGTGGAATAGCTAGCAAATTTGATAAGGCCCTGTATATAATTTTTAAATTTTACGTATAGGTATATGTTGTACGTGCAAGCTTAAAAACCAAATACAACCGAAAATGGCAATGTCTTTGAGAATTCAACAAACAAGGAATTCAAATACAGAATGCTTTCAAAATTCAAATTAATGGCCAGAAAGAAGAAAACATTCATCAATAATTTGAAGCCAATTCATTATTATCATCTGTCTAACTTGTGAGAGTTGTTTATTTATATAAATACTAGCTGTTACTCGCGACTCCGTCTGCGTTTTGATAAAATAGGCGCATGTTAAAATGGGAGCAATATGCACGTCCGCGTTTGCCCCCGGTTTCGCAACATTTTTTGTTACTGCTTTACTCCTATTTGTCATAGCGGGATGTTATATAGCCTATGTTCTTTCTCAGGCTCTAGACTATCTGTGTACCAAATTTCATTACAATCGGTTCAGTAGTTTTGACGTGAAAGCCGGACAGACAGACAGACAGATAGAAATACTACGTTTATTTATACGTTAATAATCCGTTTATTTATATAAATACTAAATTCTGCCCGCGGCTTCGTCCTCGTGACAATTCCCCATGATTTAGGTAATACTTAATTTACGCTTAGCGTTCTTCTTGACTCTTTTTTTCTTAACTTGTAAGTGTCGTTAAATTGGTCAAAAATAGATATATCAAAGCCAAAAAAAAACATATATATTATGACTAAAAGTTCCAAAGATTAGCGGGTTCAAACACACAAACAAACAAACCCATCAGCTTTATAATTAGTATAGATAACCAACTTATTTATGGAAGCCTCCATTTTGATAAAATATGACTCTGATATAAAAAACACTGGCAGAAGTCAGGATCATGACATGAACTCCGCGATAATAAATCAAAAAAGTTTAACAGAAACTCGCGATAAAATTATTTCTAATTATTTTTTGTATTGGCTTTCTCGACTCCATATAGCATTTCGGGGTTAGCTAATCTGTTGAAGTTCACTAACAAATCAACAGTCTTTAATGGAACACGTGTGTAGCTACCATCAGTTTTCATTACGAGACTCGATCGACGATATCGAGCGCGTTTGGCGCTCTCATTGGTTGAGAGTTCTTACAACCTTGAAACGGCCCAATCGATGAGTCAAATGCGTTACGCGCTCGATATCAACGATCGAGTCTCGTAATCGTAATGTAAACTCATGGTAGCCACACTGCACCCTAATTGTGTATTACTATTAATTGTAATCATTCTGAAGACCAACCAACCATTGCTCCATATGTTGGGAAAGTGTGTCTGCTCAACAATGTAAAGAACGCAATGAATGTTGTTGAACTGTCAAAATGACATCCAATGCTACTGATAGTGTGTTTACTATTAGTGAAATTGAGTGAGTTTCTTCTAATCGATTAATCGCTGAAAGGTTCTTATTAGCATCTTCCCACCTGTTCTTCATCGAGGGACTAAGTAACTGCGGAGGCACGGTTAAGCAATGCTTTCTGCGGTTGGTTAACGGATGGGTGACCCTCTTTACAAACCAAGATGGTGGAACATGTTAAATCATTGGATCTTGTCAGTCGTTAAAGTTCACCAGAAGCTGAAAAACAGTCTTACCATAGGTATTTTGTTAACGAGTTACCGGGTTATAGAGGTCAAATAAAAAATCGCCCCATTGGAATTGAGATGGAATTTAGTGATATTCGGCTAGACAAATCCCAACTGAGTCAAAGACAAAATATATCATAAAACATGTTGATTTTTATTATAAATGAATTTTTGCAATCGTTTCATTTCTTTTATAGATAAACTAGCTTTCCGCCCGCGGCTTCGCCCGCGTGGAGTTCGGTTATATCGCGCTTTTTAGATTTCCCTCGGGAACATCAAAATTTTCCGGGATAAAAGGTAGCCTATGTTCTTTCTCAGGGTCTAAAGATTGTCTGTGCCAAATTTCATCAAAATCGGTTGAGAGGTTCAGGCGGGAAAGCGTAACAGACAGACAGACAGACAGACAGATAGACAGACAGACAGACAGAGTTACTTTCGCATTTATAATATTAGTATGGATAATCCTATACAGACTTAGAAAAGAATTTTAACTTTTTAAGTCACAAGCATTGATAATATATTACTGTGAACGGATAGCTCTTCAATATCTGGTTTCGTGGCTCATCCATTAATATCTGTCATTAATAACGGCAAAAGCAAGTTCGTCATTTTTTTTTCTTTTTTATATAAATTACTAGCTTTCCGCCCGCGGCTTCGCCCGCGTGGAGTTCGGTTATATCGCGCTTTTTAGATTTCCCTCGGGAATATCAATTTTTTCCGAGATAAAAGGTAGCCTATGTTCTTTCTCAGGGTCTAAAGATTGTCTGTGCCATTTTTCATCAAAATCGGTTGAGAGGTTTAAGCGGGAAAGCGTAACAGACAGACAGACAGACAGAGTTACTTTCGCATTTATAATATTAGTATGGATAAACTAGCGCTTGACCGCAATCCCGCCTGATGGTAAGCAGTGACGCAATCGTTGATGGTAAAGCGCACTAGTTTATTAAGAGCCTATTTACTCTAGCCTTGAAGACTCTCAAATTGTATCCCGAAGGAAACACCGCTGCTGGCAAATTGTTCCAGTCCCGCGAAACGCTTCGTTCGGATCGTAGTGGTATTAACAACGTAAGGGTGGAAACTAGCCGTACGACGGGTCGTCCGATGGTGGAACGGAGATGGGGGAATTAAATCATGCAATTGCCTCACACACTCCCCATATGCATCCTATAGAACACCGAAAGGCTGGCTACTCTACGCCTATACTCTAGGAGTCTAGGCTTTGGAGACCATCTCAAGTTAAATCAGGGTCACCAATCAGCCTCTTCGCACGCCTCTCCACTGAATCCAAAGTGGCCAGGTGACACTTAGCAGCACCAGCCCAAATGTGGCTGCAGTACTCCACACACGAACGGACCTGTGCTTTGTACAACATTAGAAGCTGCCCAGGTGTGAAGTACTGCCGGACCTTTGCGATAACGCCAAGTTTCCTGGTAGCCACCCTGGCCTTGGGTCATCAGTTGTGGATAAGGTAAAACGCGGCAGCACAAATATGAGATATCGACGTATCACCAAAACTATCTTCCTCCTCTACTTCTTCAGCCTATAGATATGCACTGCTGGACAAAGGTTTGCCCCGAGGCTTTCATTACATTCAGGGGGGTTTACCATAACCCCCACGCTTGGCAGGCGGGTTGAGGATCGCAGTAGTTTGATATTCCACATGAGAAGCGCTGCGGCCCGCATCCATGGTGAGAGTTCCTTTAGTCGCCTCTTACGACACCCATGGGAGGATATGGGTTGGTACTATTCAAAGCCCAGTAGCACACGGTTACACAAAACTAACTCATCATCATCCCAGCGTTAATCCCAGTCGCATCCGAAGCCTTTTCAGCTTTGGAGTCTGGGGTCCGCTTTACCAGTCCAACTGCTGATATGGCTAAACTTCGACATTTTCCGTGAAGCGACTGCCGTCTGACCTCCACAACCCGAAGGCGACATCGAAGCATTGCAGTTAGACCAATTGTGGGACTTTTTGAGGGCTCCAACAACCCGTAACGACTGCCACTAGATGTTCGTATGGCAACCGGGACCAACGGCTTAACGTGCTTTCCGAGGCACGACCAGACCAGTGCAAATATTCATATTCATGCATACAAATACTTGCACTGTGCGGGGATCGAACCCGCGCCACCTTGCGCTGCGGCCGCGTCCGCTACCGCTACGCCACGGAGGCTGTCTTACACAAAACTAACTAACGAGAAAAAATCCTACATCGACCTTTAATAATAAAAAGTAAAAAAACTAAAACCCAACTACGACAAAAAACGACGCTGAAAAAGTATAAAACAAGATTTTCAGAATACTGAACTGAACAAAGTTGCTAATGTAGTTGCAAGTAAATGGACACAGTAGACTCTACCAAGATGCCTTCGTTGTAAATTGGCAATAATGTCATACAATACTATTCTGAAGTATGCAATATTCACCATGTAGAGATAAATTTTCATGTTTGGAAAGGCGTAGTCACACGTTACATATACCTACCTACCGTAGCACCTTGACAACCTGTGACTACGCCTTTCCAAACATGAAAATTTATCTCTACATAGTGAGTATTGCATACTTCAGAATAGTATTGTATGACATTATTTTTAATTTACAACGAAGGCATCTTTGTAGAGTCTACTGTGTCCATTTACTTGCAACTACATTAGCAACTTTGTTCAGTTCAGTATTCTGAAAATCTTGTTTTATACTTTTTCAGCGTCGTTTTTTGTCGTAGTTGGGTTTTAGTTTTTTTACTTTTTATTATTTGTACTATTTTGGTGTTAAAGTGTATTTGTGGCGCATAATATTAACAAAAATTGAATTGATGAACTAAAAACCAGGTACTTGACATATTACATCTACACGCACTTAAAACAACATAAGCCTGAAGGCACATAGTGCAGAGGACATTTCTATGGGAGTTTTAGCCAGTTATGAAACTGTTTCGCCTTCACCGCGTGGAGTTACTCCCAGCTTATGTAGTTTTCATTAGACTTAGTGCATTACATATTCTATTAATGTTCACAATGCTCTATAATGCATAAAGCGATTCACAGTTCCCGTGATCCGCGCTTTACTCTTATCGCTCATATTTAACATCATTAAAGCATTCTTGTAATTATGTACAAGCATAAAGTACTCGTGAAGCTCTTTCACGTGATACCAAACACAGTATATTTATTTTAATTTTACATTAATATAGAACTTTTTGTCCGCTAGAGGGCGCAATACTTAATTTGATGACAAGCTTTATAGCTCATAACTAACAGAATATCAAGGCCCTTCTAATGGTACTGCAGTGGTCTTATTCTGATAAGTAGTGAAGAAGCTATGAACGAAAAGATGTGAATTATATACAACCAGCCCATAAATACAGATAAAGTCACAAGCAAATGCTAGCAATATATATAAAACACGGCATATTTATCTTAACTTTATTTTTTTACTCTGTATGTTTTGTCCGCTAGAGGGCGCCGCATTAGATTTTGCGAAACCTCATATAGCCTATAACCAGCGGACAATTAAGACGCTTCTAATGATATGTCATTTGTCGAATTCTGATAAGCAGTTTAGAAGTTACGAGGGAACAGATGAACATACATACATACATACATACCAGTGGCGAAGAGTCCATACAAGCCGATTCCCACCGGGTTACCTTTCAAAAATCAGTTCCATATTCATACAAAAGTATTTACATTCTATTTCATTAACAAAGTATTATTAATCAAATGCCTGCGCGATTTACAATAGCAATAGTAATTCTTAGCAATACCCTAAGTATCACATTTCATTTTATAGTCGTAAATTAATCAGCGCTTAAATTTTTCGTACCTAAATTACATTAAAGGTAACTCGACGAATTACAGCTTATCTCGGCCAACGTTTTACTATGAGGCGAAAAGAGACAGAGCGTGTCAGACATCTCTTTCTAATGATAGCTAACCGTCCGTAATTTTTGAGAAAAGATAGGCTACTGCCGACCGGCTTGCAGTTCTCTCCTCTCCTCTATTAGAATGAGACAAAGAAATGTTATAATGAAATCCTTCGCAAGTCATATTCTTTTTATTTTGGCATATTTTCGTGTTCCATTTCGTTTGGTTGAAAATAAATTATTGTTAGTATGTGACATGTGTTCGTTTTTCGTGTTTTTCGTTTGTTATATTTTAATATTTGTGGTATTTAAACTGTGACTGATTCTGTAACGTAATTTAATCGCAGATTTGGTTAAATACTGTGTATTTTGTTTGTTATAATGGCTTTAATTCATATAGAGTGCTGCTCAACTGACTACCTGCTGAATGAACTTAAAGTCTTACGTCAGCGTCGTTAAATAAATTGGACACCTATGAGCTTTTTTTACAGCTCCAGAATACGTCTTTGAAAGACGCATTTTCTCAAGTTTCGACTCTTTGCAGTTTAATTCTGACCCTCCCCATTTCAGTAGCTTCAGCTGAGCGGTCATTTTCTGCTTTAAAACGCATTCACACATATGTGCGAAACTGCCAAAAAGAGCAGAGATTGTCCGATTTGGCTATCATGTCAATTAAAAAAATTTGCTTAATAAAATGAAAAGTAATCCGAATTTTTATAACATCATTTTAGCTCATTTTGTTAAAAAAAACAGACGCATTGCATTACAATATAAATAACGTTGTGATTGTGTATAATTTGCTTTATTTTTGCTTAATATTTTTGTTGGTTTTGGATCGGTGTTTGTGTGGTTCGGTTTTTAACACTATTATTTTTGTAATTTTTTATTTTATTTTTTCTTGACTCTTATTCCCTAACAATAGGTACTTAACTTAGTACTTACTAACAAGCATGCATGTGTGGTATGGAGATGCACGTCGAAAAAGGCTTTTTTTTTCTTTTGCTGCCGCTTTTATCATACTTGAAAGACACTGTTATCAAATCATCAGTCCTTTTTTGTATGGTGAAGGTGGGGCTTTTAATACTATTCTAATCTGAAGACCTCCTCCAAGATATCCTGCAGTAGGTAAGTGTTTAAGTGTTTATTTTTTTGGACCGGCTTCCCTTTGTCAAAATTTCACCCTTCGCCACTGATACATACATACATACATACATACATAGCCTGTCAAAATCATAACCCTCCTTTTGCTTTGCCGTAGTCGGGTAAAAAAATGTGTCACTTCTAAGAATGCAATAATATCGGACATGTCTTGCGCTAATATTTGAATTTTTTTGGTTGGGATGGGATGGATCCGCTCTGGGCGGAGCGGAAGGGCGTGTCAGACTTTTACTGACTAAAACCCACCCGTGTTGCTTCACTTACTTGTGCGACGGCCAGGGCTAAGGTTTCTTGTTTAACCAACCCGCAACCCTGACCCAGTGCTAATATCTGCCTTATTTATATTCTGAAAAATGGGTTGCGTCAAAAATATCTGACAGAAACTGCAATTAAATATTCTGTCTCAGTCTACGTTGTACGTAAGTAAAGATATTCGTATCGATTAACTATATGGGAAGGTAAACGACTTTCTAATCGGTTTAATTGACATCCTATTAGGCTTAAGCCGTCGAAGACTAGCTGAGTAAGATATGAGAGAACAGCACCCTAATTGCTTAACACACTATTACTATCAGATGGATTCATTTCGAAGCATGTTGCTAATCCATTGCTCCATGTCTTCGAAAATGTATCTGCACAACAACGTCATCATCATCATCCCAGCGTTAATCCCAGTCGCATCCGAAGCCTTTTCAGCTTTGGAGTCTGGGGTCCGCTTTACCAGTCCAACTACTGATATGGCTAAACTTCGTCATTATCCGTGAAGCGACTGCCGTCTGACCTCCACAACCCGAAGGCGACATCGAAGCATTGCAGTTAGACCAATTGTTGGACTTTTGAGGGCTCCAACAACCCTTAACGACTGCCACTAGATGTTCGTATGGCAACCGGGACCAACGGCTTAACGTGCTTTCCGAGGCACGACCAGACCAGTGCAAATATTCATATTCATGCATACAAATACTTGTACTGTGCGGGGATCGAACCCGTGCCACCTTGCGCAGCGGCCGCGTCCGCTACCGCTACGCCACGGAGGCTGTCGTCTGCACAACAACGTAAATAGCGCAATGAACATTGTTGTACTGTCAAAATGAAACCCATTGCTACTGATAGTTTGTTACGTAATTAGCCTACTGTAATATCTAGTATAATCTTACTAATAATATAAACGTGAAAGTTCGTATGTAATTTTGTTACTCTTTCAGAGAAAACTACAGAACGGATACGGTCTAAATTTGGCACACAAATGGTTTATCACTAAGTTCATCAACATATTATAGAATACTTTTTATATCTATATTCCCACGGAATCGAAAGGTATAAGGGTAAAACCGTTGAGCGCAGCTAGTATAACATAGTATCACGCTCGTAATCCCCGAAGGATTTGTCAGAGGTGTAGTACACTCACATTTCAAGAGCTATGTTTGGTCTTTGTAATAGGGGGCCGAAAGGCCTCAACCAGCCACAAATGCAAGCACCAAGATGACAACGCGTCATACTGACGTCACCCGAATTCTACATCTCGCAATCAAAGTTTACCGTGCAACGAGGATGAGTGAACTTTACACCCCGTTCCTCATGCCTCCACACAATGAATGTGCGCAACATGGAACGAGTGACGAGAGCTGTGGAGAAATGATGCACTTGCAGGCTGCATGAGCACCGTATCCACCGCGCACAACATGGATAGAGCAGCACACGAAGTGTTTTTGTTCTATTGGTGCAATCGCTACTTAGCATTCCGGTGTGAGGAGGTAAATAAATAAATAGACGGTAATTATGATAAGATGGCACCAGAGTTTGATGGTACAGTTCCAAAAACGCTCTGTTAGAAAACACACTAACTTACTATAATGTTTTTTTTTTTTTGTAATTATAATTTAGCGCTTGACTGCTATCCCGCCTCATGGTAAGCAGTGATGCAATCGTTGATGGTAAAGCGCGCTGGTTTATTAAGCCCATTTACTTAAAAAATCTTAGTGAATAGGAAGGAAGACGGCAGTTGAGCGAGGTGGTGCAATGTTAAACCCAACAACACGACCAACGATGCTACGCCAGAGGGAGATTGATGTGGAGACCCTCCACGACCAAACTCCCGACACAACAACATTTGATGCATCGTACTCGGCACACATCACAACACAACTGCACAGACCCGTCCTCCGTACGTCGTCGTCGTCCAGACATCATGCCGGAACACGACGAATCGCTTGGCGACAAGACTGTCTGGTGGGTGGTAACTTCTGCCGGCAGCCGATGTTATGGCATACCACCGAGAGAATTCAGTTTCCTTGTCGGTAAAATTCCCTCAGCAATCATGGGGAACTTTAGTACTGGGCAGTATTTTGAAAATCGATTGTGACGGAGATAATCTGTCTGTCATCATATTTATAATATAATATTAAAATATTATGAATTTTACCCAAGGGTTCATAATATTTAAAGAAAGCCTTTGACGTATGCATAATACCTACCCATTCGACCCACATTTTTTCAAAAGACCTTCTACGCTTTCATTATTTTAATGAACTGAATCTGAATATCCTGTAGCGAACAAGTTTTTACATTTTTAATGTCATTCAGCGTTACAATTTACAGCAAAGAGTCTGGAATTTAAAAAAATAATGTATTTTCTCGCGATGAGTGTAACGACACGATATAACTAGTTTCTTTTTTTTTCAGTTTTATTTTCAGCAAGTTACCATAAACTACCTTAACATTCTAGTTTCTCTAGTATACTTTACTTTTACAATGCGAGGTCACCTAAAACTGCAAGTGCACAGCTTGATGTGAAGCTGTGTGAGCCTCTTTTTCGTCAATACTGTACAGCTTATTTGAATTATACAGGGTGTACCTGACATCGTAACGAAAACTTCGCGAAAAGGCTAGACCGCATGCCACTAATAAAATTATGATAGTCATTTATGTCGTTAATGAACGGTTACAGAATACACAGTGTTTAAAAAAAGTGTCGGCTCGGCTTTTGAACGTTGCAAGCGTGCCGCCGTGCGAGTTTGTAGGTATGACGTTGATCCCTGATGTGAACTCTATTAAATCAGCTGATAAGATCGTTTTTCGGGTTTTGTTTTCATTGCGCTTTTTTATGTAATTAGCGAATTATTTAATTTTTACTTTAAAATCATATTGGGTTATAAAAGTATAGCAATTGTGAATGGTCTATAGTGAAAAAAGAAAACTACCTTTTTTTTTAAATCATGAAAAAGCCGACAAAAAATTCCACCACTGGGGGGTTCAGAATCATGTACTGGATCCATGGTACTCGTTTGTGCGTCGATGTCAGAAACACCCTTTATTATATCAACCCCAAATAAACTGGCAGAAGGATGAGGGGGCGAAAAAAATACTTGAATGAATAACATTCAATTATCCAACAATATCCCCTTTCCCCTTTTAATTAGACTTACCGCAAATGTGTCACCCTATTTTATTTATTACAATCTGGCCATTGTGAGAATGCGTTACACAGCTGTGCAACAGTTCTAGTACTACTTATCCACAGAATTGTTTAAAGACATCTTCATCTACCTATCTATTCTGTGCTACTATCCCACAATTGGGTTGTATCCTAAAAAAATATTTAATCTCCATCAGATAGATTTATTAAAAATATTGAACACGTATTTTTTATTTTTCCTTTCATTAAAATACTTAGGAAGATATATTGATTTGAAATGTCGCATGAAGTTACGCCGTGGTACAAAATATACCACGGCGTGACGTAATTCGCCTCCACTCCGTAACTTTAATACGCTATATCTCAGTAGTTTTTGGTAATTTCGACAAAATAAAAAATACTGGTCTTATTTTTTTTATTATCTATAAAACGGACTAATTATTTTTTTTTATTTTCATACCTTTGATACATCCCTATTCCTACAAATATTATAAACACGGCAGTTTACGAGGTTGAATGGAATTTTGATACTATTGCAGGACCACCAAGAATAATACCTACATAGGATACTTTTTTGATCCCAATATTCCCACGGGATCAAGACGTATGCAGTTGAACCTTCGGAACGCAGCTAATAATATTATAAACGCAAATAATTATAAAACGTTCGTGAGGATGGAGGATGGCATCCCTTTAATAGTTTTTGCGTTAACTAGTGAGTAACTAAACTCTATTTCCTCACTAGTTAACGCAAAAACTACTAAACGGATTTAGATGAAATTTGACACAAAGACACGTTGTGGCGAGTATTAACACATAGGACATTGTTAACCTGATATTCCCACTGGATCAACACTTATGCTGATGAAAGCACGGAGCTTGACCAGTTGCTAATAAGGTTCAAATTCGCAAAACATGTATTCGTTTGTATGAAAATTACAAGGGTCAAGAATACTTTCTCTCGACGCACTGTACCTTCATTTTGACATCGCAATATTGGAATAAACCAAAGCATTGAAACAACTGAGGTAAAGCTGTTATCGTGTTTATGGTGTCAACCAATTTTCGCGTCAGCCGTCAATTGGATCAATAAAATCAAGTTTATTACTAAGTTAACGATTTCTTAACCTGCTGACCGGTTCAGTTGGTGTACCGGAGTGATCAGGCCCTGTGGTTTACTTTCGCTTGCGTCTTGTTTAAGTTTTTAGGCCATAAGATTTCTGGCGTCGAAAAGATGGTCTTGAAGTATAACCAAGTTCGATTTTCGGCAGTGATTTTGAATGTTTAAGTTGGTTTTATAGTATGTCATAAAAGCCCTGGGGATACCTACAAAATCAGTGGAGTAAAAATTTCTACTTTTTGAGAGTTATAGAGTGTTATTTTTACGTCAGGAGCCGAGTTGGTGAACTTTCTGATGATCACCACAGGGCATAAAGAAGGACTTGCGCTGTCTTTATAATCCAAAATAATAATCAAACTAGAGTTTGTTTCAACACGCTAATCTGTGGAATTATAGTCAGATTTAAAAAAGAAAATATTTGTGCATGCGATATGGAGCACCGCCGTGTCCTCGTGGCGGCGATCGGTGGCGATCTCTCTCGTCCGGCCCTGGTCCAGGCCATGGTCCGGATCGAGAGCGCATGGCAGGCCGTCAGCTCCTTCTGCGGAGGAATGATGCAGTCAAAGGAGGAGGTGCATCACGTGAGGCAACGGGAATCTCAGCGCCCTCACATCGAGTCTTCACGAGTAGTGAGCAGTTCGCTCCACGGTGAGGATAAGTCCCGGGTCAACGGCGCGTTGGGTTCCGCGCACGCTTCAAAGAGATCTCAGCACACGTAACGGGGTCCACGAAGAACGATGTCTGGGTCAGGGTTGCGGGTTGGTTGGAAGAGGCAAGTGAAGAAACACGGGTGGGTTTTGTCAGTAAGTGTCTGACACGCACGACTTGCACTCCGCCCAGAGAGGAGGTCGTTTGATTTCCCATCCACACCAAAAAAAGGCTATTCAACATCACTTCTATGGCTTTTGGGAGCCGATATCAAAACAAAAATACCAGAAAGTCATGTCATGTCACAAAGAATTCGCAATAGCGTGGCAAAGAAACGAAGTAAGACCCTGGGCTGTTTATGCGATACAACTGACTGAATCGGAGGCTCAAGACAAAGTCGCGGCCCAAACCTCTATTTTAAAAAAACCGTGGTGACTGGTTACACATGTTGCCTTGGATCCATAAAAACTAAAACCCTAAGCAAAATGCTTCAAAAGTTTAGGCTCCCTTCACATAATTTTACCATCAACGATCACGGAACTGTTGAAAATTTTTTTTAAACGAATGACCGCTTTTCCTTCAACTCATTTTGAGACTTAAGTTGCTTACTTTAGAAACAGCATTCATTTAACTGAAGATTTCAGATTGACTTTCCCTAACTTTCAGACTTCTATATTTTTCTTTCATAAATATAAAGTAGTTGGGTCTTTCTTCAATATTGGAGATGATTAAGTTTGCTGAGCAGAATTTTGGTCTAGATACACATGATACAGAAGGTAAATATTAGTTTACTTCAGACTAATCAGCGCCTGAAGTAAATTGAAGTAGTCCACATAATTCTAATCGTGTCTAAACTTGCTAAAAAGTTTAATCTATACTAATAAAGAAAGATGAAGAGTTTGTTTGTTTGAACGCGCTAATCTCAGGAACTACTCGTCCGATGTGAAAAAATCTTTTTGCGATAGATAGCTTATTAATCTAGGAATGCTTTAGGCTATATGTATAACATCACGCTCCGACCAATAGGAGCGGAGCATAAAAAAAACATATCGAAACTTGTGAAACTGCAATGCGCAGGTAGTCTTAAATATACAATTTAGATAATAATAAAGTATGATGAATAATATAAAGAACAACCATACCTACGTACATAGTTTATTATCATATTATAATTTATGAAAAATTTTCTGTAAGTCGGTTTGTACGGACGACAGCAGGTCAAGCTACCTACTACCAGCTAAACTGAAAAATATTCCTAATCAACCTTGAGCCTTAATGCTTAGAAAGATAAAGTTGCAAATCTAATAAAAAAATCTGTTGTAGCCGTCTGATGTGCTGTCGTTTGTACAAAAAATTTTAATGTGTAGAGGTAAGCGTATATCTGACTATTCTGAGAAGGCCAAACAAGTGAGTTTCTTTAAAATTTCAGGTAAAGTCTAAGCCAGGTCATGCGAAGACCATGTAGATTAGTGTCTAAAATGGTCTTTAAAAAAAAACCACAGATTTAGTTACACATTTGTCAGTAATCATAACCATGCAGCCCAACTCAGAACTACTCTCAGAATAGGAATAAAAAAAAATAGTCCGTTTTATAGACAATAAAAAAATTAAGACCCGTATTTTTTATTTTGTCGAAATTACCATAAACTAGTGAAACATAGCGTATTAAAGTTACGGAGTGGGGCTAATTACATCACACCGTGGTATATTTTGTACCACGGCGTGACGTCATGCGACATTTCAAATCAATATATCTTCTGAAGTATTTGAATGAAAGAAAAAATAAAAAATACGTGTTCAATATTTTTTATAAATCTATCTGATGGACATTAAATTATTTTTTAGGACACAACCCAATTTAGCTCAACAATTATTAGAATTTTATTGTTTTGAATTCCCATATAGAAGATATTAGGGAAATGGCAATATTCAAAATCACCAAACTGAAACGCGTCAACTATACGACAGTTACTATTTAGCCCATTCTATAGAAAACACTTCAACGAAAAACAACTCAAAACTGTAAAGGTCAAAGCCCCACTAACAGCGGGTAATAAAATGAAGGAGAGAACATTACAGATCATGCACCCTCAAGCTTTCATTAAATTAATGACAACCCTCCAGTTACTGGCCGAACATTTAGCAGCTGTGGAAGATACTGTTCAGTACGATAAGTTTGGGAACTTGAGCCTTGTCTATAGTGAGAAGATTAGCGGATGTTGAGGTTAGTGCGAAGGAACAAACATACGAAAACGCCATTTGCAATCTTAGTTGCCACAGAGCACAAACATCTCTGCAGCCGCTGCTAGACACTCTGGTAACACAGGAACATGGTGACGCATAGGAATTTTGGCGGGAAAGCTAAGATGAGTGGCACGCTCATTTTTCATTGGACTTTTAAATTATTTTTAGTGTCGTTTACTAAATAAAAACGCGTGATTTATGTAGTAAAAAGTGCATTCAGTGAATAATTCATAAAGAACACTGTAATTCATAAATAATATTATAGCATAGCGGCCACATCATGACTTTATTCCACGTCTTCCTCCTAGTCGGCTCACGCGGGAAACGAAAGGAGATAGGTTACGTTAAGTTAATATAAGTTAGGATTCCGTGTGTTACTAATTCATAAGAGCTATGTTTTAAACAATACTTTAAGATTTCGACTGAAGGACTTGTATCCATGGTCATGAAATATTTTTTTTTTTAATGGTGACGCATAGAGACGCTGCCGGAGCTATTCCATAGTCTGTGGCACTGAAAGGCCTACAATCTGTTCAGTTACAATTCAATCGCGACCCTGGTAGACTAAGAATAAAGATCACTATAACCTGGACAGTGATGTAAAATCAGAAGTCACTGTGGAAGAACTAGATAGCGAAAGACCATCTATTTATTTATACTGTGGAAAAAATATCTACCTTCCACTGTCCACTACAACAGATAAGTATATGGTATGTATATTTATTTATAATTTTTGTTTGCTTTTACAGAATTGTTTTTGATTTCATATATTATTTTATTGTCCCTTTTCCTTTTTTAGAAGCTGTCTAAATCTCTTCATCTATTCTTCAATTGCAGGTATGCTGAAAGAGATTTGTTGAAATAATGAAATAAGCATCACCTCTGTACTTATTTTTGTATTGTTTTTTCTTGTTTTCTTATACAACGTTATTTTTCGTTTATGCCAAACCTGAATATAGTTTGTTAAGAATAAGCAATTGAATCGGTTCCAATCAGTTTTACACCATGTTATATTTTTTCCGAAATACATTTAGAATGAGACCGCAGAGTGGTTACCGAGCGGGTACGATTGATCACAGTTGATGCCCGAGGTCAACGCCCGCGCCCGCCCGCCCGCACGGACCTTTGACCATATTTTTGTTGGGACAACCAAGTAGAATAGCAAGCTCATAACTTGGTGGTTGTTCATTATATCTTTTTGAAATTTTGTACATAGATTCTTTACTCAAAAATACTGGACGCGTGTTTCGTGTTTTGCATAAACAAAAAATATGTAATGTTGTAGGTTTAAATAACAAATATTTATCTATACTTACTAATATATAAAGCTGAAGAGTTTGTTTGTTTGAACGCGTTAATCTCAGGAACTACTGGTCCGATATGAAAAATTCTTTTTGCGTTGGATAGCCCATTAAACCAGGAAGGCTTTAGGCTATATAACATAACACTGCGACCAATAGGAGCGGAGTCGCAGGCGGCCGCTAGTAAGGAAATAAAATAGAAACAACAACTCACAATGCACTTCGCGATCATTCCACCGCGTATTTGCCTGTGCCCGTCCTCTTCACCGCGTATTCACTCCAGACGAGGCTTTGGCCTACCAATCTAATCTACATAAGATGAGAACGAGGAGCCAGGAAACTCCCCTGAATAAATAATCTGCTCCCGTACATTCCCTATCATAAATTGGATAAGTTAATATTTGGCTCTTATTGCTTTTAACATTTCCCTCCGATTTCGATTCGTTAATATTTAACTACAGATGTGATTTTATTATGGTCTCATATGTATTGGAATTGAATTGCTTTTTATTTCGATTCAACCTTATTCTAATGATTTTTACTAAGGGCTGATTATTCCAAAGCCGGATAATTTTATCGGAGGAATAATTATACATTTTTAACAGTGATTAACTGTCAAAAATTCGAAATCACCATCAATAAAATCTGTCAAATTGTCCACTTAAGACATCGTCAAACATGGTAGCTACAAAGATGGTTATTACATATAATTTTATTTAAATTTGCTGCCGGTTGAAGAATCAGCCTTAAATAGATAAATGATTCTATTAGCTGAATGGCTATTGGACTTACTAATGAATTAATCCCATAAAATCCTGTGTCATTTTTTATTTTAATTCTGTGTTCAATAAACTAGAAAATAGATAGTAAATAAAATAAAAAATAGCAAAAGCTATTAGTTACTGAAATAATTCATAAAACATTTAAACAACAATAGTTATAAAGGGTGTATCTGACATCGACGCACAAACGAGTGCCATGGATCCAGTACATGATTCTGAACCCCCCAGTGATGGAATTTTTCGTCGGCATTTTCATGATTTAAAAAAAAATATATGAAGTTTTTTTCACTTTAGACCGTTCATAATTGCTATACTTTTATAACCCAATAAGATTTTAAAGTCAACATTAATTAATTCGCTAATTACACAAAAAAGCGCAATGAAAACAAAACTCGAATAACTATCTTATCAGCTGATTTGATAGAGTTCACATCAGGGATCATACCATAGTCATACCTACAAACCCGCACGGCGGCGCGCTTACAACGTTCAAATGCCGAGCCGACACATTTTTTTAACCACTGTGAATTCTATAACCGTTCATTAACGACTTAAATGACTATCATAATTTTATTAGTGGCATGCGGTGTAGCCTATCCGCGAAGTTTGTATTACGATGTCAGATACACCCTGTATGTTCAATAGTTATAGTGTATTATGGTGAAAATACTTAGTAAATATCTTTATCTTCCACTTCTCAATAACAACGAGAAAGGGTACAACGCCTCCTGAAGCAAATTCGTAAATAAAGTAACGACCCGAGCTATTAAATATTTCAAGTTCCAATTACTTTTCCACTTCGAAACGCAAAGTTAGAGAAGTGTGTACAAAACGCGGCATTACGAAAATTCTAGGGCTGTCAAACACACACATATATACCACCTATGATACTGTGACTAATTAGGCAAAGGTGTACCTATACTAATTACCCTGTTACGTAGGACTTTTCCCATTTAACAAGGGCGAATCTATTGTCATTAGCCGGCGAAAAATCCAGACTACAGAGATAAACTCAATAATAGTTTCCTCGACCAAAACCATCAGTCATGCTCAGCAGTAGCTCTAGACTAACGGGGTAAGCTGCCAATACTAAGTGTAAATTTAGGGCTGAAAATGTGGGGTTAGTGAATTTACTAAAGGGGCGCCAGAATCCAATATTGGATTAACGAATTAGATGAACATTTTATGGTCAAATCAATTTCGATTCTTTAACTAAGGGTGCTAATAAAATTAGAATTTGATGCGCGTTTTAGAAATTTAGTACCTAATTATAAGATGGATAGAAGCTTTATTGCAGCTGTGAATTTAAAAGATAAGCTGGAATTTGTACGTGTTTGAGGATTTCGGTATGGAATAAAAAAGCAAAATCTATCGTCATAGAAATCCATCCTATGCATAGATGATATTATATGCTCATGTAGCTCGGAGTTTGGACATTTGCGGTATGATACTTAACCTGTTGGTACAGCGTCCGATCTTACCCCGGTAGAGTCGGATTGCCGTTCCCTCGTGCTAGAATGATGGAAGAGAGGGTGCACAGTTCGCCCTCAAAGGTGTGCACTATAATATCTCCCGCAATGATGCTTAGTCTTCGTTTGGCCGTCATGCAGGTCTTTATATGCTAATAGGTAATGAACAAGCTAGAACAAAGAAGTGCTGGCTTGACGTTGTAAGAGATGTCATGCGTGCCAACAATCTCACACCACGGGATGCCAGAGATCGCACGAAATGGAGGCGTATATGTCGAAAAGCGGACCCCGGGCTCCAACGCGAAAGCCGCAGATGCAACAGGGATAAACGCTGAGTTGATGATGAGGTATTGAACAAGCTGTTTATATGTTCTATGTTACGGATTTATTTTCCGCAGACCTTCAACTGGACCATCATGCATGGCCCAAGCTGTTTGTAACTTATTTTTTTTTCTTAATCAGGTACGATGCGTATCGCCTCCTCCTTTATACCGTACATCGAGGGACTGGAACAATTTGCCAGCGGCGGTGTTTCCGTCGGACTACAATTTGAGTGTCTTCAAGGCTAGAGTGAATAAGCTCTTAATAAACTAGTGCGCTTTATCATCAACGATTGCGTCACTGCTTACCATCAGACGGGATTGCGGTCAAGCGCTAATTTATAAAAAAAAAGTTTGTCTGTACGACCGCGACGTCCACAAGACCTGAATGAGACTTGCAGAGACCAAGAAAAAGCAGAAATGGGAAATGGCCTGAACTCATTAACAGGTGGAACAAGACTAAAAGAAAAGATGATGATAGAACACAGAAGAAATAAGCGTCATATATAAAACGACCAACGTTTCCCAACCCAACTCTCGGCTGCCAATGGTAAACAAACTTAGTCCAAAATGCATACTTGTTAATATTGTCGTTATAATAGGGACCCGGACTATACGGGCTGGGGTCACATCAAACCTGTACCCTCATAGAAACGCGATTACCGACATAAAGAGGGATTAAAACGCGACAACTATTTCGATTATGTAAAAGAGAAACCCGCCCTTTTCTATGGGAATGGGAATGGGAGAGAAAGGGACGGCGATAGGATTATCAAATATTTAAGTAGCCAGATGGTACTTTTGTGATTTATGTGGAATGTATAAAATGATTAAGGAAGGGAGGGGGTGATGATGAATATTATAAGAATGAAGGCGAGGAAATGAGTGTGAATTTATGATGAGAAATCATCAAAACAACATCATAGATTTTTGTTTATTTTTTTAAATACGTTTCCTCATACTAAAAATTTATCCTGTATCGTGGGTCAGTGGGTGAGTTTACAAACATATAAACCTACATACACAGACAGCTAGACTAGAAAAAGGTAATTCTAGGCCATATAAATATTTTTTCTGTACGGGAATCGAACTCGCGACACACAGCGCAACAGTCGATCGCGCATCCACTACGTAAATCGTCAAAATTAAACCCATTACTACTGTTAGTGTGTTACGCAATTTCTCTCGCTGAAATAAATTTGAATCATTCTGAAGCAGATTTCTAATTCATTGCTCCATAATTCGAAAATGTGTCTGCTCAACAACGTAAATAATGCAATGAATGCTGTTAAACTGTCAAAATGAAACCTATTGCTACTGATAGTGTGTTACGCAATTACCTCGCTGAAATAAATTTGAATCATTCTGAAGCAGATTTCTAATTCATTGCTCCATAATTCGAAAATGTGTCTGCTCAACAACGTAAATAATGCAATGAATGCTGTTAAACCGTCAAAATTAAACCCATTGCTACTGATAGTGTGTTACGCAATTTCCTCGCTGAAATAAATTTGAATCATTCTGAAGCAGATTTCTAATTCATTGCTCCATAATTCGAAAATGTGTCTGCTCAACAACGTAAATAATGCAATGAATGCTGTTAAACTGTCAAAATGAAACCTATTGCTACTGATAGTGTGTTACGCAATTACCTCGCTGAAATAAATTTGAATCATTCTGAAGCAGATTTCTAATTCATTGCTCCATAATTCGAAAATGTGTCTGCTCAACAACGTAAATAATGCAATGAATGCTGTTAAACCGTCAAAATTAAACCCATTGCTACTGATAGTGTGTTACGCAATTTCCTCGCTGAAATAAATTTGAATCATTCTGAAGCAGATTTCTAATTCATTGCTCCATAATTCGAAAATGTGTCTGCTCAACAACGTAAATAATGCAATGAATGCTGTTAAACTGTCAAAATGAAACCTATTGCTACTGATAGTATACTACGCAATAACCCTGCTGAAATAATCTGAAAGCTCGTTAGAATACAGTATGGATAAACTATCTTCTTCTCAACCTATAGAGGTTCACTGCTGAACAAAGGCCTCCCCCCAAGGCTTTCGTTCCATTGGGGGGGGTTTGCTATAATCACCACGCTTGGCAGTGGTAGGGGATCGCAGTAATTTGAGATTCCGCGATTCCTGGTGAGAGTTCCCTTAGTCGCCTTACGACACCCACGGGATGATATGGGTTGGTACTATTCTAAGCCCGGTACCACTATACTAATAATGAAAGTGAAGAGTTTGTGTCAACGCAGTAATGTCTGAGAATGCTATTTGGATTCGAAAAATAGGCAAGCAATAAGAAAAAGACTTGGAGAATGCTAAACTAAAATTAAGAGATAGCATGGGCAGGCGATGTTATGCGGCAATGTAGGTCGGTAAAACGAGAAATATCATGCGGACGAAGTCACAAGCTGAAGCTAGTAGGTAATAAAATATTATCCTCCCTGCATACATTGTCCTAAACACATATTGAAGACACTAAATCTCCTGCTAGCCTTGATAACGAAATAAATAATTGATGCTGAAAAATCTTTTGAGAGATTAAAGCGAGAAGAAATGATTATTTTATGTCTATGCAAAGTGAACAGTTCAAGATGAGAATTACTTATTCAAGACTAGCTTTCCGCCCGCGGCTTTGCCCGCGTGGAGTTCCGTTATATCGCGCTTTTAAGAATTGCCTCGGGAACATAATTTTTTTCCGGGATAAAGTACCCTATTATTTAATCCGGACTTCTAACTGCATTTCAAAGCAATCGGTAGAGTAATTACGGCGGAAAACGGAACAAAGAAACAAACTCACTTTCCCATTTATAATAGGTATTATTAAGGATAATATAAAGTTGAAGTTGTGAATATTATGAATGACTATTTTGAGTTCTTTTTTATTATAATGAAAGGATTGATAACCTACAAATACTCTTGTAACTTGCATAAAAGTATAAAAGTACATTCCTTACCGAAACCACGTCAATAGAAAATCCCGCCATTCATAATGTTCCTACCATTGGGATTTAGGTCTCCTCTCAGTAGAGGGAGTGGGCCTTAATCTACCACACGGGTCCAGTGCGGGTTGGTAGATGTCACATATGTTCGAAGTTTTGCTCCTAGGACATGCCGGTTTCCTCACGACGTTTTCCTTCACCGTTTTGAGAGCAGTGGTGATGAAATAATTTACACAAAGTAAAGCGCTTGATGGGACTGGAACCTACAATCTACAATTTCTTTCTTTTTTGGCTTTGCACGGTTTCTGCATTTAGCCAATGTCACGTAATGAATTATTCATGTCGAAAAAGACGGCCGCGTGAACCGTCTTACGAGGGAGGTTTGAGAAAAAGTCAATGATGTAGCCACTATGCTGCGATATTTCACTGATCTTTATGAATTATTTACTGAACGCACTTTTTACAACATAAATCAAGCACTTTTATTTAGTAAACAACACTATAAATAATTTTAAAATCCAATGAAAATGAACACTCAGCTTGACTTCCCCGACAAAACTCCAAACTACGACTTGTAAGTCGCGGCCGATAACTCAAGGCCACCGTAAAGACTGACTTACACGGCGCAATTTAATTGCCATACAATAAAAATGATGCAACAAATGACTTGCATCGTCTAAATGGTGTTTAGACAATGCGACTTTATTGTTGCTTCAACTTAATTGAAGCCATAGGCTATTAAATTGCACCGTGTAAATCAGTCTTAACTTTTAAAGTCCCGCCATTTTGCGCTTTTAGTTTCCTCAGTGTCATATAGAATTACGGCCACAGATAAACAAAGTTCTAGTATTCAAAAACTTGGAAAACAAAGGAAGTTTCCGGAATAAAGTAATAAGTACTAACATTTTATTTTCCTCACGAAGGGTTTCATATATTTTTGTAGCTGACAACCTTAGGGAAAAGAGCGAAACAAACCGTGTTAAGGAAGAAAAGCAAGCTAAGCGTAGCGTATAAATGTACTGGGGAGTTAGAGGGTTGCCAGATGTTTGAATATTCTAGGATCGTATATATTCTTTGTAACTATTTCTTGAGATCTACATTTCATTGATTTTTCGAGATTTAGTTCATAACCCTTATTAGGATTCTGTACCTTTTAAGGGCATCTCGCTGTCTGTCCATCTGTCATGACACTTTTTCTCTGGAACGGTTACAATTTTCTTTCTTATTAAGAAGCTTAACGTTCTTTAACAAAACTTGGCTTTGTAAAAACTCTGCTTAATTATATATAAACACAAGCACTGATTTAAAAAAACAGGACTATTGCATGCAAAATCGCAAACATTTTTATTCAATAATGTAATAATTGAAGTCACAAATGAATAACCTTCTCCAAGCATTGTCTTTTTCAGAACACAAACTTAAATCATTTCAATTTTGAATTATCAAGAAGTCCGTCAGTAATATGTAGCTAGTTGTCCGTCCCATAAAATGGTGAAGGAGATCAGGCAAGAAACTCTAAAGGCAATCTTTGAAACAAATTTTCTTTTTCCGCTTGAGCAAGGCAACACCCTATTAAAGGCTTCTTGCTAAGTCCACTGTTTTATTCAACGCCCCGTTCCGCGCGTGCATCCCTCGCCTAACTGCTGGGTAAAGGTAAATTCTGATTGTAAAAAATGTACCCTTTCTAACCTACCACTACTGGCAATATCCTAACAAAGGAAAAGTAGATGGAACATTGCTTGGTTCTCTTAGTTCTTTTGTTTCAGTTGCAAAATGCAGTGATCTTGAAACTTGTTTAAAACTTTGCCTCTCAATTTCATCATCATCAGCTCAGCGTACAGTCCCGGTCGCATCCGCGGCTTTCGCGTTGGAGCCCGGGGTCCGCTTTCCTACTCATACGCCTCCATTTCGCACGATCTCTGGCATCCCGTGGTGTGAGATTGTTGGCATGCATGTCATCTCTTACAACGTCAAGCCAGCACTTCTTTGGTCTACCTCGCTTGTTCCGGCTCGGCGGAGGTGCCATTTAATGTTACTCAATCGTTTAGTCTTGGGTGCAGAATAGAAATACTTCACCCTGCAGCGCAAATGTGGTGTTATTACCCCTTTGTCTCGCGACTGCTCAGTACGGATTCCTGGATAAAATTTCCGAGTCGAGCAAAGTGTTAATGAATTTTTCCATTACGCATTTCTTATTTCTCCGGTCGAGTCGGATTGCAATCCCATCGGAATATGAGAAATAGAGGAGAGTGCACCTGTATTTGCGGACACTGTTTAATAATTGTGCTCTATAATCACTTTCACACGGAAGGCTAGTGTCCGTTGACATTGGCTACAAACAATGGACCACTTAATATAGCGTCCAGCGTGTCCTGTTGTCTGCACGTTGTGTTGAGTCTGAGAAACTGATGGAAATGGCCAAAACAAGAGCCAAAATCTAGGCCAACTAAATTCAGAGTCACACAAAGGGCGATGGAAAGAGCTATGCTCGGAGTTTCTCTGCGTGATCGAATCAGAAATGAGGAGATCCGCAGAAGAACCAAAGTCACCGACATAGCTCTTCGAATCGCCAAAATTAAGTGGCAGTGGGCAGGGCACACTGCTCGTAGAACCCATGGCCGATGGGGCAGTAAGGTTCTGGAGTGGCGGCCACGTATCGGAAGACGCAGCGTAGGGAGGCCCCAACAAGGTGGACCGATGACCTGGTGAAGGTCGTGGGAAGCCGATGGATGCGGGCAGCACCAGACCAGTCATTGTGAAAAGCCTAGGTAAGGCCTTTGTCCAGCAGTGGACCTATATAGGCTGAAGAAGAAGAAGAAGAAATTTGGATTGCCATCAATAAAACACCCATGGATTTTCAATACGCATAGCATAAGCTCTAGCAGACAAGCCTCTTTTCAGTAAAAAAGCATGAGCCGTAAAACAACACGCGACCTAATGCGGGTTGGGGAATGTCGCCGTGGAAGAATTTAGACTCCCACGGTCCCACGCGCGCTCGTGATAGAGGAAGCACCGGGGTGGTTTTAGTCAGTAAAAGTCTGACAGACCCCGTCGCCCATCCCAGGGCGGCGGACATCCTATGAGGATTTCCACCCAGAAAAAAAAGGGTTGAGGAATTTTGATGAATTTGAACTTTCACTGTTTTGAGAGCAGTGGTGATAAATAGATCAACATAAAATGCATGTCTGAGTTAAAATGAAATACCACCCTTAAGTCGCTGTTGTACCCACTGGGTCACCACTGCTATCTATCAGTCACTTTTAAACAAAATATCACCAATAAAAAGGTAAAAATGCAGATGAAAAAACATTTAAGATCCTTAGCACTAAAAAGTAAGCCAGTGTAGCTAATGGAAGCACTTACACTCGCTAGATAAACTTATGAACTCTTGTAACAGTTGACCCACTGAAAGCAAATAAACTACCCCACTTAAGATAAAATAACATGAAGGTATCACAACACTGCATGATTAGGGTCATCGCATCGAGTCATTATGATGTCTGTTTACATAATCAGCGTATAATGACCCATACTGCTGATATACAGTAGACCTAGTATGAGTTTTCATTACGAGACTTGATCGTCGATATCGCGCGTTTGGCGCTCTCATTGGTTGAGAGTCCTTACAACCTTCAAACGGGCCAATCAATGAGTCAAACAGCTCGATATCGACGATCGAGTCTCGTAATGAAAACTCATACTAGGCATACAGGCCTCGAAAGGAAGTGGGCTATAACGACACCGCGGCCCAGTGCGAGTTGGTAAACATCACATGTCTACGCTTTTTTTTTTAGTTTAGTGCTTGTCCACAATCCCGCCGGATGGTAAGCAGTGATGAAATCGTTGATGGTAAAGCGCACTAGTTTATTAAGATCCTATTCACTCTAGACTTTAAGACACTTAAATTGTACTATAGGGTTGGTAGGTTTTAAAGCCTACTGGGGGAATCGAACAACTATTGGATTCCTTTACAGCTATGCTACTATACTTTATTCTTTATCCTTTACACTCAAAAAAACTGAGTGAATAGGAAAGAATACGGCAGTTGAGCGAGGTGATGCAATGTTAAACCCAACAACACGACCAACGATGCTGAAACCAGAGGAAGATTGATCTGGAGACCCTCCACGACCAAACTTCCGACACAACAACCTTTGGAGCATCGTAACCGGCACACATCGCAATACAACTGCTCAGAACCGTCCTCCGCACGGCTTCACCAGACATCATGCCGGAACACGACGAATCGATTTGGCGGCAAGACTTTGTCTGGTGGGTGTTAACTACTGCCGGCAGCCGATGTTATGGCCAACCACCAAGAAAAACATAAAAGTAAAGCGCGCTTTAGGTACTTTGTGTTTTTCACCATTATTGTGTCATCACAATAATATTTAGGACCATTCGCATTCCAAATTGAAAAGGAGTCCACGTTATCACTAACGATGACCAACCAGCATAAAGAGCTCCCTAATTTGTTCTTAATTAAACAAAAGCACGTTGATACAAGGGTCTAATAGCAATGGACGTTTTAAATCGACCAATAGGGGCCAAAAAGGTCCGCATTAAATTGTGATTGATTGTTGTGTGTGGCCGATTTCGGACGCCAGGCCATATTGATTGGACCCTGATAAATACACATTAGTTTTATTAGAAAAAAATTAGCTGTGCTTTTGAGAATTAGTTGCGCAATGTTTTGTTGTGAGATCTACTGCGTGTTTTTTTTTTTTTTATAAGTTATAAACCAGCGCTTGACCGCAATCCCGCCTGATGGTAAGCAGTGATGCGATCATTGATGGTAAAGCGCGCTAGTTTATTAAGAGCCTATTCACTATAGCCTTGCAGACACTCAAATTGTAATGTGACGGAAACACCATCGCTGGCAAATTGTTCCAGTCCCTCGATGTACGCGGTATAAAAGGGGAAGCGAAACGCTTCGTCCGGGTCGCAGTGGTGTCAACAATGTAAAGGGTGGAAACTCTCCGTACGACGGGTCGTCCGATGGTGGAACGGAGATGGGGAAATTAAATCATGCAATTCCCTCGCACACTCACCAGAGTACATCCTATAGAAGACCGAAAGGCTGGCTACTCTACGCCTGTGCTCCAGGCTTTAGAGGCCGTTTCGAGTTAAGTCCGTGTTCCTGTGATTGGCACGAGAAATTGTGTTTGTGTTACATCTTTCTCGCTTGAGATTTTTAATGATAATCAGTAAGATGTAGATGTATAGGTAATATTGGGTAAACAAAGAATTCTTTAAAGAAATCACAAGCTTGTAATAAACAGAACCATTTATCCTGATTTTACTAGTCGAAACCGTCTGTTTGTATTCGTTAGGACATAGATAAGTCATCATTATCATCAACCTTTTTTTATCGACCAACTTCTGGGCACAGGCCTCTCATACAGAGAAGGATTGAGCGTAATCACCATGCTTGCTCAATGCGGGTTGGCGATTGCAGACTTAAAGGCCAAGTTTCCTCAAAATTTTTCCTTTACCTTGTAATCAGTCATAGGTGTCCAAAATATGCTTAACTTAGAAAAGTTACATTGGTACTTGCCTAACCTGGAATCGAACCCGCACACTCATACTCGAGAGGCTGGTGTTTTAATCACTAGGACACCACGACTATACACAGGTAGTTAAAAAAAAATAAAAATCTATTAGTAGATACATATTCCAATATATTCACTATGATGTTCCTGTCAGAAGTTGAAAGGAGCTGACAAAATGAACACGACATCGAGTTTTCGAATCAAAATCAAAATTGTTTATTTCAAATTAACCAACAGTTGGTGCTTTTGAATAGTCAATGTTGGTCAGCCCAAGAAAAGTGAAGCTAATTTAGCTGCACGTTCCAAAGCGTTGATCTCTATGGAGAATTTATACAATATGTAAAGAAAACCCTGTCCGACCCGTGAAGGTATTGTTAGGTATCGATAACTGATTCTACTAATGCAAACAAAGCGGGGCTAAACTTAAAAAAATCCCCTTAAGAATAAATATTATTTCGAAAAAGCGAGGTGACTTAAAACATGTGCGATAGGCAACACGGTAGGCATACATGCTCGGGCGAAGGGGGGCAGGGCACGCGGCACGTGATCCTTTCCCTCGATGTACGCGGTATAAAAGAAGAAGCACCCCACAACACAGTAATATGAATCGGGTCTAACCGATTATAATTGCGGGCCCGAAACAAAAAAGAAAACACAAGGTCACCCCGCCATATTATCTTTTTTTTTTTATCCAAAAAGGAAATTTTATCAAGACACCTTTGGGAATCATTATCATCCTTTTTGTCTATTCAGAAAACTTTTAAGATAACAGCCACCTCGTTAGGTACCCTACAGTCGATAATCTCCCTTCCAGAGAAACAGATGAAGCAGTAAGCGGCTTCGAAGATACGGCGTTCCCTAAGGACTGCGCTGTCTTCTATATCTTCCAGTAAGAAACGGGAATCTGCTTAATTCGACGGTGAATGGGTACACAAGACATCTGGAAGTTGCCTTAACGACACTTGACTAAGTGCTACTAAGGCGGTATTATCAATTCAGTTTATATTGGTTGTGAGAACGATCTATTAAGAGGGAACTCTAGTGGTGCTTTCTCTATACAAACGTATTCTAAACTCTAAAAGCATTATCCACAAAGAACACAGCGGGTGTTCTTTGTGGATAATGCTTTTAGAGTTTTTTTTTTTACAATTTAACACCGTGATTATACGTGCCCCTGTCATTTGTTTTTTTACCGAAACTTAATTAATAAAAGAAATACGATACTTCAAAATCGCTAAAAATAACCCATTTTTACCGTGATGTTCAGATGACTATTAGACAAACGTGTTAAGTTTTTGACAAAAAAGGACATAACAGAAGCATAGGTATACTTTTCCTCTAAATTTTGCATATAAAAATGATTGAAATCTGTCGTGTTTTGAAAAAGAAAACAGCGGAATACGAAACAACTTTTGGTAAACGTTTTTGTAGGTAAAATCAGCCTGAGCTACAACTGTCCTTTTCGCACTTTACCGGGAGAGGTTGGAAGCAGCGTGACGGCAATAGTTACTTCAAATACCTATTTTCCAAATTCCTCGGTACTAGAGTCCCCTCTTAAGGTTTTTCCTACCAATCTTGTAATAAGATACGATTGAACAGATTTCGATGTTTGCACAAAGATGGTTCATAAGTTCATAAGTTCATTGCTTCATAAGTTTGAAAAAATTTGCCTAACTATGTAAACTACGCAATGAATGTTGTTGCACTGTCAAAATGAAACCCGTTGCTACTGATAGTTTGTTACGCAATTACCCTGCAAGGATTATAATAAAGTTTTTGGCAAAATTGAAAGTTTTAATCCCAGTCGCATGCGAAGCTTTTCAGCTTTAGAGTCTGGGTCCGCTTTACCAGTCTAACTGCTGATTTTGGCTAAACTTGGAAATTTTCCGTGAAGCGACTTCCGTCTGACCTCCACAACCCGAAGGCGATATCGAAGCATTGCAGTTAGATCAAGTGTTGGACTTTTGAGGGCTCCAACAACACGTAACGACCATTAGATGTTCGTATGGCAAATGGTACCAACGGGTTAACCTGCTTTCCGAGGCACGACCAGACCAGCACATATACAAATATTGCATGCAAATATTTGCACTGCGCGGGGATCAAACCCACGCCTCCTTGTGCAGCGGCCGCGTTCGCTACCGCTACGCCACGGGAGCTGTCTTACTAATACTTATACTTTTTCTTCTTGTATTACCAAGAACTTTAGACGTATACGGGTGAAACCCCGGGGCGCTGCTAGTTAAAATGAATATTTAGTTCACCGGAACCCTACAGCCGGAGTTGAAATCAAATATTCAAAACAGAGCAAAGTGAAATGCAATATTCAAAAAAGCAATATTGAAAATAGCAAGCATTATACCACAGGGACAAGCGAATAATGAGGGTCCAAAATGCCCCAAGGAAAGACATTTTCACGCCCTGGCGCGCTTATGGGTTTATCCCATTAAAATTTAATTCATTTCTCACTCTTTTTTAGATAAGTAGTTTTAAAAGGGGTTCTGTGGACCTTAATACTGATTAGTATGTGTGTGACAGTCGTGGTGGCCTAGTGGAGTTAAAACACCAGCCTCTCAAATATGAGTATGCGGGTTCGATTCCAAGTCTGGCAAGTAAGTACCAATGTAATTTCTCTCAAGTTAAATGTAGTTTCTAAAAATGTCTTGGACACCAATGACTAATTACACGGTGAAGGAAACCATCTTTAAGAAACCTGGGCTTTAAGTATGAAATCGCCAACCCGCATTGAGCAAGCGTGGTGATTACGCTCAAACCTTCTCTTTATGAGAGGAGACCTATGCCCCGCAGTGGGACGATAAAAAAGGTTGATGAAGATGATGATGAGTATGTGTGTGTGGACAATAGACAATTGCGTGAAAGAGTGACAAACATGGATGGATGTTTGTTACTCTTTTTTTTCTATCCATTATCCAGATTTTCGCGTTTATAGTATTAGAAAAACTATGGCTACAGAATAATTAATAGTATGGCGTCGAGTTCGGTAATATTTGGTCAACTGTGTAAGTGTTTTGCTGGTTCCGTGACCAGAGACTAAACCGGGATCTATTACTAAAACTTCACTGTCTGTCTGTATATCTATCAGCATGCTGATTTTTTGTTGTTTCAAAATCAGATGTAAAACATGCATAATTAATAAAAATAATAATACAACGTTATATCTTCTTTACACTAAACCTGCCCCCTAATCGGCGAACACATTTTTGTCAAATGATTGCGACTAGTTGGGATCGTTTGAACCGAACGGACCAATGGGCGGCCCGAACGATACTAACTGATCCCAACTAATCGCAATCATTTGACAAAAATGTGTTCGCCGATTAGGGGGCTGAATTTAGTTTGTTCAGAATAAGCAACTGAATCGATTCCAATCATTTTTCACCATGTTATATTTTTTCCCAAATACAATATGTAAAGAAAACCCTGTCCGATCCGTGAAGGTATTGCTAGGTATCGATAACTGATTCTACTAATGGATACAAAGCCGGGCTAAACTGAAAAAAAAATCCCCCTAAAAAAATAAATATTATTTCGCAAAAAGAGGTAACTTAATACTTGTGCGGTTAGCAACTCTTCCGCGGGGGGCGGGGGGCAGGGCACGCGGCATGTGGTCGCATCGCTATTCGCTCACAATAATACCGGTGTTGTCACTTTTATAAAAATTACCAAATTTCGGGGAAGTTGGAATTAATTCGCGGGAAAAAAAGATTATTTCAAAATTCATTAGTATTGTAACTATGATGATTACGTAAAATTTTATATTATATTTGTTCAAGTGTTTACCTAACCTTTATTATCCTTATGGGTCGGACAGGGTTTTCTTTACATATTGTATATTTAAAAAATGTTGCAGTGTGGTTACCGAGCACCCAACATAGTTCACAGCGGTTCATAATGTCCTAGGGCTCCCGCCGAGACGTGCCTCTGCAGGTGCGGTCGGGCGAGCGGCGTTGGCGCGTTGACCATAATTTTGTTGGGACAACCAGGTAACATAACGCTCATAACTTTGTGATTTTTCATGATAGCTTTTTGATTTTTATACATAAAAATACTGGACACGTGTTTCGGGGTTTGCATAAACAAAAAATAATGTTGTTTATAGCGTAATACCCAGACAGTTGAAATGTTGACAGAAGAATTAAATATTTTTCTTTTCGCTACAACCGAAAATGCTAAACACAATTTTTGTTTGTATTGATAACTAGCCGCGCCGGTTTCACTAGTGTAAGTTCGATCCTGGAAATATCGGTTATAAATCCTGGAAATATCGTAACGTGGTTATAAACCATCTCTATGCCAAAATTTATCCAAATCCTTTCAATGGTTTCATACATTCATGCATCCTCACAAAATTTCATATAGTCGGATGGTATGGAACTCTGTCTGTCTGTCTGTCTGTTACGCTTTCCCGCATAAACCTCTCAACCGACTTTGATAAAATTTGACACAGACAATCTTTAGACCCTGAGAAACGACATTGAACTAACTAACTTTAATTGAAAAATTTGATGTTCGCGATGGAAAACTAAAAAGCGCGATATAACCGAATTCTACGCTGGCGAAGCCGCGGGCGGAAAGCTAGTAAGGTTAATAAACATGTAATTGCTTTCTCAACATAAGGAAGCACGTGTTGAACAGCAAAATGTAGGCACAAAACAAGTCAAAATATTAAAAATCTATTTCATAAAAACAAATGCTTCTGACAAGTAAAACTTGAGAACGAGCAAGATTTTAACAGGAGTATCCTTTGGCGAAACTCGTGGGATCGTCGAGAAGCCTTTAAACAATATTTATCTGATTCAAGGGTTTGATAACGGTCATTAAGCGTCGTTGGCGGTAGAAAATACACTTGCATCGTAATGGAATGAGCCTGGCACAGCCCTTAAACGGAGGAAACGGGAGAGAACGTGACCCTTACTGAGTGAATTACTGGGAAGTGACTAGCAATTGTTGAGCACAAGGATGGTAATAGACATTACACTTAAAACAGTCGTCGAATTTGTATCTACAACTGCTAACGGCTTTACATTTATTAATGAAGCAAACGCTGATAAAATATTTAGCGCAGTGGTCAAATGACCACTGCGGTCGTATTAGGTAGACAGTAATTTATAATAAATATTTATCTTGCTATTGCTCTACACATATTAAAATAATGAAAACAATGCCGAAACATTAAAAGTTATAAAACGACAAAGATTACAATACAATAGTTTTTAAAATACGAACATCTAGTGGCAGTCGTTACGGGTTGTTGGAGCCCTCAAAAGTCCAACAATTGGTCTAACTGCAATGCTTCGATGTCGCCTTCGGGTTGTGGAGGTCAGACGGCAGTCACTTCACGGAAAATGTCGAAGTTTAGCCGTATCAGCAGTTGGACTGGTAAAGCGGACCCCAGACTGCAAAGCTGAAAAGGCTTCGGATGCGACTGGGATTAACGCTGGGATGATGATGATGATGAGTTTTTAAAATATCGTTGATCAAAAACTTCATTGGGGTCATTTGACCACTCTGGTCTTTCTAGTGTTAAAGAAAGAAAGACAAAAGTGTGTGACACGTCAAGGAAGATTATAAAACTAAAATACGAACATGAAGGAGGAGAGGAATGAAAACAGAAGAGTGAAAAGTGAAGTGGGAAAATACGATGCCAATAAGTGACATATGGTTGGGTTAGTCTTTCTGCGATCACATGTAAAAACATGCACAAAAGACACTACATTAGACATAGTACACTCAAATGTAAGGCTCATGTCGATGTCATGGTGGCCTAGTGGTTAAAACACCAGCCTCTCAAGTATGAGTGCGCGGGTTCGATTCCAGGTCAGGCAAGTACCAATGTAACTTTTCTAAAGTTATATGTACTTTCTAAGTATATCTTGGATACCAATGACTGAAGGTAAAGGAAAGCATCTTGAGGAAACCTGGACTTTTAAGTCTGAAATCGCCAACCCGCATTGAGCAAGCGTGGTGATTACGCTCAATCCTTCTCTGTATGAGAGCAGACCTGTGCCCAGCAGTGGAACGATAAAAAGGTTCATGATGATGATGATATAAGGCTCATGTAATAGGGACTGACCCAAAAAAATTCAACTGAAACATTGCTACTGAAACATTGCAGAAGGAAAAAACCAATAACACTGCCTTAACCGAGGTCTCTAGTTCTGCAATAGGCGCAATAGCACTTGATAATACTAGACCAATGAGCCAGTCAAGCAAAAAGTATTTAATAAAATACAGGTCAAACGTATCACGGCATATCTCTCGCTACACATAAAGAAAAATTTCGTACACAGAAAGTCTAGTATCAAATAAAACTACAGCTCTCAAGTTTCCAGCTTTTGTAACATTATTTTCTGCGTTCTAAATACCGGAGCAACTTCATTAAATAAAGGATCTCGCAGACAGACACTACACGATGACGTGAACTAGTCTGGTAGTACAATTTCTATGAATGTTTTATGAAATTGTTCAACCGAAATCGCATCGCCCTGTCTACGGGAGTCTGATTTATTTTGTGGGGAGTTTGTAACATATAAGTCTGGAATGTTTTACAGATTAAACGAACTTGGGCGGACATAACCGAACCCGCAGTAGAGCCGCAAATGGAAAAAGTTTCAGTACCTTCAGTGCCTTTACTGCCACACATTCGAGTCCCAGGATAAATATTAACAGCCGCACAGGTGGATCGATCAGCAGGGTAATTGCGTAACACACTATCAGTAGCAATGGGTTTCATTTTGACAGTACAACAACATTCATTGCGTCATTTACGTTGCTGAGCAGACACACTTTCGAACATATGGAGCAATGGATTAGCAATATGCTTCAAAATAATTCCAACCGGTAGTAAGTCGTCGTCATCACAGCGTTAATCCCAGTCGCATCCGAAGCTTTTTCAGCTTTGGAGTCTGGGGTCCGCTTTACCAGTCCAACTGCTGATATGGCTAAACTTCGACATTTTCCGTGAAGCGACTGCCGTCTGACCTCCACAACCCGAAGGCGACATCGAAGCGTTGCAGCTAGACCAATTGTTGGACTTTTTGAGGGCTCCAACAACCCGTAACGGCTGCCACTAGATGTTAGTATGGCAACCGGGACCAACGGCTTAACGTGCTTTTCGAGGCACGACCAGACCAGTGCAAATATTCATATTCATGCATACAAATACTTGCACTGTGCGGGGATTGAACCCGCACCACCCTGCGCAGCGGCCGCGTCCGCTACCGCTACGCCAGGAAGGCTGTCCAACCGGTAGTAAGTGTGTTACGTAATTTGTGTGGGTGGTGGATGGTTTGTGGGTGGAGGTTAAGCTACCCTTGAAACCGTGGCCCTGGCCGTCGCGCAGGTAAGTGAAGAAACACGGGTGGGTTTTAGTCAGTAAAAGTCTGACACGCCCTTCCCCTCCGCCCAGAGCGGGAGAATTCATTTGATGATTTCCCATCCACACCAAATAACCTTTCCCGCTCAGCCTCCGTGGTGTAGCGGTAGCGAACGCGGTCGCTGCGCGAGGAGGCGCAGTGCAAATATTAGTATGCATGACTATGAATATTTGCACTGGTTTGGTCGTGCCTCGGAAAGCACGTTAAGCCGTTGGTCCCGGTTGCCATACGAACACCTATTAGCAGTCGTTACGGGTTGTTGGAGCCCTCAAAAGTCCAACAATTGGTCTAGCTGCAATGCTTAGATATCTCCTTCGGGTTGTGGAGGTCAGACGGCAGTCGCTTCACGAAAAATGTCGAAGTTCAGCCATTTCAGCAGTAGGACTGGTAAGAGCGGACCCCAGACTTCAAAGCTGAAAAGGCTTCGGAAGCGACTGGGATTAACGCTGTGATGATAATGATGAGATAGATTTATAAGATATATTGATTTGAAATGTCGCATTACGTCACGCCGTGGTACAAAATATGCGACGGCGTGAAGTAATTAACCCCCACTCCGTAACTTTAATACGCCTAACTCAGTAGTTTTTGGTAATTTCGACCAAATAAAAAATACGGGTCTTAATTTTTTTTATTATCTATATGACGGGCTAATTTTTTTTTTATTTTATTTTCTTACCTTGGATACATCCCTATTTAAAAGTTCCAAAAACTGGTCTTGAAGAGCTACGGTTTGTTTCGAAAATAGTTCAGTATTTTTGATAAAAATCTACTTTTTAACTCCTATACACTCAGAAAAAGTGAATAACCAAAGCCCCTTGGTCACATTTTAATTCACATCCAGAAGCAACATGTCCGCTTCGTGAATATTTACACATGTCAAACTGAAGGTTTTATTACTCGTTGCAGGCGTAGCATGGAGGTAATATATGGTCTGTCCTGGCCCACCTAGTTTACCTGGCTAGTATAAATAATGGCCCATCTACCGACATTGTGTTACAGCCATATTACGGGGTAAGCAGGTGATGTACTGAATTTTTCATTTGTCTTTTTCTGGGACATCGCCAAAATTAGGAGATATTAGTTTGCTCATATGAAATATCACTGGTTTATAGATCGGTGGATGAACGTGAATATCTTAGTCTGTTTAGGTGGGAGTTAGTATTGTTCTTTTTAGGATTGAGTATACTGAAAACGGACCATCTTCAGCATCATGACGCCATGGCATTATGGTACACATCATCATCATCACCATCAACAACCTTTTTACCGTCCCACTGTTAGGCACAGGTCTCCTCTCATACAGAGAAGGATTAAGCGTAATCACCACGCTCGCTCAATGCGGGTTGGCGATTTCAGACCTAAAGTCCAGGTTTCCTCAAGATGTTTTTGTTGCTTCACCTTGTAATCAGTCATTGGTGTCCAAGATATCCTTAGAAAGTACATATAACTTAGAAAATTACAGTGATATTGATACTCGACTGACTGACCTGGAATCGAACCGCAGACTCATATGTGAGAGGCTGATGTTTTAACCACTAGGCCACCACGACGAGGTACACGTGATTAAATATTTATTTTGTTTTATGACCCAGCCACCATATATAAAAATTTTCCACCACGGAATATAATGTTAGACAGATAGATTTATTTCATTTTCATGACAGGTGTTACAGCAATTGGTTACTAAGAAGCCTTATCATCCTTCTTCATCAATTATTCCAATTTATTTGTGCTCATTGGAACAGACGTGTTTCTTATATTCTTCTTCATAGGAATCTTCTAATTCTCCATCATCATCGGGTTATCAAAAAAATACACGAGGTGTAATTTAATGGGTTGATTGAACTGCCGTAATTGAAAGCCTGAAAAGGGTTCATTAAACTCACCAATATGAACTTTTACTAAGGATGAAACAGGAATTTGTAAGAATCAGCTGTCAGAGCTGTCAGAGCGCAAAATTCGACAAAATGTGTATAAAAGGGAGCGGGAGATTTTGAGTTTTTTTTTTTTTAACGGGCAAATCACACAGATTGAGCTAGCCCCAAAGTAAGTTTGAGACTTGTGTTATGGGATACTAACTCAACGATACTATATTTTATAATAGATACATATATAGATAAACATCCAAGACCCAGGCCTATCAGGTGAAGATCGTTTTCCATCATGACCTGGTCGGGGATCGAACCGGGGGCCTCCACGTCGCAGACAAGCGTGTTGACCGCTGCGCCACGGAGGACGTCCCATTTAGGATTACTAAACTCATCATTACGAACAATTACGAACAACGTTCTTTATTATTATGTATATTTTTCTTATTTTTATTGTTGTTATACGACAGATCTTTTCTAAAAATTGTAAGTGAAATTTTTTTTTTACGGCTGTGTTTTAACCACGGAATAGTAGAATTATCTTTTCTGTGGTTTTAACCCTGCCGTATTCTTTCACTTGCCTCGGGCAAGTGAAGGATATCTCTTTCGAAGAACCCGCTGCAGTCTTAACACCCTTGAAAACCAACGACTGGTGTCAACCAATGCTTTCAAGTATGCCGCCATATTTTTTTTTCAAAATGTTGTATTGCAGCCTTTTTCTAGGATTTACAATTCTCAGCTCAACACTGAGAGTCCAAAATTCTGCTGCGATATTTTAACAACCGTGGTTTTCCTCGGTGGTAGGCCATAACATCGGCTGCCGGCAGAAGTTACCACCCACCAGACAAAGTCTTGCCGCCAAGCGATTCGTCGTGTTCCGGCATGATGTCTGGTGAAGCCGTACGGAGGACGGGTCTTAGCAGTTGTGTTGAGATGTGGTCCGGGTACGACGCGCCAAGTGTTCTCCAGGTCAATCTCCCTCTGGCGCAACATCGTTGGTCGTGTTTCACATTGCATCACCTCGCTCAACTGCCGTCTTCCTTCCTACTCACTCGGATTTTTTTGAGTGAATAGGCTTAATAAACTAGCGCGCTTTACCATCAACGATTGCATCACTGCTTACCATCAGGCGGGATTGCGGTCAAGCACTAGTTTATAGTTATTAAAAACAAATCCGTGCGAACTTCACAACAATTATAAATAATAAATAAATATATACGCACAAATCACACAGATTGAGCTGGCCCCAAAGTAAGTAGCGATACTTGTGTTATGGGATACTAACTCAACGATACTATATTTATAATAGATAAACAAACATCCAAGACCCAGGCCAATCAGAAAAAGATCGTTTCCCATCATGACCTGGCCGGGGATCGAACCCGGGGCCTCCACGTCGCAGGCAGACATCGGGATGAATTAAAGGCGTTGAACATCGCTCGTCTTATCAGTTGACGTGAATACTACAACTTTCTGTGAACTTTAAATGTAGTTCACTGTTTATCAGACGTTAACTTGAGCTAAATAAACAAAGCTTGTGACACTGGATGATTGTTGGAAGATATCAGGTGTACGTAAGGTGAATTCTTAAAAAGTTTCCTTGAAAATTATGCTTCTACCCGCAATTTCGTTCCCGTGCAATTGTTTTTCTGAAAGTATGGTAAGCATTTCTGGCTTCTTCTTTCTGCTTTCTAGCTGTTGTTCTTGTATATTTGACAGTGGTTACAAGAAGAAGAATAAGTCTCACTTCGATAAGACTGTTTAAGGGATACTGTTCAGTCACAGTATCCCTTGGATTACAGTGTTACCCAGAAACTTGGTTGTGGAGGTCGGCTAGACGATCGCTCGGTGTAAAATATTAGTATTCAACTGCATTCGGTTAGACTAAAACTCGACCCTAAAATAGTTGGGAAAAGAGTAGGAAAATAATAGTTTTTAGGGTTCCGTACCTACCTAAAAGGTAAACGGAACCCTATTCATTCGACTTCGGCGTCCGTCTGTCCGTCCGTCTGCCACCAGGCTGTATCTCATGAACCGTACCTAATAGCTAGACAGCTGAAATTTTCAGAGATTATGTATTTCTGTTCATCATCATCATCATCACCCTTTTTATCGTCCCACTGCTGGGCACAGGTCTCCTCTCATACAGAGAAGGAATGAGCGTAATCACCACGCTTGCTCAATGCGGGTTGGCGATTTCAGACTTAAAGCCCAGGTTTTCTCCAGATGTTTTCCTTCACCTTCAGTCATTGGTGTCCAAGATATACTTAGAATGTACATATAACTTTAGAAAAGTTACATTGGTACTTGCCTGACCTGGAATCGAACCCGCGCACTCATACCTGAGAGGCTGGTGTTTTAACCACTAGGCCACCACGACTTATCCCACGACAACCACCACGACTTTCTGTTGACGCTATTAAATACTTAAAATAAAAAATATTTATGGGGTCGCCCATACAACGATAATGGTACGGAACCCTTCGTGCGTGAGTCCGACTCGCACTTGCCCGGTTTTTTTTTTAATAAAAGTTTCTGTTACCTGCCTGCATCAATTAATAATAGACGTAACATAGTTGGCAAAACGGTATAAAAATTTAAAAGTTGTTTTTTTTAATAGTTGTCAGCTGTTACCTGCCAATCAATTAATAATAGATCTAGGTCATCTCATTATGGCTGTAATTAAAATTGTAGCACCAGTTCAAGCTGACGAGAGGTCGCGTGTTTTGTATCCGTTCTCATTGTCCAGATACGGTAGAAGGTCAACTAGGATTAATAGTTCCAAGTGGTCATTAATATTTGCAACCATGTATGTAGTTCTTTTTTTTGAGTCGTGGTGGCCTAGTGGTTAAAACACCAGCCTCTCAAGCATGAGTGTGCGGATTTGATTCCAGATCAGACAATAAATTATATGTACTTTCTAAGTATATCTTGGACACCAATGACTGATTACAAGGTGAAGTACAACATCTTGAGCAAGCGATCAACAACCCGCATTGAGCAAGCGTGGTGATTACACTCAATCCTTCTCTATATGAAGGGAGGCCTTTGCCCAGCAGTGGAACGATAAAAAGGTTGATGGTGATGGTGTAGTTCCTGAGTAGTTAGAGTACACAATTAAATGGGAAAATAAGGTAAATAATGCTTATTGTTTTAAATCATGGAATTTAGGACTTTATTAGTTATATGGTTGATTTTTCAATTGAGCAATATATTTTATTTGGAATGATATTGACGTCAGACTGTTATTGGACAGAAGAACTGTCCTCTGATAAAGTTATCGGCGTTAGAAAGCTCAGCCCTTAATTATAGCAATACTTTTATCTAGAGACTATTAACGGATATTTATACTGTTACAGCTGTTTAATCGTCATTAAATGAAAAATAAAGGAGCATCAAGTTAATATTATTGCTCATCAAGAGGACAAAGCAAGTTAATTAAAAAAAAAAAAACACTTTAGCAACAATTTATCTACCATGCCATGTTGATTTTCGGCATTCTTTCCACAAGAAGAAAGGGTTAAGAAGTTTTAAACGGCGTCTCTGAACTCGTCATTATGATGAACTTTTGATATGAGACCAACCCGGTAATCGAGAAAAAACAGCTGTTTCCAACATTTTGTCTAATGCAAACTTAAATGTATGGATTACAGATTTTATTCGCGATTTCAGTGTTTGTAGGGACAAATCCAGTTTTTTTTTTTATTTATCGCATTTAAACATACATAATGATGAGTACAATGAACGTGTGGTTCCAGCAGACAGGCACTAAGCGACAATGCCTTCATGGATATTACATTTTTTTAATAAACTATAAACTAGCGCTAGACCGCAATCCCGCCTGATGGTAGGCAGTGACGCAATCGATGGTGGTAAAGCGCACTAGTTTATTAAGAGCCTATTCACCCTAGCCTTGAAGACACTCTAACTGTAGTGCGACGGAAACACTGCCGCTGGCAAATTGTTTCAGTCCCTCGATGTACGCGGTATAAAAGAGGAGGCGAAACGCTTCGTCCGGGTCGTAGTGGTGTTAACAACGTAAGGGTGGAAACTCGCCGTACGACGGGTCGTCATTGTGGAACGGAGATGGGGTCTTAAATCATGCAATAGGGATGTTTCCTGGGTAAAAAAAAAAAATTCTATTTAGTCCGTCATTCAGATTATAGAAAAATATTGGATACGTATATTTTGTTTTATCAAATCAATAAAAATTGACAAATATAAAAGGCATTAAACATCAGGAGTGGTGGCTGGTGACGTCACTGCTCGCTAAAAAGTGTAGCGTGCAGTGACGTCACACGAGTTTTCAACGCACTGCGTCGTCTTCATATTTTTTAAGTGAAAAAAGAAAAAAATAATTATTTCTTAAAAAATAAGCAGCACCATTGTACTCAGATCTTAATTTTGTCGTATCTTTATATATTTTATTGTGTGTACATTAATAATAAAATAAATAAAAAATACATGTCTAGTATTTATTGGAAATCTGACTGACGGACTAATTAGTTTTTTTTAGTCAAGTACCCTATTCCCTCGCACACTCTTTAAAATGCATCCTATAGTCACGTCTACAGAACAGATAAAAGACCTTACTTATCAATTCCGTGGTCACGTCGCACCAGTCTACGGTAACCTAATTTTAAGGCTAAACGGTAATAAAATTAAAAGCCTTTCACCCAATTACTATAAACACTGAATGGCATAGTTTACAGCCACCGCACTGTGACAGATTTCACTTTTTATCGCAAAAACTGTGAAACAGAATCGTCATGGATGAATCATCGCAAAACTGTTGGTTTTGCATGAGCATTGTTTCATACTGTATTATCATAACTGAAGTATTTATTTTAATATTGTTTGATACAAGAAATAGTTTTGGTCTTTTTAGTGGGTCATTTGTTTTCAGTAACTGTCGGCCTACCCAAATGTTCCTTCGTCAGTATTGTTCGTGGAATCGTTGAGGTCCTCAAGTTCTGTGTTAGGCTGCATGATTACTAATAATTAATAAAAATAATAATTAATTGTCTCCAATACACATGACCTCAACAGAGCTTTAAGATGAACATAGATATGACGAAGATCATGTCAAACTCTCATTTCGCACCCACTCCAATTCTAGTTGGTTGCTCTGTACTCGAAGTTGTTGACGAGTATATGTAACAGTAACAGTCCAACTAGGTGGGTCCAACTTCGAGAAAGAGGTGTCTCGTCGAATCCAGCTCGGCTGGGCAGCGTTCGGGAAGCTACACTACATCTTCTCGTCGTCCAAGATACCACAGTGTCTCAAGACCAGCGTGTGTTGCCAGTAATAACTTACGGAACTGAAACGTGGTCGCTCACAATGGGCCTCACACGAAGGCTCAGAGTCACACAAAGGGCAATGGAAAGAGCTATGCTCGGAGTTTCTCTGCATGATCGAATCAGAAATGAGAAGATCCGCAGAAGAACCTAAGTCACCAACATAGCTCTGCGAGTCGCTAAACATAAGTGGCAGTGGGCAGGGCACATTGCTCGTAGAACCGATGGCCGATGGGGCAGTAAGGTTCTGGAGTAACGGCCACGTACTTGAAGACGCAGCGTAGGGAGGCCCCCTGCGAAAGTAACTCTGTCTGTCTGTCTGTCGGTCGGTCTGTCTGTCTGTCTGTCTGTCTGTCTGTCTGTTACGCTTTCCCGCTTAAACCTCTCAACCGATTTTGATGAAATTTGGCACAGACAATCTTTAGACCTTGAGAAAGAACATAGGCTACCTTTTATCCCGGAAAAATTTGCTATTACCAGGGAAATCTAAAAAGCGCGATATAACCGACTTCCACGCGGGTGAAGCCGCGGGCGGAAAGCTAGTAAATAAATAAATAAATGTGTGTACTTTTAAAGAGATTGTGACCTTTCGAGTATGTTGCGGAATTTCATCTTAGGTACTCAAATAGGAAACGTCGTAGTTGTAATTTTTTAAATATTATTTGGAAAATTAAAGACCATCGACCAGATAGGTTGACGAATGTTACAAAAGTTATATTATTTAAGATACCTACGAGAAAATAAATTGACAATTCTTGTTGACTTTATTATTCCAGCATACAATCAATTAGGTGGACGGATAGTAATTAACAAATTCTCCATCAAAATGGTGAGTTCTCGGATCATTCAGTATCAGTTCCAACACCGATGAAGAAGCGACCAGCTATCAACGATTTACTCGCTCAATAAACGTTTAACAAATAATTAAAAAAAAAAAACAGTAGCTATCCTGTTGCAGGGTACCTAACTGCGTAACACACTATCAGTAGCAATGGTTTTCATTTTGACAGTTCAACAGTGTTCACTGCATGACAGCCTCCGTGGCGTAGCGGACGCAGCCGCTGCGCAAGGTGGCGCGGGTTCGATCCCCGCACAGTGCAAGTATTTGTATGCATGAATGTGAATATTTGTACTGGTCTGGTAGTGCCTCGGAAAGCACGTTAAGCCGTTGGTCCCGGTTGCCCTACGAACATCTAGTGGCAGCTGTTACGGGTTGTTGGAGCCCTCAAAAAGTCCAACAATTGGTCTAGCTGCAATGCTTCGATGTCGCCTTCGGGTTGTGGAGGTCAGACGGCAGTCGCTTCATGGAAAATGTCGAAGTTTAGCCATATCAGTAGTTGGACTGGTAAGACGAACCCCAGACTCCAAAGCTGAAAAGGCTTCGGATGCGACTGGGATTAACGCTGGGATGATGATGAACAGTGTTCACTGTGTTATTTACCTCCTTGAGCAGACACATTTTTCCGACATATAGAGCAATGGATTAACAATATGCTTCAAAATTATCCATTATCCACTTGATAGTAATAGTGTGTCACGCACTTAGGATTTCAACGTGACAAGCAAAATGTGGATGTAATATTGGTACACTTGTACCTGTCCCCTCGGGGACAGAACGCTTGATGTTATGTCAGTTATACATTGGTGGTTGATCACAGACTGTTCACAGCGCCGGCTAGTACTTGCTTGTCGTAGAAACAAAAGCTTATCAAAGAGAGTATTCCTTCAATGACACTTGCTGCTCGGTTCACACTTGTTAGGCACGCATACTAAAAAGTGTCCAAATCAACTAACAAATAAAATATAATAAATATATACAGACAAATCACACAGATTGAGCTAGCCCTAAAGTAAGTTCGAAACTTGTGTTATGGGATACTAACTCAACGATACTATATTTATAATAGATACATAATATATAGAGCCTCTGTGGCGTAGCGGTACCGAACGCGGCCGTTGCGCAAGGAGGCGCGGCTTCGATCCCCGCACAGTGCAATATTTGTATGCATGAATATGAATATTTGCACTGGTCTGGTCTTGCCTCGGAAAGCACGTTAAGCCGTTGGTCCCGGTTGCCATACGAACATCCAGTGGCAGTCGTTACGGGTTGCTGGAGCCCTCAAAAGTCTAACAATTGGTCTAACTGCTAAGCTTAGATTTTGGCTTTGGGTTGTGGAGGTCAGACGGCAGTCGCTTCACGGAAAATATCGAAGTTTAGCCAAAAATCAGCAGTCAGACTGGTAAAAACAGACCCCAGACTCCAAAGCTGAAAAGCTACGGATGCGACTGGGATTAACGCTGAGATGATGATGATGATGATGACATAATATGTAGATAAACATCCAAGACCCAGGCCAATCAGGAAAAGATCGTTAAACATCATAACCTGGCTGGGGATCGAACCCGAGGCCTCCACGTCGCAGACAGGCGTGTAGAAAATAGAAAGAAAAATGATAAAGAAAGAATAGAAATAACATTTATTTGAATTAAAGACACACAAGCGGTTAGTTTTAGTTGCCAGCTCCATTCATTTCTCATTAATCGCTAGCTCTAATCGCATCTTGTTTATCGTCAGCGTTGAGACAGGTACGTTAGCGCTATTTGACACGTAGTACCTATTAAGGTCATAGGCTATCGCATCTGTGTCATTAACACCAGTAGCGCTACAGTATTGTGGTACTTAGTAGATAATAAGTCATTCACAAGTCTACATATTATTATGAGTAATATTGTTTATTTATCGAAGTCTAACGTTACCAATGTGTAGTATCTATGTTTATAGTTATAGTTGCATTCATTTAAAACTGGAAAATATTGGAACAAGTGCACCTCATTCATCATCATCATCTCAGCCACATAAAGTCTACTGTTGGACATAGGCCTTCCCCAAGAATTTGCAAAAAGAACAGTTGGACGCGGCCTGCATCCAACGCTTCCCTGTGATTTTGGTCAGGTCATCCGACCACCTAGTCGGTGAATGTCCGACGCTGCGCTTGCTGGTACGTGGTCGCCATTCAAGAACCTATCTGTCCCATCGGCTCTACGAGCTATGTGCCCTGCCCGCTGCCACTTCGAAGAGCTAATCCGCTGGGCTATGTCGGCGAATTTAGTTCTTTTGCGAATCTCCTCATTCCTGATTCGATTAGACAAAAACCTAGGGTAGCCTTCTCCATAGCACTCTGTGCAACCTTCAGCTTTCTTATGAGGCCCATAGTGAGGGACCACGTTTCTGATCCATATATCATCACCAGTAAGACACATTGGTTAAAGACTTTTGTCTTTAGGCACTGAGGTATTTTGGACGAGAAGAAACTACTTAGCTTCCTGAAAGTTGCCCAGCAAAGACGGATCCGTTGAGAGTTGAGACACCTCGTCCTTGAAACCGTAACTATCGATCTGGATCAACCGTCCCAGAAATAAATACTGATCTATAGATTCATGGATGGAGCTCTCAACATAAACTGGTGGGCCTAATTAAGATAATGGAAATAAATTATTAATAAATCAATAAATAGGAAATTACTCGCCGACTGATCCCCCTAATAAGACCCGACTTGCGGACTTACGGGCCTGACTACCCATAACGATCATAAAAGATCCACGAATGACAACTGGGACCTGCAGAGTACCTAATGAGCAGTATTCCGATAGGTTAGTTTCAAAAATCGATCAAGAGATGGCGCTACCATAACTTTTGGTATTTTACATTAGCCCCAATGATTTACCCACATTATAATAGACAAACCATAGTAATTTTTTTATGACACCGTCTGTAATTTAAAATTACCACAAATAAGGGATCACCACTCTTCACCAACGCTCTTCTATTACCAAAAGTCGGCTCCGCAATCTAGCAAGACATAGGAAAGCTCCTGCAAAACTGCTAATTGAGGAACACACTATCAGTAGTATATGTATTGTTTCATTTTGAGAGTTCAATAACATTAGTTGCTTTATTTACGTTGTTGAGCAAACAAAATTTCTGAACACGTGGAGCAATATACAAATGGATTAGCAATTCAAATTGGTTTAAATCATTGATGATAGGTTGTTATTTTTTTAAAAGGTTAAAAGGGCGTTAAACCGTTGGTCCTAGCTGTCAAAAGTATCACCTTAACTGTTACGCTAGTCTACTACCAACCGCGGCGTGCGTAACTAACGCAATTAGGGTTGCCATACGTCTGAAATTTCCAGACAAATCCGGGTATATAGTGCTTTGTCCGGAATGCGGGGGGAATCAATCATAATTATTAAAGGAAAAAATCATTTTTTTTATATTTAGTGCTGCGAAGCAGAGGAGAAGCGCTTCCCACTCCTCGCCCTTTTCCGCTCATGTTAATCGTTCATCGTTCTCAATAGGGATGTATCCAAGGTATGAAAATCAAAAAAATAATTAGTCCGTCTTATAGATAATAAAAAAAATTAGGACCCGTATTTTTTATTTCGTCGAAATTTCAAAAACTACTGAGATATAGCGTATTAAAGTTACGGAGTGGGGGCTAATTACGTAACGCCGTGAAACATTTTGTACCACGTCGTGACGTCATGCGACATTTCAAATCAATATATCTTCCTAAGTATTTGAATGAAAGAAAAATTAAAAGAAACGTGTTCAATATTTTTTATAGAGTTGGACATTAAATTATTTTTTAGAATACAACCCAATAATAGTCACGCCACACTTGTATTATGACGTGCTTACACTGGGTACCTTATGAATTTATTTATGAATTTTGTTTCGCTTTACACATGCAAGATTTATTGCGAAGAAATCCGGAAATTTCATCCGATGTCCGGAATTTTTATTTTTCGATCTGGGAACCCTAAACGCAACCCGTGCGGCTGTTACACAAGCGCGCCTACATGTCAGCACATCAGCACAAATTGTTAAATAAGATTAATTTTAGAACCTGTGTTGTTCATCACTGGTTAATCAAGCGAACGACGTTTCCCCTTGAAGGAAGCCTATGATAAGCTAGTTGGTTTACGTAACATACATAAGTATACAGTAAACTATCGAGATAATAACAGTGGGGTAATGGCAGGAAGTCTGCGTCCTCAATAACATTAAATATTTTACTGCAGAAGGCATAGTCTGTAGTGGAATAACATGCTAAATGAATAGATCTGATATAACTGAATAAGCAGGCGAGAATGAAATTAGTTAGCCATACCCCGCCGACGCGATATGATGGTTTAACAAGACATAATATAAATAAATAAATATATACCGACAAATAACACAGAGTTCGAGACTTGTGTTATAGGATACTAACTCAACGATAATATATTTATAATAGATACATATATTTATAGATAAACATCCAAGACTCAGGCCAGTCAGTAAAAGATCGTTTTCCATCATCACCTGGCCGGGGATCGAACCCGAGGCCTCCAAGTCGCAGGCATGTTGTAAAATTATGTTTTTTTTTAAGTGAAAATTTCCGGTATTTTGCACATTTTTAGGTGGGTAAAAGAAGTTGTTCGCGTCAGGACACGTGACCTGATCGAAAATTCGTAAGACGGGGGGAAAATAGACTGCCGGTGCAGCGGAGGAGAGGAAGTAATATCTCTGTCTCGTTCTATCACGTGGCGAAAATGTATGCCTGCTGTTGCTGTTTATGTAAATTGTCATTGTCGTCTACGATAGCGCAAAAAAGACAATATTGTGTTTTACCACCAGCGCGTATCGCACTAATTTGTGCAAAATTATTCCCTAACCATTCCAAAATATTAAATGTTCAAGTTTTCACTTCTGCTGGCACGCACTCCCGGAGTGCAAACGATGTTATTTTATATTGTTTTTTTTTTTTTTTGTTGGGGTCAGCCACCGCCTACTCTGTTGTTAGCTATAATCTGATTATGCATTTTCATTAGGTATACTAGCCGGATGGTTTTGCAAAAGCCTCACTGTGAAAAGTTATATGAAATGAGCTTAGTGTCAATCCCAAACATTAGTAGGACGGACAGCACAGTTCACTCTACCAAAGTTTTCGGTGAGATGGTAACAGGATAGCACTACTTACAGATATTGTACTGACGTGAACTTTTAATTTTGGATATTTGGAGTCAATTTGACGTGTTATAAATTTAGTCATTTGATACAACTATGAAACATGACGGTTGTGCTTTGAATACACGGACAATTTAAGTTGAGGTATAGCCGCTGCAGGAGACGCCCTGGTCGGGGGACGACACCAAAATCCCAGCCGCCGTAGGCGCGGGCCTGCGGGCGGTGAGCAGTGGGCAGCTCGCCGCTCGGTAAGGACCAGGCCGGAGTCGACGGCGCGTCGTGTTTCACGCGCCTCAAAAAGACGGTCTCTGGTCAGCACATCGTGACGGGGTTCACGAAGACCGATGCCTCCTGGATCAGGGTTGCGGGTTGGTTAAATAAAAAACCGTGGCCCTGGCGTTGCACAGGCAAGTGAAGAAATATGTGAATTTGATAACCATTAGTATACATGACTTTTTAAGTTTATGATTTAGTTATATCGCCGAGGTTAGTACGTTGAAAGGAAAACTTTAAACCTTAGTAGGTTTAAACCTAAACCTACTAAGGTTCAAAGTTTTCCTTTTAAACACGTCAAATTGGCGTACCGTGTCCAAATCTCTGAATGTACAATGGACTCATTCTATTGCCAGTCTACAGCTGGTGCTTAGACTATTAGCCGGTATTGAGGTTAACATTCACCTCCTAATCGTTCAGTGTTAGTTGCGAGTGTGCCAACATCTGTAATTATTTCATGCCGATTCGATACCCAATATTATGAACGGCTAATAAATAAATATCATGTGATGCAACCCAGTGCTGGGCATGCCTCAAATGCGGTGATAGACGTTGGATATCAATGTATTTTAAATTCTCATAAATACCGAACATGTAAAGGTAGGATTAAAAAACTCTTCTAATACAGTTTGATATCTTTCACCGAAGCCGTACCCTGGCTTTGTATATACCCGTTACACTTTGTTTATTATACTAATATTATAAGTGATACTGGTATGTAGGGAGTAGTAGTATTCAGATTTAGAAATTTATTTTTACGTTTATAAATCCATTTTTTTAATTAAGCTATAGAATATCACACTAGACCTTTAGGAATCGAACAGAAAGTAAGAAAGAACGCTGAGCTAAAAAAGGAAATAACTGCACGGGCAGCCGATGCAATGGGCAACAATTTTTCGACTTCGCGGACAGAAGCGTATGTTGGTAAAAAAAAAATTTAGGCAATACATAAATAGAAGCAAAAAGAGCAGTGGTGACCAGCCTAGAGGTAATAGGACCTGTGAGTTGTATAGAACAGCTCACAAAACGGTGTAGAAAAATACCGTGAGGAAACAGGCATGTCCTTGAACCAAAAATTCGAAGACATGTGACATCCTTTATACCGCGTACATCGAGGGACTGGAACAATTTGCCAGCGGCGGTGTTTCCGTCGGACTACAATTTGAGTGTCTTCAAGGCTAGTGTGAATAGGCTCTTAATAAACTAATGCGCTTTACCATCAACGATTGCGTCACTGCTTACCATCAGGCAGGATTGCGGTGAAGCGCTAGTTTATAATATATAAAAAAAAAAACCGCCAACAAAAAAATAAACACACTGGGCGTCCGTGGTGAGTTGTTAGCCCATCCTCTCTCTAAGAGTGGAGTCCTGTGTACCAGCAGATCAAATCAGCAGCCGGTCAGCATGCTGCGGCAGCCACTATCTCTTATCCAGATTCTGTATGGGTCGCCATCTAGTTTCAGGCGATGTCTACAATATCCTATCTGGTAAAGTAAAACATGGACAGCAGGCTCTTCATAAACAAGCTATTTTCCGCATAGGATAAGTAAAGTTTCAGAGTAAGCTAACTTTATCCGTATTTACTTTGGATAATAAACCAAACAAAGAACACGTAACTGCGGTTCCCGAATGTGTGTCTTTTCTCCGTTATTACGTATCTTTTGGCAATTCTAAAAGTTTAAATCTGTTTTGCAATACGTCTTAAACTCTGGGAATAAGCTAGCGCCGCCTGCCTGGAAGAATTTATTTCGGCAATTTTTCATTGTATTTTTTTGCTTGATTATATTTTTTTATTGTATATATTGGTTCATCCAACGGATTGATATACTAGACAGTAGCCATAGAATAGATTATTCCAAAGAAATTGAATACTTAGTCTTAAATATATAAACTATACGAATGACAAAACATAAACAAATCCGAATAAAAAAAAAATATAATTGAAAATAAATTTGAAACCTCCTGCTTTAAATCAAAATAGTAGTCGTCATGTATAAATAAATTGCGACGTTGCCGTCTTTCAAGTTCGCGTGTACAGTGTGTTTCTTTTACATGTCAATTTAAAAATTTTATTGAATATTTTCATATTGGAAAAAATTTTAAAACATTTTGTTTTCGAATGGAAATATTTTTTTTAGCATGTATGTATGCTATACTATTTCGGGTTAACGGGAACGCTCTCTGTTAGTTAACATACTGTATATTACTAGCGGCCGCCAACGACGGAATTTGTCACGCTCAGCTCCTATTGGCAATATGTACGGCTGCGGTAGCTCCCGTTTTCGCAACATTTTTTGTTACTGCTCTGCTCCTATTGGTCATAGCGGGATGTTATATAGCCTAAAGCCTTCCTGGATTAATAGGCTATCCAACGCAAGAATAATTTTTCAAATCGGACCAATAGTTCCTGAGATTAGCGCGCACAAACAAACAAACAAATTCTTCAAGTTTATATATTAGTATTAGTATAGATGATATGATATTATATAGCCTAAAGCCTTCCTGGATTAATGGGCTATCCAACGCAAAAAATATTTTTTCAAACCGGCCCTGTAGTTCCCGAGATTAGCGCGAACAAACAAACATACAAACAAACTCTTCAGCTTTATATATTAGTATAGATAAGAGTAAAGCGCGGATCACGGGAACTGTGAATCGCTTAATGCAGTGTAGGGCAGCATGAACATTAATAGAATATGTAATGCACTAATGAAAACGACATAAGCTGGGAGTAACTCCACGCGGTGAAGACGGAAACAGTTTGATAACTAGCTAAAACTCCCATAAAAAATAATGTCCTCTGCACTATATGCCTTCGGGCTTATGTTGTTATATGTGCGTGTAGATGTAATATGTCAAGTACGTAGTTTTTATTTCATCAATTTAACTTTTGTTAATAGTATGCGCCACAAATACACTTTAACACCAAAATAGTACAAATAATAAAAAGTAATAAAACTAAAACCCAACTACGACAAAAAACGACGCTGAAAAAGTATAACACAAGATTTTCAGAATACTGAACTGAACAAAGTTGCTAATGTAGTTGCAAGTAAATGGACACAGTAGACTCTACCAAGACGCCTTCGTTGTAAATTGACAATAATGCCATACAATACTATTCTGAAGTATACAATATTCAATATGTAGAGATAAATTTTCATGTTTGGAAAGGCGCAGTCACACGTTACATTTACCTACCTACCGTAGCACCTTGACAACGTGTGACTACGCCTTTCCAAACATGAAAATTTCAGTCATGAAAATCATTTCAGTATTCTGAAAATCTTGTGTTATACTTTTTCAGCGTCGTTTTTTGTCGTAGTTGGGTTTTAGTTTTATTACTTTTTATTATCAAAGTATCGTTTCAATTTAGACAGATGGCTAAATTACAAAATAAAAATAAAAAAAAACACAAAATAATCATGTCAAAAATCTCCGTCCATACGAAGATTGATATCTAAGAATAAGAAAATTGTGATCATTTTCTTCAGTATGCAATTAGGTATTGGGGTCACTCGTAATCTGCAAAACTCATTTTTACATGCTATTTATCAGCTTCACTTGTATGTTTGCTTGTTTGTTTGTCCGTCTCTAACTCTTTGGACTACGAGTGAGCGGCTCATTACTGTAAAATGTCCCACCGTTTTCAATACGTTCGTTCGTACGTGTTCTTTTTTTAAAGAATATTGAACTAAAAAGTTGAAAATAAATATAGTTTAAGAAACTAAAAAAAAACATGCTTTTAAAAAATATCAAACTAAAAAGTTAAAAATAATTTTAATAAAAGCGTGAGACGCTTAATATACAAAAATTATGACACAAAGCGCCTCACGCTTTTTTAAAAATTATTTTTAACTTTTTAGTTTGATATTTTTTAAAAGCATGTTTTTTTTAGTTTTTTATACTATATTTATTAGTTAAGATTATGTATGTATGGAAGAGTATGTATGAATAGTCATACATAATCTTCCATACATACATGATACCTATGCTGATTGCATTAGCAATCAGCGTATTTTTTAAAACGCTTATAAGATATACCGCCCTCACAACCAAAAATATTTTTCTTTCAAAACACGTGCCTATGACTTAATATATAATAAATAAACGCCAGAGATTATCGACAGAGATTTATTGAGATTGGACAGATTAATAGCTTAGCAACAGGTTAGTGTAATTTCAATACTTATCTTTTAATCATAACGTGATGGGTTAGGTTAATCTATTGGAGTATGGAGCGCTGATAGACTTGGAGTTCATTTTAGTGAATAGTTTGAAGAGGTGCTCGTCGCAAATAATGACTGCTGGGTCAAGTTAAGTTGCGCTTGTCGCGGTTGTTATTTAGATGGGTGACCTTTACCTACCGAGACCGAGATGTGCCGCGTACCATTTTTGCCGAAGCACACGACATGATGGAAAGTTTTTATTTATATGTGCTTGACCGCAATACCGCCGCATGGTAAGCAGTGATGCAATCTTTGATGGTAAAGCGCGCTAGTTTATTAAGAGCCTATTCACTCTGGCCTTGAAGACACCTAAAATGTAGTCCGATGGGAACAACGCAGCTGGCAAATTGTTCCAGTCCTTCGTTGAAAGTGTGATTTTCATACCAAAAAATATCAAGACGCCCACGATCACTAACTGAAGTGTCTAAGGTAATCCCCACTTTAAACCAAATTAAGTAAGACCATAAACTCTGCCAAGTTAACTACATAATTTACCTTAAGTTGACATTATATACCTCAAGTTACCTTATAAGAGCATACGTTGACATCAATTATTTTGTACTCTACCGTGTAATGTTCCAGTAAGTTGCTCCAACGTAGGTAATACATATATAGCTATTTAACAAGACGAGACCACAGTCTAAAAATCATACAGTCGTCTGACGAAGACGTCTAGACAGAGCAATCGTGCGGGGTGTGAGGGACGAGACGCGGGTAAGCGGCACCCGAGCTGCGAACAAAACGATGTTCGTAGCTCGGTATCTATCATTAAGGGCTAACACGTGTTTGTTTTTTATTTGTTTGTTTTATAATTTGATATGAGTGTCAATTTTGAGTATAATTGGGGTGCTTGTAACGAAGAAGCCATCCTTTTTGACATCCAAAATGGCGGACGTCACTTTTTATAATTTAATATGGGTGTCAATTAAGTAAATATAATTGTGGTGCTTGTTACGAAAAAGGTATCCTTTCTGAAATCCAAGATGGCGGACGCTAATTTAAATGTATATTAATATAATATGGGTCTTAATTCCGAGGTCGATTGGGGTGCTGGTTACGAAAATGCCATCTAAATAACTTAAATCTCCCTCAGTAAAAATAGAAAATTAATTACATATATCAGTAATATATTAATAATACAGCTATCGATGTTGATCTGCAATAAATAAATAATTTCATAAATATTGTTTATTTGTGACAACCCTGGCCGATGCGTTATTGTCTAGACGATGTCGGCATTTTACACGAGATCAAAGGCGTCGACCTACTGTATGATTTGTATACTGTGATGAGACTCTTTACAGTGTACGCACCTTTTTATCAGTTAAATTTAGTATGCACTTGTGCGTAGCCTGTTCGACTTTAGACGGTGCATCTTTTGACCAAGTAAGGTTTGAATTATAAATTAGATTGGAGTGTAAAGAGACCTTCAGGGTCCACGAAGTCCGTTGCTTTCTGGGCCAGGGTTGCGGGTTAGTTAAAAAAGAAACCGTGGCCCTGGCGCACAGGCAAGTGAAGGAACAAACCCATCCGGGTTTTAGTCAGTAAAAGTCTGACACGCCCTTCCGCTTCCCCCGGGAGCGGTCGGGAGCGGGAGAGGTCATTTGATGATTTCCCATTTAAAACTAAAAAAAAAATAAACCTTGCTGTTGAGTTGTTCAGTTGAAGTTAACGTACCTGTAACAAAAAACAAAATTAAGAATAAAATCCGTTTCAAGAACTTATCAATTAAAATGGAGGCCTTTCTTGCAGTGTGACAAAAATGCGCTGATATTATTATAAAAAAATAAAGCTTATTTTATCAAGTTAGGCGTTTAAGAGGGGACTCTGGTGCCGAGGAATTTGGAAAATACACTGGTCATCACAAAAATCGGCCCACCTATATTTTACACGAAAAGTCATGATTTCATATTTTGAATGAAACAAATTATATAATTATTGATTTGTTTACTAAATAACGTCAGTTTTTTATGAATTAGTCAATAAATTGTTTATTTTAATTGTATTTTTTTTTTACAATTTTACAAAAATTAAAGAAAATCGCTATTTTAACCATATTTTAGCTTCAAGTTGAACACTCTGTAACTTTTTAGTCTTACATGTTATTGAAACAAAACTTTCACGTTAATATTTGGTGTTTCCGCCTCTTGCACTAATCACTGCCTGCATTTGCTGTTTCATTGGCCTTATTAAAATGGTGATGCTTCCTTGAGGAATTCGATCCCATTCTTCTCTAATGGCGGTTTCCAAGGCTTCCAAGGTTGTAGGGGCGGGTTCTTGAGCTCTAAGCTTCTGTTTTAGCGTGTCCTATATGTGCTCTAAAGGATTTAAATCCGAAACAATTGCTAGCCACTCCATAACACGAATGCCAACCTCTTCCATGTACTGTCTAATAATACGCGGTACGTGTGGCAGTGCATTATCATGCATAAACTGGAAATTTTCGCCGATGTAACCTGCATACGGCAACACATGATCTTCTAGGATGTCCGTTATGTAACGTGGAGCAGTTAAAGAACCCCTATTGCGAAACACCAACTCTGTACGTGCTGTCAAGGATATCCCGCCCCAAAACATAACAGAGCCTCCACCGTAACTGACAGTTTCTCTAATACAGCACTGAGCGTAACGTTCTCCTGGCCTACTCATGACATTACGGCGCCCATCAGAGCCGTATAAAGTCATTTTGCTCTCATTACAGAATAAAACTGAAGCCCACTGGTCTATAGTCCATTCAAGATGTTCCCTCGCAAATTGTAGTCTGGCTTGGCGATGAGCTGCAGTCAGCTGTGGTGCTGTTGCTGGCTTGTGAGGTCTTAAGTTCTATTCACGAAGTCTTCTTCTCACCGTGCTATCACTTATAGTCACACCCCGCACTTCACGCAGCCGCCGATGGAGATCTACACCAGAAAGGTGCCGATTTCTTAGAGCCGATGTCTCAATAAAGCGGTCATCTCTTTGAGTGGCGACCCTGTGTCTTCCAGAACCTGTTCTCTTACGGTACTGCCCAGTCTCTTGAAACCTCTGGTATACTCTCCGAACAGCAGATCAACTGAGATGTTGTCGACGAGCGACAACACGTTGACTGAAACCCGCTCGCAACAAAGCTACAACATGAACCGCTTCAGCTTCAGTAGTATCCATTATTTGAGGTTAATTCAATCCGAATTATAATGATATTCAATAAAGTAACAATCGTAAATAATAATAACAAAAATTAAAATTCCTGGTTGCGAATTAAACAGAGCTTAAGTGAATACTGCCATATTCATCAAACCGGAATTGGGCAGTGTTTATTTTAAAAATGTTTATTAAGTAGCCTCATATTTATAAACATTTATCGTAATCAAATGTCAAAGATCTTATTCGACCCTAGACATAAACAAAAGATAGTTATAAATTTTTATCTTTGAAATTGTAAAGATCAATAGTGAAAAAACAGGGTGGGCCGATTTTTGTGATGACCAGTGTAGGTATTTGAAAATAGGTAGGTAGGGACAATTGCCGTCGCGCAGTCGCGCTGCTTCCAACCTCTACCGATAAAGTGCGAAAAGGATAGTTGCAGCTCAGGCTGATTTTATCTACAAAAACGTTGACCAAAAGATGAATCGTATTCCGCTGTTTTCTTATTCAAAACACGACAGATCTCAATCATTTTTATATCAAAATTTAGAGGAAAAGTATATTACCTATGCTTCTATTATTTTCTTTTTTTTGTCAAAAACTTATCACGTTTGTGTAATAGTCATCTGAACATCATGTTAAAAATGGGTTATTTTTAGCTTATTTTTAACTATCGTATTTTCTTTATTAATTAAGTTTCGGAAAAAATCAAATGATAGGAGCACGTATAATCACGGTTTAAAATTGTAGAAAAAAAATAATTGCTCTAAAAGCATTATCCACGAAGAACACATCGGAATACGTTTGCAATAGTATAGAAAAAGCAACACTAGATTTTTTTTTTTTTTTACGGACAAATCACACAGATTGAGTTAGCCCCAAAGTAAGTTCGAGACTTGTGTTATGGGATACTAACTCAACGATACTATATTTTATAATAGATACACATATAATTCCCTCTTAAGTAATAATAACTGTTAATGTTAATTTAAATCGAATTTTGCAATAAATAAAAAAAGAATACTTTGGTTTTGTTTCTCCAGTTCCAATAATTTGCATGAATAAAATTAACAGGTTTACGTGTTTCTTGACACAGTTCTGTGACTAATGACTAAGATCTTCAGGCAATCCCCAACGGTATAAAAAAACTTGTCTACGTATTCATTAAAACCTAAGCCAAAGTTTAGGTAAGTCTTAAATACAGTTATAAACCAGTTTAAAAATAAGAAACACTAGAGGACCCGTGCGAAGTATTCGCACATTGATTTTCAATCGTAAATTGTCGAAAAACCATTGAAATGTGAGTAATTTGAATATTTTCGACTCGAGCCTGGTCCTTACCGGGGTGGTGAGCAGCTGGGAGTTCTCTCCTGCGGCGGCTAGTGGCGTGAGGGCGCTGGGATTCCCGCTGCCTCACGCGCTCCGCCTCCTCCTTTGCCAGCATCACTGCTTCGCAGGAGGTGACGGCTTGCCATGCACTCTCACTCCGGACCATGGCTTGGACCAGGCTCGGAGGCGAAAGATCGCCGCTACGAGGACAGGGCGGTGCTCTACCCAAGCCGGGCAGACCTCCACCGTGTCCTCAGGACGATCACCCGTTTTCCTTTACTTGCCTGTAGGCCAGGGCAACGGTTTCTTTTGTTTGCATGTCTTAGTTAAGGTAGTCAGTATAAGGATCTCATAAAACTTAAATTCTCTATTTTGTACCTAATTTCTATGCAAATCCATACTCATACATATTATAAATGCGAAAGTAACTCTGTCTGTCTGTCCGGCTTTCACGCCAAAACTACTGAACCGATTGTAATGAAATTTGGCACAGACAATCTTTAGACCCTGAGAAAGGACATAGGCTACCTTTTATCCTGGAAGAATTTGATATTCCCGAGGGAACTAAAAAAAGCGCGATATAACCGAACTCAACGCGGGCGAAGCCGCGGGCGGAAAGCTAGTAAAGAATAATTCTATTCTATTCACACGAAGTATAGATGTACTGTAAAGCAGCGTACACACCATCTCCGCTTACAAAGAGTCCATCGTTATGCAACAGTGCACCGACACCACTTAATAAGGGACGTACCTACGTACGTAGCAACGCATGCGGTCCACATTGACACATTTTATAGAAGGCTCTACTAGTCTTAACTTGGATCTAAAGAACATTAAGTTGATATAAATCACGGTAACTCTGACAGTATGGTATTGAGTGCTAGTGTTGCGTGGTTACAGAAGTTGACTATAACTTACATTATGTGCGTTTATGGCTATTTATATACTACTAGCTTTCCGTCCACGGCTTCGCCTGCGAGGAGTTCGGTTATATCGGGCTTTTTAGATTTCCCTCGGGCATTTCAGAATTTTCCGGGATAAAAGGTAGCCTATGTCCTTTCTCAGGGTCTAAAGATTGTCTGTGCCAAATTTCAACAAAATCGGTTGAGAGGTTTAAGCGGGAAAGCGTAACAGACAGACAGACAGAATTACTTTCGCATTAATAATATTACTAGCTTTCCGCCCGCGGCTTCGCCCGCGTGGAGTTCGGTTATATCGCGCTTTTTACATTTCCCTCAGGAACATCAAATTTTTCCGGGATAAAAGGTAGCCTATGTTCTTTCTCAGGGTCTAAAGATTGTTTGTGCCAAATTTCATTAAAATCGGTTGAGAGGTTTAAGCGGGAAAGCGTAACAGACAGACAGACAGACAGACAGAGTTACGTTCGCATTTATAATATTAGTATGGATAGTATGGGTAAGTTATCCTGCGTTCGCGATTCATCATCATCATCATCAACCTCTTATCGTCCCACTGCTGGGCACAGGGCTCCTCTCGTACAGAGAAGGATTGAGCGTTACCACCACGCTTGCTCAATGCGGATTGGCGATTTCAGACTTAAAGTCCTGGTTTCCTCAAGATGTTTTCCGTCACCTTTTAATCAGTCATTGGTGTCCAAGAGATACTTAGAAAGGAGATATAACTTAGAAAAGTTACATTGGTAACTACTTGCCTGACCTGGAATCGTACCCGCACACTCATACTTGAGAGGCTGGTGTTTTAACCACTAGGCCACCACATCTGTTACGTGGTGCGTTCGCGATTAATTCGCTAAAAATGTAAACAAACATGAATTATTAGAAAAATAACTTTAATACCTACTTTAATACCTACTTGGACTGCAACCTCTAGAACGTCGTCCATTCACCTTCTCAGTAACCATTAGATGTTCGAGGTTGTCACCATCTTTTCTGGCAACATGGCCAAACTACACAAAAATTCTTCAACTGCTACATCTTCAAACATTTATTTATCTTTTTCAGTAGTGCTGGGGCCCTAGTTTGCTATTTTTATAATTTTTCTATTCCAACACGATTGCATTGTCATTGTACTAAAAGTTCGTAATCTGCTAAATTCATAATAATCAATCAATTATCGGTCAGTCGTCTCGTAATGGAATGGTGATAGAATAACATTGTCGTGTTAAAGTTATTATAAAACCCGTTAGTAGAACTGATTTATACTCAATTTAAATATTTATTAAAATATTGTGGAGTGTCAGAGACTGACCAATGGAAAGTCATAATGACGCCACTTTGTTAGTAGATTACAAAAGTTGTCAAAATCGACCATTATGAGATCACTGATCTACCATTCTGACACTATTGTAATAGCAGACTAGTGCCCCTGGTCACTCTGAAATCAACTTAATTGTCATCAAAATAAAGTTGACATTTGTTTAACTAGAAATAGGGTGAGAGTGTGCATATGGAGCAGTTGTCATTGACATCTTTTCATTTTGTTTTAATATTCATACATAAATAATAGTTTCAAAATCCGCTGGCTATCATCAAGGTCTTTATATAAGTGACATTGAAAATAATGACTAGGTAGGTACATATGTAGTACATACCACAGCTATTCACAAAGATACTAACAAAAAGTAGACGAATAGTTTTAGCTTAATGCTCAGGAAGTTATACAACCGGTTCCTCGTACATGTGTAGCTGGAAACCTCGTATATTGACTTTGACTTTCAATCGTAGTACTAGTCGTCAACAGGGACACCGGGAAAAGCGTCTAAAAAAAAACTCATGCAGTGCGATTTACGTGTGAAGTTCCTACAATTTATAAAATGGTCGTATAGCCTACAGTCCGGTGAAGTAGCGAAAAGCTCATTTGGAACTAACTACGTAATACATAAAAAAAATCGCATGGCCGTAATGTTATCAAAATCTCGTACATTTTTGTACGAGGTTGATAGCGTCCTCGTACGTCGTACGGAAGACCACAAATCTCGTATTTGTACGAGGTACCTCGTACAGTTGGCAAACCTGCTTACAGCGACGCAGACTTGTGCACGAAGGGTACCATTATCCAGGCAGCTCACTGCCCAGGACGGTCAGGGTTGCGGGTTGGTTGAAAGAGAAACCGTGGCCCTGCCGCACAGGAAAGTGGAGGATCACGGGTGGGTTTTAGTCAGTAAAAGTCTGACACGCATTTCCAGAGCGAGATGAGATTGAGATGATCCACAACATATAAAACATTATTGTTTATGCGAAACCCGAAACACGTGTCCAGTATTTTTAAGTAAAGAATCTATGTACAAAATTTCAAAAAGATATCATGAAAAAACACAAAGTTATGAGCTTGTTATCCTACTTGGCTGTCCCAACAAAAATATGGTCCACAATCCGATCGAGCGGGCGTGCGCGGTGCGTTGACCTCTGACGTTTTTAGTAACTGCTGTTATAGCGGCGACAGAATTCCATCACCTGCGAAAATTTCAAATGTCTAGCTGTCACGGTTCATGAGATACAGCCTGGGAGAGACAGACGGACGAACAGTGGAGTCTTGATAACAGGGTCCCGTTTTTAACCTTTACTTACGGAACCCTGAAAATTGATTTGGTCAAATCCTCAACATCATTTTGTTATCATACGTATACAGTTAAATTTATTTATTTATTGACTATGGACAACTTACAGCTAAAACAAACAAAATAAAAAATATATGTATGTCAGACTGACAGCCAATTACAAGTCATCATTTATAAAAAAAACAGGTTGTACAGAGATAGTGTGGACAACACAACACAGCTACCTAGCTTATAAAAATAATAAAAAAAAAAACAAACACTACAAAAAAATAAGAAAACAGAAATTAAAAAACAATCAATATAACGTCAATATAATAAACAATCAATAAAATAAAGTAATTTTATACTTACCACAATGAGAACGAGATGTACTAAGTGAAAACATCGGAAGATTTTTTTAATTCTACGTAACAGTTTCTTTTATTTAAAAATTGTTCTGTTTTTACTGCAGAAAAAAGGAGCCACCCGGGGCAAAAACATCCAGATAACGCACTAACAGCAGCAATGGGTTCCATTTCGACAGTTCAACAGCATTCATTGCGTTAAAAACGTTGTTGAGTAGACACATTTTTCTAACATACGAAGCAATAGATAGATTTAGGTCCGTATTACAGAACGTCACTCAAAACTCAAGCTCTACTTATGTCTCGTTTCAAGCCATTTGATTGGTTGAAACTAGTTTTAAGTAATGCTTAAGCAGAGATCAATACTTGAGTTTCCTTCTGGAATACGCACCGTAGTCTCCAAGTATATGATTCCTGCCGACAGGCGCGACGCGGAGTTGTGACGTAATTTTGTAAAAATAAAATCCATGAAGTTTAAATTTTTGATTTTCAAAGTTAAATAAGTTAAGCAGGTAACTAGAAGAGAAATCGTTGTGCTATTGTCAATAAGATAAATTCTTGTTAATCCAATACTCGTTATTGTTCTAATAAAATTGTCTGTTCAACTACTTAACACGCAATGAATGTCATTGAACTGTCAATATGAAATTCATTACTACTATTGGTGTGTAAAATGTGTTACGCAATTACTATTCTTCTTCTTCAGCCTATAGATGTCCACTGCTGGACAAAGGCCTCCCTCAAGGCTTTCCACGCTGACCGGTCTTGTGCTGCCCGCATCCATCGGGTTCCCGCGACCTTCACCAGGTCATCGGTCCACCTTGTTGAGGGCCTCACTACGCTGCGTCTTCCGGTAGGTGGCCGCCACTCCAGAACCTTACTGCCCCTTTGGCGATTGGTTCTACGATCACTACCACTTAATTTTAGCGACTCGAAGAGCTATGTCGGTGACTTTGGTTCTTCTGCGGATCTCCTCATTTCAGATTCGATCACGCAGAGAAACTCCGAGCATAAATCTTTCCATCGCCATTTACACTTATACAAGGAAAACTCAATTCGCTGTCGAATTAATGGAACCCATTGGTACTGATGGTGATGTTACGCGCATATACCCCACTGGTTCCTTTCTTTCTGCAGTAAAAAAAATATAATAATAACCACGCTAAACAGACAATCCAAACGCTCATGAGGAAGGTCAAAACATTTATTTTCTGAGAAACTTCTTATTTACTAACTAATTCACGAATCCCAACGTCAGTGACCGTCAAGGTTGACTGACAACTACGTAGATTTAACAAACGGTATAACTACTCATACCTAATATTCAATACTTAAGGTATTTAATAAATCCTTAAGCTTGAGATCGTATCTTTTGTTGCTGTCTATTTTTATTGAATTTTTTATATGTTCCTCTTATAATTCACTACAATGCATGTTTAATAAGTATGGGGATTATACAGGACTTCGACGTGCAACCTCAATCATAGTTTCAGTGCATGACTATGGGTGAAAAAAAAAGCTGTTCAGTAAGTTTTGACAGCTGCGTATGTATGTATCAACTTGTCTATAAACAGTTTCTTTTTTGGTAACCGCCATAATTTAATGTGATATCCAATTAAACAAAATGTTATAAAAAATGTTGAAATTGTAGCGGAAACTGAACTTATTTTGTAGAAATCAGTCTTTTTTTCCATGAACTCGTCTTTTAGTTGTCTATTGCATGACCATAAATTTAGCATGTTTCTTTTTTGTTATTTCTATCTTTCTAGTTTGGGATCATAGGTTTAATTCAAGATTACAGTTTGCTCGCGTCAATGAACCACTCTGTATAAAGTTTGTAACGCAATTACCCCGCAGTTTTTTGTACTAGCCTAACAGAGACTAAGACTTCTAGTCTTCATGGCTTTCTGACTCTAGAGATAGAGAGATGTCTCTCGAATTCTATAGAAAGAGAGGAACGTTTGCTTACTTTGAAAGTTCGACAATTGTTTGCCAAAAATAAGACACGAATTTAAGGAAATTCTGGAATTGTTGACACTGTTAAAGGAACAGGATGACAGATCTTGACAACTAAGAAATAAGAGTCAATTTCAAAACCATAAAACTATAAAAACAACATACGTCATACCAGATACCTACAAGAATACGAAGAATAATATGAATGGTATTTCTTAAACTAGGTCGAATTAGTTATCTAACTGGTGTTGTACACAAGAAATGTCCGCTATATTTCCGGTACGACAGGTCAGTATCGAGATAAATACCGGTTTTGGTAATAAAACTACAAAAGTATCACAAGCTAATATTAATAACAGATGTATAATAAGAATCAGAAGGAAATAGGTACTGATGGTAAAACCAAACGAATCGTTAAAATGTTTAAAGGCCCCACAGACAGGCGCGACGTCATTCTGATAGACCAATTTCGAAGAAGTTTTCGTAGAATTTGTTTCTACTATATTCGTGTCGCGCTTGTCTGCAGAGCCTAAGGTTGTTTTAACTATTATTTTGAGAACAATGCAAGGTCACTTCTGTTACTACTCGTACGTACGGATGTAGTTGTTCTGTTCGTATTAGTTTTTTTTGTTTTGTTTTAATAACTATGATAATATTAACAATTTTTGTGTGACACTAGGATATTCTTAAACTTAATTCAATGTTCGGGGTTTTATACCTACGCCATAAGTACCTAGTTAGAAAATGGAGAGTTAACACCATATTTGTAGATTTTGGTTTAAAAAAATTGTAACACATCGACGGACCAGCGGTTGACAGCCTCCGTGGCAATTGCGCGCGGCCGCTGCGCAAGGAGGCGCGGGTTCGATTCCCGCGCAGTGCAAATATTTGTATGCATGAATAATATTTGCACTGGTCTGTTCGTGCCTCGGAAAGCACGTTAAGCCATTCGTCCCGGTTGCTATAGGAACATCTAATGGCAGTCGTTACAGGTTGTTGGAGCCCTCAAAAGTTCAACAACTGATCTAATTGCAATGCTTCGATATCGCCTTCGTAACGTGGAGGTCAGACGGCAGTCGCTTCACGGGAAATATCGAAGTTTAGCCAAAATCAGCAGTTAGACTGGTAAAGCGGACCCCAGACACTAAACCTGAAAAAAAAAGCTTCGGTTGCGACTGGGATTAACGCTAAGATATTGATGATAACCGACGGACCAGCAGTGACAAGCGTTGCTTACCCTGATCGGTCAGCTGTTATTATTTAGAAACAAGTCCCAAGCCAAGGTATATCCGACAGCCAAGAACTATAAAGTACTTATCACAATAATAAATTTCTAAAACGATTAATGTAAAGACAGGGAACCTGCATTACCTACAGATACAAAATTACATAGAGCTTCCTTCTACTAAGAAATGAAAGACATTGATCTTCCAAAAAAACCGTAGTACATTAAATCGAATTTCACTAAGAGCTTCTCAAGGTTATGTTCAACACTTTGACTGTAAACAACCGTTCAATTTTTCTTTTGTCTTCGGAGATAAGTAGGTACACAAGAGACGCAAAAAATACTCGTTTTTCAGAGGAATGAGAAGTGAATTTTGATAAAATATCTTTAGGAATCTCCGGATCTCTTTTGTGATCACTCATTAAAGTTAAATCCAGGTAATTATACAAAGAAAACCCTGTCCGACCCATAAGGATAATAAAGGTTAGGTAAACACTTGACCAAATATAATATAAAAATTTACATAACCATCATAGTAACAATACTAATGAATTTTGAAATAATCCTTTTTTCCCGGGAATTAATTCAAATTTCCCCGAAATTTGGTAATTTTTAAAAAAATGACACACCGGTATTATTATAAGCGAATAGAGACGCGACCACGTCACAGGTGCCGAGTGCCCTGCCCCCCGCCGCCCGCGGAGTGGGGTTGCTTACCGCACATGTATTAAGTTACCTCTTTTTGCGAAATAATATTTATTGTTTTAGGGGGATTTTTTTTTTAAGTTTTGCCTGTCTTTGTGGGCATTATTAGAATCAGTTATCGATACCTAACAATACCTTCACGGATCGGACAGGGTTTTCTTTACATATTGTATATTCCAGAACTTTATATTTTGAGTACAGTTACCAATAGTGATAAGTACCAGTGTCTGATATACTTGGTTGAAGATTATTAGCTAGGAACCGATGGATGTACTCTAAAAAAATGTGAAGTAAAACATCAAAAAAATTCAAAGACAAGTGACATGATCTACCAACCCACATTACACGCATTTACAGCAAGGGGAACATTATAGACTGGTTTTGCTAATCATAATGGTGTTTGTGTAAAGGTTTCTCATCATCATCATTTCAGTCGAAAGACGTCCACTGCTGGACATAGGCCTCGCCCAAGGATCTTCACAACGACCGCTCCTACGCCTCCCGCATCCAGCAGTTTCCCGCGACCTTCACCAGGTCGTCAGTCCATCTTGTCGGGGGCTAACCCACGTTGCGTCTTCCGGTGCGTGGTCGCCACTCGACTGCCCCATCGGAAATCGGTCCTACGGGCAATGTGCCCGTCCCAATGCTACTTTAGTGTTGTAATTCTTCGGGCTATGTTGGTCTCTCGTTCTTCTGCGAATCTCCTCATTCCTGATTAGTTTATGACACGATATAAATATTACAATGTGTACAAAAATTATGTAATAAAAATATTCCACACGTTTTAAAATGCAAAGAATATTTATGTCAAATTAACATAATGTCTCTGTTCTAATTCAAACATCTGTTACATTTATTAGTCACACGCCTGAGCTCGACCTCGAAAATTGTCAAGTTCATTTGCTTATATAACTAATGACCGGTTTCATCAAGCGACGGCTGAAACCGACGCCTTTATTTCGGCACAAACCCTCTGCCGGTGGGAAATTCCATCGGGGAAAAACGACGAGCATTCATAAGAACTTCCATCCATTTTTTACTTCTTTAGGGGACGAATTTACTAAGTGCCCAGTTTCCTTAGAGAACTACTTACATAAATATCATCCTGTGAGTTGTCAGACGGTGTATAAATTTCATCCTTGCTACCACGAAATAATTTTTATCAGTTTTTTAGGGTAAACCTTTTAAACACAACATTTTTATATGACCTTTGAGGTAACACTAACACTATCTACACAAGTTGAACAATCGTTTAAGTTTTTTGCGGTAAGACCACATTTAGTATGAAATTAATTCGTTCCGATTTACCGAAATTTAGCCATCCTCAGCGAAGACTACCCATCGACGCTCTCTCAGATCTCACACGACTAAGGTAAGATCAGGCGACCTCGTGCTTTCCAAAGACCAAGCGTATTACTCCGCCAACTTCCAAACTCCGGGGTAAGAACATCCTAATGGCCAAAACGCTGTCTAACCCGGAAATTAACCCAGTATCACACATTCAGCACCAGCCATCGCGGTTGCCGCTTGGTCTCGTCTCAGTATTACACCTCCAACTTCCAAACTTCGGATTAAGAAATTTCTAATTGAAAACCGACTAATTCTTTCCCCGATACGGAATTCAAAGGATCCTACGCTCACCTGTTGCGCTTGCGACTACAAGGCATGTACACAAAGCCCAATTTAGTATTCTATTGATTCTCAGTCAATGGGAAGTAATTATCGTGTGACAAAGTGGCGGCTCTTTCATGATTTACACGCGTATTAAGACAAGCAAACAGAATTATGACTTGTGAATAGAAACTTGTTAATATCTTTCGGAGGTCGTTAACACGTTCCCATTGGTTGCATGCCTTTGTTGGTAAGTAAAATAATTTCGATAGAAATTTTTTGACAATGACTTAAGGACTTAACAGGGACATACATAACAAACAAAAAAAAAAAAAACTATAACTATTATAAACGCGAAAGTCTGTGAGGATGCATTGATGGTTGTTAGTGAGGTACTCGTTCAGGCAAAAACAATTGAATTGATTTGGGGAAACTTTATGCACTGTAGCTTCACCAGAACAAAACAAAGGGATTTTTTACAAGCTTTTATTTATATCCTGATATTCCTACGTTACCTTGGCGCTACTGTTTTTATTCAGCATATGATTCTGGTCACCGATGCGTTGAAATTAATCACGAGTCAAGCAGTGTTGCGATCGAATCAGGAATGAGGAGATCCGCAGAAGAACGAGAGTAACCGACATAGCCCGAAGAATTACAACACTAAAGTAGCATTGGGCCGGGACATTGCCGGTAGGACCGATTCCCGATGGGGCAGACGAGTGGCGACCACGCACCGGAAGACGTAGCGTGGGTAGGCCCCCGACAAGGTGGACCGACGACCTGGTGAAGGTCGCGGGAAACCGCTGGATGCGGGAGGCGCAGGACCGGTCGTCGTGGTAACCTTTGGGGAGGCCTATGTCCAGCAGTGGACGTCTTTCGGCTGAAATGATGATGATGATGAAGCAGTGTTGCTGGGTTTTTCCACCTGATATTTTATAGAACCAGCCCTAACTCTTAATTTATGCACGGATGGCAATAGGCTCGGCCCTGCCACATGGGCCTAAAACAGAATTGGCAAATATGGGTGAGCTACTACAGGTACAAGTGCACTCCTCTGCGTAATCCTTAGGGAAATACAGGGTAACATTTAGTAAGTAACAAAACTCATACTCTAATAAAGTCGAGACCAAAAGTGAAAAGAACCATCATAATAGTTGCGTTTATACATCAATAGTCTATAGCAGTCGACTGCTGGACATGGGCATCTCCTATTGCAAGTACCAGCCATCCTGCGAAGATGGTAACTCCAACCGGTGGGCATCCTAAATAATATTGACCATGCAATTTTGGATAACGACTTTTAGTTTTGGTGTGCAAAATCACTGCGAACTACTTTGCTGATTGCAACGTCACAGGTGTTGGCAGAGGATGATTTCCAACTCTATTTTTTGCCCGCCATCCCGCCTGATGGTAGGTAGTCATGCGACCGTTTATGGTAAAGCGCACTAGTTTATTAGAAGCTTAAAAGCAAGAAATGCTTCAGTACAAATAAGACTCACAGGGCACTTTGGGAAGTGAAAGTGACTCAAAACTTTTTCACAAATACCTAGCACTCACCGTCATATAATCAGTAACCTGTGTTGGGCAGGCAAGGTGCTATGCTAATGGCTTTTCTGAATGAAAAGAAGACAGTGCCGTGCAGTGAGGCCATACAACGCTGGTATTTTATACAGAAGTGCTTCATTCGGTGTACACCGATGTCTTCACAAGTTCACAACTTCTCCCAGCCGTTGAACCGAAAGTTATTAACTAAAGGTCGCTGGGGACTGATTGGCAATTATTGAAATACGCGGAAAATGATAACGTTGAGAAATTATCTTTTCTATTGCGCGGGTAACAGTCTTATTTAAGAAAGCTAGTAACTTCTTATATCCACGCAGTCAAACATAAAAATATTTGATCACGGTAGCCCCTTGCGTTTTAAGTCATCACAACTGCACGGAAAACGGTGAAGGAAAAAATTCCTAAGACAAAATTTAGAAGCCATATTGTGACAACAGTATTGGCCCGTGTGGTACCGGGCTTAGAATAGTACCAACCCGTATCCTCCCGTGGGTGTCTACGAAGAGGTGACTAAGAGAACATTCCTCAGGGCAGCGCTTAACCTGCGGAATATCAAATTATTACGATCCCCAAGCCGGCCCGCCAAGCGTAGGGATTATGGCAAACCCCCCCAAAGTAATGAAAGCCTTGGGGGCAGGTTTTGTCCAGCAGTGGACCTATAGGCTGAAGAAGAAGATGACAACTGCTAACCCGAACTCGGCCCGCGTGGTGACCCTTCGCACTGAGAAGGGGTTATGCATTCCATTAATGGAAACGTTATGAGCCAATTAAGTCACGTTTGCAAAAAAAAAAACGTATAAGGAACGTGTTAACACATGATTTCACACAATAAAACGAGAGTAACAATGGTTTTTCATGCACATTTCGCTCCGTTCGGTCGGCGTATGCGCAGCGGGAGAATGCAGTGAAATCGAACGCGATAGTGAAATTATTCGCGGTTACTCTACCGTGGATAACTAGCTATAATAAGACTCGTTTGTTGGCTATAGTTAACTATTTTCTAGAAATTTGAACACTGTCGAAAAATAAAACGGTTTAGGTACTAAGGAAAAGAAACAAGCGAGCAGTGAAAGAACTGTATTTTTTAGCTACAATGTAAATCTGAATTAATTGAAGTACTTACGTACGTAGGTACTTCAAGATCCCAGATATTTTTTGATAAAATGGTTGATGACGATGATGACTTTATTTTACTGCCTATCATAGGCAATCATCATCAACCTTTTTATCGTCCCACTGCTGGGCACAGGTCTCGTCTCATACAGAGAAGGATTGAGCGTAATCACCACGCTTGCTCAATGCGGGTTGGCGATTTCAGATTTAAAAGTCCAGGTTTCCTCAAGATGTTTTCCTTCACCTTTTAATCAGACATTGGTGTCCAAGATATACTTGGAAAGTACTATCTTTTTATGATCTGAATCTTGTTTTTCTTGTATTTTTGTATAATACTATATTAAAAAGTGACTTTTCCTGTCGGTCTCTGTGGTCGAAATGTTTTAAACAATCCAATGGATTATCATATGGTTTTCAACACCATTCAAAATCAAACTCAAAGAATTTAGTTCAATTAAATAATTTAAAGGTAATTTTGAATCGCCAAAGAATCTGTTAGATACTCGTAAAGTTGAAGCTGCCCATTCCAAGACGTAGATCTCCAGGGAGAAGAAAGGACAAGACACGAATGGGAAGCTAAAATATCTCATTATTTATGCACACGAACTAAAATAGATACGACATACATATGTATACATACAGAAGTATTTAATACAGAGGCTAATAGTTGGTACTGTTTATTTCTTATGACACTCATCCTGGAGAAGAATTAGTGGTTTAGTTATTTTCTCCGTTATCATAAACTGTGCTTAAACTCAAGAATGATTAGTGATTAGTGACTGTTTCCTCCTCCTCCTCCTCCTCAAGTCGTTCTCCGCAATACTGAGGGTCGTCATGTGGAATTATCTTCTCCTTTACGACAGTTCGCTATCTGTTACGATCCCTAGCGCGAGTATAGCATCATGCAGGCCGGTGTACAAAGATGAACGGATTTGTATTGGACTGCAAGCTCTAGAACGTCGTACATCCACCTTCCCAGTAACCATCAGATGTTCGAGGTTGTCTCCATCTTTTCTGGCAATATAGCCAAAATCAGACAGAGGAGAGTCTTATTGTGACACCCAGCTCTCGAAGGATTGACCGATTTGTGCGGAATGCTGTCCAAGGAATTGTGACTTTTTAAAGATACATTTTTGTCATTTAAATGTCACTTAATTTTAATGATTGTTTATAAATAAATTATTTTATGTTAATATTTAAACACATACGTTTTTTTTTACATATTATAACCCAGCGCTTGACCCCAATCCTGCCTGATGGTAAGCAGTGACGCAATCGTAGATGGTAAAGCGCACTAGTCCTTTTTTCCGAAAGTTTTATGTGCATTATTAAACTCACATATATAAGGTATTCTGCACATTTAATCAAGTCGTGCGATGTTGGAGGCGGTCCACAAGCAAACAACAAAATATTGTAACTATAGCCTAATTACCAGTGGATCAGTTGCAATATGTTTTGTCAGTTCAACAACATTCATGCATTATTTATGTTGATGAGCAGATTATTTATTTTCGAACAATTAAAGCAACGCATTAGTAATAACAAAATCTCCAAACTTATTCAAATTGTCTAAGACATTCTTACTGTTACTGTCACAGCCTCCGTGGCGTAGCGGTAGCGGACGCGGCCGCTGCGCAAGGTGGCACGGGTTCGATCCCCGCACAGTGCAAGTATTTGTATGCATGAATATGAATATTTGCACTGGTCTGGTCGTGCCTCGGAAAGCACGTTAAGCCGTTGGTCCCGATTGCCATACGAACATCTAATGGCAGTCGTTATGGGTTGTTGGAGCCCTCGAAAATCCAACAATTGGTCTAACTGCAATGCTTCGATGTCGCCTTCGGGTTGTGGAGGACAGACGGCAGTCGCTTCACGGAAAATGTTGAAGTTTAGCCATATCAGCAGTTGGACTGGTAAAGCGGACCCCAGACTCCAAAGCTGAAAAGGCTTCGGATGCGACTGGGATTAACGCTGGGATGATGATGATTCTTACTGTTACTGTGTTACGTACATAATTAACCTGCTGTTCACTTTTTCGAGAACGAAATATCTACCTAATCCGGCGATTTTCTTTCGTGTACTGTATTTTCAACGCATCGCTTAGGGTTGAGAGTTGCAAATCCAACAGTGTATTTTATTATCGCGATAAGAAATGTTGTGTGAGCCAGTGTTTTCAATTTCGTTTGAAACATGCATGATAGGTAGGTACCAAAGAAAAACTTTTCATTTAAAACAATAACGCAAAAAGATCCATGTTCGGTGTTAGTCAGTTAAAACTATGGTTAAAACAATAATGCAAGTAGAGCCAACTTTTTTTTTTGGTTCCGTGGTGGAAAATCCTCATGGATGTCTGCCGCCCTGGGGCAAGTGACGGGGTCTGTCAGAATCTTACTGACTAAAAACCACCCCAGTATTCCATCTCACACCTACACTGGGGGTTGCGAAAACAAACACTGCTTCCGCAACCCTCCATTGGTGCTGGCCCGCTACCGCGGCCCTCCACGGGTCAGGGGGGGGGAGTGAGGTGTATGACTCCCTCCGTGACGTGAACCAACCTGACCTTACATGGAAAATCGCGAAGATTAAAATACAGATGGCTTACTCAGAACATCGCAAACTGCAATCGAACAGGCGATTATCCAGATAGCGTGCGAACAACATGGTTGATAATTACTTTATTTCACGAAACACTTCAGTAGTGAAACCTTAATGCAGTTGAAACACTGAAATAACTTCAAGGGTAAGCAAGTTATAAATAAACAATTTGCCTGCAACGGTTTTCCCGTCAGATTACAATTTAAGGTCCGTATTCCACAAAGAAACTCAAGCATTGATCTCTGCTTAAGCATTACTTAAAACCAGTTTCAACCAATCAAATGGCTAGAAATGAGACTTAAGTAGGGCTTGAGTTTTGAGTGACGTTCTGTAATACGGACCTAAGTATCTGCAAGGCTAGAGTGAATAGGCTCATAATATGCTCGGGCGCTTTATCACCGATTGCATCATTTGAAATTGAAATTTATTATTAAAAAACATAGAACAATAATTAATGTACAAAAAGTAATAAAAATGTATAGTAATAAAAATCTTAATAATAACAATCGTAAAATCTAACTTATTGTAGTCTAATACATAATATTGGATAATTAATACTTAATAATGATTGCATCATTGCTTACCATAAGGCGCTGGTTTGAAGCATAAAAAAACTAGCTTTAACCGAAAAATTCTTTGTACCCCCAATCTACCGAGTCGTGTCACTTCACGACTTCATTTTGGCTTAGACCATTAGGAAGACTCTAGGATTCGCAAGAGTCGAGCAAAAGCAGAGTCTGAAAGAAGTCTTTCTGAGATTGTTTCTTCTCGGGTTCTAGCGTGCGCATGTCAACTAGCACACAAAAACATCGTGAGGGACCCAACATATCCTAGACCAATAAATTCAGAGACTTGTGATATCCACCAATTCGCACTGGACCCGCGTTCGGATGACAGCCCTCAACGGCTCTCAAAGATCTATGAATGACAGGCAAGACCAGCGGCATAACGTGCTTTCCCAAACACTAAAGGGTCTCGGTACGTAGAGATAACCACCCATCCACAGACCAACCGCGGCAAATGTAGCTTAACCAGCACCCTAATTGCGTAACACTATTACTATCAGTTGGAATCGTTTCGAAGCATATTGATAATCTATTGCTTCATATTGCTCTTACTGAAAGTGTGTTACCTACGCAATTACCCTGCTGATCGATCACGAGCCCCCCTTTTATGCCGGTGTTTCTGTGAGTAATAAACCTATTTATTTAAATCCAGAGAAAAACAAAGCCGCCGGCGGAACAAGTCACAACACTAGCATTGTTACAATATAACACAGTAACGGGTTGATGGATGATGGATGATGACGGATGGCGCATAGCAGACATGTTATAATGGATGTTCTGTATAAGTACGTTGTTACCCGTAAGATTGCTTATGATACACTACTTATTTGGCAAGCTGATGGGAGATTGAGTTGGATCAATCATCTTCCCTGTTTTTGGGCTCTCAACCCTGTTGGACGACAAAGGGGATGAATTTATTAATGTATAATATCTATACTAATACATATATAAAGCTGAAGAGTTTGTTTGTTTGAACGCGCTAATCTCAGGAACTACTGGTCCGTTTTGAAAACTTCTTGTTGCGTTGGATAACCCATTAATCCAGGAGCTTGAGGCGGTGCTTTAGATTATATAAAATCACGCTGCTAGGTGCAGCGTGATTTAGGAGCGTAGCATACAAAAAAAAAACTTATCGAAACCTACGCGGGTGAAACCGCAGGAGGCCGCTAGTTTGATATAAAATGACAAGTCCTATGTCATAGGGCTATGTCCTATGGCATAGGCTACGCTACACTGCGGGTTGTTCGATAAAGATAGCATGACCCTGGAGCACAGGCAAGTGAAAGAATACGGGTGGGTTTTAGTCAAACTTCCACTAATCCGTTGAACCGAACCCAGTACACCACAGCGTACTGCAGTGTTTCCCATCAGGTGGGTCGCGACTGTAATATGTACCAATTTTAGTTGGGTCCAAAAAACTTAAGAGGGTCATGAAGGAGGAGTATGAAATTTACCGGGGCACAATAGAACAAAGCTTGGGAAACGCTGGCGTACTGGGATTGATTCAATGGTGTGATGGAAGTATGACTAGAAGAGTATGCTTTGCAGGCGTACTAGCTATCACTAAACCAATGAGGAGGTGCCTGCCTATGGCTGCCGGCGGAAGTTACCACCCACCAGACAAAGTCTTGCCGCCAAGCGATTCGTTGTGTTCCGGCATGATGTCTGGTGAAGCCGTACGGAGGACGGGTCTGAGCAGTTGTGTTGCGATGTGTGGCGGGTACGATGCGCTAAATGTTGTTGTCTCGGGAATTTGGTCGTGGAGAGTCTCCAGATCAATCTCCCTCTAGCGGAGCATCGTTTGGTCGTGTTGGTCTTGGGTTTAACATTGCATCACCTTTTTGACGCTGTGGTAATGCATTTACGCACCATACCCCGAAGGGCGTGTGTGGGACTCGCCCAGCCGAAGCCGGGAATACCCACTAAACCCACAGCGGCACAACGACATCGCCTGAGTGGCGGGGTCATGGGAAAATGGCACAGCCTAACTACCAATCCCCCGCCGGCGATTCCGCCTAGGGCGGGCCCACAGTGGTCCCTCCACTCCACAGGGAGGGGCCGGGCTGGGTACGTCTTTTTGTGCGAGAAGACGCAGCAGCCAAGGGTTTTTAGCGAGGTGTCCTTCCTCTTAGCCCCACTCGTTTGCCCGGAGGCAAACGGGGCCCCCAGCTCCTCTCAATGAGGAGACCGGGTTGCCCGACGGTGACCCGGAGTTCGGGTCACGTCAGCCACCTCGAGTGGTGGCCGACCCGCCGTACGTGTAACCGCCGAAGCGGTCCCCGCATCTGGTTTTGGTCCGCGCCGGTAAACCGGTAACCCCCATATCTGGGGGCCGTTCCCCTATCCGCCACCTGGGGACGCGTCCGATGGCAGGCCAGAAACTGCGCACACCTCGCTCAACTGCCGTCATCCTTCCTATTCCTAAGTTTTTTAAGTGAATAGGCTTAATAAACTAGTGCGCTTTACACTCGTCGATTGCATCACTGCTTACCATCAGGCGGGATTGCAGTCAAGCACTAGTTTATAAATCACACGGGAATATCGGAATAAAAATAGTCGAGATAAGTAGACCGAGTATACGTATATGTGTCAATCCTGGCTGTAATCTGTGCCTGTTACAAACTGGTTTTTAAAATAACGTGTATGCCACTGCGTACCACACCTTAATGCTCAAACGGCTGGATCAATTTCACCAAAGTTGATCCAGCCGTTTGAGCTACTTGTAGTTTGACTGACTACTTAATATATAAAGCTGAAAGTTTGTTTGTTTGAAAACTCAGGAACTACTGGTCCGATTTGAAAAAATCTTTTTGCGTTGGATAGCCCATTAATCCAGGAAGGCTTTAGGCTATATAACATCACGCTGATACCAATAGGAGCGGAACATATAAAAAAAAACCGACGCGGGTGAAACCGTGCGGCGCAGCTATTAAGTAAGATACATACAAGCACAATACAAAATTTATTTTCTCAGGATTTTCTCAGTAGACGGTCGGAGTCTGGATTATTGCCCGTTTAATGGTAGAATGCTCGCCTCCTATAATATGGGACATAAACATAATACAGCTCTATCCGGGGATAACTGTCATGAAGTTATATTTTATGTTTAGAATCTCAATCGGTGATTGATAGCCAAGAGTATTCAGCACATGTAACCCAGTTGTGGGCTTGCGCACAATTAGCATAGTGAATTCTGTTGCAATCTTAAAACCTGGCAAATTGACAGTAACTAGTAGATATCTAGGCTCAAACGTTTCTTGGATAACGTCTTACGAAAGGTATAGAGTTATCTACTAGAAGTATACAACATTTATTAGGAAGGCGTGGTACAGTTACCGGTATTTCTAGCAGCTTTCAATTGCTATTTTTCCGTTAAATATTGAAAACAATGTTGACATACAACACATAACAAGTTTTGTTAAAAAACTAACTTTCCGCCCGCGGCTTCGCCCGCATGGAATTCGGTTATATCGCGCTTTTCAGATTTCACTCGGGAATATCAATTTTTTTTCAATAAAAGGTAGCCTATGTCCTTTCTCAGGGTCTAAAGATTGTCTGTGCCAAATTTCATCAAAATCGGTTGAGAGGTTTAAGCGGGAAAGCGTAACAGACAGACAGACAGACAGGCAGAGTTACTTTCGCATTTATAATATTACTAGCTTTCCGCCCGCGGCTTCGCCCGCGTGGAGTTCGGTTATATCGCGCATTTTAGATTTCCCTCGGGAACATCAAATTTTTCCGGGATAAAAGGTAGCCTATGTTCTTTCTCGGGGTATAAAGATTATCTGTGCCAAATTTCATCAAAATCGGTTGAGAGGTTTAAGCGGGAAAGCGTAACAGACAGACAGACAGACAGACAGACAGACAGAGTTACTTTCGCATTTATAATATTAGTATGGATTAGTATGGATTATAGATAGATAAATAAAGATGATGGTGTTCATACTCATTCACTCGAGATTTTACAGACCATGAAACGGAACAACTTTCTCAATGAGACCAAAAAAAAATTGACAACTGTTCAACAACTGCTTCAATACTTGGGGACTCAAATAGGTCGACTGATCATTTATTCACGAACACATGTGATGTTGGTCCGGAGAAAGTTGCTTAGTTTGATGGCATGTCTGTACACTCTGTACCTACAAACAGCCTATAAAATTGTATGTAGCTAGTAGGGAATAACTCTGCAATATTACCAGAGTCATCATCATCATCTCAGCGTTAATCCCAGTCGCATCCGCAGCTTTTTCAGCTTTGGAGTCTGGGGTCCGCTTTACCAGTCTAATTGCTGATTTTTGGCTAAACTTCGATATTTTCCATGAAAATACAACAACTAAGTCCAACAATTGGTCTAACTGCAATGCTTCGATGTCGCCTTCGGGTTGTGGAGGTCAGACGGCAGTCGCTTCACGGAAAATGTCGAAGTTTAGCCATTTCAGCAGTTGGACTGGTAAAGCGGACCCCAGACTCCAAAGCTGAAAAAGGCTTCGTTTGCGACTGGGATTAACGCTGGGATGATGATGATGATCTTCACAGAATGGTGAATATCCATTTCCTACATTTAAATAACTCAGTACAACAAGGATACGGGTATGCATGAGCAATATGGGTTTTAATTTACTGTATGTGCAGCCTGTATTATGTCGAGCCATGACACAGCTAGAAGACTTCGGGGCAGACCCATAGAAGATGGTGGAAGAGCTGGATAAAACAAACGACTAATGGTGCACTTTACCCTTAGACTGAAAAAGCTGGAGGTCGTAGGTTTAGGCCTTTGCCCAGCAGTGGAATAATGCAGGCTAACAATAACAATATACTCCCCAACTAAAAGCGAAGTTAAAATGAAACTTACAGATTGGTCGCAGAAGTAAACGCAGAGAATCTTATTACTATTGTCTCTTAAAATAACAATGGTGGTAGGCCATAACATCGGCTGCCGGCAAAAGTTACCATCCACCAGACAAAGTCTTGCCGCCAAGCGATTCGTCGTGTTTCGGATTGATGTCTGCTGAAGTCGTACGGGTCTGAGCAGTAATTGTATTGCGATGTGTGCCGAGTACGATGCGTCAAATGTTGTTGTGTCGAGAGTTTGGTCGTGGACAGTCTCTAGATCAATCTCCCTCTGGCGCAGCATCGTAGGTCGTGTTGGTCTTGGGTTTAACATTGCATCACCTCGCTCAACTGCCGTTCCTAAGTTTTTTAAGTGAATAGGCTTAATAAACTAGTGCGCTTTACCATCAACGATTGCGTCACTGCTTACCATCAGGCGGGATTGCAGTCAAGCACTAGTTTATAATTATTAAAAAAATAAAAAATATTATACTGTACTAGCTAGTACAGTATAATATTTTTTTATTTTTTTAGCAGAGCATATACAAAAATACAACGGGTGACACCGCAAGGCGCAGCTGCGCCTTGTGGTATCCTCCGCTCCTACTGGTTGGAGCGTGATGTTATATAGCCTTTCTGGATTATTGGGCTATCCAACGCAAAAAGGTTTTTTTCTAATCGGACCAGTAGTTCCTGAGATTAGCGCGTTCAAAGAAACAAACTCTTCAGCTTTATATACAGGATGTATCTGACATCGTAAAGCAAACTTCGCGTAAAGGCTAGATCGCATGCCACTAATAAAATTATGATAGTCATTTGTGTCGTTAATTAACGGTTACAGAATTCACAGTGTTTAAAAAAAGTGTCGGCTCGGCATTTGAACGTTGCAAGCGTGCCGCCGTGCGGGTTACAAACCCGCACGGCGGCACGCGGTATGTCGTTGATCCCTGATGTGAACTCTATTAAATCAGCTGATAAGACAGTTTTTCGAGTTTTGTTTTCATTGGGTTTTTTTTTTATAATTAGCGAATTAATTAATTTTTACTTTAAAATCTTATTGGGTTATAAAAGTATAGTAATTATGAACAGTCTAAACTGAAAAAATCTACATACATATTTTTTAAATCATGAAAAAGCCGACGCAAAATTCTACCACTGGGGGGTTCAGAATCATGTACTGGATCCATGGTACTCGTTTGTGCGTCGATGTCAGAGACACCCTTTATATTAGTATATAGATTTAAATTAAAGCTATGTGTACTATGTGTTTGTATTATCTGTATTTGTATTAATACCTGGCTCCTAAAACGCAGGCTTTTGTCCTAGTTTAGGAGACATCAGTTCGCCTTTTAAAGTGACTCTCTATACAATAGTTTTTATTCCTACTTATGTATGTTTTTAAAGTGTACTAATATTTTTTTTATTACTAGTATAGGAATTATATTCTAAAAATAGCCTAACTGAGCAGGCATCACTCAAAAACAATATCCATATTGTACCCATTTTACCTCTCATTACTCGACATCAAAAAAAGTTAGAAAGTGGCGTTAAAATAAATTATTTCATTTTCTTGTTTTTGACGTTCTAACGGGACTTTGACATTGACACGGAGATATGTATGACATCAAACATCAAAGATGGAGTCGGACAGTCGGAAGGAGTGACGTCACGCGTAATCAATAGCCCAGTGGATATGGGCTGTTTACTTATGGGTTCGGATACAGTAAGATATTGCATTTATGGAGTGTTTGGTCCAGATGACCATAAAGTTATGAGAGATAAAACACGTAACGAATAAATTTAATATTAGTCGTTGATAGACTTGTAAGGACATATTATGTGTGGATCGCCCTGAGGACACGGTGGAGCATACGGTGGAGGTCGGCCCGGCTTGGGTAGAGCACCGCCGTGTCCTCGTAGCGGCGATCGGCGGCGAGCTCTCGCGTCTGACCCTGGTCGAGGCCATGGTCCGGAGCGAGAGTGCATGGCAGGCCGTCACCTCCTACTGCGAAGCAGTTATGCTGGCAAAGGAGAAGGCGGAGCGCGTGAGGCAGCGGGAATCCCAGCGTCCTCACGCCACTAGCCGCCACAGGAGACGCCCTGGTTTGGAGACGACACCGAACTCCTAGCCAACGTAGGCGCGGGCGTCCGGGCGGTGAGCAGTGGGCAGCTCGCCGATAAGGACCAGGACCGAGTCGACAGCGCGTCGTGTTTCACACGCGCCTCAAAGAGATGTCAGCTCATCGTGACGGGGTCCACGAAGACCGATGCGTTGCCCTGGCCGCACAGGCAAGTGAAGAAACACGGATAGGTTTTAGTCAGTAAAAGTCTGACACGCCCTTCCGCTCCGCCCAGAGCGGGAGAAGACACTTGATGATTTCCCATCCCAACAAAAAAAAAGGCATATTATTTAAAATTAGAACACCTACACTAATCTCCAATAAATAAGCTAAAGAGTTTGTTTGTTTGAACGCACTAATCTCTGAAACTAATCTAACACAAATATTTTGCATTTGGTAGCCCAATTATTGAGGACGACTAGTTTTGATTAAATTACTATTTTTATCATCACGGTTAGTAGCCGATTGAAAATAAAAAAGTAAAAAAGAACGGTACCTAAGCGAAAACAAACTCATAGCGATTTAAAAGCGAGAAGCGAGAGAAAAGTTTCGGATGGGAGTGGGATTAACGCTGAGATGAAGAAGAAGACATTAGCAAAAAACTTCATTTTAAATCTCTTAATAAAAAATGTAGTTGTTCTTAATTCAGTAAATATTTTGTAGACAAATGACTCTTTTAAATTAATCAAAAGGGTCAAATTAAATGTAAACGATTTTATAACACTTGAGCTCCTAATAGATAAAATAATTACCTAGTTCATTGTTAGCTAATTATTTTATCTATTTAATGAAGTGAATAATATATTATTTAATCGGTCCGTAAACTTTAATTACTAATTTCGTAGTCGATTATTTTTATTAGGGCCAATGGGTGATAAGCTATTAAAGAATATATGTATATGCTTAATAGTAAATAGATAACAACTTTATTTTCTCACTGATTTGATATTTTTGTTAATTGTAGGTTATTTATTATCGAAATAATAGTGAAACATCGCAACCATGTTGGTTATACAAATCAAAAGAATGAAAAAAAAAAAGATTGAATTTTTTTTTAGTTTGTAATATTTCTTCTTCTAGCCTATAGAGGTCCACTGCTGAACAAAGACCTCCCCCAAAGCCTTCCATGATGACCAATCTTGTGCTGCCCACTTCCATCGGTTTCCCGAGACCTTCAGGTCATCGGTCTATTATTCATTTATTTAGTAAACTTCAATAGTCACTTTTACTGAATAATTTGTTGTTCTTTGGATGGGTGGGAACTCCTTCCCTTAGTAAGCACGTTGGGCCATTGGTCCCGGGCAAAGAGTCTTTGGTCCCGGCTATTCTACCTAGATTTTTGACAGTCGTTACGGGTGTTCAGAAATCCGAAAGACATACTACAGCAGAGATCTTTAATTTCCTTACATAATTGACATTGATTGGCGCTAAGATGAAATTGCGACTAGATTTTTTTACATGCTTTTTATTAGCTTCACTTGTATGTTTGTTTGCTTGTTTGTTTGTTTGTCCGTCTCTAACTCTTAGGGCTACGAGTGAGCGGCCCATTACTGTTAAATGTCCCATCATTTTCAATACGTTCGTTTTTTTTAAAAAAAAGAATATCGAACTAAAAAGTTGAAAATAAATATAGTTAAAAAACTAAAAAAAACATGCTTTTAAAGAATATCAAACTAAAAAGTTAAAAATAATTTAAAAAAACCATGAGGCGCTTAATATACAATTATGGCACAAAGCGCCTCATGCTTTTTTTAAATTATTTTTAACTTTTTAGTTTGATAGTTTTAACTAGGTACGCTTCTGGCTACTCATCCAGTTACAAACATCCAGTTTTAGCTGACCTTGCATTATAGAGGTTTTTCCTACACTGAGAAGTCAGTTTAAAATGGATTTCACTTCATTTGCAGCCGTCGCCCGTGCGTACTTTATCTTCTTAATCCCATCTAGAGTAATAATTGTTGAATTGTTTTCCATAACAAATCTATTAAAGAACTCATTCGAATGCATGGTAAATGACCGTCACACCTGATAGTGCATATTAACTAATGCAAGTACAAATGAATGCCTGGCATTCGGCGCATCCGCATAGCGAAGGTAGGTACACTTGCCGGTAGGGTTACCATATAGCAGCAAGCCACCTGGGACTGCGGTATTAGTTGTACCGCGAAATAAAGCATGTAAGGCACTTCGACGTTTTATTCTTTTTTTTAACGTTATAAACCAGTACTTGACTGCAATCCCGCCTGGGTAAGCAGTGATGCATTCATTGATGGTAAAACGCGCAAGTTTATTAAGAGCCTATTCACTCAAAAAAACTGAGTGAATAGGAAGGAAGACGGCAGTTGACCCAACAACACGACCAACGATGCTGCGCCAGAAGGAGATTGATCTGGAGACCCTCCATGACCAAACTCCCGACGCAACAACATTTGGCGTACCGTACCAGGCACACATCGCAACACAACTGCTCAGACCCGTCCTCCGTACGGCTTTACCAACCATAATGCCGGAACACGATGAAATGCTTGGCGGCAAATCTTTATCTGGAGGTTCAACATTAACATACAGTCCACCTCAACAGTTTATAAAGGACATATTTTAAGTTACGATTTTACAGATTAAGCTTCGCTTGACGCGTCTGGCTGGTCCGTAGATGGCTGACCATCTTCAGATACCAACTCCACTCCGTGCCTCGGGAAATACGTTAAACTATTGATCCCGTCTGACATTCGTAGATCTTTGACCAGTTACGACTGTTACGGATATTCAGAAGCCCAAAAGTCATTTTTGTCAGTAGGATAGTCTTCTTCTTCTTCAGACTATAGACATTCACTGCTGGACAATTGCCTCCCCCAAGGCTTTCCATGATGACCGGTCTTGTGCTGCCCGCATCCATAGGCTTCACGCGACCTTCACCAGGTCATCGATTTACCCTCTTTCCATCGGCCTTTGTGGTTTGTGGTGGCAAGTACCTGCGTCGCTTAGGCAGGGAGCCGGACTCTCGGTGCCCCCACTGCGTCCAATGCGGGGAAGACACGGCGCAGCACACGCTCTCCGAATGTGTAGCTTGGGAGGAGCAGCGCCGTGTCGAAGAAGGGCGGATCACGCCCTCTTCCGCCCCCCATGAATGGGTCCAGGGGCGCGGGACATGGGGAAGTCCCCGCCCCTATTCGATGGACGACGAGGCGGAGGCGCACGAATGTCGACGCGCGCCTCTGAGGCGATGCACGGGGTAGTTTGACACCCCACTACCCCGTGCAGGAGATGAGGCCCGGACAGACCGGGCCAGCACGAGGGTGCGGGGCCGTGAAAGAATTTAGACTCCCGCGGCCCCACGCGCGCTCGTGATAGAAGAGACACCGGGGTGGTTTTAGTCAGTAAGAGTCTGACAGACCCCGTCGCCCACCCCAAGGCGGCGGATACCCGTTGAGGATTTCCACACAGCAAAGAAAAAAGAAAAAAAGTACACTTACAGGGTTGTGGAGGTACGATAGGCTACATGTAAAAACTGGTATTCAGTCGCATGCGGTTTGACTCAAAGCCGATCCCAGCAAGTGTGAAAAGCATAGATGATCATTTAAGAGTGTCAAACATATTAGACCTTAAAATAGTACGATTTTCATAATATAACATACTGAGCTGATAAAAAGAAAATATTATTACGAAAGTCTAATATATAACAAAAATCATAGAAAATCGTGGTCTTAAAAAATACTAAATCATGGTCTCCATGGTTAAATCCGAATTTCGCGTAAAACGGCTGTGCTTTTTTTCTGGCTAATGTGCGGACTTCATTAATATTTGGGTGCAAAATATATGATGTCCCTGAAAAAGCCTGACAAAGAGACGGACATTCGCTAAAAAATGTTCGTACATTTTTATGTTTTAATCGCTTTTTTTTTCAGTGGATAATCTAAACGAATAATTTTTAGGTCGAAAAGGTTCCATGTTATAAAGCATTCCAATCCAGAACCAGACTGTAATATAGGTATATGGAAAGTTACTAGGCAGAGATAGTGTTTTTTTTATGTTCTAAAGAGACCTTTTTAATTTGTTGTTTGTACCAAAATTGAATTTCGAACTCATGATTAGTCTGTTATTATTATTGTTTCCTTTTTATTTGCCTAATATAATTAAATTTGAATTTGATAGATTGGATTTCATTTTAAACGATTGTCTACGGGTTATGCCTAATACACCTGAAATAAATTATTTATTTATAACAAACTTACATTATAAACTTAAATTGGTGTCAAAATAAACTCATCAAAGTTTTATCGTGCACCAAAACTTATCAACTACATAATTGAGATAATTATAACCGCAAACATAGGCAAAAAAAAAAACAACTACAATAGTAAAAAAAACAACAATCTATCGGGTACACATGAAATATCAAACAAAACTAACCAATTCACCTCAGAGTCCAAACCGTCCAGCAATCCTTAAAACAAAAATGGTGGAGAGTTTTCGAATGAATTATAAATATATATATTTTTTTTATATAAAGATTATAAACTAATGCTTGAAGCAATCCCACCTGCCGGTAAACAGTGATGCAATCGTTGATGGTAAAGCGCGCTAGTTTATTAAGTCAAAAAGTCCGGATAACTTTAAAGGGCGATGTGACATGTCCCGACAAATTCAGAATGATGGTAACCCCACATGCAGGTGGCCCATGCGCATGATTATATTTACGACCTCTTCTAGGTAGTTAGAGAGGGATGGAAGTCAGACCTTTCACCTCTCTCTTTCATCACTTTGACACCCTTTGATAACGCTCTTGAACTTCGTTGAATATACGTAACTACTGTTTGAATGCTCTCAAATGATTCGACAGATGTTTTTCTTTTCTTTAACAATGGGCGATACTGTATTTACATTACAATCTAGCCTATCCGCTCATAAGTTTTTTTTTTTTAATAATTATAAACTAGTGCTTGGCCGCAATTCCGCCTGATGGAAAGCAGTGATGCAATCGTTAATGGTAAAACGCGCTAGTTTGTTAAGAGACTATTCCCTAAAAAAAAATTGAGTGAATAGGAAGGAAAACGGCAGTTGAGTGAGATGATGCAATATTAAACCCAACAGCACGACCAAACTCCCGACACAACAACATTTGGCGCATCGTACCCGGCACACATCGCAACACAACTGCTCAGACCCGTCCTCCTTACGGCTTCACCAGACATCACACGAACACCAACACGACACGACGAATAGCTTGGCGGCAAGACTTTGTCTGGTGGGTGTGGGTGGTAACTTTTGCGGGCAGCCGATGTTAATAAACAGTTGATATACATAACAAAAAATAAGAATTTTTTAGGGCTGACCTTTTCATCGGTATTTAAACTCAAGCAACGATTAAAAATAGTAACTACTTAAGTGGTAAATTTTTTGCAAAATAAGTTTCTATAATTTTTTAAATGATCTAAGTAATAATTTAATATAATTGCCGGCCTTAAGAGGGAACTCTAGTAGTGCTTTCTCTATACAAACGTAATCCGCTGTTTTCTTTTAAATCAATTTTTTTTTTTACAATTTTACACCGTGATTAGACGTGCCCCTATCATTTGATTTTTTTCGAAACTTAATTAATAAAAGAAATACGATACTTCAAAATCGCGAAATATAACCCATTTTTACCGCGATGTTCAGATGACTATTAGACAAACGTGATAAGTTTTTGACAAAAAAGAAAATAATAGCTTAGGTATACTTTTCCTCTAAATTTTCATATAAAAATATTACAGATCTGTCGTGTTTTGAAAAAGAAAACAGCGGAATACGAAACGCCTTTTGGTCAACGTTTTTGTAGGTAAAATCAGCCTGAGCTGCAACTGTCCTTTTCGCACTTTACCGGGAGAGGTTGGAAGCAGCGAGACGGCAATAGTTTTATCAAATACCTATTTTCCAAATTCCTCGGCACTAGAGTCCCCTCTTAACAGTTAACTCCTATTGAGTTATTATGCTACAGCTGAGTATACAAGGCGACGTCACCATTAACGCACAAACCACAAATTTAGCAAACACTGCCACTTATTGGAAGCGACTCTTTCACTTAGGGACCTTTTCATATTTAAAAATCATAACTTTGGTTTTTTGAAGATTATACATCAGCCGATGAACAGCTGCATACCGTTCACAAACCCTAACAATAATCTCAGACCACTGGTCGAGGCCCACTGCCACAGTGTTGCAATTCTTCGGGCTATGTCGGTTACTCTCGTTCTCCTGCGGATCTCTTCATTCCTGATTCGATCACCAGTGAAACCCCAAGCATAGCCCTCGTTCAAATCTTGAGAAATGAGACTCTAGAGCGGCTGAGCTCAAAAGCAAATCAGAAATTAAGCTGTGGCAGCTAAGAGATGACAAATCTCCGCCTGACGACATGCTACATTCACCAACCTGCATTGGCTGGCGTGGAGGACAGCCTACTACCTCTCGTGAGAGGACGCCTGTATCCCAGCAGCAAGAATATTATAGGATGATAATGCTATACAGCTTGTAATTGATAACTGTGTCTATCAATCGAATTCCTATCGCAGAGCATCGCCAACTCAATGTAAACTGTTTACGTTGCGGCGCGGTTTTTATTGGCAATTTGTGTTAATTTTAGACGCGCGGGTGCGTTGGCGCTTCCGTTCAACTGATTCACGCCTAGGAGCGATCCATAAGGCTAAAGCTAAACGAACGTAAATTTTTGAGTTTGAGTTGCGTAATTTCGGTCGTGTAATTTCTGCTGCTTTCGGTTTCATACAAAAGTCCTGTTTCATTCACACGGCGACGCAAAATGAGTTGACTGCCGACTCTCACGCATTATTTGGACCGAATTGAGTTTGCGGGGAGCGAAGGGGCCAACGCGGGCCGAGCAAAGCCTCAGTCAGGTACATTTTCTTGAAAAACATGTAATGATAAATGATAGTATGGGACTGTCCTTGACTGTCTTTCACTATTAAACGGATATACCCAGCATCTTTTTCTGGCATTATCTACTTCTTCGTCTTCTAAACATGCTTCGTAAATACACAACATTTTCAACGGTTCTATTGCAAACATTCGCTATAAACGTTCGATAATAACTGAATAAAATGCGCACGTCTGGCAACCCAACAGAATTTCTGTCAGGTAAAATTTCAGCGACTCACGAAATTACGCTCGTTTGGCTTCTCCCTAAGAGTCGGTACATATCTGAAGTAAAGTGCGTCGAGTATTTTCGGTCACGTAACGCCAGAACGACAAATATAAATCAAACATTCAACCTTGAAAGAAAGAAAGTAGAAAGAAAATGCATTTATACAGCACAGACATAAAGACACACAATACATCTAATATAAACATACACCAGGCAGCAACAACTAAAAATCAAATAGATAGTAAAAAGCCCCGATGTAAGAAATATCAGCAAAGTGTGTGTGCCTCGCGGCTGTACCAAAAAGGTCCAGTTCAGCAAATATGCGTTCAGACACAAGTGCAGTCCCTGTTCCCTCTCTTATATAGTTCGAAAAGAGGACAATTTGTTACGATCGGAGAAAGATCAGGTACAGGAATTAGGGCCTAACGTGCTTTCCGAAGCATGGGGGTATCATACAGCCAACTTCCAAACTTCGGGTCTATTTTGGTACCTATTTCAGTATGAGCATTTTCCATTATTCATTTTCCAAAATTAATGTCAATCAATCATTCATTAAACATAGGTATGGTTACATAATAGTACATACAGATACATATGCACTATGTTTTGCCAATTTTTATGGTGTACAAAGTTGATATGCTCGGCAGTGTGGCGAGTGCGTGGTAGTGGAGGATGAGTGCTACTATAATTATGGCATACTTAACAATCCTTCTCCGCTTAAGAACAAACCTGTGCCCAGCAGTCAGACGTTAAAAATGTTGATGATGATGATGACCTGGCAATTGAAGTTAAAACAGTATCCTTAAGAGTAGATAAGCGTGAACTGAGGGGTAATTGCGCTAAATAAAACAACTTAGACGTTCGTATCGAATCCAGTTATGGTTAAACCATCTGTCAAAAGTTTAGCGCGATACGAAACATAACAAAAGTTATGGTTTGGTTGCGATCCAATTCTGTTTTGGTTGAATTATTTTAGCGCTATTGCCCCCCTGCACTAGCTGTTTCTATGCATCAAGGTGTGTTGTCATTGCCCAACGAGCAAATATCATAATAGAAGTTTCTAAAGCATTGCTTCATAGATTTTAAAAATTCCTCAATGACGTAAATAAGACAATGGACGTGGTTGAACTGTCACAATGATAGGTATTGCAGTGTACTGCCGTTTTATCTGCGTTGGGCAATTCCTCACAAGACTAATATGTCTCAATAAAAGGACTAATCCATACTAATATTATAAATGCGAAAGTAACTCTGTTTGTCTGTCTGTCTGTTACGCTTTCCCGCTTAAACCTCTCAACCGATTTTGATGGAATTTGGCACAGACAATCTTTAGACCCTGAGAAAGAACAAGAACATAGGCTACCTTTTATCCCGGAAAAATTTGATGTTCCCGAGGGAAATCTAAAAAGCGCGATATAACCGAACTCCACGCGGGCGAGGCCGCGGGCGGAAAGCTAGTATGTTTTTATATATCTAAATAACGTGACTTCTGTGAAGTTATGAACCACACTCCATTTTAAAGCAAACAGGCATGTAACAAAATCGCTGACAACAAACTGGCCAAGTCAGTTTGTTGTCAGCTACAATGAAGTAGCCAAACGTCTTGTCAAAGTAATGTTTCAAATGGCAACCTTATTGCAACGGAAATTAGGTTGATATATCAGAATGATCGGAACCTTAAAAAATATGTTTTAAGTTGTAGGCTAGCATAAAATGACTTTTATTTTGTAGAAATTAAAGTTATGTTTCTATAAACTGATACACGTTTACATTTTTGGAAAATAAATCGCGACCATACATAGGTATTTTTATTTCGTACGACGGATCCAATTACTTATGAGCTGGTTTGATTTTAAAAATGCTCACTTTGTTGTACTTTGTTTATTGAAATTCAAGTTTCTTGTTCAAAACAGCCAATTTGGCTACGGCCTGGTGCCCCTAAGAAAAAGATACCTTGAGATTGGTAAACGCGTCGCTCACTGGTAAATTGAGGTACGCTCACGCCACAGTCAAAGCGTTGTCCCAGACGGCTATCCATCCTTCACACATCCAATTCATTTAACACCACGTCATCAGAAGATGAAGAAGTACATGCACTTTACCAGTTACTAATTTGAATAGGAGAACATTTTGATTTATTTAATTTGAATAAATACTTCTACGCCCGAAACAAAATGACAATATGGCTGTGCAGTCGCGTCGGGGTCGGGCCTTCAGCTCGACACCGCTCCGCCTCCACCTTGCCTGTGCCGCGGCGACTCAAGATGTGAGCACACAACAAATAATTTCTTAGAAAACAGAATCTACGCGGCGAATTGCTGCTTCGCGTCCGTGCCTTGAGGCCGTCTCGACCATCGACATACACTAATGGACATGCCTTAGAGATGAGAATTGTGGCTTCCGAAAGAAAGAGAGGAAACGAAGTTTCGGTCTATCTTTATCTCTCTCAAAATCATCAATCATCTATGAGGAAAGAGATAGTGCTAGACCGAAAGCATAGGCCATCTCTCTCACTCTTTTTTAAACCAAAAAAATACTGCATATTATACGCGTAGGTACGCCATGTCCATTAGTATTATGTCGATGGTCTCGACTCTAGCGAGCGACACGCGGCCGTAGTTCTCATGTCCACAGACCATAAACACATACCCAGAAAAAACCACCGCCAACTTGTAAGTCACGTCCGTCCGATAATAATAAATAATAAGCCACATTCTAAAAAACTTTTTTTTTAGAATGTGTATTTTTCATACACATTCTAAATCCTCATAAATAGGTAATTTTAATTACCTATTGATTAATGATTAAGGTCAACCGGGGCAATTGCGTCTTTGGGGCAATCGCGTCTAATCGAAATAATTTGAAATCTATTTGAAAACCAACCTCTACTGCCATCTTGTTTTGTTTACTTTGAATAAAACTATAACGTATAGTTTAAATAGATGGCGTTGTACCGCACAAACTCAAAATATCGGCCATATTGAAAATAGCGTGCATTTTGTCAAGTCGTGCTCCGCGAGATGAGTGATTAAAATCCTTAAGAATCCATATTGTTTCTAAGTTTTCCGTTTTTAATGTGAAATATTTATACACTATATGGTATAGCCTGTCTGTACCGATAGTTATTTTTATTGAAATCGTTTTATTTGTAGAGAAATGGACATTTAATTTTTTTAGGTTTGGTCTGGATTTTTGGGGTAAAAGCGTCTGCTGTTTCGGGGCTATTGCGTCTATATGACGCAATTGCCCCAAAACCAGAGATTTGAAACCTTTATGGGGTTTTTCTTTGTAGTAAATTTTATTAACCGACTTCAAAAAAAAGGAGGAGGTTCTCAATTCGTCTGCATATTTTATTTATTTTTATTTTTTCATGTACGTTCACCGATTACTCGAAAACAAATAGACCGATTTGAGAAATTCTTTTTTTGTTTGAAAGGGTATAAGTACTCGCCATTTGATCCCATCGTATCAGGTCCAAGATATGATGATGAAAACCCTGATAAATCGAGAGCGATGCTCGAAAATTGTAGGCGAGCATCGGTTAAAAACTTGATATTAATGTGTATGTCTGATGATACCATAATACAATGGAGGTTTATAGCTGATCTGATGATGGAGACCACAGAGAATCGAGGGAACTCGTCAACGGTATAAGTAGCTACCTCGTGTTTGGGCTTATTTTATTCGTGTTGACGAGATATTTATACTGAGATTGGTTATGATTGTCAAAATGCTAAAATTATGTTGTAAAAACAGGGCCGCCGCCCGGCAATAAAATCTAAATTATAAGAGCTCTGACTGAAAATAAGTACAAAAAGGTCGTCTGCCTAATGTAACATGATTTTGATTAAAACTCGAAAATGCACATGTTGCTTTTATTTAGCACCCTAAAATAAAAGTAATTTTGCTAGACAGTTTATCTTAATTTTGCTTTCAAAAAGAAAATGTTCTGAACGTCTGGATTTGACAGCGGGTAAATGCGTCTAAGAAAAAATAGTCGCAATTTCCCAGTTTTATGACATCGCTTCCGATGTAATAGTTATTCGGTATTTTTTTATAATTTATTGAAAGATTTGTGTACAAAAATTTAGTTGAAGTAATATAAAGTTATTTCAACCTTCAAACACCATAGGTTTAAAACTTATTTAATGAAGACGCGTTTGCCCCAATATGGGAAAATGCGTCTAAAATTACTGTTTTTTTTTTAAAGTCTAATTACTCGTATTTACTGTAACTAATGAAAGAAATATTTTACTAAAGTTGTACACAGATAATTTCTTTAAACATTTACATTAAGAGTTTTTAAAATAAATTTATAATTAGTGTGATATGTTTTTTTAAAGCCGTGTGAAATATTTATATGACGCAATTGCCCCGGTTGACCTTAATTATATATATAAATATTATATTTATGAGGAATGTATTAGCAATATAAAAATTGAGAATGAAGTCTTACGCAGTTATTGTGCAGGCCATAATGAAACCGTGGCCCTGGCCATCGCACAGGCAAGTGAAGAAACACGGTTTTTTTTTAGTCAGTAAAGTCTGACACGCCCTTCCGCTCCGCCCCCCAAACAAAAAAAAAATGTGCAGGCCATGGTCTACGTTCTAGAAATTGTCAATTCATCACCATCGCCACATGAATGTTCTGCCTTTTAACAAGGAAATTAGACTTCTTATTATTTTTACTTCAGTTCATATTTGTTTTACCCAATAAAACCCACTAATGGTTCTCTTATCACGAGTCTAAGAACTTTATCGATATGTCCTTGGCGACTTCTGTCTTATCAGACTCGCCCAAAACCAAGTTATCGATACGATAAAAAATTACAGGTAGGTAAATGTGGACATAAGAGCTGCACTATCTAAGTCAACAATTTTATCGATGTTAGCTCATCACTTACTGCACCTAAACCGTCATTAGAATTAACATAATTTATTTTTTTATGAATGCTGATAAATCGTCAATAGAAAATATTGATACTATGGAGTCATTTTATACCTTTCTTATTTCTTTGATGTTTTACTTGTAGTATGACTGAAATTCAAGGCTCATTTTTATGATGATGATTCGTCATGTCTGTCTGTCCGTCCGTATGTCACAGCCATTTTTTTCCGAAACTATAAGAGCTATACTGTTGAAACTTGGTAGGTAGATGTATTCTATGAACCGCATTAAGAAAGATTTTGATACAAAAAAAAAAAAAAAAATATTGGGGTACTACAAAAGGTTTTTAGGTTCGGTTCTTTTTTTCCCCATACTTAGAACTGAAACTACTAAAAATTTTTTTCATCAAACATACGTGTGGGGTATCTATGGATAGGTCTTCAAAAATGATATCGAAGTTACTAAAATATTTTTTTTCTAAACCGAATAGTTTGCGTGACAGACGCTTCCAAAGTGGAGAAAGGTTGCCCCCCCCCCCTTCCCCCCCGCCTCTAACTTCTAAAATAAGAAAATGAAAAATCAAAAAAAAAAACATATTATGATGTACATTACTATAAAAACTACCAACGAAAATTGTTTTGAACGAGATCTAGCAAGAAGGTTTTTTTAAGTAGTAGTAGTACACACATAAAACGGTTTTCTCAAAATAAGCAAAAAATATTTGCATGAAAGCAAATTGCATTAAACCAAGATCATGGTGATTTCATATATATGGAAACTAATATTTTCTTAAGTAAAGGAGAAAAATGTCATAAACTGACATTATAAAAAATCTTGAATGAAGAAAATTTCATTTGATTTAAGACATTTTACCTTTCAACAAGAATTATTAGTATTCTTATTGTAAGTCGACGATTCTCTTAGTATGAGCTTAGAATGTCGTATTGTTTCAAGAAAATGTTATTTTCTATATAGAAAATAAGCCACTTAGCTTTAAATAAAATATACTTAATTTAATTAATAAACTTTTGTTTCAACAATAATAAAACTTATACTACTACTTATACTTTGGATTCAGTGGAGAGGCGTGCGAAGAGGCTGATTGGCGACCCAGACTTGACTCGAAACGGTCTCCAAAGCCTGGAGCACAGGCGTAGAGTAGCCAGCCTTTCGGTCTTCTATAGGTTGCATTCTGGTGAGTGTGCAAGGGAATTGCATGATTTAATTCCCCCATCACCGTTCCACCATCGGACGACCCGTCGTACGGCGAGTTTCCACCCTTACGTTGTTGATACCACTGCGACCCGGACGAAGCGTTTCGCTTCCTCTTTTATACCGCGTACATCGAGGGACTGGAACAATTTGCCAGCGACGGTGTTTCCGTCACATTACAATTTGAGTGTCTTCAAGGCTAGAGTGAATAGGTTCTTAATAAACTAGCGCGCTTTACCATCAATGATCGCATCACTGCTTACCATCAGGCGGGATTGCGGTCAAGCGCTTGTTTATAACTTATAAAAAAAAAAAAAAAAAAAAAAAACTTGTTAATAGAATAATTGCATTGAGTCAAGATGTCCTTATTTTAAATGAAGTAAATAACTTTTTATGTTTATACAAAGATTCTATATTTAAAACAAATATATTTTGAATCAATGACTTATAATGTTGTGAATGCAGCATGGGTTCTCTTGGCTAATTCCACTTCATTGTCAGAAGCACTGGATTTTCATTTTCGATCCCCGTATTTATAAATTAGGTTGCGGACCTTGTCAACTAATTTCCCTCTCGCAGCCACAGATCTGCCAGTCAGTGACTGGCCTTTTGATACTGGTCTTGTATAATATATACCAATCGATTCCGTTGGAAAGATTGTCAATATTTTAGCAGCAAGAATATTATATTCCTCATATGTTATTTTGCTGAAAAAAGTAAAAATAAATTAAAAAGCTTTGTTATGTCATTTTAAAATAATAAGGAATGATAAAATTACTTACTGATTTACTGTGTAGGTATAAATGTGTTTAATAATGATGTCTATTAACTGGTTCCTTTTAGTGTTATTTAGTATTTTATTACTTTCGTAATATTTTAAAATGCTATTTCCTCCTACTGTTGTCTGTAGTAAGGTATGCAGGTCAAAATCTGGAAAATATCTTGTTATCAATATATTATTTTCTTCTTGAGCACTGCTTGATGATGTCGGCTTCGTTGAGTCAGTTTCACAAAATGATTCTGTGCCCTCTGTGCTCACACTAAAGGACCAACGCAATATGGCGCGCATTCACGACGATTCTCTTTGGCACGGTGACGAACCGGAAGCGGGAAGCGTAGGTATACTTGCTATGCCAAAAAACATATTTTTTAGGAATAAATACTTTACTATTAAGTTAAAATTTTATGTAATTGAAACAAAGCACCGTTTTTTTAAGTATTTTAGTGTTTACTCAAAATAAGATAATGATAAATTTAAATTTAACTAGATGTCATTCGTTCAAGAGACACCGTCTTAGAATTCATTCAAGACAATTTTTTTTTAATCTAATATTTCGAATACTTAAGTTATAGAAACTTCACTTTGAAACAAGAATATCATTTTATTAAAACAATAATACTGAAACTTCTTAGATTAACTCTATTTTTACTTCATATAAAAGATTTTTACTTGATATTAAAATTTATGATAAGAAAATTATTTATTTACTATAAGAGAATCAATATCTAGAAATAAGCAAAAATTACTTGAACTGAGACAATTTTACTATAAATTAATTAAAATTTTAAGAAAAGTAATTTTCTTGCTTAAAGAAAACCGTTTTTTCTGTGTAGTAAGTAGTTTGAAAGAAGTTAGAAATTGTAATATTTCTATGGTTGGTTCTATGGTTATTATAATTTCGCTTTAGGGAAACGCCGAAAAGACGTATTTTTCAGATTACAGTTGATCATTGATTTTGTTATTAAAGATTTATTTTACTAAACATTTACTTAATCTTCTTTCGTCGTGTTAATGATTGAAAATATCCAAAGAAAAATGTTATCCAATATTTTTTGACGACCGCCTCTGCCCAACTCCTTTGAGAAAAAGGTTGATTTTATCTGTTATTATCATCGCACGTGAATCAGCTTAATTAGACTATATGCTGAATTTCTTGGTTAATATAGCAATGCCGTTTCCAGATGTTTTTAAAGGGCCATTTCTTTAACAGCAGATTGCTTTTTATTTACCTAAATAAGTTGTTCTAACGTTAGGGTGATCTTTCATGCGGAAAACCATTACTAGGTGGTACTAAAGAACTCACAAACCCCGTCTGATGTGTTATTGTTTTTTAATCTGTGCTAAATAATTATATTTTCTTACTTTCTTTACGATTTAATCGGCCAAAGTCTTGGCGGGTAGCTCTCGTAATTTTAAGAATGTTTACAGCTTGATCTCAGTATCAATCTGTCAAAACTACTTTAAGTTTACATTATTGACATTAATTGTCAATCAGATGAAATTGTGACTAGTTTTTGAACGTTTTTGATTACGGGAAATGACTTTTGAGCAGAGAATTTTTGACGGGAAGCTAAGATGAGTGTCACGCGCATTTTTCATTGGACTTTTAAAATTATTTATAGTGTCGTTTACTAAATAAAAGTGCGTGATTTATGTAGTAAATAGTGCATTCAGTGAATAATGCATAAAGAACATTGAAATATCGCAGCATAGTGGCCACATAATGGCTTAGCATCAAATCTCCTCTTAGTCGGCGCACGCAGCCGTTTTTTCAACTGTCATTGGCGATATCCGCCATTATTGTGAAATATTTTTTTAAAGAATTTCTATAATTCGTTACACGTGTTATTGGCAAAACTGTGGTATCTAACCACAGAGGCCATTGAAGAGTTGAAGTAGTATTCACTAAGAAAAGAAGAAAGAAAGAAAGACTTTTGAGCACCCTAATTGCGTAACAAACAATTACATACAATTTGTATCATTTTGAGCATATTGCTAATCCATTGCTCCATATGTTCTAAAAAGTGTCTATGTAGCAACGTAAATGACGCAATGTATGTTGTTGACCGGTCAAAATGCAACCCATCGCTGTAGGTAGTGTGTTGCGTAAAGATCTATACAAATTAAAGATTTGAAGAAAATGTGACGGGTTGCAGTCGCAGTCGCTTTCGCTACAATAAAATTCTTCGGATTATTTTTTTTATCTTTAATTTTTATCTTAGATTATGAGGCAACGGATACACGCCTTTTGTACTTTTATAGAGATATGACTACCTAAAGGTTATTGCTTGACAACGTACCTATTCTGAATTTGTGAGTAACAAATATTGTCGAATAGATAAAATAGAGGATTGTTCTTGGAGACATTTTTCTTTATAAATAAGGCGATAAAGATATATCATCCGCCCCGGGCCGGAGTCTTTTGGGAATTGTGATTGAGTGTTACTACAATATTTTTATTACACGATGCGACACGCGCTTTATTTGTGGTTATCAAGTGTACACGCTGTAAAAATCGTCTCCAGGGACAAACAACATGGCAGACCGCGTCATCAAAATTTTGTAACATTTCTTGCAATTTTTTTTTTCTTTTAAAAAACGTTGCCTCATTCTAGAAATTTCTTCTGCATCGTGGGTGCGTTTACAAACATAAACTCACATACACAAACAGCCAGACCCGGAACAACTACTTGTAGGTCATACAAATATTTGTTCCGTGCGGGAATCGAACCTGCGATAAGCAGCCCAGCAGTCAATAGCTGAACCACTGCGATAAGCGTAATCTGTATTATAGACCAGTCTCATGTTGTATGTTGATCTAAACTTGATTCGCGAATGTAAAAGTTTGTAATTATATAATTCTTTGCTGCTTTACCATTTGCAGAGTTTCGCTAGGTAATCAAATGTGACCAAAACAGAAACAAACAACCAATTACAAAATAAAAACAATTGAATTGTCAGTACGTCAGCTTTTTACATAACGTGTTTTAAGTATTTCCGCTACCTATTTGTAACAAAAACAATTTTTAAGTTTTTGTCTACCTGTTTCTTCTGGTCACTCTCCGAAACGGCTGGACCGATTTTGATTTAATTCGGCATGAGTGTACTTTAAAGAACCTTAGGAATGATCATGGTTTTTTAATCCAGACATCACGAGAGCTAATTTTGTTTCAGCGAAAGTAAAAGCGTAGGTGTAAGTAATAAATGAAAATTACGTCGGTAAAGGTGAATTATATACTGATTCATCTGATTTACGTAGCGAGAGGCCGTAACATGAATCAAACACTTTACTTAAAGATGATTTACACCACGTACAAACTCAAAATAAACAACATTTCGTACGGCATTTATAAGATAAACTTAAATTTACGTTGATATTTTTTCGTATAAAATAAGCTCTTCAAGACGTAAATTTCTGAAGGTGCAGACGATACCACATCAAGCTACTACATTCTGACAGATTTCATTATTAGATTTTTATCCTTATCTGTAAAGCATTAAGGCTCAAGATTGATTGGGTATATTTGACAGTTTCGGGTAGCTTGAACTGCTCTGAAGATTACTTTGAAAGTTGGAATTTACATATTATGTTGTATATATACTAACAACAACGTTCAATAATTTGTTCGAAAGTGCTTTTTTATAAATTATAAAGTGCTTGACCGCAATCCCGCCCTGATGGTAAGCAGTTATGCAATCGTTGATGGTAAAGCGCTCTAGTTTTTAAGAGCCTATTCACTCTAGCCTTGAATACACTTAATTTGTAGTCTGACGGAAACATCGCCGCTGGCATATTGTTCAGTTCCTTGATGTATGCGATATAAAAGAGGAGGCGGAACGCTTCGTCCGGATCGTAGTGGTGCCAACAACGTAAGGCGTCGTCCTAATTGGCGCAGATCGCACGATGACACGATGCGTTCTCCTCGTCCGATGAGTTCAAAGTCAAATATACAGATTTCATGACTCATCAGAGTGTCCTATGCGTACGATCGTTATTAAGCATTTCATGTGCTCGCACGGTTAGTTGCAAGGTTCAAATTAGGACACTGTATGTTTGAACTCATCGCACGAAGAGAACGCATCGTGCGATCTCCGCCAATTAGGACGACGCCTTAGGGTGGAAACTCGCCGTACGACGGGTCGTCCGATGAAGGAACGGAGATGGGAGAATTAAATCAAGCAATTTCCTCGCAGATTTACCAAAATGCATTCTATAGAACACCGACAGGCTGGCTGCTCCACGCCTGTGCTCCAGACCGACCAAATCATAAGAATATCTTCAAAAACATTAGAATATCTCGAGCATTGATGCCAGTAGATTCATGAAAAGGTAATTATGCCTGCATTTAGGCACTTGAGCCCATCTTAACTTTGGATTATCATCGAGGCGCCACGCGTACAGCTCTCGACTTGAAATATAAATGTATTTGCATATTTCATAGGCATGGCTATCCGCATTCGATTTTAACGTTGTGTTCAGACGAATGATCGATACAATAAATTGCTTCAACAGTTGCAAATCCAGGATGTCTATGGAGTCATTTCATAGCCAAGTCATTTGATTGGGATTAGCTAGTTACTCCAGTTAGCCACTTTGAGTGAGAACTGGCCAAGGTTGGGACAGCTACTGAAGTTCTTAGAGAATTTTCGTAATGTAAAGTCGAAAGGTACTAAAAGTAGGAGATTTGGGGCTGTTTTAAGTTTATAATTTGAACTTTCTATTTCTAATTGGTGTGTGCGGAATTGGTTTGTGAGACCATAAATCTCAATCTTAGGGACATTAGGTCGTATCTATAGTTTGACCCTAGAAGCAGTAAGTCGTATGTAAAGTCGTCGAACCTATACATACATCCGAATGCTTCTAAGGTTGAGAAATGTTAATGTAGCAATTAGTGCAGAATATTAAGTAACGAAGTGCCTTTGAACCTAGTGGTTAAAACACCAGTCTCTCAAGTATGAGTGTGCGGGTTCGATACCAGGCCAGGAAAGTACCAATGTAACTTTTCTAAAGTAATATGTACTTTCTAAGTATATCTTGGCCACAAATGACTGATTACAAGGTGAAGGAAAACATCTTTTTGAGGAAACCTGGACTTTATGCCTGAAACCGCCAACCCGCATTGATCCAGCGTGGTAATTACGCTCAATCCTTCTCTGTATGAGAGGAGACCTGTGCCCAGCAATGGGAAGATAAAAAGGTTGTTGATGATGATGACTTAGATAACATACATAATCAGCCCATAATGCCAGCCTATATGAGCCACTGTTGAGACACAGGCCTCCTCTGAGTGAGAGGGAGGGGGCCGTAATCTACCACGCTGGCCCAGTTCGGGTTGATGTATTTATTATTCTACTAATATTAAAAACTTAAAATTTGTACCATGTATGTTTGTTTGTTACTCTTTCACGCAAAAACTTCTGAATAGGATCGGAACTTATGCGGTTTGAATTGATTATAAAAAATATCTACATTATAAAAATCACTAAAATTGAAATTTAGGTTAGGTTAAAGCTTTTAGGTTTAGTTTTCCTACTTATATTATAAACAAGTTTTTGACATTGATTGTCGCTAAGACGGGATTTAGATTAGATTTCGGACTGCTAAAATCACCGACCTTCAGAAATGGATTCCATTGCTACAAAGTTGCTATACACAAAGCTGCGCGTCTGGACTAAACCTTAGATAAACATTTGTTTGTGGAATTGCTTTTCTTATTTGATATGGAAATTCTGTTAAGTTGGAATATCCACCATTTAAATATACAGGAATTCTTTTGAAATATGAACCGAACGATAAGTATTTCAAGAGCTCAATATTATTATGTTCATTTATGTATAAGGACCATTAAATGTGCGTCACTGACGTGCATGGGCCATTTAATAAATCCGACTCGAAGGACCATTAAATGGTCCCACATTGTAAATATGTATAAGTTTTATATGTATGTATACACTGCGTTGGTCTTTTTGTCACAATTTCCGTTTCGGGCAAAGGCGTTTTTGAGAGTTTCCATGGATTTGAAAAAATAACCTGGAGTTTCGTTTTCGGTGTGATACCCCGCGTTTTGGATAGCACGTTAAGTCGATGGTCCTGTGCCTGACCCCTCTTCCGTTGTCTATGATTCCCGTTTCACCGGCCTATGAAAGTAAGGGAAGAAAAGAGGGACGAGGCAAGGAGGGGGGTGCTACTGTGCCTGTAGATACACTTGTGCAGTAATAATATCTCCCAAGGAGGAGGCTAGTTCAAAGGAGGAGGCGGAGCGCGTGAGGAAGCGGGAATCCCAGCGTCCTCACGCCACTAGCCGCCGCAGGAGACGCCCTGATCGGGAGACGACACCGAACTCCCGGCCACCGTGGGCGAGAGCCTGGTCCTTACCGGGCGGTGAGCAGTGGGCAGCTCGCCACCCGGTAAGGACCGAGTCGACGGCGCGTCGAGGTTTCACGCGCGCCTCATAGAGATGTCAGCACATCGTGACGGGGTCCACGAAGACCGATGCCTCCTGGGCCAGGGTTGCGGGTTGGTTAAACAAGAAACCGTGGCTCTGGCCGTCGCACAAGCAAGTGAAGAAACACGGGTGGGTTTTAGTCAGTAAAAGTCTGACACGCCCTTCAGCTCCGCCCAGAGCGAGAGAAGTCATTTGATGATTTCCCATCCCAAAAAAACAGGAGGAGGCTAGTTTCCATTGGGATTGACAGTCATACAAAACTACATTTTTAATTTTTATTGTTATTTAACATACTCGCAAACGAAGCCGCAGTCAACGGTTAATTCAAAATATAACGGCGAATATATGGAAGTTAATAATAATTCAAAAGCAACCGCATAAGAGGCGAACCCTAAACATCTGTATAACGAAATGTAAAGAAATATTTCCATTGATGTTTGTTGTGGTACTTTTATTGCATCTGAGGGTATGCATTCACGATTGGGGAGCGTGGCTCCCCAATCGTGAATTATGACCCGTTAAGCACCCCTAAACGGATCCAGTTAAACTTTTTAAATGAATTCTCTTTCTTAGTTAGAAGTAAATTTTGTAATGGAATCCAAGATATCTTGAACTATGCCGACGCCAAACTCCATAAAAAATAGAGGTAAACAAACCAATTTAGGGTTATCACTACTCACGTTTTACAAATATCCTGTTATTTATATGATTATCGACTTTTACATGCTATTTATTAAAAATTCCTATTGCAGCAAATTTCAATAGAATCACTAATAATATAATAATGACTTGGTATGTCAAAAAACCATTAAAAAGTCGACATTAATTTAACGTGATAGCCCTAAAAAAAAGAAACATGGACAAAGTCGCCCACATTTTTTGGAATTCAACCAATGAATAAAGTTGAGGCATTTGTCAATACAATATTGCGTATTTTAATTTCTTTCTAATCAACTGCATAACACATGCATTGTAAATAATACTTTCAAGTATGGACTAAGTATAATATAATATACTATAAAAAAATTTAAACTATTAGGCAATTAACTTACATGTGTGTCATATTTCATTCAAATCGCTTACGCGTTCTAAGCAAATCAGAAATATCTAAACATAAATAAACTGTTTAAATTAGTAAGAAGTAGGATTATTACTTTTATGAAAATCATCTATGCAGAACGGGTTGTTAACATCTGTCTTTTAGGTGTAAACTACTCGTTGCCTAGCAACGGTTTGTTTAGAACAGAATACTCTTTATTATGTACACCTTAAAGATTACAGAACATAAAAACAAAACAATATAAAGATTTTACAATTGGTGATACAATGGGCGGTCTTATCGCTAAGAGCGATAAACCGCGGTTTAGCTCTATTCTTTATCGAATTTGGCCCAAGTATAGCTTCCAATCGGCCCGCGTGTTATTTTTTCCTGTTCCTCAATCAGCGTCGCATCGGATCGCATACCTGCTCTTACTTACTTCGTTTTCATCAATAGTTTGCTCGGTTTTCACAAATTAATAATTATAATTAATTTTATTTCAGGTGGCATAGAGCCATTGAAACCATAGCCTGGTGTTTAAAATTATAATTATTTGCCATGACTCGACATTGCTACACGAAATGATAATGATCGATACCCGGCGACCCTACATGCAAAAAAATAGTTTTACCAATACTGGCTACCATTACTAATATGGCTAAATCTGAAGGTAATTTAGGGAATAGCCTATTTAGCTTATAAGTTCTTGAACGGTATCCCAATTCACGTATTGAAAGTGCCCCAGTAAACAGTAATCAATCATCCTTAGGTTACTACCCTCATCTAGTTTGAGCATATGTATATGTAACACCTACTTACCTATACATATAATTTACTTTCGATTTTATTCCCAAATATGTAAACAAAGATTTGTTACTGGAAAAACCACATTAATACCCTTACATAAAGTTCCGTTTCCACTACAATTTTATGTTATTTAATAACTTTTTTTTATAGTATTTACCAGTAATTATATATTCGTTTAAATGGATGAAGCACCTATTATACATAGGTACTAGGATTTTAAATTTTCCATAGACGATTAAGTTTTTTTTTTTTTTTGTAATGTATAAATAAACTTGCGCTTCGGGTTGTAGAGGTCAGACGGTAGTCGCTTCATAGAAAATATCGAAGTTTTGCCAAAGTTAGCAGTTGGAATGGTAAAGCTGACCCCAGACTATAAAGCAGAAAAAGCTTCTGATGCGGCCGGGATTAACGCTGAGATGATGATGAAGACAAACGTATGAAACCTTAGAGCGATCGAGAAACTTTAGTTTAAATACGTCGTTCAAAATTGCGAAGGAGGCAATAATTTGTGAAACAAATTTTAAAAACTGGAGAAAATGTTACTTGTTGTTATGAATACGAAATTTGTGAATTCCAAATTATCGTTGAGTTCAAATTACGAGGAGATTTTTAACGTTTTTAATTAAGCCAATAGATATTTTTACAATTCGACGTTATAATTTATTTTAATATTTTCGATTTTATTTTTTAACTCGATTAATCCTGATTTTCGCTACTTAATTTTTTTACATAAAATTGCTTTATATGTGGCCTATACACACAAAAAAAATCAAAGCCCGAATTCGTGGACTAACGAAGTTATGATTAATATTATGTTTATCCGGATCGAATCGAGGTTAGGGTTGTCAACTATAAAACGGCAACATTGGCACCGATTCTGTTGTTCACAAACTAAACTAATTTTAAGTTAGTGCATCTCTTTCATTCCATTTCTTTTAGAAAAGGATAGAAGATAAAACTATAGTTTAATGCTGTCAAATTAAGATACTCCATAGACAGTTTAGACGCGATTATAAACATGGCGACTAAAAATACGCCAGTTTACCTCAGGAGCGCACTAATTTGACAGGTCTAAACTTCTGTCCTTTTCTTAAAGACATAGAAAGAAAAAAAGCAGTGAACTTTATCTTTTTTTTTTTTTTTATCTATATTATAAACTTGCGCTTGACCGCAATCCTGCCTGATGGTAAGCAGTGACGCAATCGTTGATGGTAAAGCGCACTAGTTTATTAAGAGCCTATTCACTCTAGCCTTGAAGACACTCAAATTGTAGTCCGACGGAAACACCGCCGCTGGCAAACTATTCCAGTCCCTCGATGTACGCGGTATAAAGGAGGAGGCGAAACGCTTCGTCCGGATCGTAGTGGTGTTAACAACGTAAGGGTGGAAACCAGCCGTACGACGGGTCGTCCGCTGGTGGAACGGAGATGGGGGAATTAAATCATGCAATTCCATCGCACACTCCCCGAAATGCATCCTATAGAACACCGAAAGGCTGGCTACTCTACGCCTGTGCTCTAGGCTTTGGAGACCGACTCGAGTTAGATCAGGGTCACCAATCAGCCTCTTTGCACGTCTCTCCACTGAATCCACTCACTAAACTCACTAATTATCACTTTAATTTAGTTTGTGAACCAGAGTATCGGGGCCATTATCTGTATCTAAAACCCATCGCGCTCAGTAGTGCCTTGAGTTATTTTAGAGGAAACAACATCCAGTGTGGCCAAGAAAAATAATGCTCCGATTCACATCTGTGTGCTATGTTACATAAGCATAAATAACACACTGCGCTGTCATTCTGGTCAGTGTTGCCAACAAATAAGTACGCAAGGTCTTACTCACTTCCTTTTTATCTCACCATTGTGGAGTCTATAGTATTTTTTTATTATTTAATTGCCCGGAAACGTAAGAAATGTGAACGTGTGACACATTGTTGGAACTGTTAACATTCAAAGATTCATACTTTTGCGTACTTTATTAAAGTTGTTGTTGTTATTATTTTAGACGCGTTAATCGATGGAGATCTATTATAGACATTCGTATATTACAGAGTGATCGGATACAATTATGTACCTGGAAAATATTTTAAAACGCAATTGGGTTGTATCCTAAAAATAATTTAATGTCCATCAGATAGATTTATAAAAAATACTAGCTTTCCGCCCGCGGCTTCGCCCGCGTGGAGTTCGGTTATATCCTGCTTTTTAGATTTCATTTTTTCCGGGATAAAAGGTAGCCTATGTCGTTTCTCAGGCTCTAGACTATCTGTGTACCAAAATTCATTACAATCAGTTGAGTAGTTTAGGCGTTAAAGCCGGACAGACAGACAGAGATACTTTCGCATTTATAATATTAGTATGGATTGAACACGTATTTTTTCTTTTTTCTTTCAATCAAATACAGAAGATATATTGATTTGAAATGTCGCATGACGTCACGCCGTGGTATATTTTGTCGTAATTAACCCCCACTCCGTAACTTTAATACCTACGCTATATCCCAGAAGTTTTTGGTGAGTTCGACAAAATAAAAAATACGGGTCTTAATATTTTTTAATTATCTATACTAATATATAAAGCCGAAGAGTTTGTTTGTTTGTTTGAACGCGCTGATCTCAGGAACTACTGATCCGATTTGATTTTTTTTTGCGTTGGATAGCCCGTTAATCCAGGAAGGCTTTAGGTATATAACATCACGCTGCGACTAATAGGAGCGGAGCATAACTAACTTCACGCGAACGAAGTCGCTGGCGGCCGCTAGTTATTTATAAGACGGACTAATTATTTTTTGATTTTCATACCTTTGATACATCCCTACTATTTTTGAAAGAGCAACCATGGAGTTTCTTGCCAGCTCTTCTGATCAACCTATAGCAACCGTGCTCCTAGTTTCTGACGTTATTTACTATGTAAACGTAACATCAGTAGCTAAGAGCAGGTTTATATAAAATTAGCGGCCGCCAGCGACTTCGTTCGCGTGTAGTTAGTTATTATACTTCGCTCCTATTGGTCGCAGTGTGATGTTATATACCTAAAGCCTTCCTTGATTAACGGGCTATCCAACGCAAAAAAAAAAATCAAATCGGATCAGTAGTTCCTGAGATCAGCGCGTTCAAACAAATAAACTCTTCAGCTTTATATATTAAGTATAGATTAATTTATTTTTAACAGGCTACAAAAAAGGAGGTTATGCATTTGATCCACATGTGAGCCATACACACATATACAGTGATTTTCTCAAAAACTATTGACCCGATTTTGGTGGAGTTATTATGAAATATTTATGAATACCGGTATCTCTATTCAGGCTCGTCGGAGCACTAACATTTCCCATATTTCTGAGATGATGATGAATCTAGTTGCTCAAGTTTTTTCTGGCCTATATGTGATAAAGACGTCGGCTGCTCAAATTACCCAATGAACCCTGAATCTTAGGGCTTTATGAATTAAGTTAAAATTCGAAATTGGATAGATTCTGTGCTAGAGTCTGTACGAATATGCCTAACTGTACAACAAAAACATAAATGTTTTACGGGTTTGTTTACGAAGGGGCTAGTCCGTCAAAAAATATACCGTAGGTATCTAAAATCATACACCATATCAAGTGAAATGTAAAAAAGTAATTGTTTATGGCAACTTCCTATTTATTCTGTGTCTCTGTATACACGGAGGACGGGTCCAACGGGTCTGAGCAGTTGTGTTGCGATGTGTGCCGGGTACGATGCGCCAAATGTTGTTGTGTCGGGAGTTTGGTAGTGGAGGGTCTCCAGATCATCCTCTGGCCCAGCATCGTTGGTCGTGTTGTTGGGTTAAACATTGCATCACCTCGCTCAACTGCCGTCTTCCTTCCTATTCACTCAGTTTTTTTGAGTGAATAGGCTTAATAAACTAGTGCGCTTTACCATCAACGATTGCATCACTGCTTACCATCAGGCGGGATTGCAGTCAACCTCTAGTTTATAACTAATAAAAAAAAAACATATATACATACTAGTAGCGCCTCGCGGTTTCACCCGCGTTTTTTTTTTTATATACCCCGCTCCTATTGGTCGCAGCGTGATGTTAATATAGCCTAAAGCCTTCCTGGATTAATGGACTATCCAATGCAAAAAGATTTTTTCAAATCGGTCCAGGAGTTCCTGAGATTAGCGTGTTCAAACAAACAAACTCTTCAGCTTTATATAATAGAATAGCAATATATAGCTATTCTGTGCATAATTATACAACAAGTTTCAACAACTGTCGGCCCCGACGTGGTTTATGTAACTTACTTAATAAAGATTATTGCGCGGTTGTCTTTAATCTTAGTTGTTATTACTATTATTTGATGTTTTGGTAGTGTTGTGGAAGTTACTGGTTACTGCTAGCCTGTATAATGATATTATCATTAACCTTATTATCGTCCCACTGCTGGGCTCAGGTTTCATCTCATACGGAGAAGAATTGTGCGTAAGCACCACGCTTGCTCAATGCGGGTTGGCGATTTCAGAATGAAAGTCCAGGTTTCTTCAAGCTGATTTCCTTCACCTTGTACTCAGTCATTGGTGTCCAAGATGTACTTAGAAAGTATAATGGTATACGCTAGCAATGACCAGTAAGTTTGGAGTAGTAACGAGTAAGTTCGCCTATGGTCATAGGCGGTCAGGTCTGTCCAGGGCTGTGGAGAACTACAGCCGCGCTATCCTTTAAAGCTCTCAGTGCAAAAATTAAGGTGATGCGAGTTGTCATTCTGTCAATCTATTGTGTTCTGATCAGGGGCCCTAGCCAATGTAACATCGCTTTAGAATGAAACGGGATCGAATAACAAACCAACCAATAACGAAAACGATTGACCAGGTGACCCGATAAATCACGTGGTCAATCGTTCCCGCCATTGGTTGGTTTGGTATTCGATTTCGCTTCGCTACGAAGCGATGTTACATTGGCTACAGGCCCTGATGATTATCCAGCGGGTTCTTACGTCCTTCACAAGGTCGTCGGTGGAGCTTTTGTTTTTGATAGGAAATCATCAAATGATTTATTCCGCTATGGGCGAAGCGGAATGTCAGACTTTTACTGACTAAGGCCCCGACGAGTACAGCGGGGTGGTGCTGTGCGGAGGACAGCGGGGTGGTGCTGTGCGGAGGACAGCGGGGTGCTGCTGTGCGGAGGACAGCGGGGTGGTGCTGTGCGGAGGACAGCGGGGTAGTGCTGGGACAGCGGGTGGTGCTGTGCAGAGCACAGCGGGGTGGTGCTGTGCGGAGGACAGCGGGGTGGTGCTGTGCGGAGGACAGTGGGATGGTGCAGAGCGGAGGACAGCGGGACGGTTCTGTGTGGAGGACAGCGGGCCGGTGCAGTCTTTCTGAGAGATCTATCTCTCAGAAAGACTCACGCAGATGACGAACGCTTAGGTGGTTTTTTAGCCGGTAAGAGACCGACACACCCCTCAGCGTCTCCGAGCGGAGGATAGTCCATGAAGATTTTTCCACCTGCGGTAAAAAAGGGGCTACGTGGTATCTCTCACGGTGTCGAACAATCCGTGGCATCGTCGGTCTACCTTCTAAGACGCTTACAGCCAAGGTCTCGTAAATACCTTTTCATAGTCGCCTTTCATTCAATCTCTGCACGTGATCAAACCATCTATGGTATCGGCCTCAATGTGTAATAGATGGTCACCCATCCTTTTTTTTTTTTTTTTTTTTTCCGGGTGAAAAATCCTCATGGATGTCCGCCGCCCTGGGGCGGGCGACGGGGTCTGTCAGACTCTTACTGACTAAAAACCACCCGGTTGTTCCTTCTCACACCTACACCGGGGGCTGCGAGAACTAATACTGCTTCCGCAACCCCCGATTGGTGCTGGCCCACCACCGTAGGCCTCCTCGGGTCAAGGGGGGGAGTGAGGTGTAGGACTCCCTCCGTGACGTCTAAGAGTAGCGCGCGTGGAACACTTCGCGCCGCCACCTCGGGTCCTGATGTTTGAGGGGCGACAGATGTCCCCGAGTCCATCGCCCCTGAACCCATTTAGGGGGGCTGGAAGAGGGCGTTATCCGCCCTCCGACGACGCCCGGTACGCCTGCTGCGGGTCGGGTGAGAGGACGAGATCTCCCTCTCCCTTTCCGCAGCCTCCTTCCGCGAGACAACTGTTTCGCAGAAGGAAACCACCGCATCCCAGGACTCTTCGCTGCCGACCATCGACTTGATTACGGCCGGCAGCGACAAGTCACTGCCTATTTCAGAGATGAGGACACGGCGCAGCTCCTCCCAACTGGCACACTCTGCCAGCGTATGCTGCACCGTATCCTCCCGGCAGTCGACGCAGTGGTGACACCGGGCGTCCGGCTCCCTGTTTATGCGACACAGGTACTTTCCGAAGCAACCATGCCCCGAGAGCACCTGTGTCACCCGAAACGTCAGGGAGCCATGCCTTCTCCCGAGCCAGTCCGCCAGTACCGGCCGGATGGCCTTGATGGTGGTGAGGCCGGCGGTAGGGCGTGAAAGCCTGTCCCGCCATTCCGCCACCAAGACCTCGTTGAGCTGCGACCGACGCTGCTCAAGCTGACGCTGCATCGGCCGTTCGCCCCGTTCTCGCGCCTGCTCACGCCACCGGTACAGAGACGCGAGGACCCTCGCCTCCAGGTCCCAGGGCGGGGTTCCAGCCAGTAGGCAGGCCGCCTCATAGGAGATCGTGCGATACCCATGTATGACTCTGACGGCCATCACTCTCTGCGGTATTCCTGAGCTGACCACGGCAAGCGTAGCTGAAGCAAAGCAACCTAATCAAAAGTTAATGTATTCATTTGTCAACTACTTGCCTGACCTGAAATCAAACCCGCAGACTCCTACTTGAGAGGCTGGTGTTTTAATCACAAGGCCACCACGACTTGAGACAGCCATAATTATTATGTAAGCACACTTTAAATGATATTATTGTCATTTATTGTGAAATATTCCCGCCCCCTATGTCGCCCAAATTCGATAAACGATAAAGAACAAAAGACAGATGTTAACAACCTTTTCTAGATAGATGATTTTCATAAAATAATAATTCTACTTTCTAAAGGAAACAGTCTTTAAATAAAGTATTACAATGGATGTGCTAGGCAGTTGATTTGAAAGTAATTAAAATACGCAAAATCGTATTGACAAATGCCTCAACTTTATTCATTGGTTGAATTCCACAAACTGTGTTTAATACCTGGATTTCATCCATCTTTCTTTTTTTGTAGGGCTATCACGTAAAATTAATGTCGACTATTTAATGGTTTTTCGAAATACCAAGTTATTAAGCATGTTATTTTAGTGATTCTAATGAAATATGCTGCAATAGGAATTGTTAAAAAAGAGTTAGCATGTAAAGCACGTTAAGCCGTTGGTCCCGATTGCCATACGAACATCTAGTGGCAGTCGTTACGGGTTGTTGGAGCCCTCAAAAGTCCAACAATTGGTCTAGCTTGCAATGCTTCGATGTCGCTTTCGGGTTGTGGAGGTCAGACGGCAGTCGCTTCACGGAAAATGTCGAAGTTTAGCCATATCAGCAGTTGGACTGGTAAAGGCGGACCCCAGACTCCAAAGCTGAAAAAGGCTTCGGATGCGACTGGATTAACGCTGAGATGATGATGATGAATTAGCATGTAAAAGTCGATAATCATGTAAATAACAGGAGAATTGTAAAACGTGAGTTGTGATAACCCTAAATTGGTTTGTTTACCTCTATTCTATAAGGAGCTTGGCGAGAATATACTTACATCACATCACCGTCATCACCATAAAAATTTCCACGCCATAGATTCAATTGTATAATATTATCTATAGTCTTTACCGTCTCACTAGTTACTTTCATTTTAACAGCAACAGCAGGTATTTTCTTTTTATTCGTAACGTTACTTTCATCTCTCGTCTCACCGGAGTCCACTTAGATTACCACAGAGACGCTAAGAAGTAATCGAAGCTAAATTTCTCGTCTGTCTATTTGCTACCTACAAATCTAAGTCAAAGAGGTAGCCAAATACTCTATTAGGGTACAGGTCCCAAACCTGTACCCTAATAGGGTATTTGACTAAAAAAAGAACTAATAAGTCCGTCAATCAGATTTCAAAAAACTACTAGACACGTATTTTTTCTTTTTTCACAACTCCTGTGACGTCACTGCACGCTACATTTTTTAGCGGCCAGTGACGTCACCAGTCACCACTCCTGATCTTTGATGCCTTTTATATTTGTCAATTTTTATTGATTTGATAAAACAAAATACCTATACGTATCCAATATTTTTCTATAATCTGAAGGACGGACTAAATAGAATCATTTTTTTTTTAGTCCAGGAAACATCCTTATTGTGGAAGACAGTATTACTATCAACCGGAATAATTTTGAAGCATATTTTTGATAAACCATTGCTCATTGTGTTCAAAAAAGTCTTCTATTCAACAACGGAAGATAAGTGACGCAATGAATTCTATTGAAGTGTCAAAATTAAAGCCATTGCTACTGATTACGCAATTACTCAGCTGGATACCATAAAATATAGTCTGATAATAATAACTATTTTAATTTCATAATATTGGTATTAATTTTACATCATTTTAAAAACCTTCATCTTCTTTCCTATTAAAAAATAACTGTTGTGCCGCAAAAAAATCGAATCAATTATGGACCCTGTCAGGTTCATAATTGATTCGATTTTTTAAAACATCATTTACTTATTTGTGTAGGTTATGGAATGTAATAAAGAATTGAGTATTGGGTACAAAACCTACTTTTCATCTATTGAATATCATTTAAAATGAAATGCTATGAAATACCTTTCTAGATTTATTTTCAGCCTTGCTTAAGGTATAATTTAGTTTGGTAATGCGGACACCAGACTCAAAAGCTGAAAAGCTTTGGAAGCGACTGGGATTAACGCTGAGATGATGATGATAAAATAGGTATTATTGCAAAAATCTATACACTACCTAAGTACCGTACCTATTCCTAAAATGATCTTCGACTTACGAATGCAGCTGCTGCTGTCAGGGGGTTTTGTTTTTAAAATGGTGAAATACTTATAGGTTTTGATGATAGAACCTGACTACACGTCATTGAGTTTATAATTGTTTACAGTACAAAGAACTAATAGGTAGCTGTACCTTGGTCTAAGTTGATTTAATACAATAAAGCGCTCTGTTCCACGAACCCAATGTTGTCGACATTTGAAACGTAACATGGAACGGTCGCAATTTTTTAAATAACCCAGCGTTCGTTAGTACGTCACTGTGTTCCTTTATTGTTTAACTAACGGCGGTTCATGGAACAGGGAACTATATTTTCATGTAGATATTGCTAACATCTGAGGGGAGATTCTCGTAATTATAAGCATGTTCACAGTTTATTCGGTATCAATCTGTCAAAGTTACCACCAATTCCACATGATTATCGCCGAGATGGGCATGCGACCAGATTTTGAATGTTTCTTAATAATTCAGAACGTAAGTCGCAAGACAAAAAAACATAAATTACCTACGAGAATTTGACCATCAGTAAAACAAGGCTGTTTGTTTACAATTCCATTGCCACATCGTGTTTACAAATAACTTTGTCATAGAATTTGTGTTTGACAGTACCAAACAGGTTTCGATTTTCAAATATTTTGATACCTAATATGGGTATGAAAACATTGTAGGCTATGTTTATTTATATGTATTTGAATTCCGAACCATTCATTGACCATGGTCACCGTCTGGCTAAAAAATGGTTATTTATTGTTGAAATCAACATTATCAAGGTCATTGGTCTAGAAGTAAATGCACAGAACAAACAGCACAAGGGTATAAGTAAATGGCTTTAAACTTAACTTCAAACCAAGAATGTAATTTAAGTAATATCTTTGCTTCAAACGATGTTCAAAGTAAATTGTATGCTTCGGACACAATTGTCTCATAACATTCCACTTTCTAGGTTACACTTATGAAGATAACACAGTTTATTTAATGCTTTGTACTATATACTGAAAGTGCAACTGATCCAATTAATTCAATTACTCACCATCATCATTGAAGTATGCATATTCTGTATTCAGCACCTCGCTTTTTCCATAGCGACACGGGATTCAAACCCGGCACCATCCACCGCTTACATCATACGCGCCAAAATAAACTCCCTCCGAAAAAAAACACACGTCCATCAACAAACACAAGGTTAAACACCAACTAACCAACATAGAAATTAAAACAATAGTATAGCGTCGTAAAAAAAAATTATAAACGAAATCAAACTGTTTAAAAGTCACTGTGCTCAACTAAACATGTTTCAAGTTGTCATTCATAAGTAAATGGAGCCACTATCAAAAACAAAACACGATAAAGTTTGTAAATACGTAATTTGTGAACGAAAAAATTACAAACAAACAACACCTCCACCTCAGGCCGCGACACTGCACTAACTGACTGAAATACCGCCGGCCGTGCCGCGCGTGCTGCCGTATCGTAGCCTGCGAGCAGCTACCTGATATCTCTAGCGCATTCCCACACCACAGAAACCTTCAAGCAAGAAAGAGACAGACCGACCACCTCACGGTGCGCCCACGAAATTGCATTTCGGTGCACTTGCATTTCTGGATATGGCGGAGTTAACTTGGGAATTAACGCAGTATTTCGGCAGTTAATACTACATTTAGAAATGTCATACGACCTATAGTTGTGGCCACTTTTATTTTAGAATTTGTATTAAACTCCGTAACAGGGTGGATTTTCAAAATAGCATATTATTGGTGTGCTTCTATTTTTTCACAAAAAAATTCACTACGCCTTATGTAATATATATCTAACACTATTCTTTATATACTTATGTATGGTTAGTAGGTAATAAAATAACAAAACAATTAGATACTACATAAAAAATTTAAAAATAGTATCGCGGAAATCATTTACCTCTCCGTTACTTTCATTACCATGTTGACTAATTTCTCAAAATCCTATTTTTGTTGGCTTAAATTTCATTTGATTTAATCTCATTTGTAATGTTTTAAGTATAAACTGAATATTTATTACTTTTCTTAAATCGAGATTTACCCCTGAAATTATTATATAACCATTTAAAAATTCGTCACAAGAATATCGTCATTTGTTTCCACGATTGTGGTTTCAAGAAATTTATTCAACGAAAATATTTAATAACAGTAACCAAATGCATTTCGGATAGCTTCCCCGGTGCCCCACTTTAGTCGTTGTGGAGATTCTTACTAGTCTGCATGTATACATAGTAAAATTACGTTTTGAAGTGAATTGATTTTAATTTGTCATCGAATTTCGTCATTAAACGATTGGAAATATTGTTGTTAAGTATATTTTGTTTTATTTTATTGATAAATGAGCATGAACAATACTGAATTTGTATTAAATATGAAGTATAATGTTATATTGTAGGTTTGCGTTTGCTTGGACAGGGATGTGTTTTAACTTGTTTCGTCATTAATCGTAACATCATTCATCGGGAATTTCTAGATGAGGTGAATGATATCTTATGAGGAAAATGACATTTTTGTTACGTTTACAATGACGCTATATAGAGGTTAATGATTTCGGTGTAATAAATTAAGCATTTTAAAAGCAATTCAATTACATTCCTTTAAATTTTATTACTATACAGTAGAACAAGTTATTAGATGTAAATTAATAGTTTTAAACTAACATGTTTACTCTATTTCATTACTCAGGTACAGCTATGGCTAAAACGAAAGCAGAACGTTTAGCCCAGCAAAGGCTATGTAAAAGACGCTAGTTTTAGAAATAAAAAATGACCACGAACTATATGCATTAGAAAAAGAAGAACAACGAGCCAAATAAAAAAAAAACGTAAAGAAGAAAGGAAACAGATATCCATAACAGAAAAACTCCATGTCAACAAAGAAAATTGCCTAAACAGTGCAAGGTAAATACGAAGAAATATAGACAGCACCAAAAAGGACAGCTTCCGTGGCGTTGCGGTAGCGAATGTGGCCGCTGCACAAGGAGGCGCGGGTTCAATCCCCGCGCAGTGCAAATATTTGTATGCATCAATATGAATATTTGCACTCTTTGTCTGGTCGTGCCTCGGAAAGCACGTTCAGCCGTTGATCCTGGTTGCCATACGAACATCTAATAGAAGTCGTTAAGGGTTGTTGGAGTCCTCAAAGGTCCAACAATTGGTCTAACAGCAATGCAGAAATATCGCCTTCGGGTTGTGGAGGTAAGACGGCAGTCGCTTCACGAAAAATTTAGAAGTTTAGCCAAATCAGCAGTTAGACTGGTAAAGCGGACCCCAGATTTAAAGCTGGAAAAAGCTTCGGATGCGACTGGGATTAACGCTGAGATGATAATGATAGACAGAGAAAAAATAATCGTCATCGAGTTTCCAAATATAGTTGTTCAAGCTAATGAAATTTCTGAAGAAACTGATTTTAGATAAGACCCTATTGGTTTATTAACAAAAGAAGACGTACAAAAAGCAGAAAGGAAGAAGATATCACGAATTGAAGAAAATAATTAAGTTGATAAATATTATAAAGAACCAGAGTAAGAGCGGAAAATTAATAGAAATCAAAGAATGCCAATTTTAAGGCTACAAGCAAATCTCAACAATAAGAGTGACATCAAAAAACCCAGAATGATGATAGCAACATAGAGAGAAGGCGTGTATAAATAAAAAGTTACGATTTGTACCATAAGAACAAAATCAAAGTGCTTATAGTACAAATCTTACTTAGAAAGATGTATTATAAAATTTTGATCAAGATACAACCTGACACTGACCTGGAATATTAAGAAAAAAATAAATTCGTGGGCTATAACTACGCATCATTTTAAAGAGGCTAGTAACTTTTGAGAAAAAAATAGATTTTTGTGTATTTTATTTTGTTAAGTACATGTTTAGCAATCACAATATCTTATTGAATAATCATTTTGTGTCTTATTTTGTGTGTATTGTTTATTGCTTCAAATCAACGATTTCTGTGATTTAAACCAAAGTTAATTATTTTTTGAGCCTGGTTGCTTTCTGTTTAAACAAATCAAAGACTTTGAGATATATATCATAAACAATTAGTACTCGAATGTTCATATTTCTTCTATGAAGAGCTGATTGTAATCTATGTGTTTCATTTGCATCATTAACGTCTACATCTTATCATTGACTTCAACAGACAATATCATTTACGTCTACACAACATCATTCGCTTCAACGCGATATTTATATTTCATGATTTTTCTTTTAAATTTGGTGTTTAAATTATCGTTTAAATATACAAACACATTAGTTTTTCAAATAACATCATAATTTTATTGATAGTTTTTAATTATTCAAGAAAAAAGCAATGTCACACAAAAACTATCATATTTAATCATAAAATGAAAATTCACCCAACAACTGTTTTTAAGGCTTTTAGGTGGTACGAGTATATGTATAGATTTAATTTACACACTCAATTAAATTTAAGTTCAGTGCATCTTTTTATTTATACAATCTGTTTCAGAAATATGAAATAATACTTTCAGTATATAAAATATATGTATATTGCATACCCATGGCACCGGTGTGAGGTACCTAAGTGCATGGGTTTTTTAATTATTTTGCTTTGAAGTTTAGTGCGAAAACTTCGCAGTGATAACCCTAGAAATAACTTTAAAAATCAATTTTAAAGACTATAAAACTGAGTCGATTTTTAAGGACAACTAAGTAAGTACCTAGGTACATATTTACGTAAGTATCTTTATTGACGCGAACCAGTAGGTAATGTATGCCGGTAGGTATTTAGCAGTCGGCCTCAGCTGTAGCGTAGGTTTAGGGTTGACGACAAAATGTTTAATAAATATTTTTATTTATTTTGTAGGAAAAAAAAATTTAGTATTTCAAATTTATGACTAGGTCAAGTTGAAGTTTATAAGGTATACTTCAAGATCTGAAAGTATTGTTTCACCTTTCTGAAACACGTTGTATAATAGGAACCAAGTTTTACAGGTAAGGGTCAAAAGTACAATACCACTTGAATTTTATTGCAATAACAATAAGTGTCAAAAGTGGTATTCCACTTCTGACCCTTACGTATGTATACAAATTAAAGTCGCCTTTCGTGTCTGTCTGAATCAAGTCAGCATCGAAACTTGATGCGACTTGCATTTTCACCATTTTAAGATAATTTATTCTTTAAGCATTGTGTATCATTGTGTATATTTGTACTTACTGATAGTGTGCGGAATCACCCTCGGGGATTAAAAGGAACATCAGCAGAAGCCCACACCCAGAGTAACGCTCACTAAAGCTCAGTAGGTGACAGCTCCGACCTTTTGTTTCTGATATCTATGGCCCCGACGAATTTGTTAGTCAGGAATTCAAACCCAGGTCATTATTACTATTAGCTATTCTGTGTTAACACTTGTTAAACAAAACTGTGTGTTTAAAAAGCTCAAACAAACACAGTCTATGTATAATATAATTAATAATAATCTTTAATCAAAGTTTACACAACATTTACATAAAAGCTACAGAAATATTCTTATACAACTGCATACATACGTTTTTCTTCTTCTTCTTCAGCCTATAGATGGCCACTGCTGGACAAAGGCCTCCCCCAAGGCTTTCCACGATGACCGGTCTTGTGCTACCCGCATCCATCGGCTTCCCGCGACCTTCACCAGGTCATCGGTCTACCTTGTTGGGGTCTCCCTACGTTGCATCTTCCGATACGTGGCCGCCACTCCAGAAATTTACTGCCCCATCGGCCATCGGTTTTACGAGCACTGCCACATAATTTTAGCGACTCGAAGAGCTATGTTGGTGACTATTTGGTTCTTCTGCGGATCTCCTCATTTCTGATTCGATCACGCAGAGAAACTCCGAGCATAGCTCTTTCCCTTTGTGTGATTCTGAGCCTTCGTATGAGGCCCATTGTGAGCGAACACGTTTCAGTTCCGTAAGTCATCACTGGCAATACACACTGGTCAAAGACTTTAGTCTTGAGACACTGTGGTATCTTGGACGACGACGAGAAGATGAAGCGTAGCTTCCCGAACGCTGCCCAGCCAAGCTGGATTCGACGAGACACCTTTTTCTCGAAGTTGGACCCACCTAGTTGGTCCGTTTGTCCCAGGTATATATACTCGGTCGAGTGTGTCGCGGCTCGCCGCCAGTACACGCGCTACCGGAGACGACGTCGACGGGATCCCGTCGAGGAAGCCGCGCGGTATGGGGTGTACCGCGCGGCCCAGGAGGCTCTGTGGCTGGCCTTCGGCGACTCTACGTCGCGAGCCAGGGAAGAGCTGCTGGGGTCCCTAGATCGGGACCCGTGGGGGCGCCCCTACCGTTGGGTACGGTGGAAAAAAAAAAGAAAAAAAAAAGTTATATATACTCGTCAACAATTTCGAGTGCAGAGCAACCAACTAGAATTGGAGTGGGTGCGACATGAGAGTTCGACATGATCTTCGTCTTATCCATGTTCATCCTTAGACCCACTTGTTGGGAAGCTCTGCTGAGGTCATTGAGCATTTTGCTCAAGTCTTCCAGGGTCTCCGCCATGACCATGATATCATCTGCAAAACGGAGATTAGTGATATACTCGCAGCAGTGAACAATTTGGGAGATATGACAACCTCACTCCACGCTGCAATTGGATCGTTTTCGAGTCTTCTCTCCTCTTTCTATCCTGGAGACAGACTGACATGGTGGCGTTTTTGTACAAACACTTTATCACCTCAACGTATCGATGGTCAATTTGGCACCGCTGGAGAGACTGTAGCACCGCCCAAGTCTCGATCGAATCGAAGGCCTTCTCATAGACCACAAACGCCAAGCATAGTGGTTTGTTATACTCCTCCGACTTCTGTATAACTTGCCGCAGCCTATGATTGTGGTCTATGGTGCTAAGACCTTCTCGGAATCCTGCTTGTTCGGGAGGCTGGAATTCGTCGAAACTGCGAGCGAGGCGATTCGTGATGACCCTAGAAAAAAGCTTATCGACATGGCTCAGGAGGTATATCGGTCTGTAGTTTTTTAGGAGGGTATTGTCACCTTTTTTTGGAATACAACACCACCACGCTCCTGTGCCACGCCTTAGGCGTTTCGCCTTTAAGAATGACGGAATTAAATAGCTCCTGAAGCGTTTTAAGAACCGGTTTGCCACCCGTTTTCAGAAGCTCAGCCGTAATTCCATTATCTCCAGCCGCCTTATTGTTCTTGAGCTGTTTCAGGGCCATACCAATCTCGTACAGGCTGACGTCTGGGATATCATCGGTGTAGTGTCGGGTTAATCTGTCTCTAGGATGGCCAGGCTTACGACAGGTTCGTGTGTTGATGTGTATAATTCTCCGTAGAATTTCTGAATCTCACCCGAAAGCTCGGGCTTGGAAGTGACGAACCTACCATCCCCAGTCTTCAGCTTCGCAAGTAGGCTCTGTCGAACAGATAGATCTCGTGCGAACACTTTGGAGCTTTTGTTCCTCTCGATAGCCTCTTTATTACAGTTTGTATTTAATTGGCGTATGTCGCGAGTGAGAGACTTTGAGATTTGTCTGTGATATGGATGCCTAAGCATCTGATACGCGAAGCGTCATCAGGGGATTTTAAGACCGTCTTTCTGCCATTAGCCGACGAGTGGGACCGGAGATCTTTTCTGTCCTTTTGAACAGAGGGTTTTGTAAAACTTGGAACTCCTTCCATTTGGAGAGTTTCCACAAACCTGTTGTTATAGTCTCATCTACGCATTCACTGAGGCATTCGAAGCAATTTTGCAGTTCGATCTTAAATCTTTCAGGGTTTTGAAGTTGGGTTGACGCTGGACGGAGCGTAGACTTCATAAGTCGAGGGCGTTCGAGCCTAATGTTGAGGTTCAAGATGCCTCTAACAATACGGTGCTCACTCCTTGTTTTAACCGCATGGATCACGGAGACATCGTCGAACACTTGCCTCCTCGTTGACATTATGTAGTCTATCTCGTTTTTGGTCTGAACGTCGGGGCTAATCTTCGAGCAACGTTTTTGCCTAACTAATCACTACGTATATGACTAAATATATAAATAAGGTCCTAAAGAACGTATTTTTTAAACAGAGAATCATGTAAAATTAGCGACATGCCCGAGCTAGGTTTATTAAACCTGTGTTTCAGTTCTATAAAGAACGAAAGTATAAAACCCACCAACAACGAGAGCGCCTACTAAAAAGGTATTCAGGACAAGTAATTTCTTTCGGATCAAACAAAAGACACAGTCACGCGGTATTGCTAAGTTATGTTAATAAGGCGTAAACCTAAGGCCGGCCATTAACGGACCGCTCGAGCAGTTAGGTCCGTATTACAGAACGTTACTCAAGACTCAAGCATTACTTAAAACTAGTTTCAACCAATCAAAAGGCTTCAAACGAGACTTAAGTAGAGCTTGAGTTTTGAGTGACGTTCTGTAATACGGACCTTAGTCAGTGATCAACATACACCGACCGCTCTTGCAGTCGTACTCAAGAGCTTGAAGATGCCATTGATTAATTTACTTTAACCGCCCAAAACAGTTGCAACTGCTCAAGCTGTTCGTGTATGTAGAAGGCAGCAGTTTACTATGCAGTCGCAGCTTGAAGCAGTCAATCCTGACTGCTTCAAGCAGTCCGTGTAAGGTGGGCCTTATAGCTGATCGATTTGGATGACAGCTCACTCCAGTCTCACATAGCTTAAGTTTTTAAGGTGAGCCAGTTAAAGAATCACACTGTTGATCATGGTTATCTATTCAGCTCATTGTATATGAGGTATCAAAAGGCTGAAAGTGTCATATTGGCCCCGATTCCCTTGTTCATAACCTAAACTAAATAAAAGGACAGAACATAACATGTGAGTTTAGACCTGTGAAATGAGTCCGCGCCTGACGTAAAGATATATATTTTTAGTCGCCATGTTTATAATCACGTCTTAACTGTCTATGGAATAATAGTAGTCTGTGGTGGTGAGGTTTGGCGGGAATGTCAAGATGAGTGTCACGCTCGTTTTTCATTGGACTTTTAAAATTATTTATAGTGTCGTTTACTAAATAAAAACGCGTGATTTATGTAGGAAAAAGTGCATTCAGTGAATAATTCAAAAAGAACAGTGAAATATTGTAGCATAGTGGCCTCATCATGTCTTTACGCTAAACCGCTCCTTATCGTCCAAACGCGTAAAACGAAAGGAATTAGTTTAGGTTAAGTTATGCTAGGATATGTTAGGATAAATTAGGATAAGTTAGGATAAGTTAGGATAGATATTTAATGAAGAAAAAAATTACTGAAGACTTGGCTGTATGGCGTACTATGCCTTTGCCTTTTCCATTCGCCCGAACGGAAAGAAATGAACCAAAAAAAAAAAATGTCTATGGAATATCTTGACAGTATTAAATGTTATCTTCTATCCCTTTCTTACTGAAATGGAAAGAAAAAGATGCACTTATGCACTTAAAATTAGTTTAGTTTGTGAACAAGGGCATCATTGTCCCGCGGGTTGTTGTAGGTATAAACGTCAGTTGCGGTGTTCCACAGGGCTCGGTCCTAGGCCCGCTCCTGTGGAACATCGGTTACGACTGGGTGCTGAGAGGCGAGCTCAGACCGGGGGTAGACCTGACGTGTTATGCAGACGACACGCTGGTCACCGCGCGGGGAAGCTCGCATAGGGAAGCAGCATTGCTGGCGACGGCTGCGGTATCACAGGTGGTGGGCCGTATACGTCGCCTAGGACTGGAGGTGGCCCTTAACAAGTCGGAGGCCTAGGTGTTTCATGGTCCCCGGCGGCTGCCGCCACTCGGCTCACATATCATGATCGGGCGGATTCGGATCGCTGTCGAGTCCACTATGAAGTACCTAGGATTGGTGCTCGACAGCCGGTCGGACTTCGGCCCCCACTTCCGGCGGCTGGCGCCCAAGTTGTTGGGGGCGGCTAGGGCACTTTCAACGTTGCTTCCCAACCTGGGGGGACCGAGCGCCGCTTGCAGGCGACTCTACATGGGAATCGTGCGATCGACGGCCCTGTATGGGGCCCCGGTGTGGGCTTCTGACCTGACAGCCGGCAGCATCGCTGTACTGCGAAAACCGCAGAGAGTGATGGCCGTCAGAGTCATACATGGGTATCGCACGATCTCCTATGAGGCGGCCTGCCTACTGGCTGGAACCCCGCCCTGGGACCTAGTGGCGAAGGTCCTCGCGTCACTGTACCGGTGGCGTGAGCAGGCGCGAGAACGGGGCGAACGGCCGATGTAGCGTCAGCTTGAGCAGCGTCGGTCGCACCTCAGCGAAGTCCTGGTGGTGGAATGGCGGGACAGGCTTTCACGCCCTACCACCATCGAGGCCACAGGTGCTCTCGGGGCATGGTTGCTTCGGAATGTACCTGTGTCGCATAAACAGGGAGCCGTATGCCCGGTGTCACCACTGCGTCGACTGCCGAGAGGATCCTGGGATGCGGTGGTTTCCTTCTGCGAAAGAGTTGTCTCGCAGAAGGAGGCTGCGGAAAGGGAGAGGGAGATCTCGTCCTCTCACCCGACCCGCAGCAGGCGTACCGGGCGCCGTCGGAGGGCGGATAACGCCCTCTTCCAGCCCCCCTAAATGGGTTCAAGGGCGATAGACACGGGGATCATCTGTCGCCCCCCAAACATCAGGACCCGAGGCGGCGGCGCGAAGGGTTCCACGCGCGCCACTCTTAGACGTCACGGAGGGAGTCCTACACCTCACTCCCCGAGGAGGCCCATGGTGGTGGGCCAGCACCAATCGGGGGTTGCGGAAGCAGTATTAGTTCTCGCAGCCCCCGGTGTAGGTGTGAGATGGAACACCGTAGTGGTTTTTAGTCAGTAAGAGTCTGACAGACCCCGTCGCCCGCCCCAGGATGGCGGACATCCATGAGGATTTTACACCACGAAAAAAGGTATAGCGTCATATGAAATCCATAATGGCGGCTTATGTTTATAATGTAACCGAACAAAATCTTTTACGTTTAATTTGTCACGTTTAGCATCATTTGAATTTATATGGGTTATGTTTATTTTATTTTAGCGAACTAAATTAATACAAGGATGTCGTCGATGTTTTCTAGCCGTGAATTGGATCCCGAACTCTATGGCTGGCAGAAATCAAGACAGGTATTCGGATGTTATTCGTACTAAACTAGAACCAGCCCCTGAAACAATTTTAAGATCAATATCTTGCAAATGTAAAAAAAAAAATTGTGCTTCAGCATGTGGGTGCAGAAAAACAGGCCTGAAGTGCTCAGTTCTGTGTCCTGTGTCGAAACTGCCTGGGGGTACGAATCTTAGACACTCCTGATTTTTCATTACAGTCCGATAAGGAAGATACTCTTGAAGCTGAGGATAATGAAGTTTTCGGTTAAATATGTTTCATAAATACAAATCATAAAAATAACCTGTTACAGCATTTACACGTCACGTTACATCTCTTCCATAACTACCATCATTCTGCGCGCCTAGTATGGCAGTAGCCTACCGCAGACTGTGTTCTTTCTCATAACTTCCGAACATTTAGAGATAGGATTAAAAATCCCTTCCAACATATATCCTTTAATGTCATCCAAAGAAATCGTGCCTTTGGTACTTGAACATCCTTTCCGTTACACCCTGAATGGAAGTAGAACTAAGGAGCGTCACCGCTCATCCTCAGGGGAATGGTCAACAAATAACATAACTTAAGTTTGTTTTCTAGGAAACGGATAAACATTTATTGCATGTAATTATATTGGATAATTCACAGTCGTATCCACAGAGTATAATGTACTCTATAGGGTGCTACTATGATTTTTAGACTGTGGTACTACTAAACGCTCATAAGTAGATTTGCAAAATATGAATGTCGTTTAGTTAATTTAAATTTTATTTTATTTTAAAGTTTTCATTTGATCTGTGATGGTTTGAGTTGTATCGGTTACAGAAAGCTTTGGGGGTCAAAGTGCATTTCCTATTTAATTCCGTTCATATACGCTTTTTAGCTTCACACAGTTGTTTATGAGTGCTAACCATCTCGCCGACCGATATTTGTATGAGAGAAGTAAGAATAATAATAAGAAATCATATTTGCTGAAACATGTGTAAATACAGAATTAACAACGCATGCATATAAAATCTTGTACAACATGATGGATAATAAAAAAATAAATCATTTTTTTTAATGTAGATAATTGTGTAATAACTCTTTTTATATAAAAAAAAAAAACAAACTGAATGAATGCAAGTCGAGTACTTGAGACAAGTAGAACGAAGAACGAAGTAGACGAGTACTAGCGACTTCTTCATTGGAATGCTGTCGGTGCGTACATAATTATGACATTATTAACATTATTATTATTATTGGCATTATTAACATTTATACAGAGAACGAACGAGACAGCCCCAACACAAGTGCTTTTGCAACTTACTGGGGTTGCCTGAATTTATATTTTGTACGCAATGTTGGATAAAATAAAATCTTTTTTTTTTTTTTTTTTTATACATATATGATAACCAGAAGCGTGTTAAACAAAACTTATTAATATAAAAGGAATATTATTAACTTATACTTCAACAGTTACAAACATTTTTGAGCTAGGTTTTCGCCAAGTCGACAATAAATCAGCTAGACTTGGCTTTCTTTTCACCAAGTCAAACGTCTGGGTGTTGGTGAAAGCATCATTTATTGCAGCTTCACATCTTGTTCCCTCGTGATTGCCAACACATTGACAGACTGGCTGATCCTCCTCATTCAAGGAACAATTACCGTTGTTCAGACAAAAACCATGACACGCGTACACTTCACATCTTTCCCCTGAATAGCCAGCTTTGCATCTGAAAGATTGAGTGTCACATATAGATATTTAAACAGACTTTTACAAGAATAAGAAACAATTGGGAACAGCGGTGGCCCGATGATAACGGCCCTGACGCACCTACGTATCGCAAACTGCACTTAAAAAGGCGAAGGGAAACCTCGTGAGGACAGCAGCGTGTCTTGTTTATAACTAAACTTTCGAAGACATATGACAGCTACCAGCACAGACAGCAGGCGCTTACACAAGCTGATTCCCACCGGCTTCTCTTCGATAATTCAACACACAATCACTCTATAGTCAATTCTTCATTAAATGTTATTTCAATGATGAATTGACTCGAAAAAAAGAGATCGAAATAGGAATTTAATGAAACGGTTACTTGGGAGTACGTGCGCCACGTCCGCCCTAGGTAAACTTCTATTTTTTATTGCTCCAGCCGCCCTTGTCATAAATTGATACTTCGGCACTGCGACCCACTTCTCTTTCATAGAGAAGAGGCCTGTGACCCGCAGCAACTAAGGAAACCATCAGCAGTAGAAAATATTTTACCTGCATTTAGGAACTCCCTCATTGTTTAAACTGCAGTCACCTTGCAAACAATAGTTCTCACAGATTGAAACATCGCATCTACCACCGATGTAACCAGGTATGCATTTACAAACAGACATCCCACTAACTTCAGTACCATTAACACAAGACAGACCCACTAAAGTTGTAGATTCTGTTGTCTGTTCTGTTTCTGTTGTGTCTCGAACATTGAGGGAGTTGTCGGTTACTGCGGTTGTTAGCATTAGATTTGATAGTGCTTCGCAATCCTGAAGTCCCTGAATTTGATCTTTTATTTTGTAGTTGGCCACTATAGCGACTGGTGTTTCACCTAAGAACTTATCAATCGGGTTTATTATTTCATCATGAATGTTGTATTTTAGCATTTGCCAAATGGTTATGTAGCCCATGCGAGTGTTTAGCCAATATAAGTATTGATTAGAAATGGTTAATTTGCTTTGACTGAACTGAGCTGCAAAGTTTGATATTGAAACAGAACCCTGGTTTTTATTAACCATACTCTTAGCGTACAAAAAACTACCATAATAACCGCAATGAAAATAAATATTCCGTGTTAGTGGGTCTGTGGTCATGCTGTACACTGTAAAAGAATCATAGATTACTTTTCTCTCTGAACCATTAAATCTAGCTCTCTCTATGTTTTTTCCGTTCATAGTATCTGTGTTGACCCAGTAAATGTATCTGAAAATTAAATGACACTTTTGAATATCACGAAATTATACATATTGATTTTGATAAGGATAACGTACCCTCTACAGCTATCCACGGCAATTTGAGTGGGGGTTAGGGAGCCATAAGCCTTGAGTAAAAGATTTCCTCTAACATTATTATTAAATCCGGGTTTTAATGAAACCCAATTAATGCTGCTGTCAGTAGTATCCGTAAAGAATAGTGTATCTGTTGCCTGGTCCAATGCAATACTTTCAATGTTACTGTCGACTCTTGTGACAAAACATTTGTATTCCTTGGAAAATAAATTATAACCACATATAGAGTCGTTGTTGCTCTGTTTGTCGACGTACAGCATCATATTGTGAACTTCATCGTACGCTAACGCTGTGACGTTGTAAGCCATTAAATCCACACTATTTGTTTTTATTTCGTTTGTATAAAATATGAGTCGATTTCTTGAATTTACGGCGATGTCTGAAACCAGAGAAAATTATTAAACGAATCGCGCTAAAAGTTAAATGAACCACTACCACAGATTACAGAATACTACGCCACTACTAAGACAAAATGAAAAACAAAACCTGTTAAGAAATAAATGAATAAATTGAAATACAGCAAATATTGTTCTCGTTTGATCTTCAAACACGTCTGGTCTGACTGCTTTGTCAGACCACTCGTAAAAAGTGCCTAACACAGAGTACTATAATATATAAAGGAAAAGAGTGCCCACTCTCGTTACTTTTAGCCATGACAAGTTTGAAGCGCTATCTGTATTTCTGAACCCAGAACTATCGGTCTATCATACACTCACTCACACACGCACAGGTTTACCCACACACACTATGTCATATTGATATTAGATTTATTTATAATGAAAAGCCTTTTATTTCCCAGAATCGAACTTTTTTGTTCCAATTTTCTTGTGAACATTATTTTGTAATAATACCAATATTTAGGAAATCAAATATTCACATCAAGAAAGTAAGAACAAAATTCGGTACCGGAAAATACTGGCTAAATGCAAAATTGGGTTTTAATGAAACAATTGATTAGTTTAAGTTAATTTTCTTTTTTTGTAATTGTTGTACTTATTGTAATAATTAACAGCAGGTAATTTTGTTTCATCATCGCCTTCATATTTCATTTTCCCGCACAAACAACAACATTCACTGCAGTCACAACACAACACAAAATAGCGTCTATAGCGCGTAGTATAACAGTTTCTGGATGATTATCTTGGTACCGAAACAGAGGAGTAATCTCGACTCGACGTTTATAACAAAGATATTATCTTAAAAACTAGGATAGACACAGAAAACAATCGAAAAACAGTCAAGCGTGTGCGCAGACTATGGCGACCATTTTACTAACAGCGTGTCATTGACATTAGAATCAGATGTTAATACGAGTGAATATAAAGCCTATTATTCCCATTATATTAAAAGAATTTGAGATATTATAGATAATATAATTAATTGTTTATATAAAGATTTTAATATATATAAACAAACATTATATTAGTTTAAAAATAAATCTTGTTGTTTTTAGAATTTTATTACAGAGACATCTATTGCGGACTGGACAGAACTAAATAATTGTTTCAGTCCTCGAAAAAGAAGATGGCGCCGCTTCATTCGTCGCCAAGCCCGATGCAGGCAACTGTCCCCCCCCTGGTGCCTACCCTTTTCTAGTAGGGAATTAGGGATCCCTCGTTAAAAGTTTTTTTTTTAAATAAATTACTAGCTGTGCCCCATGGTTTCACCCCCGTAAGCTTCGAACCGAAAGAGCTCAGTTGATATTTAAAAAAGCGCCTGTTAAAATAATGGGAGCAATATGTACGTCCGCATTTGCTCCTATTAGTCATAGCGGGATGTTTTATAGCCTATATCCTTTCTCAGGCTCTAGACTATCTCTGTACCAAATTTCATTATAATCGGTTCAGTAGTTTTGGCGTGAAAGCCGGACAGACAGACAGAAATACTTTCGCATTTATAATATTAGTATGGATAAACTAGCGTTTGACCGCAATCCCGCCTGTTGGTAAGCAGTGATGCGATCGTTGATGGCAAAGCGCGCTAGTTTATTAAGAGCTTCTTCACTCTAGCCTTGAAGACTCTCAAATTGTAGTGTGACGGAAACACCGCCCCAGCAAATTCAAAAAATCAAAATCGAAAATCATTTATTCAAATTACGCTGAGAATCCTTAGGGATGAGTTACATTTTAAACGTACCGAGTTAAGAAGTTAGAAGCTAAATACATACATTTTTCGATGTCATTTATTAGTATTTAAGAAGTTTACTGTTAGAATGCGATGCTAAAAATAAACATTACGGCCGAGAAGATGCTAAAAATAAACATTACGCCGAGATGTATTTCGAGTGGTTAATACAATTATGTAAAGACATGACAGCCTCCGTGGCGTGGCGGTAGCGGACGCGGCCGCTGCGCAAGGTGGCGCGGGTTCGATCCCCGCACAGTGCAAGTATTTGTATGCATGAATATGAATATTTGCACTGGTCTGGTCGTGCCTCGGAAAGCACGTTAAGCCGTTGGTCCCGATTGCCATACGAACATCTAATGGCAGTCGTTACGGGTCGTTGGAGCCTTCAAAAGTCCAACAATTGGTCTAACTGCAATGTTTCGATGTCGCCTTCGGGTTGTGGAGGTCAGACGGCAGTCGCTTCACGGAAAATGTCGAAGTTTAGCCATATCAGCAGTTGGACTGGTAAAGCGGACCCCAGACTTCAAAGCTGAAAAGGCTTCGGATGCGACTGGGATTAACGCTGGGATGATGATGAATACAATATGTAAAGAAAACCCTGTCCGATCCGTGAAGGTATTGTAAGGTATCGATAACTGATTCTACTAATGCCTACTAAGTCGGGCTAAACTTAAAAAAATTCCCCCTAAAAAAATAAATATTATTTAGCAAAAAGAGGTAACTTAATACATGTGCGATAAGCAACCCCTTCCGCGGGCGGCGGGGGGCAGGGCACGCGGCACCTGTGACGTGGTCGCGTCGCTATTCGCTTATAATACCGGTGTTGTCAGTTTTTTAAAATTACCAAATTTCGGGGAAATTGGAATTAATTCCCGGGGAAAAAGGATTATTTCAAAATTCATTAGTATTGTTACTATGATGATTACGTAAAATTTTATATTTGGTCAAGTGTTTACCTAACCTTTGCTATCCTTATGGGTCGGACAGGGTTTTCTTTACATATTGTATAGAAGATAAGTAGGCTTAGATAGTATTATTTAGATGCTCGTTAATTGTGGCTGACTTAGTAATTTAGAAGGCAACATACATTTTTGGGGGCGAATAATGATATTAAAAAGAAGCCTGTTTAATTAGCACCCATTTTTTATAAGAGCGAGTCGGGCCACGTTCAGCTCAAAGAGAAAAAGGTATTTCAGTGTTAGTAATAATAAAAATATGACGTAATATGATACATATTGATATATCATATAGGTAGGTATGTGCGTAAGTATTTTTTTTTTTACTATTCCTTGTAACTGTTGTTTAAAGAAAATTAAGCCTTTAATCCGTAGTAAGTACTTAGTTTAAAATAAACGATGTTTCTCGTACTCACCCCAGGAGTGCGCCAGACCCAAGTACAGCACTGCCAACGACAGTACTAATGGTGTTTTACACATTTTAACTTCAGAAATACTAAGTTGGTTCAACAGGAGTTGATCCACCGCTGGATCGCGTTCTTTTGATTCTGAAGCCGGACGCTGGTTTTCGCAACTTAAATAGGTATTGTCGGAATGGTGATAAGTGACTGTGAGATCAGAGTTCCCATCATACTAGCAGCCAGCAGGTTATACATATACATACTATCAGTAGCAATGGTTTCCATTTTAACTGTCCAACAACATTCATTGCATTAATTACGAAGTTGAGCAGACATACTTTTGGAACGAATTTTCATATAAGTAGGTAGCCGGGAAATACGTGCAATCAATTGAACTCACAACAGAAAAGAGTATAAGAAACAAGTACAATTCTGTAAACAACTAGGTATTTTGTATAACTACGATTAAAACTTGATGATAAAATAATAGCACAAATTAATTGTACCTACAACAAGGCTCAAGAAAATAGGTGGCTCTTTCAGATGCCAATGTATACATTTTTACAATGGACTTCCAGAGGTGGTTCAAGATCTGAGCCTGAATAAATTCAAATCCTTCATTAAACGTAAGTTGTGTCAGAAAGCATTTTGTAGTGTGAAGGATTATATTGAGGACAAAAAGGCTTTGGCTTGAGCTGCGTGATGCGTCCGATTTCTATACAATGATTGTTCTTTGATTTTTCCTCTTGTAGTTTTAATATGTAATTGTATATGTTATTTATTCAAAGCCTGTATTACACACTATGTAGACAAGCATATTGTACGTTACGGAATTGTATCGCTGACAGAGGTGTTCGGCACTTGTACAGCTACACAGGAGCTCAGGAGCTAAACTTTCCACAGATTCGGGAACACTGTTGGAGCTGCTGAACCTTGGACAAAACTATCTTAGCATTGTGTAGATTCAATTTCTTAGTATTGTATAATTGCATTACAAACGTGTGAGCACAATGTACGAATGTGCTGTAAGGCATTTATTTGTTGGGTTAGTCTTTTTTATTGACTTAATTGTGCTCTGGCTGTTGAGAGTATGTCATGCTCACTCAAATGTCTCGCTGATGGTGGCGTGTGTTTTGGGTCATTGGGTTCCCTTCGATATGGTTGAGCTGAATGATGCTGATCCATACGTCATGTTCGTGAACGGACGCCGTCGGAGGGGACTGGTCATCTCTTAGCTGCCACGGCGTATTTTAATTTCTGAATTGATTTTTGTATGTTTTCCATAATGGACGCTCTCAGCGTACAATATATTTCTGCATCGTTCTCACGCGGTTGATTTCAACATGAATGATGTAATCAAATATTTGTAACAATAGCTTAAAAATTTAAAAGAGTGTCCATGGAGTTTCTTGCCCGTTCTTCTCCATAGGTACCTACTCTTTGGAATGGGCGACTAGCTTCATCTTATTGACTGACCGACCTTCTGACAATTCAAAAGTGCCTGTAACTGGTTTATTTGAAATAAATGATTTGATTTGATTTGATTTGAATAGCCTTATACAGTGATTATAATGCTTTTCTAGTACCGTAAAATGCTACAACATTGCCGTCACTTTACAACATTGCCTAAAACCTTAAAATGTTAAATAATTCTCGTACAGAAACGATTTTATAATTTGTCGTACTACTAAGAGCAAGTCGGTAATATATATTGCAACATTTATGCATCATTCATTCAAATAACCTATCAGTAAATTGTCAATTTTAATTATTATGTCAGTGATCGTAGTCGTGTTTGTTGAATAGCAAAGGAAATATGCTGTTTTTTGTTTTTTACTTCGTTTTTCGTTAAAGTTGTAGCAGGTTTCGGAAAATAAATACGCACCTTTGTCTAGGGTTAGGGCTGCCACTTAAACGTTTTTTAACTTAGCTCGTAACGTCAGTCGCATTGTTTGTTATTTTTGAGTCTGATTTATTTATTTATTATTTATGAGTCTCGTGTAACAGTTGATATTGCTACAAAAAAAGCACAGTTGTATGAGAGTTTTAGAAAAAGTGTTCAACTTTGCCTACCACCGTTAAAAATATGTATGTATTGCAATTACAGACTAGATAGTCTAAAATAGAAAACAAATTATAAGCAAAATAGACGCCTAATCGTCCCGTTTGCGTCCATAATAGTCTATGATATTTCTAGCTAGGCAATGTTGCAGTTTGTAACGTAACTTTGCCTACGTTTTAAAATTGGCTAATATGAACTGTATCCCGATAGCTTAACGTACAATTTTGAATAGTGATTGCAAACCCATCAGACTTTCTCTAAACTGAAGACTTTATGGAATAAAAAACGTCAAAATACAGGCAATGTTGTAGCATTTTACGGTATTTTAACTATACATTGGTATTCACGCTATACATTCATAAACTTTGCCAAAAGTAGAAGCTTTTGGCAAAGCAAATCTAACACAACAAGTAGGACCTAAAACGGATTAGTTAAAAAATCTATCATTTAATAACATCTAATTGACCTTTGCAGTAAGAAAATGGTCTTAATGGCCTGTCTCCTTAGTATTGTACAAAGCGGTCTATTTATAAAAAAAAAAACATTGCCCCACATCAGGAATTTCTTCTGTATCGTGGGTGCGTTTACAAAGATACATTCACACACGCATACGAACAACAACTTGTAGGTCATACAAATATTTGTTCCATGCGGGGATCGAAACCGCGACACGCAGCGCAGCAGTCAATAGCTTAACCACCGCGCTAACCGTGCAATTGTTCTGAATTAAAAAAATAAATCTATCAAATACTATTCGCATTTATTTGCACTTACGAGAGAAACCTAAGAGTGAGCAAAAACATTAGGTACTTAAGTGTAGAATAAAATACAACCTCGAAATGGCAAAAGAATAATTTAAAAATAATCGATGTGAGAGAAAGCAGGTCTCTTTAGTTGCATCTCCCTTTGCCCACAATTCGCGTCTTGATACTTGCAGTGCTACTCCAGCGAACTTGCCTAACTACGACACTTCAATGTCGGAGTTTGGCATTAGGAACAAGGAGGTTCTGAAAGTAGGTACTGTATCGTTTGGACGTGAATAAGGCCAGTGGTCCAGATGGTATACCAGCGATTGTTCTCAAGGCTTGTGTGCCCGAGTTGTCTCCTGTATTGACGCGCTTCTATCGCCACTTATTTAGGACTGATATAGTGCCCAAGTCCCAGGAGCTTGCCAACGAGCAGCGTTTGCCCAAAGAGGGTAGAAGTGAAACGATTGCCGTATCCTTTGATGTCCCGAAAGCCTTCGAACGATTATAGCGTACGGCATGTCCCCTGGCCTGGAATCGTTCGAAGGCTTTCGGGACATCAAAGGATGGTAAAAGACTTCCTGACTGGAAAATGCCTTCGAGTTGTCGTCGAGGCCCGATCATCGGAGCCCATGGCGACTAATGCCGGTGTACCTGAGGGGTCTGTTTTCTCTACACCGCCCAAATAAACCCATTCAGCTTGGCTCCTACTTTTCAATGTACTTATCCTTGGAGTGCACCGACCGCCTGCAGTTTTTGGGAGTAGAGATTTCCTCTAACCTAAACTTTGGGCGGTTCACACCAGGACAGCTTCTAATGTTATACAAAGCACAGGTCCGTTCGTGTGTGAAGCACTGCAGGCACATTCGGACTGGTGCTGTAAAATGCCACCTGACTACTTTGGAATCGGTGGAGTGGCTTGCGAAGAGGCTAATTAGCGACTCAGATTTAGTTCAAAACTATTGAGGTATACGAAGATCTGTGAGCTTGTGTCAGCGTATAATGAATTGTGTCGGTGTAATAACGATTGTCAATGTGTGCGGGCAGTCGCAAAATTATGTCTTGTGTCGCTAGCTACTTAGAAAGTAATGTGTACATGTATATTAATAAACCAGGTTTAAACTGATTAGAACTTGTGGATTTTATTATGCCCTAACAAAAACGGTCTCCAAAGTCTGGAGCACATGCGAAGAGAAACCAGCCTGTCGGTGTGGGCACGCCACAATAGCGGGGCTAAGTCCTCTCTTTAAGGAGTGACTAGAGTGGCGCCACGGCCCACTATGGAAAATCGTAGAACAACTGCTGAAAATGGTTAAAAATGGTTTTTGTCAATGATGCTACTAGCACGCTCTTTTTTATTTTTTTCAGTAGTTTAAGCTAGACTAAAATGCCAAAAAATTATACAAAATGAAATGGAATGAAATGAAAGCATTTATTAAGCAAGTAGGATCACTGATCACTTTTACACGTCATATTTTTTTAAAATTCAGTAGTTTAAGCTTGACTATAATGCCAAAAAATTGTACATAATGAAATGGAATGAAATGAAAGCATTTATTAAGCAAGTAGGATCACTGATCACTTTTACACGTCATATTTTTTTAAACTAGATGAAGCCTAACTGACTACCTCTGAGAAGAAAAAGCCGAAACAAACTCAGGGACAATCGTCTTTTTTCAAGTCCAGACATTAAAAATAAACACTTTTACAATAATTTATTATTATTATTATTTACAAACCAGCGCTTGACCGCAATCTCGCCTGATGGTAAGCAGCGATGCGATCGTTGATGGTAAAGCGTGCTAGTTTATTAAGAGCCTATTCACTCTAGCCTTGAAGACACTCAAATTGTAGTCCGACGGAAACACCGCCGCCGGTAAGTTGTTCCAGTCCCTTGATGTACGCGGTATAAAGGAGGAGGCGAAACGTTTCGTCCGGATCGTAGTAGTGTTAACAACGTAATGGTGGAAACTCGCCGTACGACGGGTCGTCCGATGGTGGAACGGAGATGGGGGAATTAAATCATGCAATTCCCTCGCACACTCCCCAAAATGCATCATATAGAACACCGAAAGGCTGGCTACTCTACGCCTGTGCTCTAGGTTTTGGAGACCGTCTCGAGTTAAATTTACGTGATATAAAAAAAAAAAACAGTGTTTAAAATGTCATAGTTGTAGCATAATTACGCATATTGCATAATAACAATTCTTAGCAGAGCGAGCAGCTCAGTCCTAAGGTTTACTGTCTTCTAAATAATCTGTGATTTTATAATACCCCTTTTCGGAAAGTTTGACCTTTATACAATATGTAAAGAAAACCCTGTCCGATCCGTGAAGGTATTGTTAGGTATCGGTAACTGATTCTACTAATGCTTACAAAGACTAGGCTAGGGCTAAACTTAAAAAAAAATCCCCCTAAAAAAATAAATATTATTTCACAAAAAGAGGTAACTTAAAACATGTTGTGCGGTATGCCATACAGGCGCGGGCGGAGAGAGGCAGGGCAAGCGGCACGCGGTCGCATCGCTATTCGCTCAGAATTATACCGTCAAAAATAATGTTGTCACTTTTTAAAAATTACCAAATTTTGGGGAAGTTGGGATTAATTCGCGAGTTGTTAACAAACTTCGCAACTGCAGATTTTATTAAAACACCACAAACTTTATAGTTTCGAAAGAACTTCAGGTTTAGCCCTTTTACTTCATCAGTTTCAAATTGATTTTATTATTATACGTTACAGGCAAAGGTGGAAAGTATTACATATTTCTCGAAACCTCGTCTTTTGAAGAATATGAAACAACTAATAAGTATTGAATATTCTGTTAACGTTTACCTTAAAATAATTGAAAAATAAAATATAGTAAAAAGAAGTATTTTTAAAGTTCATCGAGACTTTTGACAGTGCTCAGACTTCGCCTTAATACATGGACTTGGCCTTAAGAACTGGAGCTACCATCTCTTTTACAGCAATTGGTCGCCCACGCATGCGATCGACCAATAGCCACCGAGCAAAGCGTCGACGGTTTTTTTTATTAAAAAAAATTTTCTTCTTCTAGAACTACTAGGTACTACATTGTACGCTCTACGTATCACATAGACTTCACACGGTAATTCATTATTATACTCAAAATACAATCAAGGTTAAAGGAATTCCTGATGTCACCTACTCATTTCAAGCCCTCAATCTCCGTTTCCCCATTTAATGTCGATTTGTAGTCTAGCTATCCATAAACATAATCAAATAAAAAATAGCTGCGGATTTTTGCGAATTTCGGAGTAGTGAGTAAAAATGTGATAAAAGTCAGGAAACGGAAAGCCGCTCGTTATCTATTGCGGTTTGAACTGTTCCTATTTACATCAATAGTTTGCGGCATGTTTCGTAATTTAACATTGATATAAGGGCGTTTATCATGTTTGTCACGTTTCATGCACGCGTGTGAAAATATGTATTAGTCAACAAGATGCACATTACCCTCATATTTTATATAGTAGTAGCGGCCCGGTAGGTGCTTCGCTACGTATACCTAAAGTGAAATAATAAAAAAAAAAATTGAACCATGAAATTCATTTACTCAAACAAAAATATATTTTATTAAGGCCATACCCTGACCAAATGAACTTGAGCATTTGTGCTCTCCTCACCGCACCCCACCTCTACAATACTTCGTAAAATATTACTAGCGCTGTCTGGCAGACGAAGTACTTCAAATACAAGTTAAATTCATAGACTACAGAAGTAACAGACATGGCACTTTTATTTTTGTTTAAAGGTGCGACATTTAGTTTTGATTTTATGGTTGTTCTTTCATATCAAGGTGCATGTTTCATTAAATTAACCTTATTTTTAATTCATTAGTTTATCATAATCGGCTAGTTTTTGTACGTTGTAACGCTAGAACTGTTCTGTTCTTATCACACTTTTGATTGATTGCCTACCTGTGACTCGCGCTGTGTGAATCGGACTTTGTTATCGCTTCGGATTAGCTAGATAAGTGGAAGATGGCTACTGCGAGAAGGGCATACACCCAACGGTAGTATGCAGAAATGCATTACCTCTATGGCTTTTGCGACGGCAATGCTGGGGCAGCTGTCAGCGAGTATCGACAACACTACCCTAACCGAGACAATTTCCCGGACTACATGGTCTTCATGCACGTGCATAATGCGTACTTGGAGGGAACCTTACACGGTGAGAATTCTGCAAGAACAGGTAGACCAGTGGTACGATTTGACAATACTGGGACAGTTAAGATTGGACCCTGGTATTAGCCAACGCCAAATATCACGAAATGTCGGGAACCCGCGATCGACGGTGCAGTTTATTATTAAAAGAAATAAATATCACGCTTACCACGTGCAATGGGTGCAAGCTTTACTGCCCGCTGACTATCCAGCGAGAGACTAGAGGCAGATTTTGCAGAGAGATGCTTAGAAGACACAGAGAGGATCCGCAGTTCTTCAACAAAGTCGTTATAGACTAATGAGTTCAATTTTAGAAGAATGGGAATTTTCAACATGCACAATTTATATTTTTACTCCAGATTGAACTCGCACATCATCAGAAATGATCGATTCCAGCATCTTTTTGGTCTCAACATGTGGACTGGAATAATTGACTAGCAGCTCGTGCTACATGAAATGCCACCGAGGCTAAATGGAGCTCTGTATTTTAATTTTTTACAAAATTATATGTACCAAATACTTAATGAAACTGAGATTCCTGAACACAGAGTGGCAGAAATATGGCTGCAACAAGACGGCGCCCCGCCTCATTACGCTCGGGCAGTTCTAGGACTTTTGAACGAGCGTTTCCCTAACCGATGGATTGGTCGAGGCGGGCCTATTGCAAGGCCACCCCGGTCGCCGCACAATAATCCAATAGACTTTTTCGTTTGGGGCTATTTGAAAGAAATAGTGTATCAAGGAGAGAATAAAACCGAACAAGAACTACGACAAAAGCTCGAATTTGCTATGTTACAAATTCCTAATAATAGAGGTACATTCCGCCGATTACGTGCGAATTTTATTAAGCGGTGCAGATTGTGCATTATGGTCAGAAGTAGGAACTTTGAACATTTAATGTAAAAAATTGCATAAAATTATTAAGTCATAATCGTTCTTTGTATTTCATGGTGGCTTCTGAAATTAATACGTAGTATGTATGTATGAGAAAAAACAATTTTTTTCTCTAAATTTACCATTTTATTAAATTTGCACCTTGATATGAAAAAACGACCATAAAATCAAAATTAAAGGTCAAAGAGTAAAGTGTTATGTACCTCATTTAAATCAGCAAGAATTTTTAATACAAGGTAATTTTTCCGTAGTACATTTTTTTTTTTATGTATGAGAAAAAACTATTTTTTTCTCTAAATTTACCATTTTATTAAATTTGCACCTTGATATGAAAAAACGACCATAAAATCAAAATTAAAGGTCAAAGAGTAAAGTGTTATGTACCTCATTTAAATCAGCAAGAATTTTTAATTCAAGGTAATTTTTCCGTAGTACATTTTTTTCAAACTGTGCGCTTAAATCTAGAAGTAATTTTTTGTAACACTCCATATTTTATGCTATACAGTAAGAGCTGCAATACAGTTTTGTAGCATTGGTACATTATCGAATCATAATACAACACCTTTTATTTTATTGTTTTTAATCAATTGAGGAACAATGCCCACTTTCCATACATTGAAAAACCTGATAATGATAGTATATGTATAACCATAAGGTATAGTTGAAATACTTCCAGTAAGTTTAGAAAAAAATGTCTTATATTCATTTTGGCGATTTAAATACCCCGAAGTTCGAAAAATATTAATGTTTATTTTTAGGTTAGAATTTGCCGTCACCAGAAATAAAGAAACGAACGTGCATTAACAAATTAATAACGCTCGAAGTTTAGTCTAAAATAGTAATATTTGGCTCCCTATGTTGTAAAACATCTTTTTTACTTTGTTGATTCCTTGAAACCAACTACCCCTAAGTCAATATCCACTATAAAATGGGTGTCGAGTTGAGAAATGTTGTTCTCTAGGACACATTATTTAGAATTAAACGAACTTACCTTGTGAAGTTCGATTCTAATTATACGAAGATCACGAACCGAAGATGATTACCAATTTACATGCAGCAGTACGTAGTATGGTGCCGTCCTTGTCACACTTTAAAGACTTTTCATAAAGAAAAGAAAAAAAAATAATATTCAAATACCCGCTCATCGACCCCACTCCGGTCTCACTGTCCTATGTTCATTACGTTTTAGGGCTAGTCTAACCAAATTAGAAAAATATTGGGCTTTAGGGCCGGGAGGGTTGTGGTAATCATCTTCGGTTCGTGATCTTCGTATAATTAGAATCGAACTTCACAAGGTAAGTTCGTTTAATTCTAAATTATACTTCATATCACTCCCGAAGATGATTACCAATTTACATGCAGATGTTTAGAGTGTAATATAAAATTTATACGGCTTTTTCTTTTTTGTTTCGAAATGGTAATGATTAAACAAATTTATAAACAATTGATTTGCAATATTTACTAGCAAACTGCAGTTTTTGTGTTAACAGTAAATAAGGATAAAAATTCATACAATTAAGTAAACAATGAATTTGGGAGGCGATTTCCTATCGATTCAATAGTTTCTCTATTATAATACGTTTGAAAAATATTAGAGATATTAGTCCAGCCCACAGCCCTTCGAACCGCCTGCAGACTGAACTGATGTACGCCGCGTGCCTTGTGCTATGTGCACCAACATTGACACGTCCACAGCGCTTCTTTGGAGAGTATCCTTTACCCTGTGGGATAAAGTTTGAAGGCCAATTTTCCTGTGAAGCTTACGAAAACTTATGAATAAATTATTTGTCTCAGTGTTTCTAATAGATCTTGTTTTATCTAAGTATGCTTTCGATGCGATGGCTGGACATATATTACGGTTCTCTTTAAAAAAGGCAGTCTGATCAGGGGTTGGTAAGCGCAGGGTCTTGACGATATAATTAAGTCAGTATTTTTTTTAATACAATTGAATCATTACTTTCAGTAATATTATTATTTTTGATTAAGCTAAGAGTTGAAATTCTCTGAGTTGACACAATGCCACTCAAAGCGACAGTTTTATGTGATAAAGCATTAAGGCTCACATTATCATAAGGATAATAATCACTTAAATAATTTAAAACCACGGAGCTATCCCATGTTGTATCATATTTAGGAGTAGGAGGATTTAGTCTAAAAGAACCTTTCAATAATCTATTCACATAATCAGTTTTCATTATTGAAGTACCCCGAACCAACGTTAAAGTGGATCTCGTGGTATTTAAAGTACTATAGCTAGCCCCAGCATTATGCCTATCTGAAAAAAATGTTCTATTGCCAGACATACCGTCAATCCAGAAACTGCAATGTTTTTTGTTGATCAAACTCCAACCAAAATTTTAATGAGGAATTATACAGAGATAGTGTATTTTGGGCTAGCGAAGCCATGAGTAAATCTAGTGACGATACTGGTACGCCACGTTCAATCAACGACTGCCGGATAATATAGCTGCCACCAGGGTAAGGCTTATACAGTGATTGTGTTTCTCTGAAAGGAGAATGCATTATCTTAGTATTCGGCTCAAAAAATATTTCTTGTGACACAAGTAGTTTTCGATATAGCGGAATCCACGGCTGTGAGGGCCAGTAGGAAAACACAATAATGCCTTCGGCTTTATCATTTACGAATTTGTGAGGAACTTTTGTAATAAGGCAAAAAGGTGAAAATGCGTAAAATTATATTATGTTTGTCCATTTAAACGTAAATGCATAAACTTCTTCTGACTGCGGATCAATCTTCCACGAAGCATACCTGTCACACTTATGATTCTGTATGCTTGCGAAGAGATCAAAATGGGGGGTGCTAAACTTAGCTCAAATTTCAGAAAACGTAGTCAGCTAGTTGCCACTCGGTATCGATGGACTATTAGTGTGAAGCGCGATCTGCATCAACATTATCGCTAGATTGAATATATCGCAAATATGAAAATTCTACACTTTTCAAAACACTTCCATATGTCGTGTAAGATCGTTTAAGCGAGTGTGTTGTATTCCTCCCAATTTATTAATGTAAGCAATGGATGTTGTATTATCAATTTTGAGAAGGAAATTGCAATTACTTAAATGAGAGCCAAACATTTTTATCGCATAAAAGGCAGCTTTTAGTTCTAAGAAGTTAATATGATTTTTAATCTCTCTTGCACTCCAATTACCACCAGGTATTTCGCTGTTACATGGTACTTGCCAATCTGTACGAGATGCATCGCAAAATATTTCTAGTAAATAATCATTACTTTGAATAGATGAATAGCTTGTTTCAATATTGTCACTCCACCATTTAAAATCTGGCTGTAGACAGCTAGGCAAAACCATACGCTTATTATAATTATCAGAATAGTTTAAAGCTAAGAATTTGTCGCGTTCTTTTTGCACCCATCCGTACTGTACGGCTGGGCATGCTGATGTCAAAAGTCCTAGAAATTCCACAAGTTGTTTTATTCTGCACATTTTCGTTTGTGAAAAAGACCTGACTGCGTTATTAATGCGAATTTTCGTGTCAACTGGTCCTTTTTTAAATTATTTATTAGGAGTCCAAATGATTCTAATATTTCTCTTGTAGCAGTAACATTCCAACGCACTCACTGTTAGAGCCAATAGATAAAAAATCGTATAGGTAATTAACAGACATTTAGCCGTCCGAACGTAGAGATTGTAATTCAGGTTTTAGTAGCTTTGTGAAAACAAGTGGAGCAGTGCAAAGCTCAAATGGCAGAACATTAAACTCATAAAGTTGTGAATTCCAATAAAAGCGTAGCTTTTTACGTTCTTCATTATTAATTGTTATCAAAAAGTGAGCCTAAGCATCCTTTAAAGCAAATGTAGCCATAAATTAATTTTGGTCTAGGAGCTTTAGTGCAGTACGGTCATGCTCCATTTTAAAATGCTCCACTTTGATGAATTTATTTAGTTCCTTTAAATTTAGTATAAAATGATGTTCACCATTCGGTTCTCAGTTCTAAACTGTGAATACGGGCGACAAAAAACTGATCATCACAGGGGTTGCACAATGAAATATATTTTGGATCAAGATGTTTAAGTACAGATTCTTGGATTATTTTAGATTCGCAAGAAGAAAATCGGTCATTTTTAGGTATTATTTTTTGTACGGGTTCCTCCTTAAAGGGAATTTTATAACCTTGACCCCAAGACAGAATATTGGAGTCATTCGTAATAGTACACCAATAATTATAATAAAACTGCGATCTGCCGACAATTGATGAGTGTACCTCTGGTTCTGAAGTCAGTTCCTCCTTGAGCGGTACCGTGTGTGGCTCCTGGTGTGCATCGGGTTGCGGTTGCGCGACAGCGGCTGTCGGGCCGTCTAGTGGGGCGGATACGCTCGCGGCCCGGCGGCGGCAGTCCGCGACGCCCCCCTCGCGTTTAAAGCGCCTCGACGCGATGATATGGATGGACCAGATTAGAGCGCGTGCTGTGTTTTAATGGCAGGTCGCACTGCTGGCATACGAGGGCGTAGTTCCATACTAGATTTTGATATAGTTTTGGACGATTTCAAGTGTTCAGCCAACTCCGAACCAAATATAAAAAAATTGTCTATTTGCGTATTTCTTATAGTACGTCGGGTTTGCTTATTTAGAGTATTTATAGCGGCAAACCGTCTTGAGAGAGATTCTTTATAGTGTATATCACAAAAAAGTTTAGCTGCATCACTGAGTGGCTTTATGGTATCTCGGAAATCTGTTTTATTTTTAGAGCTATATTGATCGCTTTTCCGAGTGCAGCCAGACCACTACCAAGCTGATTCTGGTGACTTTGGCTGTAAACATCTCTCTTATTAATTGTTTCTGTAAGCGCAGCTTTGATCTCGAGATTCTACGCCGGGTCTTTTAGGTGAGGACAGTTTTCTGGAGGCAAATATTCTTTTATTCGATCAGCTCGCTTTTCTTTACTTGTGTGCTCGCACCTGGATGCAATGTCTTCATGTAAGGTTTCACCAAAACTTTTATCCAAGGAAGGATCATCTCCTAACATATCAAGAATCTCTCTTTTATAGCAAATAGCAAGCAAAATCTTTATAATAACAATATTGGTAGCCATTCTAGTAATGCAACGCGATTAACGCGGATGTAAATAGGTAATCCAGGCTCAGACGCGATTTACGCGGAGCAAGCTATGCAAGCACTTTCCGTTCAGATGCGACTTATGCGAAGCAAGTTGGGATAAGTACTTTACGCTCAGACGCGATTTACGCGGAGCAAGGTATGCAAGTAATTTATGCTCGGACGCGATTTACGCGGAGCAAGGTATGCAAGTAATTTATGCTCGGACGCGATTTACGCGGAGCAAGGTATGCAAGTAATTTATGCTCGGACGCGATTTACGCGGAGCAAGGTATGCAAGTACTTTTTGCTCGGACGCGATTTACGCGGAGCAAGGTATACAAGTAGGCACTTTATGCTCAGACGCGATTGACGCGGAGCAAAGTATGCAAGTACTTTACGCTCAGACGCGATTTACGCGGAGCAAGGTGTGCAAGTACTTTACGCTCAGACACGCGATTTACGCGGAGCAAGGTGTGCAAGTACTTTACGCTCAGACACGATTTACGCGGAGCACATTAGGTAAGTACTTTTATAAGACTTAGGCGCAATATACACGAAGTAAATAAAATATACACGAAGTAAATAAAAAACAAAAAATAGGTAGGTCAACGCTCATAGGCGGTTTACACCGAGCGATGTTTATAGGTAACAATATCGCGATTTAATATAGACGTTACGTTACGTTCATACATTTAATACCTAGCTACTTATACAACTACAAATACATACATTTTATAGTTCGATTAATCTTTGCTTATTACCATCTAATAACTAGTTTAAATATACTTAGTACCAATAAAACTTGTTTCATGATTTACATAAAACTTTTGTTATATAAAGTTAATAAAAAGGTAGATAAAAACAATTTTTAGCGGTGCTGTGACAGCGGCAACGCAGGATCGTACCGGTAACCGAGGCCGACAGAGTGGCGCCTGACGGGCGGCGCGTGGCGGCAGGCGCTTGCGCATTGTAGGTACCTACTAGACATCTATATTAGCAACTACAGATTAGGCTACTTACTTTCAATAACTTCCTCTTGGTGAGTATCACGCTTAACCTGATCACTTTAGGATGACGTTGAAGGCAATCTCAATCTAGATTTATGTTTCACTTTTTCCCTAATTTCTTTAATTTCTTAAATAAACCACTATAATCATCAATATCTTTCGAACGTGAACTTTTCTTCACCATGATTACGCAAAATCAGATTGGACAATCTGGAAACAACTTAGTCGCAACGGTAATTTTTTGCACAAAATGATGCGTGTGACTCGGACAGCACAAAAAAACGTAATGAACATAGGACAGTGAGACCGGAGTGGGGTCGATGAGCGGGTATTTGAATATTATTTTTTTTTCTTTTCTTTATGAAAAGTCTTTAAAGTGTGACAAGGACGGCACCATACTACGTACTGCTGCATGTAAATTGGTAATCATCTTCGGGAGTGATATGAAGTATAATTTATTTGGTAAACCAAAACCTGTTAACAGTTCATTTAACCTACATTTATAAAATTAACAGTTACCTACTGGCTAACACCAAATAAGTAATATGTACAATTTGTGGGTAAATTACATTGTTAGTGCACTAATCATTGCTATTAATTCAATTTAATATAAGTACTAATTCAATTAATTTGTTTATAAAAATAACACAGCAGTTTAAAAATAGTAGTACCTTCTCATAACTATACAACGTGTAACAAAAAGGGTATATACCATACCAAGGGCATGGCATCTTTAGATGATATCAAACGATTTCGGAAGGGTTTCAACTCAAAATAAAATACTCAAAAAATGGGTACCAAATTTTCGGTTTCGTGTGTTTCTTAAAATCAAATCATAACAAACGTGGCAGCACACTACGTACGTTAATAACTACTCGCTACCCGTCACGTTACTTGCCAAAATCCGATAAATGTCTTCAATATTTCTGTGCGACTAGTACTATAGTAGCCTATCACAGGTGGTGTTTTTCCTCATAACTTTCTAACTTAAAGAGATAGGATTAAAAAACCCTTCCAATATCGTTTGATATCATGTAAATATGCCATGCCTTTGTTATGTATATACCCTTTATGTTACACGTTGTATAAGTATACCAACTATAGTTTTAGTACTTACAAAAATGATACCCTAGTTATAGTTAGATAATTTCTATTCCTACCTTTAAACAGTCTAACTCAATTCTTATTTTCAGAAGTGATCATTTATTTACCATCCTGCTGATCCTACATACTTACCCCCGTTGAATGAAACGGGGAAAAGTAAATAAAACATTAACATCATTATCATCCAGCTCTCTTATAACTACGTCATCCAGAAATTCTGCGAAGCAGATATATTGTCTTCGCACCTAGCCAATCCAAGCTACTATCATCATGTGAGCGCAGCATCCAATAGTTCGTCGACCGACCTAAAATTGCAATAATATTCAGCTATCCCGGTTCTGCCAGGCACATTATTTAGCAGTAGCACGTTTGTAGCTCATCCGCTGCATCTGAATGTCGTGGTGGGCTGGTGTTTTAACCACCAGGCCACCACGACATTCAGATGCAGCGGATGAGCTGCGGATGAGAAGAAGTGCCCGGCTGTCCGGGTCGCACCACCACGGATGTACGTATACATACGCGTTGGCGCGGTCCGGCTGGCCCCGAGTTGGCTGGAGTCTGCCTTGTATGATCACTGTTATTGCGATCGTCCTTGGGCTCACCCTCCTCACGGCGGCTATCATCATAGTCACCCACATAAGGCGCATCCATAATCTGTGTACGAAAACATTGGTTAACATTTTAACGTAATCACTGAAGCCTTAGTTAATGGTGTTTAATTAAAAGAGAATAAATTATTAATTGCAAGTATCGTTAGCAAGATATTAAATGTTTACTATAGTCCTTGAGATATATTAATTTTAACAATATTATAACCCAATCAGCAAAGAGCATCACATTTTACTAAAATAACTTTTAGCACAGACCCAGACACACACCAAGAACAGACCAAGAACCCTTGAAAATATAATTAAACCGTTTTAAATATTATTAAAGTATTATTACAATTAATTACTTGTTCATTTATTACCCGACTACGGCAAAGCAAAAGGAGGGTTATGATTTTGACAGGCTATGTATGTATGTATGTATGTATGTATGTTCATCTGTTCCCTCGTAACTTCTAAACTATTTATCAGAATTCGACAAATGACATATCATTAGAAGCGTCTTAATTGTCCGCTGGTTATAGGCTATTTTAATAAGTTTCATTTTATAAGTTTCACAAAATCTAATATGGCGCCCTCTAGCGGACAAAACATACAGAGTAAAAAAATAAAGTTAAGATAAATATGCCGTGTTTGGTATCATTTGAAAGCACTTTACTTGTACATTTTGAATATATATATATATTGCTAGCATTTTCTTGTGACTTTACCTGTATTCATGGGCTGGTTGCATATAATTCACATCTTTTCGTTCATAGCTTCTTTACTACTTATCAGAATAAGACCATTGTAGTACCATTAGAAGGGCCTTGATATTCTGTTAGTTATGAGCTATTAAGCTTGTCACCAAATTTAGTATTGCGCCCTCTAGCGGACAAAAAGTAAATCTTTATATATATAATTCTGCTGTACGTGTGTATGTCATTGAACTCCTCCTAAACGGCTTGACCGATTTTAATGAATTTTTCTGTATGCGTTTGAGTGGCGACCTGGATGGTTTAGATTCACAAATCAGCCCGGCAGATGGCGCTGATCGCTTGAAGAAGCATGTGATCTCGCAAACGGCCCTAACGATTTCGCTGAAATTTAATATGTGGGGGTTTTCGGGGACGAGAAATTGATCTAGCTCAGTTTTATGTCTGGGGAAGCGCATATTTTCGAGTTTTCTCTTTCGCAATATTTCACGCATAATATGGGCGCTAATTTCGCGCGGCTTGACATAGCGGCTGTGGCGTAGGCTATAGTGGTATGGTCTACTCGCGATGGCTGGTGTTCCTCGGTTCAAACCCGGGTAATCACGAGTTTTTTTTTTTTTTGTTTTAGACAAGTTTATAGTTTTTTTTTTTAATTTTTATAGTTACTTTAAAAGAAAATTGTACATAAGAACTAAAACGGGAAAAAATAAAAAAAAATATATTTTGTTTTGTTTTATTTAACTAAAATTGTACTTATGAACAGAGAAAAAAGTAAATAGAAATAAATAAATATTTAAGATTTTTTATTTAACTTTATGAGACTGAAACAAGAGCTCTAGGGGTAGAGAGAGCTATGATATCTTTGTTACAAATGTAGATGACAATGCTTTCCATGGGTATATTCCTAAATCTGCTGTACCTGTGTACAGTCACTGAATTCCTCCTAAAGGGCTGGTCCGATTTGAATAAAGTCTATGTATATAAATGAAAGTTGTGTTAGTTACTCTGAACCGCTTAACCAGTATGGCTCAAAATTGGTAGGGAGGTAGATAAGAACTGGGAGAAGGACATATCACATAGGAACTTTTATCCCTTTCCCGTTGTTCCCGTCGTTCCAGTGTGACGTGACATGGAATAACAAAACAACTCAGTCAAAATATAAGTTAGCGGTTCATTTATTAAAAATGGTACAAACACTGCTGCACTACTCAGCATATTAAAAAAAAATCTTACCGGTTGAATGTTGATCCATTCATTTAAAGCAAGGAATATAAATACTCTCTGCCGGTTTAATTTTTTTTAATAAAAGCCCCAAAGCAAACTTCAACTTCAAAATTTGTAATAATGTATTGCTGTGCCATTTACCACTTCACTACATACTATAAAACAAAGTTACTTTCTCTTCCCCTATGTCCCTTTGTATGATTAAATCTTTAAAACTACGAAACAGATTTTGATGAGGTTTCTTTTAATAGATAATTAAAAAGAAACGTTTATATGTATAATAACATCCATTAATTTGTGTCCATATCCAATCCATAAAATCCCAGTACAGCGGACATGGCTCCGGCGGGATCTCATGGCGATATGGAAAGTGTGATTGTCGCAATCCAGCACAGAGCACGCCACAATAGTGGCGGTAAGTCCTCTCTTTTAGGAGTAGCTATAGAGGCGCCACGGCGTCCTCACCTTCCGACTGACGTAGGTCCTCACCGGACACGGCTGTTTCGGGAGGTTCCTGTTCCGTATAAGGCGGGAGAAAACGCCAGGGTGACCACTGTGGGCATCGCCCTGAGGACACGGTGGAGCATATGGTGAAGGTCTGCCCGGCTTGGGTAGAGCACAGCCGTGTCCTCGTGGCGGCGATCGGCGGCGATCTCCCGCGTCCGACCCTGGTCCGAGCCATAGTCCGGAGCAAGAGTGCATGATGGCAAGCTTTCACCTCCTTCTGTGAAGCAGTGATGCTAGCAAAGGAGGAGGCGTAGCGCGTGAGGAAGCGGAAATCCCACTACTCTCACGGCTCAAACCGCCGCAGGAAGCGCCCTGGTCGGGTGGCAACCTCGGACTCCCGACCACCGTAGGCGCGGGCTTGCGGGCGGTGAGCGATAGGCAGCTCGCCTCCTGGTAAGAACCAGGCCCGAGTTGACGGCGCGTTGTGTTTCACACGCGCCTCAAAGAGATGTCAGCACACCTTGACGGGGTCTACGAGGACTGGTCCACAGGGTTGCGGGTTGGTTAAAAAAGAAACCATGGCACTGGCCGTTGCACAGGCAAGTGAAGGAACACGGGTGGGTTTTAGTCTAGGTAAAAGTCTGACACGCCCTTCCGCTCCGCCCAGAGCAGGAGAGGTCATTTGATGATTTCCCATCCAAAACAAAAAAAAAAAAGAACTGAAGAAGAGCAAGAAATTGCACTTGAAGAGCGCAGCCTTAGTATGGCTCGACTTCGTGCTTCTCACTCACCAGAGCAAAGGAAGGCAGCCCATGAAACGGCTCAGTTGGCAATGCGAAATCGTCGAGACAACATCAGAGATCAAGCGCTAGGTAATAATTTACGTAGCACAAGAAGAAATTCATCAAATACTGATTTGAATCGGGCAGCGTTTCTATACGCATATAATATAGCGCAATGACGTTCGCATTGGGCCAATGGATGTTGTTTCCGAGTATTGTAGCACATTAAAGATTTCCGGAGAACCGCCAGGATTGTGCTCCCAAATAAAGAATCATTGAATAATAATATTTATTTATTTAAAATCATCCTAATTTAAAAAGTAGTCATGTGATATTGCCTTTAAGGTGGAACGAAGTTCGCCGGGTCAGCTAGTGTTAATATAAAATTAAAATAAATATACCGTGTTTGGTATCTCGTGAAAGAGCTTCACGAGTACTTTATGCTTGAATGAAGGCAAGAATGCTTTAATGATGTTAAATATGAGCGATAAGAGTAAAGCGCGGGTCACGGGAACTGTGAATCGCTTTATGCAATGTAGAGCAGTGTGAACATTAATAGAATATGTAATGCACTAATGAAAACGACATAAGCTGGGAGTATTTCCACGCGGTGAAGGCGGAAACAGCTTGATAACTGGCTAAAACTCCCATAAAAATGTCTTCTGCACTATATACCTTCGGGCTTATGTTGTTATATGTGCGTGTAGATGTAATATGTCAAGTACCTAGTTTTTAGTTCATCAATTTAACTTTTGTTAATATTATGCGCCATAAATACACTTTAACACCAAAATAGTCCAAATAATAAAAAGTAAAAAAAACTAAAACCCAACTACGACAAAAAACGACGCTGAAAAAGTATAAAACAAGATTTTCAGAATACTGAACTGAACAAAGTTGCTAATGTAGTTGCAAGTGAATGGACACAGTCAAGATGCCTTCGTTGTAAATTGACAATAATGTCATACAATACTATTCTGAAGTATGCAATATTCACTATGTAGAGATAAATTTTCATGTTTGGAAAGGCGTAGTCACACGTTGTCAACGTGCTACGGTAGGTATATGTAACGTGTGACTACGCCTTTCCAAACATGAACATTTATCTCTACATAGTGAATATTGCATACTTCAGAATAGTATTGTATGACATTATTGTCAATTCAGTATTCTGAAAATCTTTTTTTATACTTTTTCAGCGTCATTTTTGTCGTAGTTGGGTTTTAGTTTTGTTTTCTTTTTATTATAAGCTGTATATAAAGTTAGATAAAATACTGACATCCTCAGAGAATCATTATAAATAAGTGATTTCCTATTTGAATTACAATATAAAATCATAACAAACATTTTAAGTATCATTAATTGTTATATTAATATTAACAATATTAATTTAAATAATTGTGTGTTTTGATTTCAGTTAACAGTGAACCATAGATTCGTTCGGAAACAATTCAATACGTTTAGGAATCACAATATAGTCTCGACGATAATAATTGTTTAAGTACATAAAAATTCTAACATCAGTTTATAATATCTCTTATGAAATTGTTAAACAAAGTTTCTTTTATTTTGCTTCATAAACTTCTTTTTCCAACATATTAATGTTGGTAAAATAAATTGTTGAATGGGACGCAAAGAGTACAGTAAGTACATGGAATTGGAACGTAACCGTACATCTGTCAATAACATCTGTCATCTCATAAATAGACCGATATTGATTTGTTTTTATATATGATTTTGTGTTTTATAGTGTACGGCCATACTCAATGGTATTTTGCTCTCAAAGTACACACATGAAATAATTTGGCCATACAGATATTTACATGACAGTGCAATGAGAATCAGATGGTGTTAACATACAATCTTATCCTTATTTTGTAACACTAGTCCAAGAACATGTTGCTACAAGTTCATCTCTGTACCCACTTAGGTTTTATTTATTATATTAACAATTCAAAGTTTTATCTTATGTACCAATTTGCATCAAACAGTCTCCAATTCTTACCCACTTGAACGTCCCAATGTGACAGCTAGAAATGCGTTGTACGTCCGAGCGCGCGATCGGTATCAAGCCGCGTCGAGCGCTCGTAAAATCCTCGTTATTTTCTGATTATTTTTTAGCAGAAGTCTATTTAATTACTTAATATGAACAATTTCTTCTTCAGGGATTATTTTGTCATATTTTAAGACATGGTATCAAACAAAAACTTGACGAAAATCCTGCACACATTGAGCAATGAGCAATAATTTAATCGTCCACTATAACACTCGTAAATTCAACTTATCAGCTTCAGCTTCGTAAATGCCGGCTTCATCTAGTTAAAAAAATAAAATAAAATATAAACATGACGTGTAAAAGTGATTAGTGATCCTACTTGCTTAATAAACGATTTCATTTCATTTCTTCTTCCGAGCCAGTCGTCGAGTACTGGCCGGATCGCCTCGACGGTAGAGAGGCCGGCCGGTAGGGCGCATAAGCCTCTGCGGCTTGTCCGCCACCAGGACCTAACGGAGCTCCTCTCGGCGCAGCTCGATCTGCCGCTGCGGCCGGACTGGAGCCCCGTGTCCGCTCTTCCTCGCGCCATCGGTACAATGACGCGAGTACATTCGCCTCTAGGTCTCAGGGCGGGGATCCGGCCAGGACGCAAGCCACCTCGTAGGAAATCGTGCGATACCCGCGGACGACCCTGACGGCCATCGCCCTCTGCGGCATGCGCAGAATGGCGAGTATTCCGGCCGTCAGATCCATCGCCCACACAGGGGCCCCATATAGGGCCATGGACCGCACGATTTCCACGTACAACCGACTACAGGCGGCGCTCGGGCCCCCCATGTTGGGAAGCAGCGTTGATAGCGCGTCTGCTGCACCCATCAGCTTAGGCGCCAGCCGCCGGAAGTGGGGCCCGAATTCCCATCGGCTGTCGAGCACCCATCCTAGGTACTTCATGGTAGACTCGACAGCTATCCGGGCCCCATTGACCACGATATATGAACCCGGCGCCGGCGCACGCCGGGGGCCATGGAAAACCATGGCCTCCGACTTGTCAAGGGTCATCTCCAGGCCCAGCCGCCGGATGCGGTTCACCACCTGTGACACCACAGCCGTGGCTCGATCAACGTCGCTTCCCTGTGCGAGCTCCCCCGGGCAGTGACAAGCGTGTCGTCCGCATAACACGTCAAGTCGCCGCCCGACGGGAGCTCGCCTCTCAGCACCCAGTCGTAGCCAATGTTCCACAGGAGTGGCCCCAATACCGATCCCTGTGGGACACCGCAAGACATTTGGTGCCGACCGGCACTGTCACGTCCTCGATAAATGACGCATCTATCCTTCAGATAAGCCCCTACTATACGGCGGAGGTAGGGAGGCACCCGATGGTATTTCGGGGCCTCCCTAATACAACTCCAGGGTAAGGTGTTGAAAGCTTTGGAAATGTCTAAAGACACCGCCAACACCACCCCACCCCGGGACACCGTATCCTCCGCCAGGGTTCTCACGCGCATGATGCCGTCTATGGTGGAGCGCCCCGACGAAAACCAAACTGGTTGTCGTCCAGGTTCGGCCCCTCTCTGCACAAGTGGCTGACTAGGCGATCTGCGATAATCCGCTCGAACAGTTTGCCCGCCTCGTCATGCAGCACTATGGGCCGATACGCGGACGGTGAGTCGGCGGGGCGCTCCTCCTTCCTGAGCAGGACCAGCTTCCCCTCTTCCCACACACTGGGAAACTGACCCCGCTCGAGGCATGACGTGAAGAGCCCCCTCAGCTAGGGCTCTAGCTCCTTCAGAGCCAGGACGAGAGCTCGGCAACGAATTCCGTCGGGTCCGGGCGCTTTGTTCTTTGCCCGGAGCCGCGACACGGCCGCTCTCGTTTCTGATTGCGTCACCTCGGGGACATCGGTGCCCTCCTCTTCTGGAGAGTCTGTGGCTGAGGGTAAAACCATCGCCGGGGGAACGTGTCCCGCCCGCTCAGGGAAGAGGGTCGATACCACCGCCTCTAGCAGCTGGGGTTGCATACTTTGCACCAGTGGGGCGCCCAGGGACGTAACTTGGCCCGTAGTATGGCAATAGCCTACCGCAACCTAACTTTCGAACACGTAGAGATAGGATTAAAAATCCCTTTCAAAATATATCCTTTAATATCATCCAAAGAAGCTATGCCTTTGGTATAAATGAGAAAATAAAATACTTTTTTAAATGTAGATAATTGTGTAATTTTTTTTTTATAATAAACATAAACTGAATGAATGCAAGACGAGTACTTGAGACAAGTATAAGTACTGGAGACTTCTTCATCAGAACGCTGTCGGTACGAACATAATTATGTATTACATTATTTATTACATTATTATTATACATAAATGATAACCAGAAGCGTGTTAAACAAAACTTATTAATATAAAATGAATATTATTAACTTATACTTCAACAGTTATAAACATTTTTGAGCTAGGTTTTCGCCAAGTCGACAATAAATCAGCTAGACTTGGCTTTCTTTTCACCAAGTCAAACATCTGGCTGTTGGTGAAAGCATCATTTATTGCAGCTTCACATCTTGTTCCCTCGTGATTGCCAACACATTGACAGACTGGCTGATCCTCCTCATTCAAGGAACAATCACCGTTGTTCAGACAAAAACCATGACACGGGTACACTTCACATCTTTCCCCTGAATAGCCAGCTTTGCATCTGAAAGAATGAGTGTCACATATAGTTATTTAAACAGACTTTTATAAGAAAAAGAAACAATTGGGAACAGCGGTGACCCGATGATAACGGCCCTGACGCACCTACGATCGCAATTCGCAGCTCGTAAACCCCGCTTGGTTTACGCGAATTGCTTTGTGAAATTTATATCGTCAAAACTGCACTTAAGATCACGAAGGGAAACCTCATGACTCGTGAGGACAGCAGGATGTCTTGTTTATAACTAAAATTTCGAAGACATGTGACAGCTACCAGCATAGACAGCAGGCGCTTACACAAGCTGATTCCCACCGGTTTCTCTTCGAAAATTCAACACACCATCACTCTATAGTCATCATTGAACATTATTTCAATGATGAATTGTCTCGAAAAAAGGAGATAGAAATAGGAATTTAACAAAACGGTTACTTGGGAGTACGTGCGCCACGCCCGCCCTAGGTAAACTTCTATTTTTTATTGCTCCAGCCGCCCTTGTCATAAATTGATACTTCGCCACTGCAGCCCGATTCTCTTTCATAGAGAAGAGGCCTGTGACCTGCAGCAACTAAGGAAACCATCAGCAGTAGAAAATATTTTACCTGCATTTGGGAACTCCCTCATTGTTTAAACTGCAGTCACCTTGCAAACAATAGTTCTCACACATTGAAACATCGCATCTACCACCGATGTAACCAGGTATGCATTTACAAACAGACATCCCACTAACTTCTGTACCATTAACACAAGACAGACCCACTAAAGTTGTAGATTCTGTTGTCTGTTCTGTTTCTGTTGTGTCTCGAACATTGAGGGAGTTGTCGGTTACTGTGGTTGTTGGTATTAGACTTGATAGTGCTTCACAATCCTGAACTCCCTTAATTTGATCTTTTATTTTGTAGTTGGCCACTATAGCGACTGGTGTTTCAATAAAGAACGTATCAAAATATTTTATTTCTTCATTATTAAACCTGTTTTTTGGCATTTGCAAAATAGTTTTGTAATTCTCGACAATGTTCACCCAATATAAGTATTCATTAGAAACAGCCAATTCTCTTGGATTAGACTGAACTAACTGGTTTAATACTAAAAAATCCCAGCCATGATTGTCCATACCCTCACTGTTTATCATATAACTTTTCTCAGAACCGTCAATAAAATAAAATTTCCGTGTTTGTGGGTCTGTGGCAACGCTGAACATTGACATATACGAGTGCATTACTTCTCTCTCGGAACCATTAAATCTAGCTCTCTCTATGTCTTCTGTGTGTATATTAAGTTTGTTGACCCAGTAAATGTATCTGAAAATTAAATGACACTATTGAATATCACGAAATTATACATATTGATTTTTAAACGGCCATTGATAAGGAAAACGTACCCTCTACAGCTATCCACAGCAATTTGAGCGGGGGTCCAGACACCAGTCTTGATTAAAAAATTTCCGCTAATATTGTTATTAAATCCGGGTTTTAATGAAATCCAATTAATGCTTCTTTCGGTAGTATCCGTAAAGAATAGTGTATCTGTTGCCGGGTCGAATGCAATACTTTGAATGTTACTGTCGACTCTTGTGATGAAACATTTGTGTTCCTTGGAAAATAAATTATATCCGCATATAGAGTCGTTGTTGCTCTGTTTGTCGACGTACAGCATCATATTGTGGACTTCATCGTAGGCTAACGCTGTGGCGTTGTGAGAAATTAAATCCACATTGTTTGTTTTTATTCCGTCTGTATAAAATCTGAGTTGATTTCCTAAACTTACGGCGATGTCTGAAACCAACGAAAATTACTAAGCGAATCGCGCTGAAAGCTAAATGAGTGGTTCATTTACTACCCTGACGAAATGAAAAACAAAACCTGTTAAGAAATAAATTATTAAGTTGAAATACAGGAAATGTTGTTCTTGTTTGAGACCACTCGTGTAAAGTACCTAATCCTTTCTGGTACGGACCCCTCGTTAAACTTATTAACACATTGTTATAATAAATATTAGTTTATAGTGTGGAGCAACATTTTTAAACTAAAAAAACCGGCCAAGTACGTGTTTGACTCACGCACAAAAGGTTCCGTGCCATTGATTTATGAAATTAAAGGCTTTAAGTTATTTGTATGTAGGATTACGCGGTAATAAGCGGTTTACGGTTTACGAGGTATTAAAAAAAACTACTAACTAGATCCGGTACAAAACAATTTTCGTTTGTAGTTTTTATAGTAATGTACATCACATGATTTTTTTAGATTTTCAATTTTCTTATTTTAGAAGTTTGACCAACTTTTTTCCTTTTTGGAAGCGTCTGTCACGCAGACTATTCGGTTTAGAAAAAAAGTATTTTAGACGCCTCGATATCATTTTTGAAGACCTATCCATAGATACCCCACACGTATATGTTTGATGAAAAAAATTTTTTTGAGTTTCAGTTCTAAGTATGGAGAGCCCCCAATATTTATTATCATTTTTTTTATTTTTGCATCAAAATCTTAATGCGGTTCACAGAATACATCTACCTACCAAGCCTCAACAGTATAGCTCTTATAATTTAGGAAAAAATGGCTGTGACGTACGGACGGACAGACGGAGAGACAGACATGACGAATCTATAAGGGTTCCGTTTTTTGCCATTTGGCTACGGAACGCCAAAAACATGGTATTTCATTGTTAGTAATAATAAAAATATGACGTAGAATGATGTATGATACATATTGATATATAATTAATATATTATATATGAGCGCAAGCATTTTTTTTTTACTATTGTTTGCAACTGTTGTATATATAAAATTAAGCCTTTCAGCCATAGTAAGTACTAAGTTGAAAATAAACTGCGTTTCTCGTACTCACCCCAGGAGTGGGCCAGACCTAAGTACAGTACAGCCAATGCCAGTACAAATTGCGTTTTACACATTTTAACTTCAGAAATACTAAGTTGGTTCAACAGGAGCTAATCCACCGCTGGATCGCGCTCTTTTGATTCTGAAGCCGGACGCTGGTTTTTTGCAACATAAATAGATATTTTCGGAATGGTGATAAGTGACTCAGAGATAAGAGTTCCCATTATAGTAGCAGCTAGCAGGTTATACAGGGTGGCCAAAGAGTCGTGGATCAAACGATACAGGGAGACAAAGGAGGTAATTTCCAACAAAAAATATTTCTCCAGCATCGCCATAACTTCATTGCACTAAAAGTTATGAATTATTATGTTTTTTTAATGAAACTATCGAGTTATTTTACAATTTCATCAATAAAAAAAAACAATGCCCATTTTTGACCTGACTGTGTATAGAAATGAAACAAATCTTAAAATATAGGTTATTGTTTTGTATATTCATTACGCTTATCATAATATTAAAAGAAACGCAGGAAAAAAAGATTTTTTAACATTTATTCATGCTAGTGACTAACGTATTAACATATTTTGAACGCATCCAAATCATCTTCTATAAAACGTTCCATTTTACACTTCGATGCTTGATTTTGTTTAACTGTGTTTCTGAGTTTTATGGTTATTGTAAGTTTAATTTGATCACTAAGTATTTTTTTATTACTCATGAGATAAAATATTTTTTTTTATAAATAACACAATAATTAAATTAATCATGCAGTGTTTCATTGAGTATGCGCAAGTGAAATGGATTTTTTTGACATTTGACATTTCGTTGTGTACTGTGCGATTTTGTATGTGTTTTTTCTTATTATTACGACCCTATTTACCTGGCCCTTTTTCAGAAAAACTCTGAGTCACCACTGAAAACAGAAGAGGAAGTTAATAAATATCTTTGCAAACTGAAAAACAATATTGCAAACCTAACCACATACGATGAACATAATCCACAGAAAACATATGATGAATTCGAACTCCATCTGAAAAACAGCCTTAAGTCGGAGATTAAAACCAAGAACAACGAGCACATTTCGTACTTTCTCAGTGAAACAACCAAACATCAAATCCAACGCCGCACGAACTTATGAAAACCAAAAATAAATCACTTGAAATGAAGAAACAACTGTCAGCTCTATTCAAACAGACCAGCAAGTTAATAAAGAAAGACAAAAAAAATCACAGACAGAAAATAATAGAATCCAGTATAAAGACCTATCGAAGCGCTAAAAGAGCATATAAGCAACTAACTACTCACACAGACTGGATCAAGAGCTTAAAAGACGGACAGAAAGAGACAAAATCAAGGAAATACATAATTACCTGCGCTACAAACTTTTACAGAGATCTTTATTCTAATGAGCCACAAGTCACGAATCTCTTTTCAGAAATAAATTTTTCTCAAACAAATACCAATGAAACGATCATTATAGACGAATGTGAGGTCTGGGAACACATCAAAAAGTTGAAGCGAGATAAGAGCCCAGGGCCCGATGGACCGAAGAATTAAGCCTTGATAGAAGGAGCGAGAATACTTACAGGACCACTTACACGCATATTCAACCTACTTCTACGAACAGGCATAATACCTATGCAATGGTTGAACTCAGACATAATTCTACTATATAAAAAGGTGACCCACTAGATATCGCAAACTACCGCTCGATTAGTCTGCTATCAACGGTGTACAAACTATTCACTTCTATCATAAATAATAAAACTGGCCCTACAATAGACACCCATCAACCGGTAGAACAAGCAGGCTTCCGCCCCGGCTTCTCGACTATGGACCATATTCACACGCTCGAACAAATCATAGATAAATACTGTGAATTCAACAGGAAACTATACATAAGCTTCATAGATTACACAAAAGCCTTTGACAGTCTCTACCATGGCTCTATATGGCAAGCTCTTTATAACTGCAACATAGACCCAATAATAACTAGAACAATAAAGAATATTTACCAAAACAGTGTTAGCAGAGTTAAACTGGAATCTAGAGGCGATGAAATCAAAATTGCCCGAGGCGTCAGGCAGGGAGACCCTCTATCTCCAAAATTATTCCTTGCGGTATTGCAGTGCATATTTTCCAAACTGAACTGGACCTTTGAAGGCATCCGCATAAATAACGAACGCCTCACACATTTGAGATTTGCTGACAACATAGTGATCTTTGCCGAATCTCCCAAGAAACTGGAAAATATGATTTCACAACTAAATAGAGAAAGCAAACATGCTGGTCTACATATGAACCTAAGCAAGACAAAAATAATGACAAATGGTAAGAAAGGAAAAATAATGCTTGACGGTGTCGAACTTGAGTATGTAGAACGGTACGTATACTTAGGAAAGCAAGTATCATTGTCGCGCTACCGCCGCGTACGGTTATATATCGACGGTATAGATATCGTTCGCGTAATAAATAGCAGTTAATGATATATTTCTGGTGTTACAAAGACTAGGAATGTACTGATAGTTTTTAAGTTGTAAATAAGTCGTGATATATTACAATCAGAGACAATTAGGACACATAGTGTGAAGAAAGAAAATTAATGGGTCTACCCACATCTAACTTTAAATAAAAATATAGAAAATTAAAACTAGGAATTTAAGTGTTTTTTAGTGTTTGTGATGGATAATGATGACAGTGAGGATGATATGTTGGAAGAGGAGAATATGATAGTCATGGGAACAATGACCCAGGAAGAAATAAACCATATCATTATTGGGCCGCCGGATACAGGAAGGAAAATCATGGAAGTTGAGCTAACACAAAATGAAACCAGAGACAGAGATAGTAGCAAGGATAGGAGGGCTTATAAAAGGGCAGCTTCTACGGAGGGAGAGGAAGGGGAATGGGTTACAGTAGAAAGTAAAAAAAAAACAAACTGTAACAGTTCTGATAGTCTCGGGCACGAGGAGTTGTGTGAGGTTACAATCTCAGGTAAAGAAAATTTACCAAAACAGATTGGTCTGGCTAAGATTCTGAGGGAAACAGGAATTCAAGGCATTATAAAAGTTACATATAAGAGCCCATACAAAGTTGTGCTGCGATTTAGCAACTATGAAAAATCTATAAGTCTGATGGAATGTCAGGGCATAAGAGACAGAGGCTGGATTTGTAGAAGGTCTGGTGATATACTTTACTCGTATGGATTGATAAGATATATAGAAATGGAATTGTCTAATGAAGAGATTATGAATACACTGGAAAGCAGTGTGGAGATAATAGCGGTTAAAAGACTGAAAAGGAAAGATGAGAGTGGAAATTTTATTGATAGTGAGACAGTGCGCATTTGCTTTAAAGGACCTACCTCTCCACCATATGTAAAAGCATATGGATGTAGAATGAAGGTGGAACCATTTACGTTCCCTGTTACACAGTGCTCGAAGTGTTGGAGGTATGGACATATTAGAAATAATTGTTCAAGGAAAACTCAGATATGTCCGAAATGTGGTGGAGAACATGAAAACTGTGAGACTACAAACGTCAAATGTATTAATTGTAAGGGTGGTCATATGGCACTTGTAAAATCACTTTGTCCTGTGTTCAAGAGGGAAAAAAATATCCGAGAGGTGATGGCAAGGAACCAGTGTACATACAAAATGGCGTTAAATAAGGTAGGTGGCTATGTAAGATATGGGACCAAAACCAATTATCAGAGAGAAGTCAATCTCTTAACACCAGAAGTGTCAGAGATCACGGAGAGTGTGACAGAAAAAGTACATGACACATCTTGTACACCGAGGGAGGTGAGTTATGCAGAAGTGGTGAAAACTCCGTCAAAGACAGAACGCCGCACAGTAAACACGGTGCACCGCCTGAAAAAGCCTGACGATAAGGGTAAAAGTTCTATAAATAATAATCAATTTCAATGGATACCAAGTTTCGACTGTGGAACACAGGAAGAAAATAAAAACAAGAAGAAAGAAAGATTTGAGTTACGTGTGGTGATATCGAGATTGAAAGAGATTATGTGCTCAGATATGGAGTTTGAAATGAAGATGACAGCCGTACTGAAGTATCTAGTAGAAGAAGTTATCCGTTGGCTTAAAGAAAACTTTACTATGGAATTCGTGTGGAAGTTATTGGGAGGACTAAGTTTAAATGGCTAGTTACAATAAAAGTATAGTTAATGTGGCACAGTGGAATTCAAACAGCTTAACAACTAAATGTAGGGAACTGGAACTGGTGCTTCAGCAAGAAAAAATACACATTGCACTTATTAGTGAAACATGGTTGTCTGAAGATGTTAACATAAGGATAAAGGATTATAGTATTATAAGAGCTGACAGAGGGGGTGGATATGGGGGGGTTTGTATATTTTACCACAAGTCAATCAGAATGGTGCAAAGAACCTTTACACTTGGAAATGATAGTATTGAGATCCTTATTACAGAGGTGCTGAATGTGCCGGGGCTAACCAACATAATCTACATATATTGCCCACCATCAGCCAATGTGGCCCAATCTGACTGGGATCAGGTTTTTAGCATGTGCAACTCGAAAACCATTTTAGCTGGGGATTTTAATGCACACCATACATTGTGGTCATATAAAGTAGATACAAGAGGTGAGAGAGTTTATAGAGCAATGTTTGAAAATGATTATGTGTGCATGAACGATGGAAGACCTACAAGGATGAGAATGGTGAATGGACATTTGCAGCAGTCGTCTCCAGATATAACCTTCGCCACTTGCGACATAGCAGTAAGGGTGACCTGGAGCCCCCTGAACGAAACTTTGGGCAGTGATCATGTAATAATCAAATTTTCAATTGGTTATGAAAAATCTAATGCAAATATTAAGAAAAGAAACTACAAGGAGGCCCGGTGGGAAGAGTTCAGGCAGAAAACAGAACAGGAGTTTGCAAAGTTGGTACTGTCAAGCGACGCGCAAGCTGACTATAACCAGTTTGAAGACAAATTAAGCCTTGTAGCAGAAGAGACCATTCCATGGATTAAAATTTGCCAGGACCCCAGTTCTAAATTTACCCCAAAACCATACTGGAATTCAGAGATCTCACAAGTTGTAGCAAAACGTCGGCTAGCTTTAGCTCAGGTACGACGGAACCCAACCCCAGATAATTATGACAAGTACAAAAATGCAATACTACAAGCCCAGAAAGCTATCCAAAAGTCCCGACGTAAAGAATGGTCCGAATTTTGTTCAAGCATAGATAATGAAGCATCTGCTACAGAAATGTGGAGGAAGATGAGGTGGATGAAGGGTATAAAAGCAAGACAAACAGTAGATCCTGTAAGAACAAAAGAGTTATTGTACTCCTTAACTCCTGACACCGTTGGGGAAGCACCTCCAGAATTAAGACACAGGGGGGACTGCACTTTAAGTAAGAAGATAACGATGAATGAACTGGAAAACTCTCTTAAAAGCAAAGACACCTCGCCGGGCATAGATAATGTGGCATACTCAATGATTTTTAATCTTTCTAAGTCTGGTAAAATATTTCTGTTGCACATTTTTAACTTAATCTTGCAAACCGGAGTGGTGCCCCAACAATGGCGAAATATTAGAATTATTCCAATCCCAAAACCAGGAAAAGATCCTACTTTATTGTCGTCTATTCGTCCAATCTCGCTCATGTCATGTATATGTAAAACATTCCACCATATTCTAGGGAAACGATTGGAATGGTATGTAGAGAATAAGAAATTACTTTCTGCATCTACGGTAGGTTTCAGGAAAGCTCATTCTACCCTGGATAGTTTGACACGTCTGATAACAACAATACAAGTGGGATTTGCTAGAAACACACCCACCTTAGCCTGTTTTATTGATATAGACAGTGCTTACAATAATGTAAGCATAAGAGCATTAGTTCAGGTTATGGAAAACATAGGTATTAGTCATAAAATTAATCAATATTTGTGGAATTTTTTGTCAGAGAGAAAGTGTCAAGTTATATTGGGTGAGAACAATAGTATGGTAACAAGACATACAAATAGAGGGTTGTCACAGGGGGATCCGATCTCTCCTTTGCTTTTCAATATTGTCACTATGAATTTATGTAAAAGTATAGAAAACGTCAGTATGTCACAATATGCAGATGACTTTGTCTTGTATAAATCTATAGATAATAGGAATGTGGAGGAGGCAGTAATATGCATGAGGGAGTCATTGCATATTGTGATAAACTTACTTGGAGATATTGGTTTATTTATATCAGAATCTAAGACTAGTATATGTATTTTTAATAGAACAAGGAAAAATTATGATATCTCTATAGACATAAACTCGATACAAATTAAGGTACATAATAAAATTAAATATTTGGGTCTATGGTTGGACAGTAAACTGCGTTGGGGTGCTCATATTAATGAAATATGTGAAAAAGCATACAAAATTTTAAATATCCTTAAGACCCTAGCGGGTAAGTCATGGGGAGTACACCCAAAACATCTTCGCAGGCTTTATATTTCATTAATTAGAGCTCGAATAGACTACGGTGGTTTCCTGTATAGCAGCAGTGCTAAAACTCACTTAAGAAAACTAAGTATTTTACAGAATAGAGCTCTTAGGATATGTGGCAATTTTATAAGAACTACACCAATCCATGTAATGGAGAGTGAAATGTGTTTGCAACCTCTTGATATTAGAAGATTTTGGCTTGGCTGCAGATATTGGTTGCGAACGGCTTCACTCTCTAATAGTACAATAGACTTAATAGCGGAACTTGCTAGCTTAAAGGCACAATGGAGGGGGAAAATGGAACCAGTTCTGATAGAGGTACACATGCAATTAGTTGATAAGGCTATTTATAAGAGTGACCTGTTGGAAATGTTTAAGCTAGACACTTGGATTTCAAATATCAATGTCAGAGCCTACATTCACAATACATGTGACAGTATGGATAGACCTAAGCGAAGATATAATGTAACGGAGCTATGCCACAGGGTGTTGACTGAAGCTCGTGACAAATATCATGAACATTATAAATTATTTACAGATGGATCAAGGGGCACAAGGGGGGTGGGTGCAGCGTTCTTAGACCCACAAAGGAATGCGTATATGCAACTTAGGTTGTCTGTTGTGTATGTGGTGTGTCTCGGGTATCCGAGGTATTCCGATAGCCTATGAAGCCTTGGGTCTATTTCATAGAATGCAGCAAGATGATGTTTGTGTCGAGTTTCAGTGGATACCCTCCCATGTTGGCTTGTTGGAGAATGAGATTGTGGATCGACTGGCTGGGAGTGCAGTAGATGATGGCGTGGATGTTTTGAGTCAGCCCTATGGTGGGGAGATTATAAGAGAAGCTAGAAGATTATGTAGAGAGACATGGAAGATGTCGTTTAGAGAGGGCTCACAAACTAAGGGTGCCTGGTACTATACCATGCAGGACACACCGGGATCAGTGCCTTGGTTTGAGTGTGCCAGCCTCTCCAGGGAGACATTGGTTGCTGCTCTCAGGTTGCGGGCTGGTCATGTTCCACTGAACAAGTTTTATCATCTCGTGGGATTTAAGTCATCGCCACTGTGTGATGCGTGTCAGGTGCCCGAAGATATTATTCATGTGTTGGTGGAATGTGACCAGTATCGCGGACTGAGGAGGAGCCTGCTGGCAGGCATTGATCTCCATAATGGTGGAATCAATGTGGTTCTGAGCCGGCCATTGTCCGAAGAGGCCCAGTGTATCTATGGGTTCCTAAAGAGATGTATGAGAGAGAGAAATGATAGAGAGGGGCGGAGAGCGTGAGAGTAAGATTTTAAGATGTTATGTCTGAGATGTGTGGTGTGTGTGATGTGTGAGTGTGTGATGTGTATGTGTGTGTGGATACACTGGGATTGATCCCATGAGGCTGGCATAGTCACCCTGAGTGCACTGAAGCCTCTAAACACAAGATTAAAAAAAAAAAAAAAATCAAAGAACGAAGACGAGGTCAACCGAAGAATCACGTGCAGTTGGAACAAGTACTGGGCGCACAAAGAGATATTAAAAGGTAATTACGACCTAAATATGAAAAAGACCATCATGGATACTTGCATCCTGCCCTGCTTGACCTATGGTTCCCAAACGTGGACGTTCAATAAAAAAGTAAGCAACAAAATAAGAACTTGTCAACGGGCAATGGAGAGGAGCATGCTACGCCTGAGGAGAATTCAAAAAACAAAAAGTCAAGTAATAAGAGACAAGACAAAGCTGACAGATGCATTACAAAAAGCACTGAAACTTAAATGGAGATGGGCCGGACATGTAGCGAGATGCAAAGATCAACGATGGACTCTCAAGAGCACGAATTGGCCCGGCCCACCGGGGAAAAGGAACGTGAGTAGACCACAAAAACGATGGATGGACGACATAGAAGAGACGGCTGGGAAGGACTGGACAAAATTAGCACAGAATCGAGAGAAATGGATGGACTTGGAGGAGGCCTATACCCTATCAGGGGTTCCTATAGTTAAGATATTTAAGTAAACTAACATAGAATTATTTACAAAATGATTACTAATCTAGAAATAAGAAACCATAAAACAATGTTTTGTCAGATACCTATAGGAAAATAAACAGGCTTATTATTATTATTATATTTACCTGGTGGTGACTGGTGCTGCAAAATGCCACCTGACTACTTTGGAATCGGTGGAGTGGCTTGCGAAGAGGCTAATTGGCGACTCAGATTTAGTTCAAAATGGTCTCCAAAGCCTGGAGCACAGGCGTAGAGTAACCAGCCTGTCGGTGTGGGCACGCCACTATACCGGGGCTAAGTCCCCTCTTTAAGGAGTGACTAGAGTGGCGCCACGGCTCACTATGGAAAATCGTAGAACAACTGCTGATTAAAAATGTTTTTTGTCAATGACTAGCACTTTCTTTTAATTTATTCAATAGTATAAGGGCCAAACTAGACTATAATGCCAAAAAATTATACATATTGTTACGAATGCACCTTATGTCGATGGCATAAGGTTCAATATTGCGTGACGTACAGGACGTAACGATTATCAAATGGAATGAAATGAAAGCGTTTATTAAGCAAGTAGGATCACTGATCACTTTTACAGGTCATATTTTTTTAAACTAGATGGAGCCGGTTTTTCCTGACTGGTTACCTCTGAGAAGAAAAAGCCGAAACAAACTCAGGGATTATCGTCTTTTTTCAAGTCTAGACATTAAAAATGAAAATTTTTACAAGAATTTACGTGATTTAAAATAAAACAGTGGTTAAAATGTCATAGTTGTAGCATAATTGCGCATATTGCTTAATAACAATGCTTAGCAGAGGGAGCAGCTCAGTACCAAGCTTTATTGTCTTCTAAATAATCTGTGATTTTATAATACCCCCTTTTGGAAAATTTGGCCTTTATATAGCTTTTGTTGGGTCTTTACATAGTTTTTCTAGCCCTATATCTTGGGACCTAGGCATTGTTGAGGTACAATATAAAAACGCTTTGCTAGACCTGGGATGTATATGGTACGGGTTTCATCAATGTTGTCAATGAAGTGTCGACATCGAAATTTCTAGAAGCCCATTCCCGGTAAAGTACCTGTAGGTACTAAATTATGCTCTATTATTATTACGTCTAGACAAGTCTGGAATGTTCGATCAGCTAGCCTATATATATCGCCGTGACGCCAGCGCACAGTCAGGAATATAGCCGGATTAGCCACGCGCATCTATTGTTTTCATGCTCACGTATTACGAATCTTTTAACGAACTCCAACACAGTTTAAAAAAAAAAATAATAATAATAAAAAATAGTGAAGTGCATAAGTGAAGTGGGAAGCAGTCGCACGGACCCTCATACCTGCACCCGGCGTTTCTAACGCCAGGGTCGCGAACACCGCGCGTTCCCAGCGAGATGCCCCAGCCGGGGATTCCGCCCAAACCCCCTCCCCGTGAACAACACCATAGCGGGGGGGATGAAAATGTCAGATCCAGGCGAACTACGGTGGCACACCTGGCCTCACCTGCATCACCACCACCGAAAACACCTGCGACCAAGCTCCGGACACCAGGAGGAGCAGGAGCCCCGCAGACCACAGCCCAGGCTGTGAGGTACCCAACATCATCGAGTGCGGGTACTTTAAAAAAATCAGCACATCCGCAGAGCGGGCCCGTAAAGCGGACACCACCACCCTCACCGATGTCATACGCATCCCCCCTCGCCCCTCGGAGCTCAGCACCAGCGTCACCGTCGTCGAGGTCCCTAGTTTCACCCGGAGCGAGTGAATCGGAGGCGTCGTCGGACGGGAGCAGCGACGATGACGACAACGACAACGCCAACCACCACCAGGTAAAAGGTGCCATTATTCCCCGGACAACCCGAGCAAGCCTCGAACGCCGAGCACCCAGCGCGTCGCTACCGGACCTGTCCACGGCCGGATGCCTAGAGGTAAGAACCTTGCCACCTAAAGTCGCCCCCCCCTGCCCGCGCAGCTCAACGCAGACAGCGCAGCCCGGACGAGCAGGAAGAAGCGCCGAAGCGACAATGTAAAGGTGAGTCGCCCCTCAAGACCTTCTCGGAAGCGACGCGCAATCCTGCAGGAGCAACAGGCGCCGCAGCCCCCCCTCCCTCGGCCCCTCCTGGCCGAGCGGAGGAAAAAAATAATCCGACGGTAGACGCAAAATCTACCGACGGAAAAGACAAAACGGGCGCTAAGAAAAAGTTGCGCTACCCTCCACTGGTGGTGGAGAAACTCCCACAGTGGGCGCACCATTTTCACGTCCTAAAAGGAAAACTGGGGCGTGCCCCCAGTGCCAGACCGTTCGGGGAGGGGGCGAAATTCACCCCACAGACAGACACCGAGTACCGTCTGATACAAAAGTATCTGACGGTGCTCGAAAAAGAGGAAAACATCCCCTGGTTTTCCTATTCGCTACCAGCGGAGCGGAGCCACAAGGTGGCCATAAGGGGGCTGCCTGCGGACACGGCGCCGGCAGACATAGAGGAGGACCTACGCGCGCTGGGGTTCCAGCCGGAGTATGTTCGCGTCATCAAGGCGCGACAAGGAAGACCCGGTTGTATTTTCCACGCCGTACTCAAGAAGACTCCGAACCTTCTGCCGGGCATCTATGAGGTAAGGGAGATCCTCTGTATGCCCGGCGTAAGGATTGAGGCGTGGCGTGGCAAGAGGGGGCCTGCACAATGCCACAGATACCAGCAGTTCAGGCACTCCTCCGAGCAATGCCACAGACCGCTCGATTGCGTCAGGTGCGGCGGGAGTCAGGTGGCCAGAGAGTGCCCGCGGCCGAGGGAGGAGCCCGCCACCTGCATCAACTGCGGGGGGGCGCACCCCGCAAACCATACAAAATGCCCCGTAATGCGCAAGGAGGTGCGCAATAAGCGAGCGGGCACGGTCGCCATCACCGGAAACACGCGCCGGTCTAATACGGCCGCAGAGAGGCCGTTACAACCGACGCCGTTAGGGGAAACCCAATCGGCGACACTGATGGCGGCCGCCAACGACCCACCAGCGCGCAGCGCGGCCACCACCTCCTCAGGACGGAGGAGGAAAGGACGCGGCGGCAAAAGAGGGAAGGCCAATACGACCAACGCCGCCGCTAACCCCGCCACTGTCAATGCATTGACAGGGAATGTCCCACAGAAAGGGGCGGGGCCCAAAGAAACAAGCACCGACGACCTCTCCCACCCGCCGACCAAAAGCTCACATACTAATGTGAGTCGGATGGTCCGCGGCCCCGCTCCGAGCAGCTCCGCTCAGGAGTGGCGTAGTCGGCCGCCGCCACCAAAACAACAACAAAAACAAAATCTACAACAAACCGCCTTGTCGGCGGGCGCACCCGGGGAAAGACACCCCGGGTCTACAATAATAGAGGCCGCTCTCCGGGTCCTTCAGGACATCCTGCTGGCGCTCAGCAGGGGTCAGGACCCGGTGCCAGTTGTTCTCACCGGCATAACAGACCTGATCATGTTAAACAGACATGTCTAAGCCGGTGAGAATCCTTCATTGGAATGCCCGCGGCCTCAGGGAGAAGGTCGTGCTCCTCCGTCCTCTCCTGCAGGAACAGGACATCGACGTGGCGCTCATCAGCGAGACGCTCCTGAGACCTGGGGACACGGTCAAGTTCCCAGGTTATCACGTCTACCAGAAGGATGGGCAATACAATGAGAACAACAGCCAGCGACACAGGATTTCCCAAGGCCTGGTGGTGCTGGTGAAGCGAAGAGTCGTCCACCAGGAGCTACCGCCCCCAACACTCAGCAGCATCTCAGCGCTGGGTGTGCAGCTGCATGTCGCCGGCAGGTACGTGTGTATGTACGCGGCATACAAGCAGCCACAGAAACCGCTCAACACAAGCGACATACACACGCTGCTAGCCTCACCACATCCTACCATCATCGCCGGCGACCTTAATTGTAAGCACCCGGCGTGGAACAGCGGAACCATTAACCAGGGGGGCCGACGACTCTTCGCCGACGCGGAGGCCAAAGGGTACGACGTGTCCGGACCGGAGACGCCGACCCACTACCCAGACAACGTAGCACACACACCCGATGTGCTGGACATCGTCGTACACCAGGGCCTCACCTGCCAGATCGCGCAGGAGGTGCTGGACGACGAGCTGAAATCCGACCACCAGCCAGTGCTCGTCCGCCTGACTGACCACACCACCAGAGTTGCCCATCCGGCGCCACGTCGACACACGGATTGGGACAAATTCAGGAAGGTAATGGAAGCCACCACGCCCACTCGGCCCGTCGCCGACGCCTTGGACGTGAACGAGTTGGCTGAGGGGCTCACCGCCAGCATCAAGAGCGCCTTGGAAGCGGCGACATGCACATCCACCGCGTCACAGGGGCGCTACCAGAAGCTCCCCGCACACATCGCAAACATGATCGCCGACAAGAGGCGTCTGCGCAGGCGGTGGCAACAAACAAGATGCCCCACCATTAAGAACCAGCTCAACCGTGTCACGGACAAGGTTAAGGCCGAGCTACACGCATCGGAGAGCTGGGAGTACATTATAGACTCGGCAGACGGCGACTGGGCGTCGGTACACCGGCTGTGCCGACGCCTAAAGAATACCCCAGCCCGGGTGCGCCCGCTACGCAACAGCGACAGGGCGCTACGCTACACGGCGGCCGACCGGGCCGAAATATTCGCCGAGCATCTGGAGCGTCAGTTCACGCCGAACCCGACAGACGCCCTGGACCATGTCGCAGCAGTGGAGCAACACCTTGGAGAGTACTTCAAGACGCCGGTAGCTCCAGATAAAGACCCCATATTCTTCTCCCCGGGCCAAGTACTGGGGGCAATAAGGCGCACCAAGCCCAGAAAGGCACCCGGTGCGGACGGAATCACGAATACCACCCTCCGATACCTGCCACCGAAATCGGTGGCGGCAATAGCGCGCCTATATAACGGAATACTCCGCACCGGAACCTTCCCCAACTGCTGGAAGCAGGGGAAGGTGATCATGTTGCCCAAGCCCGGGAAGAACGTATCAAAGCCGGAGAGCTACCGGCCGATCACGCTCCTCTCCACAACCTCCAAGGTGTTTGAGGCACTCCTGCTGCAACACCTGCTGCCGCACACCACGCCCCGCCCGGAACAATTTGGCTTCCGGGCGGAACACAGTACGACGCTCCAGTTGTCGAGGGTACTGCACACACTCACCGCGGCCATGAATAAGAGGGAGTACGCCGCTGCAGTATTCCTCGACATGGAAAAGGCATTCGACCGGGTCTGGCACGCCGGCCTTATTTACAAGCTGACCAAGACCACCGCGCCTCGTCGCTTGATACAGGTGGTCTCCTCCTTCCTGCAGGACAGATCATTCAAGGTTTCGGTGGAGAACGTGTCATCGAGCGCGCGCCCCATTGGAGCGGGCGTGCCGCAGGGAAGCTGCGTCTCGCCTGCGTTGTACTCGATATACACCGACGACATCCCCGCCACGCACACTGCAACCCTCGCGCTGTACGCAGATGACGCCGCGTACATCACCACGTCGCTGTCGGCCGACCACGCAGCCATCAAGATGCAGCGCGTTCTGGACGACCTCCCCGACTGGCTCAGCAAGTGGAGACTGTCGGTGAACACAGGTAAGACGCAGGCTATAATCGTCACGGCACGAGGCGGACGTCATCCACCGAACCTTCAGCTCATGGGGACCGAGGTCGAGTGGACTAAGACCGCCAAATACCTGGGGGTCACACTCGACAGCCGGCTCACCATGGGCCCGCACGTCTGCGACACCGTCGCGCGGGTTAAGGTAAGCCGAAACTTATTGCGCCCAGTGCTCTCGTCACGCCTCTCCACGCGAGTCAAGCTGGGGATCTACAAGACCTACGTGCGGCCGCAGCTTACATACGCTGCCCCGGCTTGGCTCGCCCTCACGGCCGAGACACACAGGAAAAAGCTCCGGACGCAGCAGAACATCACGCTGCGTCAGATCGTCCAAGCTCCCCGGTACGTGAGGAACTCGGTCATTAGCAGGGACCTGCGAGTCGAGAGCATCGACGACTTCGCTATCCGCCTGGCGAAGGGGATGTTCTCGCGTGCCAGCACCTCCGAGCTCCAGCACATCAAAGACATTGCGCCCTGGCACGCGAGGCCTCCCGATAAGAAGAGATTCCCGCGCGACCTCATAGCAGACGTCGCGCTACCGGATTTGACACCCGGGTAGGTCACAAACACAAATACACGTGACCTACTCAGACAAGGATAGACACTATACATTCGCAACACGACGCCGCCGTGCGCATTTGCGGACTGTATTTATATAGGCGCTATGCGCGTGACGAACACACATGCACTACTCCACATGCAGGTACACACTCAGAATACCGCACGAGCGGTGAACACACACCTACAAACCGCTCGTAACACACACTACCCCCCGTACCCCCGCAGCCTACTGTACATAGCTGGTTGAGCTGTTAGGGGGTCGGGGTAATCACCCGCTGTAGCGGAGCGCCAACCAAAGCCGACGCCCGGTCGCTGATCGACTCTTGCTGGGCCTTCACGGGGGCAACCCGTGATCCAACCTGGTAGGGGTCTGATCGCACGGGCGTCGTGAAACACTTTAGGCGCTCCTACAGCCACACACAACAAAGCACACCGTCCACCGCCGGAGGGAAGGCACACCCTCGCGGCGTCGGCCTAGGTGAGCGAAGATTGAAGAACAGCACCCCTAGGGTGCACCCCAAGGACGGGTCTCCATTTTTGGAGGCCGAGAGACCGACCCCACGGTCATGGGGCCATTAAGGAGCCCCCAAACCGTCTCCTCGCGCCCCCAACTCGGGGTCGCAGAGAGGACCACGAACGCACAGTCAGTCTGCATTCGACTACCGAGGCGAAAACAAGCGTTAGTTAAAAAGCGATAATAGGGTATTTGACTAAAAAAACTAATTAGTCCGTCAGTCAGATTTCCAAAACATACTAGACACGTATATTTTGTTTTATCAAATCAATAAAAATTGATAAATATAAAAGGCATCAAAGATCAGGAGTGGTGGCTGGTGACGTCACTGGCCGCTAAAAAGTGTAGCGTGCAGTGACGTCACACGAGTTTTCAACTCGCTATGTCGTCTTCATTTTATGTTTATATGAAAAAAGAAAAAATACGTGTCTAGTATTTTTTGGAAATCTGACTGACGGATTAATTAGTTTTTTTTTAGTCAAATACCCTATTAAGGAGATCTACAGCGACAACTCAACGAGAACTTTGAGGACTACATGAAGCAACATCTGTAGCGTTGTTGTGTGTGTACGACACGGACTCCGTGGACGTAAGGGAAGCCTTCAGTGCGACATCAGCTACGTTCTACTTGTCATCTGTAGCGTTGTTGTGTGTGTACAACACGGACTCCGTGGACGTAAGGGAAGCCTTCAGTGCGACATCAGCTACGTTCTACTTGTCATCTGTAGCGTTGTTGTGTGTGTACAACACGGACTCCGTGGACGTAAGGGAAGCCTTCAGTGCGACATCAGCTACGTTCTACTTGTCATCTGTAGCGTTGTTGTGTGTGTACGACACGGACTCCGTGGACGTAAGGGAAGCCTTCAGTGCGACATCAGCTACGTTCTACTTGTCATCTGTAGCGTTGTTGTGTGTGTACGACACGGACTCCGTGGACGTAAGGGAAGCCTTCAGTGCGACATCAGCTACGTTCTACTTGTCATCTGTAGCGTTGTTGTGTGTGTACAACACGGACTCCGTGGACGTAAGGGAAGCCTTCAGTGCGACATCAGCTACGTTCTACTTGTCATCTGTAGCGTTGTTGTGTGTGTACAACACGGACTCCGTGGACGTAAGGGAAGCCTTCAGTGCGACATCAGCTACGTTCTACTTGTCATCTGTAGCGTTGTTGTGTGTGTACGACACGGACTCCGTGGACGTAAGGGAAGCCTTCAGTGCGACATCAGCTACGTTCTACTTGTCATTGCTTACGATCGACTGTACCTTCGTTGTTAACAAACTTCGCAATCCTTAACCCGCAGTTTAATATCCCGATCCCGTAACAATATTATATGAAATGATTTTATTACAACACCACAAACTTTATAGTTTCGACAGACCTCCATGTTTAGCCCGTTTACTTCATCAGTTTCAAATTGATTTTATTATTATACGTTACAGGCAAAGGTGGAACATATTATATATTTCTCAAAACCTCGTTATTTGAAGAATATGAAACAACTAATATGTATTGAATATTCTGTTAACGTTTACCTTAAAATAATTGAAAAATGAAATATGGTGAAAAAGAAGTATTCTTAATGTTCATCGACACTTTTGACAGTGTTCTGACTTCGCCTTAATACATGAACTTGGCCTTAAGAACTGGAGCTACCATCTCCTTTACAGCAATTGTTCGTCCACGCATGCGGTCGACCAATAGCCACCGAGCTACCCGTCGACGGTCTTATGTAAAAAAAAAATGTCCTTCTTCTAGAATTACTACTGCATTGTACGCACTATGTATCACATAGACTTCACACGGTATTTCATTATTATACTCAAAATACAATCAAATTTAAAGGAATTCCTGGTGTCGCCTACTCATTTCAAGTCCTCAATCTCTGTTTCCCCATGCTTCACATTTAATGTTGATTTGTAGCCTGGCTATCCATAAACATAATCAAATACAAGAAGAGCTACGGATTATTGCAAATTTTGGAGTACCTAGTTAATAAAATTGTGATAAGTCAGTAAACGGAAAACCGCTCGTTATCTATTGCTGTTTGAAATGTTGCTGTTTATATCATTAGTTTGCATTAGTTTTGCGTATATTTCGTAATTTAACATTGATATAAGGGCGTTTATCTTTTTTGCACTCATGTTTGTCACGTTTCATGCACGCGTGTGAAAATATGTATTAATCAACAAGATGCACATTACCCTCATATTTTATTTAGTACTAGCGGCCCGGTACGTGCTTCGCTACGTATAAAGTGAAATAATAAAAAAATAAATTGGACCATGAAATTCATTTACTCAAACAAAAATATATTTTACGACCCGCCCTGGCTTCGCACGAGTGCATATATTATACATATAAACTTTCCTCTAATCGCTAAATCGCATCAAAGTCCGTTACGTAGTTTTAAAGATTAAAGCATACATAGGGATATAGGGACAGAGAAAGCGACTTTGTTTTATGATGTCGGTTACCGCTGCAAAATGCCTACCTAGGGAAGATACGGTCAGAAAAATTATTACCAAGTCAATTCACACAGACCGACACTTACATCGACAACGCAGTCATTATCCGCAGGCTGCATACATTGTCTTTATGAGGATGTTAAATTTGTTAATTATGAAAATATTTAAATGAATTAATACTAAGTTTTCACTTTTGCCAGTCCCGGAGTGCAACCCGTTGCTTTAGGATACATAACTAAAGCGATTATTGTAGAGCTTCTCTATAAAAAAAAAAACATTTGACGTAAAATTATTTTCAGGTAACAAAATATACTGATGATCGGGAGCCCCGACAAGTGATAGGGCGACGTAAAGTTGCCCATGCGTAAAACATTTTTTTCGTAAATCAATTCCTAATAATTTGAATGTTAGGCCCTGGGATTTGTTTATCGTTAGCGCGAAAGCTTGCCGTTTTGAACGGTGTAGGCAAATCACTAGGAATCATGGGTATCCGTGGTATATGAGGTAATTTACCAGCTGTAGGGCCGGTGATAATCTTCGTTACTATTAAATTATCTTTTAGCTCCTTTATAAGAAGTCTCGTGCCATTACACATGTTGGGAGAGATTGCATTTAACGACAGTTCATGAGGTAGTAGCCCAGCGGGGTTCACAAAATTTAAAAATTCCTGGGGGTTAGTGCACTGTGTCCTTGGTAACGCTCACTTCGCAACGGGCCGTGCAGCACAAATCGTAATATTTTAATTTCGCCATAACTTCAAAACCAAATCCAATTTTAATTATTCAAATACCAAATATAATCTACATAAACTGTTTTTAGTGATGAAATAATTCATTTTGATAAGGATTAATAGCATGAATAAAATAAATGCGTTTAAATATAGTCCGAAAAAAATTCAAGATTTTTAATTAAAAAAGTGGTCGTTGTGCCTCACTCGACATAGATATTTTTTGTAGATATTTATAAGATCTACAATTAATTAAAACATGTTAGGGTTCTATCTTTTATAGTTTAGGCAGCGTACGCAAAATAAGTAACTTTTCTGGTTGATTTTTTACACCTCGTGTTCAAAAAACCTAATTATCTTACGGAACCCTACTTTTTTCCAAAATAAAAGCCTATGTTTCTCAGTGATAATGTAGCTTACTAATGAAAAAAGAATTATTAAAATTGGTCCCGCACTTTTTGAGTTTATTCGTTACATACAAAAACACAAATCTTTTCACTTTATAATATTATAATAAATAATTATAATTATATATAGTGTAGATTAATTGCTAGCTATATTAAAACTTAATTCAAAAGATTTGGACAAACAATATTTTTGTTATTCCATTTTGAGCATGATAAAGAGAACGCTGGGAGTCCGACTCTCGAATAGGCAACATAAAGTTATATAAGTGCTAAAATGGCGCTTTTTCTCAACTAAATATGATTCCTGTTATTCTGAAGAAAATTTGCAAAAACATATTCAATCAATACCTCTATTGATTGCGCCGTTGTACAATATTTCTTCGGTTCAGCGTTCAATCTGGTCCAATCCGTTGGTACTGTCGATTTGTATATTGCCATCACTATTTAAATACTCATGGGCAGCTGGATCATTTTGTAGGTAAATGCGCATATTAATGTTCAGTGTAAAGTTTGGTACATATGCCCAAAGAACTGATGACAATCGGTCAAAAAAAAAAACTTTTTTTGGAAGTCGGTGTCAAAAACGGATATACTTACAAAAAGCGAAGACACCGACTTCCGAAATTAGTTATTTTTATTAATAAATGTATGGTGATATTTTTTTTCTTTGTGATTTTTTACTTTAATATCAAACAATTTAATAAAATAAACTCATAATTGAATTTATAGAGCATGACTTTTTACTCAAATTAAAGGAAAATTTTAAAAGATTGTTTTATCTACTTGATAACAGGCCTTCAAATATACCTAGGTCCCGTTAATTTTTTCCTTTGTGGTAGCAAAACTAAAAAGTACCTTTTATAATAATAATTATAAACTTGAGCTTGATTGCAATCCCAATCCCTGATGGCAAGCAGTGACGCAATCGTTACACAAAGAAAGTTAGCTAAGTCAGATGGTCAAAGGGATAGTAAAATAATATAATAAAGGGAAAACGTCATCAGGGTCAAATAAATTTCTGCAGACAGGAAACCTACATAAAAGAAAGATTTGTTGTTTTTTTTGGGCTCAGGCAAGACTGAAATTATATTATTATTCTCGAATAATAAAACAAATACGTAAATTGTAAAAAATAAAACTATCGTATAAAAAAAAACAAATACATATACTATAATATTATTTACACAAAGCTTCCTTTTGCAGAAAAATAATAAACATCTGAGTAATACAATATCCGGTCAGACTGGACGCTGACGGCAGCATATTTGGAAAAGGCCTGCAAGCAAACGATGTATTTCGTTTACTTTAATTCCTATAAGACCACAATGAAAGTATGAGCATTCCTAGAAATAACGCAATGAAATAACACAACTTAAATTCAGTCTCTTGATTTTATTTGATTTTTGCATAAGCATGACGAATAGGTAGTGTTTGTACTATGTTAAAGTACAGTGTTGTAAATTGTTGAGGAATTCCCTCGACTGTCTATGGTCTTCATCATCAGATCTATTGCAGACCTTCATTTAAACCTATATGGGTGTAAAGTTTTCATCAATATAAATGAATTAAGTCAAACACAAGGTAACTATTGTAAACCTTTGAGGAGTTCCCTTAACTGGCCTTTGTCTTCATCATCAGAGCTTTAATGACAATCACAACTCATTTAGGTGTAAAGTTCTTATCAATATAAATTTATTAAGCACAAACAAGAGGCAGCTGAGCTGATGTGAATCGTTAAGAAGATCCCTCGGCTGTCTTACGGCTCCATCATCAACTCCGAACTTTACTAAATTTTAGTGCGTTAAAAGTAAAACACTTAATGACACTGGACACTGGACTGGACTGGACTACTGTACCAACCCGTATAATATTAATTTAATTACAGTAAATCACAATAGAGGCGCTGCTCTCACTCAAAATTATAAAAATCCAAACCTCTTATACTATTGCTGGTAACGAAACCATAGCGCGATCTAATTCGACGCCAACGCCATCTAGGGAGGTATTCGGTACTAAATTCCGAACCCAGTCAAATTTTATATGCGATCGCGCTAGGGTTTCGTTACTTGCTTGGACATACCGCCCACCAAGGACATATGTTGGATTATGTCCTTCACTACCGCCCACCGTGCCGATTTAAGTTGAGGTCAACAAAAGGCGCGCCAATGTCCCTGGTGCGGGGTTAACCAATTTAACAAGCAATTTAAAAGCTAATAACAGAACGTTTAACATTTAAAAACAAATAACAAACCAAATAACAAAAACATGATATGTTTAAATAAACCTTAACATTAATTTGTTGGTAACACGCACAACTTGGACGTCGGTCGTTTTATTTTAGCCGACTTTGTCCATATTGTTACTACACGCGTAACACCATCCGATCCCGGATGTTTTCCCTCGATCCTACCTAGCAACCACTTGCCAGGGGGCAAACCTCCTTAACTAACACTACCTCACCAATAGATGGCTCCGGTGTTTTGTAAGCCCACTTATGCCGTTGCAGAAATTGGTGAAGGTAGTCGTGCGACCATCGACGCCAAAAATTCTGCATCATATTTTGATGCAATTGCCATCGCTGTAAATTGTGTACGTTCGACCGTTCGTTATTTGAGTCCGGGGGTACCACAAGTGGTTCATCCACCAGAAAGTGTCCTGGAGTTTCAGCGTGTATTGGAAGAAGTATTCGCCGGGGTTCCAGGTGATTCCTAGTATCTTTACTATATCTTTTTTGAAATTTATTGTTATTTCCTAATTTTAATTCTAAGCTTTTCTCATCAACCTTGCCGCTTAGATTTGCATTACGTAAAGGTAATCCTACTATATACCTTCCTTCCTTATTACGCAACGTAGAATCCTTAAACAATTGTTCACACTCGACTTCATCCTCCGTGAGCATATTGTTTGTTACAGACGATTCCGCCTTTAACTCCCAATATTTTCTTAGCATTTCATCATCTTGGATACTGGAATGCATCACGGTAATGTGTGAATGCATTTTAGGACTACTGTCCATCTCAACCGCTCCCGACAGTATCCAGCCGAACGCAGTGCCCTGAGCTAAGAGCGTCCCGTTGGAGTTGGTCTGTACCCCGTCCCGAATAATTTGGCTGTACACCTCGGCACCTAACAAAATATCTATTTTGTTAGGTCTGAAGTATTCCGGATCAGCCAAATCAGTTTCGCTTATGTCTACCCACTCTACCTTGGTCACCTTGGTAGCTGGGAGAAGTGCCGTGACCGATTTTAGCACGTAAGCGTTTACCTGTAGTTTGAACGTTGGATCAACTCTCGATCCAATCGTCACCTCTACCCTTGCAGTGGAAGTGGTACTTTTATCACCACCAACACCTAACACCGTATTTTTTACAGGTATTTTCTTCAAACCTAGATACTGGACCATCGATTCCGTTACAAAGGATCCCTGCGATCCCTGATCCAGTAACGCCCTAACCACGCGATAAGTCCCATGTTTCGACTCAGCCTTTACTAAGGCCGTGGGTAATAATACCGTGTTCCCTTTGTTTCCTGTCGAAAAACATGAGACCATTGGGTTATCCTGCACATGCGCGGCGATAATCTTTTCCTCATTAGCAGATGAGGTTCCCTCTTGAGCAGCATTACTACCCTCACCAAAAACCGACCCAGCAACACCCGTGGGGTGTAACAACGAATGGTGGCGGCGTTTACGCACCTTTGAGTATTTTTGCAGAACCTAGCAAAGTGGTTACTATTTAGGCAAATAAAACATAAATTATTCTCTTGTACTATGCTTCGACGACTATCCAAAGACTCTTTACAAAAATTAGGACAAGACGAAATCCGATGATCAGCTGAGCAATACGCGCAAGTAACATGTTTTTTGGTTTTTATTACATGAAATGACTGTGCATTTTTTGGGGGTTTGTCTATTTTATCATCTAGATTTTCCAAACCTCGGAAGCGACTTATTAAAAATTCACTAAAATTATTAAACGTAGGCAGGTCATCCGCGGGCTCGGATGCTACCTTTAACTCCCAAGCTTTCCGTGTTTCTTTGTCTAGCTTGGTACTTACTATATAAATTATCAAGATATCCCAGGATGAAACATTAATACCCAAATTTTCTATGGAACGCAAACAGTCCGTTGTAGTACTAATTAATGTTTTAATATCTGAAGCTGATTCTACCGTTATAGCCCTTTGACCTAATAGACGTTTTAAGACCCCGTTGGCTATAAATCTTTTGTTGTTGTACATAGCCTCTAGTTTTTCCCAGCTTGCCTTATAGTTATCAGCAGTGACATTTACATTTCTCAATAATTGTTCGGCCTCTCCCGTTAAATATCCCTTGAGATAATACATTTTTTGTGCATCATCTAGCCTGTTATTCGTATGAATTAACCCTACATATAAGTCCCGAAAAGTTTGCCACTCGAGATATTTACAGGAGAAAACTGGTATTTTGACCTCTGGTAATCTAAAATTAATCGATTCCTTACTATTACTAGGTCCCGGATTACTGTTAGCTTCCGCAGATTGGATGTTACATTTCGATATTAATTCCTTTAACTCACTTTTGAACTGTATATATAATTCTTCGACATCACCATCCTCTCCAAGTCGATCTCGGTCGTATACATGGTCCTTCGGAGTCGGATTGGCCGGGAGTGTTTTGTGGTGGTCTTCGGTGGTGGTAAAGATTAACCACCCTTCGCGTCATTACTGGGCAGTGGATCGCTGTCCAGAGCATCCCCTTCATTGGGGTACCAGGTGAGAGGTACCTGAAGGTGGAACCGGAAGGAGCCGGGAGCAGCTGGTGGTGCAGGCGGTGGAGCGTCACTGGTGGGCGGCAACATCTGGAGGGCGGCGCGAAGGCGGAAAGCAGAAGTTCGTGGACAAACAAGCAGAGGGCGCCACATCTGTGGTGCAGGTCAACACTACGTCATAAGTGTCAGTGAGTGAATTTGGTGAAAAAAAAATCGTGAGTACAATTTGCAATCTTATCATCAGGAAGAATTTAACTTAGAAGATATTAATCAGTGCCAGTCAATTTTGAGTTTTATTCTCATTAGTAAATTAACTTTGACATTCTTTAGTGATTGTGAACTTGTAAAATTTTAAAGAAAAAGTGGTTCATACGAGGAATCTATGCCCGATTTTATAATATAGAAACATACTTTAAAAAGACTTGTAAGATTTTAAAAACTTATCGGATAATTATACATTTGTGAAAGTATTGAAGTGCAAGAAGATTGTTAGGTGGACATTTACTTTAATAAATAATTAATTTCTTCTACCTTCAATTTTTGTGTTTTTTGCAAGTTGTTATTTTTGTTACTTTGTTGTGTGTGCAGTTTCTCGATAATTTGTATTTCTTGTAATTTGGTATTTTGTGTTTTCTTTTGTTCGGATTATTGTTTATAAAATGGATTCATTAAATGACATCCAAGAAGACGTGAGGTCAAAGCTAAGTAAGGCTATAAATAATTTCAAAAAATGTTCAAAGGAGCGTCGCACTGTGTCATATCTTGAAACACGATTAGAAAATCTCGAACAACAGTGGCAATTATTTAGTAAAACTCATGTTACAATAATTAGCGAAATTAAAAAGTCAGATTTATATAGTTCAACTTACTATAAAAATTGCGTGTATGATGATGTCGAAGAATTATATATACAGTTCAAAAGTGAGTTAAAGGAATTAATATCAAAATGTAACATCCAATCTGCGGAAGCTAACAGTAATCCGGGACCTAGTAATAGTAAAGAATCGATTAATTTTAGATTACCAGAGGTCAAAATACCAGTTTTCTCCGGTAAATATCTCGAGTGGCAGACTTTTCGGGACTTATATGTAGGGTTAATTCATACGAATAACAGGCTAGATGATGCACAAAAAATGTATTATCTCAAGGGATATTTAACGGGAGAGGCCGAACAATTATTGAGAAATGTAAATGTCACTGCTGATAACTATAAGGCAAGCTGGGAAAAACTAGAGGCTATGTACAACAACAAAAGATTTATAGCCAACGGGGTCTTAAAACGTCTATTAGGTCAAAGGGCTATAACGGTAGAATCAGCTTCAGATATCAAAACATTAATTAGTACTACAACGGACTGTTTGCGTTCCATAGAAAATTCCCTTAATTTCTCCTAGGTTTCCTTAGTCTTCCATCATCAGACCCTAATTTCCTTTACATGAGACTAACTTGAAGATATAATCTTTCTAATTAAGAGTCCGTGCACAAAATTCTCTCGCTACAGTTTAGGTAAAATCGTTGCGATGCTTTCTTTATGTGCATCGTTCTAGCAGCTAGACGCACACGCGCGTAAATATCGAGCTTAGTGAACGCTTAAACATTTTTGATCCTTTAGAAGATATTATTCTAAATTATATAAAGTATGATTTGTGAATAGTCGGAAACGAGTGCACATTGTATATTTATCACAATTTAGATGAAATTGATACATTATGACATTAAAAAAATATGGTGTAATGATAGTTTATTACATAGGCAATTTAAGAAATAAAAACATATACGGTAAAATGAAACATTAGAATAAGTAATCAGTTTAATTTAATATTCCTCACATTTAGAAATCTATTAACAAAATTACGCGATAATATATCGACGCTTGAAAGGGAATCATATCTAAGCGACAAAAAATCGTAAATTGTGTTATATACAATTATACACCAAACGACGCAGAAAAATCTGGCGGTTCGAATGGTGTATATAACTCAATTTACGAATTTTTGTCACTTAGATTTCTAGGGTCATCACGAATCGTCTCGCTCGCAGGTTCGACGACTTCCAGCCTCCCGAACAAGCAGGCTTCCGAAAAGGCTTTAGCACCATAGACCACATTCATACGCTGCGGCAAGTTATACAGAAGTCCGAGGAGTATAACAAACCACTATGCTGGCGTTTGTGGACTATGAGAAGGTCTTCGATTCGATTGAGACTTGAGCGGTGCTACAGTCTCTCCAGCGGTGCCAAATTGACCATCGATACATTGATGTGATAAAGTGTTTATACAAAAACGCCACCATGTCAGTCCGTTTCCAGGATCAGGACTCGAAACCGATCCAACTGCAGCGTGGAGTGAGACAAGGAGATGTCATATCTCCTAAATTGTTCACTGCTGCGTTGGAAGATGTCTTCAAGCTCCTGGACTGGAAAGGACTTGGCATCAACATCAACGGCGAGTACATCACTAATCTCCGTTTCGCAGATGATATCGTGGTCATGGCTGAGACCCTGGAAGACTTGGGCAAAATGCTCAATGACCTCAGCAGAGCTTCCCAACAAGTGGGTCTAAAAATGAACATGGATAAGACGAAGATCATGTCGAACTATCATGTCGCACCCACTCCAATTGTAGTTGGTTGCTCTGCACTCGAAGTTGTTGACGAGTATGTATACCTGGGACAAACAGTCCAACTAGGTAGGTCCAACTTCGAGAAAGAGGTGTCTCGGCGAATCCAGCTCGGTTGGGCAGCGTTCGGGAAGCTACGCTACATCTTCTCGTCGTCCAAGATACCACAGTGTCTCAAGACTAAAGTCTTTGACCAGTGTGTGTTGCAAGTGATGACTTACGGAACTGAAACGTGGTCGCTCACAATGGGCCTCATACGAAGGCTCAGAGAAAAATCAAATTATGTGTTTTCACAAAGGGCAATGGAAAGAGCTATGCTAGGAGTTTCTCTGCGTGATCGAATCAGAAATGAGGAGATCCGCAGAAGAACCAAAGTCACCGACATAGCTCTGCGAGTCGCTAAACTTAAGTGACAGTGGGCAGGGCACATTGCTCGTAGAACCGATGGCCGATGGGGCAGTAAGGTTCTGGAGTGGCGGCCACGTACTGGAAGACACAGCGTAGGGAGGCCCCCAACAAGGTGGACCGATGACCTGGTGAAGGTCGCGGGAAGCCGATGGATGCGGGCAACACAAGACCGGTCAGCGTGGAAAGCCTTGGGGGAGGCCTTTGTCCAGCAGTGGACATCTATAGGCTGAAGAAGATATGATTGCCTTTCAAGCGTCGATATCTATGTCCTACCTACTCTAGTAAGTAAAAAAAATAAAATAAAAATAAATAAATAAAAATAAATAAATTAATTTTCCTTTTGAGTTTTGCAATAACTAAATAATTAGTTTATGGATACTAATATTAAAGTGTAGTGTAAGTACCTACATATACAATATCATTATCATCTGCCTAGCCTTTTTCCCAACTATGTTCGGACTGGCTTCCAGTCTAACCGGATGCAACATTTAGGAATACGATAGATACCTCCAGTTAGACAGATTTCCAGTATTTAGGTAAACGATATATAAAACAAAAACATGTTTAAAATATTATTTATCAAAGAATTGTAAAGCAACCGTAAGAATACCTTAAAGAAATCTCTTAGATGAACTTCAGGACCTAGCTGCCGGCATTAGCCTCCTATTATTTTAAAATGAAGTGTCTCGTATAGGCATTGAACGAGATTTTCTTGGATCGACAATTTCGGGCAATAGGCAAAAGTTGGTTTTTCGTCTGTGCAGTAATAGTTTTCACATTGTGAATGGTCTCCAAAAATATGTTTTGGGCTATTGATAATGTCTTTTTGTAAGTTTTTGATTTGCTCAGTAAATGGAACATTTTGAGCTCCTCGGAATGCTTTCACAGCAATGCGTAATCGGTTCACTCGATCAGAATGTAGTAGCTTGCGTTCGTTTAATGGGATGGACGTATCTTTCATCAAACTAAAATTTTTCTCATTATAATTGCGCATTAAGTGATTGGAACACTCCACTTTTTCAACCGTAACGTTTGAATATGGCCTGCTTTCCAATATGTTTTTATACACACTTGAGTCACCATCAGCAATAAGTTTTGCATACACCAAATTATGTGTTTTCACAGATTCTCTAAATCCCTCAACGATTATTGATTTCTCCATACTAGTGGAAGAGCCAGTATGATTTTTATTACACCGGTGTTTCAGGGGTGTAATATTTTTATTAGCTGCACGGGAACATGCAACACAGTATTTATTTTTAATACCAACATGTAATAATTTGCTACTTTTCACCCCTATTATAGCTCCAACGCCTGCTGCGGAAGAAAAATTTGTTTTATATGAACGTTTTCCCCAAGCAGCATCAGCTGTTACGGCTATAGTTGGTATACCTGATGGACTTACATTGCCACTTTCGAGAGCTATAGCTCCTTACCAGCTTCTATCATTGTGGCTTCGGCTGTAGTTTTCCACCAGTTAAATAAATTGACGTGACATTTTTCATAAATGGATTTATTCATAAGTGGCAAATCTATGGAAGCTTTGGATTATTTTCTTTACTCTGCAATAAATAGCATATGACTATATAAAGAAAACAGTAACAAGCTGTATTTGATTGAAAGACTTGTGAAATAAAATTAATAAATAATTGTAGATTATTCATGAGATAACACAGGTCAGCGAGGTTTGGAAGTAAAAAGGGGAGGCCTTTGCCCAGCAGAGGGAGACAAATTAGGCTATTAAAAAAAATGAGATAGCAGAAACGTACTGTGCCTACATCAACTTCGACACTCATAGTAGATGACGAAGTGGTATCCAGTTGATTAAAAGTACGTTCTTTAAGCACTTGTCTGGCTCTTGCCATTCCCTCTCTATTCCTCTTTCTTTTATTGATACATTGATAACGTGCTCCCTTGTTTCGCCCCATTATCTTAAAAAAAAAAATGAGTTTAGGTATAACAAAAGCATTATGTGAATTGAGTTTTTTTAGTCAAATACCCTATTATTTATATTATAGTAAAGTTATCCGCAAAAAACATATAACCTCATCCCTTTTGAAATCGGTTAAAAAAACGAACACCAAAATGAACATCAATAACAGAGACACTTTATGATAGTATTATACTCTATGCGACATGCGGTGCGTGAGCGAGCAAGCAGATGCTTTCTCGCTCACGCGCCGCCCGCGATGCTAGCGGACCGCGCGATGACGAACGACACGGGTTCCCCCTTCGAGAGCTTGTGGCATACTGAATCTCAATAGCTCGGGCAAGAGAAATGATGGGGAATACGCTCAGATGGTTGAATAAAATTTTTGTTTTGGTCGTTTTAAAAAAATATTTCTACAATATGGTTCGTCATGAAATTGCCTATCCAGAAGTGTAAGAACGCAATCTAAATAATGCTTACTTTTCGAGGTGATGCACGTTTTTGATAATTATTTCTCTTGTCAGAGGTTTCGTTGTGAAGGAATTATTTAAACATTATGCTTAGTAAAAAAAAAAAGTACAATTTTGGAGCCAAGATTATGGAAAAAATTTATGTATTTTTAATAAGTTGATATTTCTTTTGGATAAAGAGTAGATAGCTCCGAAAAACTACATAAAAACGGCCTGAGGTGTGTTTTTACCCTGGAAACCCCTTAAGCCTATTCACTTAAAAACTTAGGAATAGGAAGGATGTCGGCAGTTGAGCGAGGTACAGTCAGAAGCAAAAATATGTATACATTGCCAAGGCTCCAAAAATATGTAAACATCTTCGACTTTAAGACGAAGTGCTCAACTGGAAGAGCATAAAATTGTAGCTACCGGTTCACATCATAAATATGTATACGCTCATTGCTTCATTAAATTATGCCCACCACGAAAGGAACAATACTATGTAGGCACGCTTCCATCAATAGCATGTATTGACGCGTTGGTTCATAAATTATTGAATCAATGAGCGTATACATATTTATGATGTGAACCGGTGTCTACAATTTTATGCTCTTCAAGTTGAGCACTTCGTCTTAAAGTCGAAGATGTTTACATATTTTTGGAGCCTTGGCAATGTATACATATTTTTGCTTCTGACTGTAATGCAATGTTAAACCCAAGACCAACACGACCAACGATGCTGCGCCCGAGGGAGATTGATCTGGAGACTCTCCACGACCAAACTCCCGACACAACAACATTTGGCGCATCGCACCCGGCACACATCGCAATACAATTACTGCTCAGACCCGTACGGCTTCACCAGACATCATGCCGGAACACGACCAATCGCTTGGCGGGAAGACTTTGTCTGGTGGGTGGTAACTTTTGCCGGCAGCCGACGCTATGGCCTACCACCTATTTGTAGATACTTTTCATTTTAATTTCAAAATGGAGCTAGTTATCTTCTTTTATGTAATTGGCTAAAAATTTTGAGAATATCGGAGGCCGTACCGTAAAATACTGCAACTTTGCCTAGATTTTGAAGTTTTTGTTCATATCTCTACACCTATTTGTTGTTATATAGTTTCGTAAGTTGAGGTTAAAAACACACCTTATGCCTTACAAAATAGGATGCAAACATTTTAAAGTTATTTCCAAATTACAAGCACCCAAAGTCACAGGCAAAGTTGTAGGTGTATGTGTAAACGTGCAACTTTGCCTAGACGAATTACATAATGAATATTATGCAGGAAATTACATTTTTTTTTGCCATGTGCATGGCAGTTAAATACTTGCTATGAAGTGATATATTTAATTTCACACTAAATAGGCATTATTGTAGCAACCACAAACTTCCCTTACAAAAATACCGTTGACTGTAGGGTTGTGCTAATAATACAGATTAGTTTTTTAATACTTATATTTACTATTCCAAAAAAAAAAGAAGATCGACTATGCTGTATGTACGTGTCCAGACTGCATCACTCCACGAATGCTGAAGAGATAGTGGGGTATCTGCGCGTCAAGTGATGAAGTCTAAGGTCCGTATTACAGAACGTTACTCAAGTACAGTTTAAACTCCAATCACTTGATCATTGCTTAAGTATAGAATCAGTGCTTGAGCATAGTTCTTATTCCAGAACGGTATTCAATCTATACTCAGCAAATCGAGACTCAATTCGAGCCTCAAGCAGAGATGTGTTTTGTCTATGCATCAGTCTGTTTTCGTTTACGATTTATTTAATTTACATATTAAGAAATATATAATTGTACCTTAAGAACCCAAAAATTAATAAAAGGAACGTTGTTTTGTTAACCCTGAATAGTAAAATCCCACATATAATGAAGTTAAACCTATTAGAAATCTTTTTTTGTATTATTTCATTCCTTAAATGTTTTACTAGCCCCGCACGATGATATTGCGATCGGCGGCCATCTTGGTGACGTAGTCGACCTCGCACCGTCAGTACCGTTCGCAAGTTCAGTCCGCGCTTACCCACTTACGCACATCGAATATTTTTGTTAGTTTTTTGTTTTTGTTATCCTGTTTTATTGTTGTTCTTGAGTTTTGTTGTTTAGTTTTGTTAGCTGTTACTCGTTAAAATGAGTAAGAAATTAATTCACAATCGTGCTCGTGAAATTATAATTAAAGTGGACAATTATTTTGTTAAAGAAAAAGAGGACTGTAAGTTAGTTCTTGAAAGTATAAACCGTGCTTTAAAAAGTACTTCGGACACTACTGAGGACATTTTAATACCGAAGCAACAGCTAAACCAAAGTCACGGAGCGTGTGGCATGTGCCACAGGCGTTGCAAAAAATACTGTGACTAAATTGCGACGAGAGCATGAGTCGGCAACAGCCAGTGGCAGCAAAATGAGAACTCCTACTAAAGGAAAAAGACAAAAGAAGGAATATTTCGACGGGTTTTCCTTAACAGCTTTAAGAAATATTATACATTCAATGTATACGGTGAGGAGAGAAATACCCACAATGCGCAAAATCTTGGCGGCTTCAAAATTAGACCTTAATTATACCAATAGTGAAACTACATTAAGAAAAATAATTAAATGTGATTTAGGCTACCAATTTAAACGATGCTACCAAAAAAGACTGGCTCTAATTGAAAGACCCCAAATTCAAGCGTGGAGGGCTAAATATTTATGACATATGAAAGAAAATGACTCGCTTGCTAATAACAAAAGACCCGTTATTTATCTCGACGAAACGTGGATACACGCACACTACACGGTAAAAAAATGTTGGCAAACAGCAACCGATGTCGGAGTGAGACGGAACGACAGCCCCGGCCGCCGATAGATAATAGTTCACGCGGGAAGTGAAAGCGGTTTTGTTGACAATGCCCTTTTAATGTTTAAAGCAGACACCAAAACGGGGGATTACCATGATCAAATGAATGCTGAGAATTTCACCAAGTGGCTTACAGAAAAATTAGTACCCAACATACCACGCAACTCCATAATTGTGATGGACAACGCCCCTTATCACAGTAGGGAAGAGAATAGGCCACCAAGCATGAACAATAAAAAACAGTTGATGGTTGAGTGGCTACAAGCTCACAACATCGACTTTCCCAACGACAGTACAAAACCTGAACTGTATTTATTAATTAAACGGCACAGACCGCCGAAAAATTATAAAATTGTCAATTTATTAGCTGCCAATGGCCATGAGGTCGTTAGATTACCACCCTACAACTGCGACCTCAACCCCATTGAGTACATCTGGAACCTGGTAAAGATGAGAGTGTCAGAAAAAAATGTGGAGCAGTTGGAAAGTCGCATTGAAGCTCTGACATTGGAGGCGTTGGCGTCAATAACTCCAGATGACTGGCGAAAGGAAGTCAATCATGTTAAACGGCTTGAAGAGGAATATTGGAAAAAAGATCGAATAACTGACGAGTTATTTATCATAAATACGGCAGACGACAGTGAATCGGAAACGACAGACACAGAAAGCCGTTCTGATTCGGAAGACTGTATGAGTGGAATTGAATAAATAGGGTAAGATTATATTGAATTATATATAAAAAAAATTTACATACTATCCTGGTGTTATTTGGTACTCTGGTTTAATTCCCGCTCACAAATTAACAGAAATGTAGTTAGCAAAAGTTAATAAACATGTAAGAAAGATATACGAATAAGTATATTTTTCTTACGTCTACAAGAATTATTTCCTTGAATTTTTTAATAATGAAAGTTTATTTGTCAGAATATGGATGAGTAGGTATGTGTATGTATAATAGAATTATAAAATACAAATAAATCCTTAACCCGAAAGAATGTTAAATGCAAAATTAATAAACTATAATTTTGCATTTAACATTCTTTTGCTAGCTGTCCTTTCGTGTGACAGGTGACGTCACAAAGCTGTTATTGTGACAAGGTTCCATCGCAATATCATCGTGCGGGGCTTATAACTGTCGTTCGTGCCCAAGCAAGAATATAACAATATGGGTGTGGGTCGTGATCGTGACTTTGACAGTTTTATGTAATCAACTTTCGATAAAAGTGTAAACAATTTTTAGAAACTTGATAGGTAAATAATTTTAAGTTTGTTTCTCTGTATTTGCTATGTACTCGTCATCATCATCACGCTAAAGTTGTCGCTGCTGGATATAGGCCCCTCTTGTTGCACGCCATCCAATTCGAATTCCATGATATACAATGTATTCTACAGGATCAAACAGTGTATATTACAATATATGAATCGCAGTAACTCTAATGGAAACGGAGAAGACAGAAAAAGGACCCCTAAAGGAGCAATGAATATGAAAACAATAAGCTCCTTAATTGGAGTAAAAAAGGAAAGGTATTTATCTCTGAATATATACCTCTACTTACTAATTTAATTAAACTAACCAAATGAATGTTGAAAACAGTAGCCAATACAAGATATACAATATGTACATTCATTCCCTTAATGCTTGTTAACATTAATTTCATATTTTAGAAATGTATGTATGTTCTTGTCTATTTTATATTACTTATTTCTGCCGTTGCAATTCGGTTATTGTGTATTTTATTAACTATATGGTATTTGTTTGTTTACAGGTCCAAGTTTGAATGCTCATATGAAAGTCACCCATCACCTACCATTTAACCTGATGCAAGGACGGGGAGTATGGTGACGGAGGAGCTCAAGCTACATGTGTAAAGATGTGGAATGGGAGTGGCATGAGATATAATTGGAAAACTTAAAATAAAGAATTTATAACAAATATGTAGCGTTATTACACATCACAATAAATCATTTCTACAAAATGCCTCTTGTTATTTGTGTGACTGCCATAATATGGCTTTTCCTTCGTTCTGGGCCTTGGAGCTGCCGTCCTAAGTTTTCCCATGGGATAACACATTAATAAGCACTATTTGTCATGAACTTATTCTCTTCAAACCTCCTGAGCCTCCTGTTTGAACATCCCTTATTAATCCTATATCCAATTAATAGATCTTTTCATTCACAAGATAAGATTGAATAAAATGCATTTTAAGAACCCAAATAATTAGGATATAGCGGTTGTGTGTTGATCCAGAACAGCACAATCACACATTTATATGAAGAAAAGTGTGCTCACACAGCCTGTTACTATAAATACAATTTACTATTTAGGCATACCTCAATCAAAAATTTAATAACATAATTTTCACCACATCTTCAAACTAAGTTTAATCTACTAAAATTATCGTTAAATAAATTATCATAATGGTCTATATCTTCAAATACATCCATTTTGATTCAAATATTAATAAGAAAAACAATATTTGAATTCTACAATGCAGCTAGAAATAGAACAAAAATCAAAAATGACATGACAATGCCAATATAATGAGGTAATCTATGCTCAAGCGTGGTCCCGACCACACTTGAGTGATGATCAATGCTTAAGTAAGATTCAATAAAGTCCAACTCAGCTGATCTATGATCAACGAATCTATGCTTGAGGGTCGTTCTAAAATCAAAACTCGACTCAAATCTAGTTTTAAGTAGAGATCAATGCTTGAGTAACTTTCTGTAATACGGACCTAAATAGACTGTGAGGGTCGAGGTGTTGGTGCCGCGCCATAGCACGTACTTCAAATCGTTCGTGGTGCGTGTTCCGACGCATGATCTCGACAAATTTCTGAAAGAAGAGCTATGGCCGAAGGGTGTTGTACAGAGGCGGCGTTAGGCGTGGGCGACGTGGGCCACCGCCTACGGCCTCGCGGTACAAGGGGCCTGGCGCCTTCAAATATTTGATGCATTACTTCAACGCAAGAAAAAAAAAAAAGAGATATAAATTAATTGTATTGTGAAAATTATTTTTATAGTCTGGCAACATTTGCTTACGTTGCGTAACTACCGCGAATAAATCTTTGCCGCCGACGACCCGTGCGGGGAATCCCTTGTTTTATTTGTTTACTTTCCTTACTAGGAAGCCAACCAATCAAACCAAACTTATATTCAAATTACTTTCCGCCCGCGGCCTCGCCCGCGTGGAGTTCGGTTATATCGCGCTTTTTAGATTTCCCTCGGGAATATCAATTTTTCCGGGATAAAAGGTAACCTATGTCTTTCTCAGGGTCTAAAGATTGTCTGTGCCAAATTTCATCAAAATCGGTTGAGAGGTTTAAGTGGGAAAGCGTCACAGACAGACAGACAGAATTACTTTCGCATTTATAATATTAGTATGGATTGACTGCACTATTAAATATAAGTTCTTTACAGCTAAAAATGTAGATATAACAATTTTTGTTTTTTTAAACATATTCAGCCATAATCCATATTTATATTTCGTCTGTAAATACTAATATTATAAATGCGAAAGTAATTCTCTGTCTGTCTGGTCCGGTACGCTTTCCTGCTTAAACCTCTCAACCGATTTTGGTAAAATTTGGCACAGACAATCTTTAGACCCTGAGAAAGAACAGCTTGGCTACTTTTTATCCCGGATAAAATTTGATATTCCCGAGGGAAATCTAAAAAGCGCGATATAACAGAATTCCTCGCGGGCGAAGCCGCGGGCGGAAAGCTAGTCAAATATAAAATTAAGCAACAACATGGGTTTAAGTGTCGAACATTATGCTTTGGCGCAATATCGCTTTAAAAATAACCACAAAATCAAAAAATCAGAAGCTCTAACATTTTAAAATATGTTAACAATTTAACATTCAACAAACCTCGACAGTCTCCCTGTCTATAAACTTCAACAAACTTCGACAGTCTCCCTGTCTATAAACTTCAACTACTCCCTATCTTTAACTTTAACTACTCCCTATCTTTAACTTCAACTACTCCCTATCTTTAACTTCAACTACTCCCTATCTTTAACTTCAACGACTCCCTATCTTTAACTTCAAACTCCCTATCTTTAACTTCAAACTCCCTATCTTTAACTTCAAACTCCCTATCTATAACTTCAACGACTCCGACAGTCTTCCTGCCTATAAACTCCCTATCGATAACTTCAATTCTATCACAAAACACACCCTATCTATAACTTCAACTATTACAAATCACACCCTATCTAAACTTCAGCTCTATTAGAAAACACACCCTACCTAAAACTTCAAAAACCCTATTACAAAGACACACCCTACCTAAAACTTCAAAACCCTATTACAAAAACACACCATCTAACCTCAACTTTACTTTTAAAACACATCATATCTAAAATAAACTCCCTGTCTAAAATGCAGTCTTTACATAACCTTCAATTTCATAAATATCACTAACCTTTACACTTTTGTTACACCGTTACTAAATACAGATCAATAACTATTACACTTTTATTAAATGTCACAATCCTTGAATACACAACTTTCAATTTTGCAGGATCCCAACTCATCTCTATTATTTGTAAAACCAACTAACAAACCCTAATACCCCAGTTTTATTTATCAAATATAATATAGACCCTATCAATTGTCTATAATTATGCACATCACATCAATTGTCTACTGCACATCACCACTAATATTTTTCCATTTTGTTGTTCTTCTTCAAAAGTAGAAAACTCCTCCTCCACATCACATCAATTTCCTATAATTATGCACATCAACACTAATATTCTTCCCTTCTAGATGTGCATCAATTCAAATATTCGGAAATGCTTTTTCTTTTAAGTTGCTGTATCCAAAATTCTTCATTCGTTCATCATCGTCCCAGCGTTAATCCCAGTTGCATCCGAAGCCTTTTCAGCTTTGGAGTCTGGGGTCCGCTTTACCAATCCAACTGCTGATATGGCTAAACTTTAACATTTTCCGTGAAGTGACTGCCGTCTGACCTCCACAACCCGAAGGCGACGTCGAAGCATTGCAGTTAGACCAATTGTTGGACTTTTGAGGGCTCCAACAACCCGTAACGACTGCCACTAGATGTTCGTATGGCAACCGGGACCAACGGCTTACCGTGCTTTCCGAGGCACGACCAGACCAGTGCAAATATTCATATTCATGCATACAAATACTTGCACTGTGCGGGGATCGAACCCGCGCCACGCAGCGCAGCAGCCGCATCCGCTACCGCTACCGCTACGCCACGGAGGCTGTCTTTCTAAAATTCTTCATTCGTTGTTCAGTGTAAAACTTCTCATAAATTTTCAAATAATTTTCTCTATAACCTCTATATCAATTCCAATAATTATTTAAATATTCTAATTCCAAATTCTTTTTCCAGTCCTTCAGATATCTTATTTCTTTTCCTTTTCCACTATTTCCAATATTTATTAAAGAATTCTATCATCAACATAATATTGCCAAATAAATTTCCTTTTCCTTTAATATACATATTTTATTTTCACCAAAATTGTATTCCATCGGTATTTCCATAAAATGACTTCATTTAGCTCTTCACATAATTTTCAATGACCTCATTTTCACCATTATTTAGTTCTTCTAGAAAAAATCGGTCCTCTCTTGTTTCTTTGACATCAAAATTTAGATTTTCGTTTTCTCTTTCTAAACTTCCCCTCTCAAACTCATAATCAATATCTTCTTCAAATAGTCACATTTTCCATTCAAGCTAGTTTACTGCTGCACCCATTCTGGGCCCATAACCTGTTGTAGTTATAAAATAAATGTGATGCAGTACCTCTTGGGATCCTTTTGTAAAAGCTTCGAAATTAAATCACATATAATTCATTCACACATTATATTTTTCCATTTTAAAACAAGACTTTATAAATAAACAGTTACATATATAAAACATATCTTAAAATTTCCTCTATATACGAACCATTCTTTGTCACAACATTTTTACTACTAATAAAACAACAACATATTATTTTTCTCTTGTCTCCCGAATCTGTCTTCCAAACATAAATATATTTAATTTCTTTATAAATGTTAGCTGCCAGAGACAATAATGAAATTCAACCTCAACAAAAACTGCCTACAATTATCAAACAAAGCAATATTAACATTTGAAATGGTTTATTGCTTAGGTGCCCGTTTTTTTTTTTTTGCATTTACATACATATTATATTTTATTAGTACGCGTAATTCATAACACCGACTATTCATAAAGAAAACTGTAATATCTATCCTGTGTGTTTATTTTCTGTACCTGAAAATATTTACAGATTATCAAATTGCAGAGCACAAACGGCTCAAGTTACAAAAAATTACCGGGAGAGGGGGGGGGGGATAGGTGAACTGCTGCCCCACCCTGAGCTCAAGGCTGGCTACGCCCATGCGTGTACACTCTTTCCGTTACACCCTGGATGGGAGTAGAACTAAGCAGCGTCACTGCTCATCCTCAGGGATGGATTATTCACAGTTGTACTCAAAGAGTACATTATACTGTAGGGTACTACCACAGATTACAGGATACGTACTACTACACACTAGGTTCCCGGTAGGGTAGTACTACCCGCTCTTAAGTAGATTTGCAAAATATTAATATCGTATAATTATTTTAAATTTTATCTTATTTAAAAATTTTCGTTTGATCTGTGATAGTTTGAGTTGTTTCGGTTACAGAAAGCTTTCATATTCGCTTTTAGCTTCACACAGTTCTTTATGTGTGCTAACCATGCCACCGACCGATGTTTGTATGAGAAAATTAAGAATAAGAAATTATATTTGCTCAAACATTGTGTATACATAATTAAAAACGCATGCATATAGAATCTTTTGCAACATGATGAATAATGAGAAAATAAAATATTTTTTTTTTTTATGTAGATCATTGTGTAATAATTCTTTTTATAAAAAACATAAACTGAACGAATGTAAGACGAATACTTGAGACAAGTAGAAGTAAAAGTCAAACGTCTGTGTGTTGGTGAAAGCATCATTTATTGCAGTTTCACATCTTGTTCCCTCATGATTGCCACATTGACAGACTGGCTGATCCTCCTCATTCAAGGAACAATGACCGTTGTTCAGACAAAAACCATAACACGGGTACACTTCACATCTTTCCCCTGAATAACCAGCTTTGCATCTGAAAGAATGAGTGTCACATATAGATATTTAAACAGACTTTTACAAGAATAAGAGACAATTGGGAACAGCGGTGGCTCGATGATAACGGCCTTGGACGCACTTACGATCGCAATTCGCAGCTCGTAAACCAAGCAGACATTTTATTTTGTGTTTATTTCATCAAAACTGCACTTAAGAAGACGAAGGGAAACCTTGTGAGGACAGCAGCCAGTCTTGTTTCAACACGCTCCGAGCATTGAGACATCCACACAAACACAAGATGATTTCCACCGGCTTCCCTTCGAAACACACGAAACATACAACTTCAAAAAACTCTATTTTATAAAGGAAAGAGGAGGAGGAGGAGGAGGATTTAATAAAGGAGATCGAAATAGGATTCCATTGAATCTGTCACTTGTTTCATTGAATCTGTTACTCTCTTATCCGTTCGCCCTCTGTCATAAATTGAAGAAGCAACTAAGGAAACCATCAACAGTAGAAAATATTTTACCTGCATTTGGGAACTCCCTCATGGTTTAAACTGCAATCACCTTGCAAACAATAGTTCTTACACATTGAAACATCGCTTCTACCACCAGGTATGCATTTACAAACAGACATCCCACTAACTTCTGTACCATTAACACAAGACAGGCCCACTAAAGTTGTAGATTCTGTTGTCTGTTCTGTTTCTGTTGTGTCTCGAACATTGAGGGAGTTGTCGGTTACTGTGGTTGTTGGTATTAGACTTGATAGTGCTTCGCAATCCTGGACTCCCTTAATTTGATCTTTTATTTTGTAGTTGGCCACTATAGCGACTGGTGTTTCAATAAAGAACGTATCAACATATTTTATTTCTTCATTATTAAACCTGTTTTTTGGCATTTGCCAAATAGTTTTGTAATTCACGACACTGTTCACCCAATATAAGTATTCATTAGAAACAGTCAATTCTCTTGGATTAGACTGAACCAACTGGTTTAATTCTAAAAAATCCCAGTCATGATTGTCCATACCCTCACTTTTTATCATATAACTTTTCTCAGGACTGTCAATAAAATAAAATTTCCGTGTTTGTGGGTCTGTGGCAACGCTGAACATTGACATATACGAGTGCAATACTTCTCTCCCGGAACCATTAAATGGAGCTCTCTGAATGTCTTCTGTGTGTATATTAATTTTGTTGACCCAGTAAATGTATCTGAAAATTAAATGACACTATTGAATATCACGAAATTATACATATTGATTTTTAAACGGCCATTGATAAGGAAAACGCACCCTCTACAGCTATCCACGGCAATTTGAGTGGGGGTTCCGTAGGCTTTAGTCTTGATTAAAAGATTTCCTGTAACATTATTATCAAATCCGGGTTTTAATGAAATCCAATTAATGCTTCTTTCAGTAGTATCCGTAAAGAATAGTGTATCTGTTGCCGGGTCGAATGCAATACTTTGAATGTTACTGTCGACTCTTGTGATGAAACATTTATTTTCCTTTGAAAATAAATTATAACCGCATATAGAGCTCTTGTTGCTCTGTTTGTCGACGTACAGCAACATATTGTGAACTTCATCGTACGCTAACGCTGTGGCGTTGTGAGAAATTAAATCTACACAATTTGTTTTTATTCCGTCTGTATAAAATATGAGTTGACTTCCTACACTTACGGCGATGTCTGAAACCAAAGAAAGTTATTAAATTAATAGCGCTAAAAGTTAAATGAACCACTACTAAGACAAAAGGAAAAACAAAACCTGTTAAGAAATAAATTAATAAATTGAAATACAGCAAACATCGGGAAGCCGAAGGGATGCGGGCAGCACAAGACCGGTCATTGTAGGAATCCTTGGGGGAGGCAAAGGCCTCCCAGGCCTTCCAAAGGTCCAGCTGTGGACCTCTATAGGCTGAAGAAGAAGAGAAGAAGAAACATTTTTCTTGTTTGAGCTTCAAACACGAATGGTCTGCTTTATCAGATTTACACGAGTGATCTGATAATGCAGTCAGACCATTCATGTAAAGTGCTGACGACAGCAGGTCAAGCTACCCCAAACTGTCAGATATTCCCATTCAACCTTGAAACGTAAAGCTTTAGAGATAAAGTAAAAAATCTGACGGATCGTAATAGCTTGGTGTGCTGTCGTCTGTACATAATTCTTTCTTGTAGGGGCCTCTCGTTAAAGTTATTAACACATTGTAATCTATTGTAATATATAAAGCTGAAGAGTTTGTTTGTTTAAACGCGCTAATCTCAGGAACTACGGGTCTGATTTGAAAAATTATTTATGCTTTAGACAGTCCATTCATCCAGGAAGGATAAAGGAACTACACGCTGCGACCAATTGAATCGGAGCATAACTTACTCCACGCGAATGAAGTAATAATACACACTAGTTTATCCTATTCACGAGACATTTATAAATTAAGTTTAATTTTCGCAATTGTTATCTGAAGTGAACGTTATTAATAGAATTTATCGAATGTGTAGGTAGCCGGGAATATGTATATTGTATAACTAACAGCGCGCCGTGGTTTCACCCGCGTAGGTTTCGATATTTTTTATTATATGCTCCACTCCTATTGGTCGCAGCGTGATGTTATATAGCCTATAGCCTGTAACAGGATGGTTAATTATACCTTTACCCGGCAGTTACAGTAAATTTAATTATGTAAATAATTGGTAGCTAGGAGCATTAAATAAAACAATAAATGGATACAATTACAAGTTTATTTTACAATTACCCTGTGTCATAAATATATGACAAAACAATCTCCTAACTTACCTAGTCGATTTCCTGACTCACTCCGTCTCGGGCCGGAGTGGGACAAGGAATCCACATGAAACAATTTAGCAAACTCAGGGTCGCTTGATGAAGGATTCGTGGGGTGAACCGTTGTGACCACAGCTCAATCGTTACAATAGTTATCTTAGGTTGTGGACAACATAGAAATTAACAAGACTTGATAAGTATAGCCTATTTACATGCAACCTATTTTTAAACTCACTCTCCCTCACTAGATACATCCAACAAATAAATAAGTACGGGGAGTCTAACGTTTCTGATTAGTTCTCCTGACTAATGCTTCTGATTTACGGTACAAAGACCCTTGGCTTCACTAACTGACGGGTGTCAGTTAATGCACGCAGAACGCGGCCTACGGGATTAGGTATTTCGGGAACACCCGGAGCAAAGAAATTATGACAGCTTATACCTGTCTAGTCGTCGTCGAAAGAGAATTGGATGCGCCGTACCACCAGGGTTCAGCACACTTCCACTCCAAACAAACCTGATCCGATCGGAATCAAGGCCACGGGCCACCTGAGGCAAGTCAGGATGCGACGCCTCCACACGGGTTCCTGCTCTAGGCCCGCCAAAAGAACCAAATCTAGAACAACATTTGACCTAAGTCAGCACCATAGAACAAGAAAATCACGGGGGGAAATATTCGGGTACAGAAGTGAATACTCACAGAAATATCAGCCAAATCGCTAGACGTTTAACCCCATAGGGTTATGGCGCAAACACGCCAACCTTGCGTACCAGCACGCCAGCAAACCAGCCACCATCCGAGCAAGACATCAATCGTTCTTCTCGAAACTTCCTTCGCCAAGCGATCGACCCACCCCAATTGTCTTTTCTTGAACCATAGACTAGTGCGTTCCGCGACATGTATTTTAATTTCAGACTCATGAGTTGGTTCTTATTTTTAATATTTATTTATCCTATTTCCTTTTTTATTTTATTTAACCCGGTCGTTCATTATTTGAATTTCGTTATTATATTATCGACCGTACTTTCGCGCAACGCCATCTCTGGGCTCGATGCAAAATATGTGACACGAGTTTAGCCCGTGTCTAAGGGATGTCGCCCGCTGATATATTTTTGCTACGTGACAAGCCTTCCTGAATAGATGGGCTATCCAACGCCAAAAGATTTTTCAAATCGGACCGATGATCGATGAGGATCGTTCCTGAGATTAGCGCGTTCAAGCAAACAAACAATCAAACGAAATAAACTCTTCAGCTATATATAATATTAATATAGATTGAACTAAAAAGAGGAAAGAGTATAACGAACAATTCTGTAAACAACAAGATATTTTATATGTATAAATACGATTAAAGCTTGACGATAAAATAGCGGTCTTATGGAGTGATAATAAAGCTTTGTACTTAGTATTTTAAGTCATAATTATCTCAGCATTTATCCCGGTTGCATCCGGGGCTTTCGCGTTGGAGCCCGGGGTCCGCTTTCTTACTTAATTTCCTCCATTTCGCGCGATCTTTAGCATTCTGTAGTGTGGGATTGTTGACTTTTTTTTTTCCAACAGCCACCACCGGATCTGGCGTGGGCAGTGCTCCACACGTCTGCGTTGGGCCTTTACGCAGTGATCCATGACAAGGAGACGGTGTTGTGAAGATAATAAAAATAGTAAAAAACTGAGTGAATTTGGAATGATTAGCCCACGAAGATCAGAGTAAAGCGTAAATGACATCGCCAGAGAGCTAGATTATAATAATACTATACTGCGAGAGCAGGTAATGACGTGATCCCACAATTATTATCAGAGCAAAAAACTGAGAGTCAATGGCGCAATTTTCTTTCTTGATGCTCAGGGGGGCACTGCTAAAACTTTTTCGCTGAATCTTCTTCTGGCTCATGTCAGAAAGGATAAGAAAATTGCAGTAGCCTGTGCACTAAACTGCCTCTAAATCTTGCTCAAGAGGAATCCCCAACCTGCAATTTAAGTAAAAATAGTGGTCGGGCCGCGATGCTGTGCCAGTGTATGTTGTTAGTTTAAGATGAGTGTACCACGTCGCACAAATGAGCTATTGAAGCTCTCAATAGGATTTTGCAGGATATAAGGCACTGCATGAGCATAATGGGAGGTTTGGTGGTTTTATTAGCAGGTCACTTCCGGCAATCCCCTCAACCCACGGGGGGAGGAAGGTAGAGGCACAGATGCGAGAGAGGAAAGAAAACAGGTGCCACGCGGACGGTCACCGACGCCAACGAAAGCCAGAAACAGCATTGAACAATTGGCTGCGACGCTGGAAAAGATAGCGAGACCACGGCTGCGACACATAGATCTACCCGTTTTCTCCGGCGCAGTCAACGAGTGGTTACCCTTCAAAGCATCCTACTACGACACGACCAGCATGTATAACGTGTCACCGGCAGAGAACCTCCAGCGACTCACAAGTTGCCTCAGGAATAAAACACGAGACGTCGTAGGGGCTCTACTACGTACTACGTCGTAGGGGTTTTACAAACATAATACCAAGCCACAAAGAAGTTGTAAATTTACTTGATTCTGATCACTGCGGACAAAGGATTACTATTCCAAACCATAGTAAAAAAGTGACCAAAAAGGATATCACTGTTAACCCCAAAACTGAAAGCCGCTTGGAGGTTTTTAGATTTAATCTCATTAATAAATTGCCAGTCTTATCCAGTACTGTTAATGCTGATCCTAATCATCTCTATGTCAATTTTTTTAATATATACTGTAAGCTATTTGATTCCACTTTTGTTCCCAAGACTATCTCTGTTAATAGTAACGCATCTTTCTCTGATTGGGCTACCATCGGTATTTATAAAAGTAGAACTCGGCTTTATGAACTGTATAATGAGAGAATTTATATTAACACTGTTGAATTCAATTTGTACGTTAGAAAATATTAAAAATTATTTAAACAAGTTTGTTATATGGCCAAGTCACGTTACTTGAGTTCAAAGATAAAAAACAGTGGCAATGTAATTAAAACGACTTGGAAAATTATTAATAGTGAAACGGGAAGGTCCAGTGATAGAAATACTGACTATAGCCTGTCTATTAATAACAACATAATTAAATCAGACTCGCAAGTATCTGAGGCATTTGAAAATTTCTTTTCGGATATTCCTGTTTCAACTACTAAATCCCTAAACTCATCACCTTCTGTTGCCGAGTCTTTGCTTAAAGAAAATGTTAATGTTTGTGATTCGGAGTTTCATTTTGAATATGTTATCAGTAGAGATATAATTAAAATCTTTCACACTCTAAATGTAAAAAAGACTGCTGACCTATGGGGCCATTCGGTGGAGGTTGCTAAGTCTATTATTGATATTGTGGCACCCACTCTAGCTGATATCTTTAATGCTTGTATTGACTGTGGAGAGTTTCCTGATCTCATGAAAAATAGTAAAATAATACCTTTGTTTAAATCAGGTAGTACATCAGACCCCACAAATTATAGACCTATTTCTGTACTACCTACCTTTAGTAAAATTTTTGAGAAATTAATTTTAAACCAAATGCAATTTTTTTTTAATAAACATAAATTATTACATAGCAAACAGTTCGGTTTTACAAGGGGTCGTTCAACTACTGATGCCGGTGTTGAACTTCTAGGACATATTTATAATGCATGGGAGGATAAATGCGATGCCTTGGGCATCTTTTGTGATTTGTCTAAGGCATTCGATTGCGTTCTTCACGATACGTTAATCAGGAAACTCCGCCACTACGGGATCCGGAATTCTGCACTGGATCTTATTACATCTTACTTGAGTGGTAGGATTCAAAGCGTTGACGTTAATGGAACAAGATCTTCCGGGTCTTTGGTAACAATGGGAGTCCCACAGGGGTCAATTCTTGGTCCTTTTTTGTTTCTTATTTACATCAATGACCTGCCGTACCTAATAAAGGATAACCACGATATAGTGTTGTTTGCAGATGACACTTCACTTTTATTTAAACTGAAACGTCAGCAGCAGGTTACTGATGATGTAAATAGCGCGATCTCCAAAGTAGTCCATTGGTTTAATGTTAATAATTTACTCTTAAACGAGAAAAAAACCAAATGCATTAAGTTTACTCTACCTCACGTTAGGCAGGTGGAAACTAAAGTGTTGATAAAGGGCGAAGAATTGAAATCTGAAGACAGCACAGTATTCTTGGGTATAACTCTGGATGCTAAGCTTCAATGGGGTCCACATATAGAAAAATTGTCAAAAAAACTAAGTTCTGCTGCATACGCAGTTAGAACAATTCGTAATTTGACTGATGTTGAGACGGCCCGTTTAGTGTACTTTGGCTATTTCCATAGCGTAATGTCGTACGGCATTCTGTTGTGGGGAAATGCCGCCGATATTCAAACAATATTTGTTTTGCAGAAACGAGCTGTTCGTGCAATTTATAAATTAAGTCCGAGACACTCTCTCAGAGAAAAATTTAAAGAGATTAATGTACTGACCGTGCCGTCTCAATATATTTATGAAAATCTTTTGTATGCTCATAAAAATATAAAATTGTTTAAAAAATACAGTGATGTCCATAATATAAATACTAGGAACAGGCACAAATTTATTGTACCTACAACAAGGCTCAAGAAAATAGGTGGCTCCTTCAGATGCCAATGTATACATTTTTACAATGGACTTCCAGAGGTGGTTCAAGATCTGAGCCTGAATAAATTCAAATCCTTCATTAAACGTAAGTTGTGTCAGAAAGCATTTTATAGTGTGAAGGATTATATTGAGGACAAAAAGGCTTGGGCTTGAGCTGCGTCCGATTTCTATACACTGATTGTTCTCTGATTTTTCCTCTTGTAGTTTTAATATGTAACTGTTAATGTTACTAATTCAAAGCCTGTATTACACACTATGTAGCCAAGCATATTGTACGTTACGGAATTGTATCGCTGACAGAGGTGTTCGGCACTTGTACAGCTACACAGGAGCTAAACTTTCCACAGATTCGGGAACACTGTTGGAGCTGCTGAACCTTGGACAAAACTATCTTAGCATTGTGTAGATACAATTTCTTAGTATTGTATAATTGCATGGCAAACGTGTGAGCACAATGTACGAATGTGCTGTAAGGCATTTTTTTGTTGGGTTAGTCTTTTTTATTGACTTGATAGTGCTCTGGCTGTTGAAAGTATGTCATGCTCACTCAAATGTCTCGCTGATGGTGGCGTGTGTGTTGGGTCATTGGGTTCCCTTGAATATGGTTGAGCTGAATGATGCTGATCCATTCGTCATGTTCGTGAACGGACACCGTCGGAGGGGACTGGTCATCTCTTAGCTGCCACGGCGCATTTTAATTTCTGAATTGATTTTTGTGTGTTTTCATAATGGACGCTCTCGGCGTACAATTTATTTCTGCATCGTTCTCACACGGTTGATTTCAACATGAATGATGTAATCAAATATTTGTAACAATAGCTTGAAACTTTAAAAGAGTGTCCATGGAGTTTCTTGCCCGTTCTTCTCCATAGGTACCTACTCTTTGGAATGGGCGACTAGCTTCATCTTATTGACTGACCGACCTTCTGACAATTCAAAAGTGCCTGTAACTGGTTTATTTGAAATAAATGCTTTGATTTTGATTTTGATTTTTTGACTACATACGGCCACCGATCCAGACGTCATTATGAAGACCCTAGAACAATGTTTCGTGCGACCAGAGGTGATAATAGACAAGACGCTTGAAGACTTGAAGAGGATGCCGAAACCAAGTACTAGTGCTACTGACCTGAACAATTTCGCGATCAAGATCCAGAACACAGTGTGTGTGTGTTAAAGACAATCGATCGCAAGGGGTAGGTGCTAGATAAATTGAGTCCCCACCTACGACCGCGGTGGTGCGACTTCGTGAGTGATAACGAAGGTTCACCGGAACCCGAGTTTGTGATGTTGTCTCGTTTGGATATTCAGATAGGGCGTTACGATAGACATACGCCCCACCGACGAGCTGGCCGTGACAACGAAGAAGGAAACAAGACCGGCCGTGATCCTGAATAAGAAACGCAACGCAGTGTACGCCACTACGGAAGATGCCGATGAAGAGCGGTGTCCCAGCTGTAAACAGCGTCACGTGCTAACCCAGTGCCCACAATTCAAAGCGATGACCATCCAACAACGCTGGGAAATGATGAAGCAGCACAAACTATGCTTCAAGTGCGCCCAGAAGAAGCACAGGCGCGCCACGTGCAAGGCAAGGCCGTGCGGAGTAAACCAATGCCGCCGGCCACACCGTTCTACACTGCACAAGGATCCTATAGAGTCGCCTGACTTAAAACACGCGACTGACCAGCACGCTACGGAAGAACCGACAGAAGAAGCAGTCATGTCGGTGGCAACCCGACCAGCCGCCGGCCCGAAGACAGTGCTTCTAAAGATGTGCCCTGTCGTCGTTACCGGTCCACGGGGGGAGGTGAGAACGCACGCGCTCCTAGATGAAGGGGCCACCATTACCCTCATTGACGCGAACCTAGCGGCGAGGATCGGAGCGGAGGGAACGACGCAGCCACTACACGTCTGTGGTGTGAATATGTCATCACAGGTGCAAGGCAGCAAGCTCGTCACAATGAAAGTGAGCGGTGTTAGCCAGACCAGCGCACCACACAAGCTCGGGGCCAGAACTGTGAAGGACCTGAAGCTTCATCAGCAGTCAATACCGGAAACCCTGCTGGAGTATGAACACTTATGTGACCTACCGACACATGAGGTGTGTTACGAACCAACACGACCTGGCATCCTAGTGGGCACAGATCACTGGGAGTGCATCGTGTCAAAAAGACTCCGAGTCGGCGCTCCCGACCAACCGGCCGCATCTCTAACGCAGCTCGGCTGGGTGATACACGGAACAGCGCCGTGGAGCGTCATCGTGAGTGAAGACAACGTACTACATGTGTACACTGCTTTGTGGCGCTTCGCCGATTGAAGAGGCTCGAGCAGGAGATGGACGCAAATCCCGACTTTGCCGAGCAGTACAGCGCACAGATGGACAACCTGTTCCGCGGTGCCATGTGACGGCACCGAGAGTACGAGCGCTGTCTGCTGGTACCTGCCTCACTTTGCCGTGGAGAACCCAAATAAGCCCGGCAAGAAGCGGCTAGTATTCGACGCGGCTGCAAAGAGCCATGGCGTGAGTCTGAACGATAGACTCCTGGAACGGCCAGATCTGCTGTTGTCGCTACCCGGGATTATATTCCGTTTCCGGGAGTAAGCCATAACGGTGACAGCAGACATCCAAGAGATGTTCCTGCGCATCAAGATCCGAACAGAAGACCAGCCAGCACAGCAGTTCCTGTGGAGAGGCAGCGATCGGACGGGACCTCCACGGCACTATAAGATGACCAGCATGATCTTTGGTGCGGCCAGCTCCCCGTATATGGCGCATCATGTACGGAACTACAATGCAGACGTACATGGCCGAGAGTACCCACTAGCGCTAGAGGCGATCAAGAACAGCCACTACATGGACGACTTGGTGGTCAGCTACGATGACCAGGAAGAGGCCCTGAAGCCGAAGCAATTGAAGAGATTAGACAAGTGCACGCAGTCGCCGGATTCACGCTGTGTGGATGGAGCGCCAACAGTGAGACGGTGCTACGAGACATACCGGAGCTGCGCGCCACGGCACCCATACAACTGGGGGGTGAGATGCCCGCGAATAAGATATTGAGGCTGTACTGGGACGCAGAACGAGACGAGCTCGGCTTCAACACTACGATAATCCGAGTAGTCGCTCCAGTACGAGAAAGAAGACGTCCTCCAACCAAAAGAGAAGCACTCAGCGCAGTTATGTATATATATGATCCCTTGGGGCTGTTAAGCCTTTACACGAGAAGGGCCAAAATCATACTGCAGAGTTTATGGCGACTTCAGTTATCGTGGGACGAGCCGATACCAGAACAGGAGAACGAGCACTTCGCTGCCTGGGTCGCCGAACTCGCGTAGTGGAGGTGCGAACGAAGACGGGGCTCTTCCGGCGACCGGCGAGCAAACTCGTCGACGAAGAAGAGGCTTCGCTAACTACGCCGGGGGGAGAGCTGTTACGGACGACGTCGCGTTAATTTTAAATAATGTTTAAAACGTCGTTACATTGATTGTACATAACCAATAAAACTAGAATAAGTATCATAGTGTAAGGTTTGATATGATTGGATAATGAAACAGTTTTTAATTGGTTGTAAAGAGGTGCGACAAGGAGTAGAGCGAGATAGAGATATCGCGTGATCGAAGCTGACTTGTGATTGGCTGGTCAGAAAGCTCCTTATCGTGCCCCTATCACTATTTATACCCAGGTAGAATTGCACATAAGAAGGTGGTTTGCTCGCTAAAATGGTAGTCAGTAGTCAGTCATCGGAGCAGTAACCAAATAGTCGCCTAAAGTGAACAGAAGCCAAGAAACAACCAGCCAGCAAGCCACCTGTGGATGACAAGATTAAAATAAAGATCAAAGAGTAGAGCAAGTGTTGTATTAAGGAACCCCGAGAATAATCAATACAGTCCATTACACTACCAGTCATACAAAGGGGGTCTCCAGCAGATGAAATAAAAGCTTGCCTAAAATCGTCTAAGTTGCGGGACCATAATTATCATAAAATTCCAATTAACCACAAACATGCGAGTAAGATTATTCATCGACATTCATTCAGGTCATTACGCGGAAACATTGTTAAAAAAAAACGGCCAAATCCGAGTCGGACTCGCACACCGAGGGTTCCCCCGTACAAACGTAGCGGTTTACAATTTATGACGTACTAGCTTTCCGCTAGCGGCTTCGCCCGCGTGGAGTTCGGTTTTATCGCGCTTTTTCAATTCCCCTCGGGAACATCAAATTTAAAATTTTCCGGGATAAAAGGTAGCCTATGTTCTTTCTCAGGGTCTAAAGATTTTCTGTGCCAAATTTCATCAAAATCGGTTGAGAGGTTTAGGCGGGAAAGCGTAACAGACAGACAGACAGAGTTACTTTCGCATTTATAATATTAAGTATAAGTATATTAATGGATGGATTAGTATGGATTAAATCAAATTACTTACTAGATATGGTTCAAACCAATTGCATGGTAATGCGTAATGCACATCAAATATATTTTTTTTGTTTTAATATTATCTTTGGAATTTACAAAGAGGGTAAACATTTTAATACCTACTTTGGAAGTGACTCTCGCCCAAACCAGTTTAGAACAATCGTAGTTATGATAATACGGTTAATACGTCGGTGTCTTTGCAAAAGATACATTTTAAAAAGGATAAAGGTCACTGTGCCTATAAATTTTTCATATCTGAAACAAGGTTATCGATTTATATGGATGAAAAACTGTGGCCTGAGGGTATTGTATTCAGGCGCTTTGTGAACTTTAATCCCGGAGTAACGAATAGAATAAATTCTGTGATCGATACAAATGTGTCAAAATAATGAGCGACTGTCCTTATAATTTCGCCAGTTTTAACTGTAGAAATGTTAAACGCTCCCTAGATGCTGTACGGGAACTATGCCATTCCTATGATTTAATCGCGTTGCAAGAGACATGGCTGTTGCCTGATGATATACCTTATTTATGCAGCATTGACCGAGATTTTAGTTACACAGGTACGTCAGCAGTGGATACATCGGCGGGAATATTACGGGGGAGGCCTCACGGTGGCGTGGCATTGCTGTGGAAGTGTGAGATATTCCCTCAAGTGACGGTGTTACAGTGTAATAATGCGAGGGTATGTGCAATCAAAATTATAACTAGAGACCGCCCTATAATTGTCATGAGTGTGTACATGCCTACGAATACCAATGTTAATCTACCTGAATTTACAGACTGTCTTGGTACGGTGAGTGCAATAATAACTGAATATGGTGTGGAATCTGTTTTCATCTTGGGTGATTACAACGCTGACCCGTCTGAACTGTTTTTCAAGAACTGTGTGATTTCTGCGATGAACAATCATGGTCTTGTATAGATGTAGATATATTGGGTTTACATTCTGGTACTTATACTTATTTAAGTGATGTATACGGAACGTATAGTTGGTTGGATCACTGCATTGTGACCCAGGCGGTCGCGCTGTTTGTAATGTTTATGTAAAATATGACACTACTTGGTCCGATCATTTTCCCCTTGTTGTTCAATGTAATTTAAATTTATTAATACCTACATCGTATGGTGATGTAAATACGAACAAGGGTATTAAATGGAGTGAGAGGAATGAAGCGCAAATAACAGTCTATATTAATGAATGTCATTTGAGACTGAGCTATATTGACTTTCCTGTGGAATTTTCTCAATGTGCAGATAGTTATTGTGGAGACTTCGGCCACAGACGTATCATTGACAAGTTGTATTCTGATATTACAGCCGCCCTTCGTAATGCATCAGTTGTTAGTGGTATGGGCACGCGTGCCAGGAGTGGAAGGAGGGGCTCATGCATAGCAGGCTGGAATGAACACGTCCGTGGGGCTCACCTAGAGGCCCGCACGAGGTTTCTGGAGTGGGTTATGTGCGGGAGGCCTAGAACTGGGTGTGTATATGATGATATGAATAAAAGCAGATAGGAATTTAAATCAAGGCTTAAATAGTGTCAGGATCATGAAGATCAGGTGAAAATGGATGCCATTGCAGAGAAACATAAATCCGGAGACTTCCGGAGTTTCTGGCAATCCACTAACAGCGTTACTCCGAAACCTGGCCGTCCGATGTGCGTCGGTGGGGTGAGTGACTCTAAAGAAATTGCTGACTTATTTGGAAGCCATTTCCGTGTTCGGTCTCCAGTAGATCAAGGAGTTTGGGTGCCCACTGCTGGGATGCCTAGTGGTCTTGTGGGGAATAAATTTAATTCTAAAGAAATTGCTACTTTTATAAAGACGATGACTAAATGTAAATCCCCCGGCTATGATGGGCTCAGCATTGAGCACCTGCAACATGCAGGCCCGCATATATCGAGAGTGCTAGCAATGTTCTTTTCTCTATGTATGAGCCATTGTTACCTTCCTTCGGATCTAATGAAAACTATTGTAGTGCCTGTGGTTAAGAACAAGACAGGGGATGCTGCTGACGTGAATAACTACAGACCAATTTCACTCGTAACAGTTATAGCAAAAGTGTTGGATGGCGTGCTTATTAATCGCCTAGGTGAATATCTGTCATTTCATGACAATCAGTTTGGGTTTCGGCCCAAACTGTCCACTGAAACTGCTATTTTGAGTCTTAAGCATGTCGTCAGGTATTATACTGATCACAAAACTCCAGTGTATGCGTGCTTCCTGGATCTTTCCAAAGCCTTCGACCTAGTGTCGTATAACATACTGTGGGAGAAACTGAAGAGTATTGGGTTACCCCCGGAACTCTTGAATATATTAAAATATTGGTACAGACACCAGACCAATAGCGTCAGATGGGCGGGTGTAATGTCAGAGCCCTATAAATTGGAGTGTGGGGTGAGACAGGGGGGGTTGACCTCTCCTGCACTCTTCAACCTCTATATGAACGCCCTGATCGTTAGGCTGAGCAGTCAACATGTTGGTTGCCATGTAGACGGAGTATGCGTTAATAATCTGAGCTATGCTGATGACATGGTGCTGCTGAGCGCATCGGTCTGCGGTCTTAGAAAACTGTTAGGGACCTGTGAAGAGTATGCCTCGATCCATGGGTTGAAATATAATGCAAGTAAAAGTAAATTCATGGTGTTTGGTGCTAGTTTGCTGAAGAGTGTGCCTCCTGTATTTATAGATAAAGCACCGCTTGAGAAGGTGTTGCAAATTAAATACTTAGGTCACATTCTTACAGCTGACCTGAAAGACGATCTGGACATTGAGCGGGAGCGGAGGGCGTTGTCAGTTAGGGGTAATATGACAGCGCGTAGGTTTGTGCGCTGTTCGAGGGAGGTAAAGATCTCTCTCTTCGACGTACAGTAGGCTCTTTAGAGCCTACTGTACGTCCCTCTACACGTGCAGCCTGTGGGCTGATTATACCCGTGCAGCATATAGCGCCCTCCGCGTCCAGTTCAATAATGCGTTTAGGGCGGTGCTGAGGCTGCCTCGCCACTGCAGCGCCTCGGGCATGTTCGCAGAGGCTCGTACCGACTGCTTTCACGCCACAATGCGTAAGCGGTGCGCGTCTCTGGTGCACAGAGTGCGGGGCAGCGACAACACCGTCCTCGCGATGGTTGCCAACCGACTGGATTGTCTGTACATCCAGCAATGCTGCGGCAGACATATTAAGCCGTGTGAGGTTCTTGTTTGTTTTAGTTTATAAGTTTGTGTTTTATTTATAAGTCTCTTTTGTTGTTAACTATGGATATTTTCTGAAATAAATGATTTGATTTGATTTGATAATTTCGTGAGAGTCAACATAGTTAATATTTTTTATTTTATAATATAACTAAAATAGTGGGCCAGTACCTTGTAAAAGTTCTTTTATTAAAGTTATTTATATACAACATTTTATACTCATCATTCAGAAATCTGATTGACAATAACTAATTATGTCTTAAATTTGAACAAAATCTGGAAATGGTGACTGAAAAAGGTGTGAATTGTATCATATTGAATTTATTTGGATAAGGATTAATAATAAGGAACAATTAATGGGCTTTGATTTCGGCTGGCATTTTAGAATAGAATAGAATACTCTTTATTATGTACACCATATAGATTACAAAAACATAAATATAAAAATTTTACAAAGGGTGACACAATGGGCGGTCTTATCGCTAAGAGCGATCTTTTACAGACAACCTTTGGATTGAATAGTAAGGGGAAGGAGAGAGAAATAATGTAGGTAGTCTACAGTGTACTATTTACAATTTTACATAGTTTATATAATAAATATACACGTTAAGTGTATCATACTAGTACAATAAATACTTATATACATATAATTAATAAAAATCATACAAAAGCAAATAAAAAATAATGACATGTTTAAAGAGAGAGGAAATGCTTTTTTATTTTAATTAACTTTTCAAACATAAAAATGTAATCATTATGAATAAACTATAGTAGGTAGACATATGGTGTCGCTGACTTTTTTGTAGGCATTTTTAAGGTCTACAATACTGTAGAACATTATTTTGATCTGTCTCATAGGGTTCAGCCAGCATTTGCAATGTAAGCTCAAAAAAATGGGTTTATTTTGCGACATGTGTTAGAAACCTCAAAAATAACAGTACTTCTCCACTATTTAATGGATGTTATTAAACATATGAACCTTCCTCTTGAATCACTCTATCCTTTAAAAAAAAACGCATCAAAATCCGTTGCGCAGATTCAAAGATTTAAGCATACAAAGGGACATAGGGGCAGGGAAAGCGACTTTGTTTTATACCATGTAGTGATTACATTTACCAAAATATTTAAATTGAATGACGATTATGTTGGTCTTTGTTTTGGTTTAATTAGTTACTGTGCCTAAAAATTTTAAAAGGTTTCGGATTTTTCTGTTAGGTTCCCTTAAGCTATTGTTTCATACCAAAATTCAAGATTCAATGTCAGCGGGAAGAAGTCTTTAAGTTTTGATTCCGTTGCGAGTAGTGGCGAATTTCAAAATATGCGGTATGATTATAGGTAGGTACCTACCTTAGCGTTTTGAATTTTTGCGTTGATTTAGAGCTCTTCACAGTTTAGAGGCAATTAGATTTAAGAAGTGTTTGATATGAATTTCAACTTTAATATCTCTACGCGTTCATGTGAAAAAGGGTAGGTAGTAAGTTTATAATTATTAAAAAAATATTGTATGTCATATAAGCAAAAATAATATTTTAATATTTTATGTAACTTCAAATTTATCATTTTCACAATTTTTCCTTTATCTGTCTGTACTATATAACGTTGCTTCGTGCCGAATTTCAAGATTCTGAGTTCACAGGAAGTACCTTGTAGGTTTTGATTCCCTAGCGTGTGACGGAAATTCGTCTAAGGTGTCGGTATAAACCGCTGTATCTTTTGATCGCTTTAACTTAGAAGTTTGATTTTTTCACTGCTTAAAGGGACAATAGACCTAGGTATTTGGTATAAATTTCAATTTGATACCTTTATTCGTTCGTGAGAAATAAAGTAGTAAGTTTCATTTTATTAAAATATTTTTATTATATTATATAACTAAAAAAATGTGATTTTCGCAATTTTTCCTATATTTTCATTATATGAAAATGCTTCATGCCAAATTTCAAGATTCTGAGTTTACGGGAAGTATCCTGTAGGTTTTGATTCCTTTACGAGTGTCGAAAATTTGTTGAAAATATCGAATAATCGGCTGTATATTTTGATTGGCTTGGCTTAGAATTTTGATATTATCACAGCTTAAACGGACCATAGACCTAGGTATTTGGTATAAATTTCAATTTGATACCTTTATTCGTTCGTGAAAAATAATGTAGTAAGTTTCATTTTATTAAAATATTTTTATTATATTATATAACTAAAGAAATGTGATTTTCGCAATTTTTCCTATATTTGCATTATATGACAATGCTTCATGCCAAATTTCAAGATTCTGAGTTTACGGGAAGTATCCTGTAGGTTTTGATTCCTTTGCGAGTGTCGAAAATTTGTTGAAAATATCGACATAATCAGCTGTATCTTTTGATTGGCTTGGCTTAGAAGTTTGATATTTTCACAGCTTAAAGGGACAATAGACCCGAGTATTTCATGTGAATTTCAGCTTGATACGTCCACGTGTTCTTGAGATAAAGGGTCTTGACAGACAGACAGACAGACGGACAACAAAGTGATCCTATAAGGGTTCCGTTTTTTCCTTTTGAGGTACGGAACCCTAAAAATCGATGACAGGAGAATGACAGTAGATACAGAGGGAATGATTACTTTAAAGGAAGAGATTGGTAATGCTGTAGGCAGCGAATCGGAGTTGGTGGACGATAATATACATGATGACCGATGCATCTGCGAACGCGCAAATTAGCACCTAAAATTCTTTGGAATTATTTGGGGTTTCTTCTCATAAATTAAAATACAAAGTAGGGGTTCCGGTGATGCTCATGCCTAATCTCGATTTGACTCACTCAGCTTCGGCGAAATTTTCTTACAGCAACAGACCTTCCATTTCAATTTAATAAAAGACATCAATTTCCCTTATGGGTTTCATATACAATGACGATTAATAAAGCACAAGGCCAAACTCTAAGGGATGCTAGACTACACTTGGAAAAATATTGTTTTTCGCATGGTCAGCCATATGTAGCGTGTTCCCGGGTATCCAGTGGCCAAAATCTGCATATTTTTACTCCTCAAGGTAAAACATATAATATAGTTTACCACTCAATTTTGTTTTAACAACTATTTAATTGTGTATGTGGTAATGCGAAAGTGACTCCGTGTGTCTGTTGTTCTTTCACGCCTAAACGCCTGAAAGGATTTAGATGATATTTTGTAATAGGTAATGTTTTACGACGGGAAACCCGAAACTTACAACCGAATTTCACGCGGGCGAAGCCGCGGGTGGAAAGCTAATATGATATACATTGATATATAATAAGTCATATATTATGTGCGCTTTTTTACTATTCCTTATAACTGTTGTTTATATAAAATTAAGCGTTTAATCCGTAGTAAGTACTTAGTTGAATATAAACTACGTTTCTCGTACTCACCCCAGGAGTGCGCCAGACCCAAGTACAGCACTGCCAACGCCAGTACAAATGGCGTTTTACACATTTTAACTTCAGAAATACTAAGTTGGTTCAACAGGAGTTGATCCACCGCTGGACCGCGCTCTATTGATTCTGAAGCCGGACGCTGGTTTTTCGCAACTTAAATAGGTATTGTCGGAATGGTGATAAGTGACTGTGAGATAACAGTTCTCTTTATACAACAGGTCAGCAGTACATACTATCAGTAGCAATGGGTTCCATTTTAACAGTCCAACAACATTCATTACGTTAATTACGAAGTTGAGCAGACATATTCTTTGGATTATTTAATAAATTTCAAGTGTGATCTAAAAGTTAATAATAGAATGTTTCGAATGTACATATTAGGTAGCCGGGAAATACGTGCAATTAATTGAACTGAAAACAGGAAAATTACTTACAATTCTGGAAACAACAAGGTATTTATTTATTTATTCTTTCGCACACATGACATGTACTATCAGCTGTAGAAGTCCATTCCCACCTTAAAGACTACTGTCGCCTGCGCTAAACCGGCCACGCACACTACCGCATTATTTTTTTATCGCAGTCTTCGTCTTTCTTTAAAGTAATGCAAAATTTCGTTACTACATTTGAAGTTAAGTTAGCGGCCGCACTTAACAATGGTGCTATCATAAGCGAGCGATTGTGGGTTCGATCCTTAATAAAGGCAAATCTTTTTGTTGTTTTATATAATTTAAAATTATGATAGTTGATTTGTATTTTAAAGTAAAAATGTTTGCAAATAATATTTAAACGAATAGGAAAATTTATTGAATATTTATCCCAAAAAAAGGTTTTTATTATATGTTTTAGTTTACTATAGAGGTAATATAATAAAAAAATATATAAAAATAAAACAATAAGCATATTATAATGCAATATACTATAAAGTTATATATTATTCGGTATAGATATACTTATACTAACAAATGAAACAAACGTTGAAACGGCAGCATTGTAATATTTTATATAAAAGTAATCCTTGACAAACTTATGATATTGTTATGGTAAAAATACAAAAAACATTTTTGGTTGTTAGATATGAAAATTATAATATTATACATATATTATGATTAAAGAGGTTATAGCTTAATTATTCATTTTCTTAAAGAAAAGAGGATTGAAGCTTAACCTGAATATTATTGCAATCATAAAATAATCTATACTAAAACACAAAATAGTGCTTATTACATTTACAATTTTTTGCGTGTATAGCATGGTACTAGTGCTGTCATCCTGCAGTGACTTTTTTCGGAGTTTGATGGCATGAGATTATAATCTTCAAGCGCTTTCTTAGTTCAAAAGTAAACGAACTTATTTCTTATCGAATTCCGAAATTACAGTTTTTATAATTTACCAAAAGTAATTTGTATTGAAATTGCAAAAGGCGACATCTGTTAGCCATTAAGCCAACCGAACATATTACTGTCACTTAGCTAAATTACTTTAGAGATGGTTTAGAGTCCGTTATTAAGATATATAATGGTATTTATTTAAAACACTCTGTAGGACACTTCTGCACTGTGATTGTTACAAATAGTTTTTTTTTTGTTTAGCTCGAGAAGACTCCACCAGTCGCGCCAGTTTATTTTTAAACCACAAATGCAACCTCCCTTCTTCGCAAGATTTAAAAGTTTATTCAACGGTAAATATTGTCGTTTCGTTTCACTTGTCTCTACAGCTACCTTCGTCCTCCAACCTCTTGACCTTGACCTCCAACGGCTTACAGTATTTCTCTAAAACAATAACAATTTTATTACAGACTTGCAACAAGCGATTAGTTTGCACCTTAACACAAATAATAATAAAAACAACTTACACAAAAGCCGGTTTCATATGATATTTGAGATATATTGCTGCATATCCCTGCTTTTACTTTTTTAATCAATATGATTAAAAAAGTAAAACTAATAACACGAACTGGTAACTATATGTTCACCAACTAACAACAGCTAAGTAATATTATTTGAGTTATTGTAGCTAATAATAGTTATTGTAGGTAGCGGAATATTTTTTGTGAAGGAGTGATTCAGATTCTTTCAAGTCTACCGTCATTTTTTTATAATGACTAATATAGAAAAAATCTTAAAAGAAAGTATCATCTTTATGTTGCGGATCGGTATTTTTAGATATTTTTGTTGTCAGCATTCATAACTCACCAATAAACATTTAAAAAATATTTTGTAAGTTATTAGATTTGAACTCGAACCACCTTGAACGCCTATCAAGGCGAAAACCGTTAGGCCATTGAAACACTTACTGTGGACATTGAAATTAGTAAGTAGTACCTAACAATCATAAGCGGGCAGCAAGTTGTCAAAGTGTATGAGTGTGTATCAAACTTTATTATAGAAGAAGGTCGTAACTACAACTAGAATTGCTTGGCCATAGTTTTGTGAGATTGCAACTCGACTTTTGATCTTGACTGTACATGGGCGGACTTAATGCCGTAGGCATTCTCTACCAGTCAACCCCAGGTGGTGAAGAGATAAGATGGTAGGTGCTTTAGCTTGAAAGAAAATAGTCGAGAAAAAAAAAAGCCCCTATAATTATTAAAAAATACTTAAATAAGCTAAATATACATACATACTATTACCAAAATATATACTTATAATATATACATATAAAAACTAAAATTTGGGAGAGGGGTGTAGCAATAACTCTACGCTAGTTGTTGCGAAAATAACTCTGCAATTTCCGCTTAAATGCAAACCGACTGGCGGCCATCCTGATATCAAGAGGAAGCGCATTCCATAGAAGAATGGATTGAATGTGAAATGAAGAATGAACAAAGTCAGACGTATGTGAAGGACAGAGTAAGAGGGGATTGTTAGAAGAACGCAGATTCTTAGAGTGTGAAGAACATAAATATTGGAAGTGAATCACAAGATAAGAAGGAGGAGTGGGTGATTTAAGAAGGGAGAAAAGCGTGGTCAAGGCTCGCAAATTTCTTCTCTGACGAATGGGCATCCATTTGAATTCAGACCTGTAGCACGACACATTGTCATATTTCCTGAGATTGAATATGAACAGGTATTTTGTATAACTACGATTAAAACTTGATGATAAAATAATAGTCTTATAGAGTGATTATAATGCTTTCGTAGTATTTTAACTATACACTTGTATTCACGTTATACATTCATAAACTTTGCCGAAAGCTTCTAAAGCAAATCTAACACAACAAGTAGGATCTTAAAACCCTTAGTTACAAAAATCTATCTACTAATAATATCTAGTTAATTGAACTTTGCAGTAAGAATTGGTCTTAATAGCCTGTCCCCGCTTAGTACAATAATTTCAAAAAAAGAGTTGACCCATATTAGGAATTTCTTCTGTATCTTGGGTGCGTTTACAAACATAGTCACATACACAAACACCTAAACCCAGAACAACAACTTGTAGGTCATACAAATATTTGTTCCGTGCGGGGATCGAAACCGCGACACGCAGCGCAGCAGTCAATAGCTTAACCACTGCGCTAACCGTGCAGTCGTTCTCCATTAAAGAGAAAAATCTATCAAATAGGTACTGCTCCCATTTATTTGCACTTACGAGAAAAACTCAGAGTGAGCGAAAATACTCTAACTGAAATAATCTATCTGAGAGAAAGCAGATCTCTTTGCATCTTTCTTTGCCCACAATTCGCATCTTGATACTCAAATCAAATCAAAATTGTTTATTTCAAATTAACCAACAGTTTGTGCTTTTGAATAGTCAATGTCGGTCAGTCCAAGAAAAGTGAAGCTAAATTGCACGTTCCAAAGCGTAGATCTCTATGGAGAAGAACGTGCAAGAAACTCCATGGACACTCTTTTAAAATCATACTATGAATTACATGTCTTCGTTACATATTTCTGTTGCTTCTATCATGTGAGCACAATCTATAATTATAAAAAATAACGAAAAGATAGAAAATTAATTAAGCCCACTGGCAGCTAAGAGATGACCAGTCTCCACTGACGGCCCCCGTTCACGAGCATGACGCGCGCATCAGCCCCACTTAGCTCAACCATTTTGAAGGGAACCAAATGACCCAACAACACGCGCCACCATCAGCAAGACATGTGAGTAGGTATGACAAACTCTCAACTGCCATGCACGTAATGTCAAACAAGATATATATAAAAAAAAAATAAACCTTATTCCATGGTGCGTCACATTCACAAACTTGAAAAGTGCTTTTATTTTATACAATACCTACTATATTATTTACAAAAGCATGGTAGCAAAATCTTGTGCACAATTGAAATAAACAAATAAATAAATATACTATACTTACAGTGCTACTCCAGCGTATTTGCCTCACCACCACATTTCAATGTCGGAAGTTCAGATTAGGAACAAGGAGGTTCTGAGAGTACTGTGTCGTCTGGACGTGAATAACGCTAGTGGTCCAGATGGTATACCAGCGATTGTTCTCAAGGCTGTGTGGCCCGAGTTGTCTCCTGTATTGACGCGCTTTTATCGCCTCTCATTTAGGACTGATATAGTGCCAACGTGCAGCCAACCTCCATACTCTGTATGATTTTGGAGCGTGTATTGAACTCGCGCCTCTTGGTATACCTTGGAGGTAACGACCTCCTCAGTGACCGACAGTACGGGTTTCGCTGCAATCGCCAACTGGGAACCTACAGTGTATGCCACTTACATGTGGGGCGAAGCCTTTGCGAGAAATGGAGAAGCGATTGCCGTATTCCTTGATGTCCCGAAGGCCTTCGACTGGGTATGGAACTGTTATACATATCCAATGCACACTTTCCGGCTTACCTGGTAGCTTATGCTGCATTCCCGTCAGAGTGCTGACACACCATTCCTCATCACCCCATACATCCATCCCACACTCATAGTCAGCCTTCTTGTTGGAAAGATGTTTATACTCAGTATCAGAATACATGTCAAATTATATAAATAAATAAAGTACTAGTGAATACGCTTTCGACTGAATCCTTAACTTTGACTGTAACATTATGCTTGACTATAACTACGCATTTGACATTATGTATTTATTTTTATTTTTTTAATTTTCTTGTAATCATATCTGACATTAGTTTATATATCTATTGACATACTTATGTATAATTGATTGACTTGTTATGTTTGTCTGTGATTATGTTTTATTTATATTCCAATTCCACGTTTGACAAGCGTAAGTTAGTGATGGGAGTAGGCAGGTGTTCATGACTCTACTTTTCAGGTCTAGGGACATGTCGCTTTTGAGGATTTCTTTGAGGCTCCAAAATTTCTTCCAGGTGATGTCGGCCCTTCTCTCTACTTCTAGTTCGTTATTGCGTGGGTTAAATGAGATTTGTTTTCCCAGGTAAATGTAAGTATCAGCATATGATAGTGGCTGATTATTGAGGTAAATAGGTATTTTAGTATGATTCGTCATGTCGTTTGTCGTATCTAAATTGATTTCCAAGCCTACTTTACGACTTTCTTCATGTAAAGAGTTTATCATCAGTTGTAGTTGGGTTGTGCTTCCTGATAGTAGAACTATATCATCTGCAAATCTGAGTTGGCTTAGATAGCGTCCGTTTGAAGTGAGGGAAGCCGTCCGCCGGGAGGCGAGGGACGCCATCGTCCAGCATTGGACGCGGGACCTCGCCTCCGCGGTGTTCGGCCGCCGTACCCTCGATGCCGTCGGGCCGGTCCTGAAGGACTGGCTCGACAGGCGTCACGGATTCCTGTCCTTCCGTCTGGTGCGGGTGCTCTCCGGTCACGGCTGCTTCGGCAGGTACCTGCACCGGATAGGACGAGAGGAGACACCGTCGTGCCATGGTTGTGGCGCGGCGGAGGACACGGCGGAACACACCCTCGCGGTGTGCCCGTCGTGGGCCGTGCCGCGCCGCGATCTTGTCACGGCGGTTGGAGGGAACCTCTCGCTGCCCGCCATCGTCAGAGCGATGGTGGGGAGCGAGGAGGCCTGGGTGGTGATGGCCTCCTTCTGCGAGGTCGTGATGTCACAAAAGGAGGCTGCGGAGCGCGAGCGGGAGGAGGATCCCCTCGCTCCGGCGCTCTGCAGGCGGCGTAGGGGCAGGAGAAGGCGGGATTTTGCCCGCTTTCTCCCCCCCTGAGGTGAGCGGCGGGCGTGAGGCCGACGCCCGCCTTACATCGCTCATCACGCGGGAGCCACGGCCCCTCCCCAGGAGGGGCAATTGAGGGCCCGCCCTACTAGGCGGGTTTCGCCGGCGGGGGAGAGGTAGCTCAGGCTGCGCTAGTTTCCCACTCCCCCGCCACTATGGCGATGCCGGAGTGCCGCTGTGGGTTTAGTGGGTATTCCCAGCTACGGGTGGGCGAGTCCCACACACGCCCTTCGGTAAGGTGCGTAAATGCATTACCACAGCGTAAAAAAAAAAAAAAAAAAAAAAAAAAAAAAAAAAAAAAAAAAAAAAAAAAAAAAAAAAAAAAAAGGTAGCGTCCGTTTATGTTTATGCCCACTTTTTCCCAGTTTAGTTTGCCGATGATAGACTCTAGCACCGCTATGAAGATTGTTGGAGAGATTGGGTCTCCTTGCCTGACACCTCTTTTTACTCTTTTTATTTGTATGGTTGGTCCAGTGGTTTCCAACTCCACTCTGCTGGTATTATTGTCGTAGATGTTTCTTAGGACTTGTATGTATTCCAAAGGTACTTCTTGTGCTAATAAAGCTTTCCAGATCGATGAGTGGAGTAAAGTATCGAAGGCTTTTTGGTAGTCAATAAAAACTATATAGAGTGGTTTGTTGAACTCTAGAAATTTTTCTATAAGCATCTCTAGCGAGTGTATATGATCGACTGTAGAGAAGCCTCGACGAAAGCCCGCCTGTTCGATAGGTTGAAATTTTTCTGTTGTTATTTTTAACCTTTTTTCTAATAGTGACGAGAAAAGTTTATATAATGATGGTAGTAGGGTTATCGGTCTGTAATTACTTATGTTACTTGGATCCCCTTTTTTGTAGAGCAGAATGATTTCCGATTCAGACCATTGGCGTGGAGAGTTTGTACTGGTCAGTACCATGTTGAACAGTCGTGTGATAGGTGTAACAAGGCACGTCGATCCTGCTTTTATGACTTCGTTTGTGATCCTGTCAGGCCCTGGGCTTTTATCTGATTTCAGAGTTTTAATTCCATTGGCTACTTCCTCTTCGGTAACGGTAACCATCGCTCTTTCTGTGTTACGACTCGGTAGCTAGTATGTTGACTGATTTGGTGGGCTGTATAGGTCTTTGTAAAAATCTGTTGCTATTTTGAGTATTTCCGATCTATTTTGTGTAATTTTGGTTCTGTTTTTTAACTCTTCAATCTAAATTAATACTTTGTATGCTTTCTTAGCACTACCTGTGGCTTGAAGATGTTTTTTGATAGTTTGTGTGCGACGTACCTTATAGTCGTGGTTGATTCGTTTACTTATGAGTTTGTAGAGAACTTTTAGCTCATTTTTCATAGCCCTTGTTTTCGGTTTAGTCTTATGTATTTCTTGTCTTCTGCTGATTAGTGCCTTAGTGCGTGCTGATATAATTTGCTTTAACTCTGTGTTTGTGTTACTTGTTAGCCCTTGTGTACTTTTTAGGCCGATATCAATTGCATTAGTTATTTTATCGTAGCAAGCCTGAACGGTGTCTCTATCATTCCCGTAGTCTAGCATGTCTGTTGACAAGTTGTTCAGCGATTCAATATAGGTTTGAACTTCTTTTTCGTTCTTTAAGTGAGGCTTGGGGCATCGACCGAACTTACTGCGATTTTTTGATTTTGGAAGTATGTTGAAAGCTGCCCTCACGGGTCTGTGAACCCGTGAACCCGTGTGGTGTTCAGAACCTGTATATTGTTTACGTTACTCGATAGGTTTGTTAGGATGTAATCTATTTCGTTTTTTGTATTGCCGTCAGGTGCTTTCCAAGTCCATCTCTGCTTGTTATTCTTTTTAAAAAAGTGTTCATTATGGCCAGGTTGTTCTCATATGCAAAGTCAATGAGTCTATTTCCCCTACAATTTCTGTTACCGTAGCCGTAGTTTCCAGTGATGGTTTCATTTGGTTTGGGTTGACCGATTTTGGCGTTAAAATCGCCCATGACGACTATGTTATTTCCTGCGAGTCTTATGGCATTGTCAACAGTACTGTAGAAAAGCTCTAGTTCTTCTTCCTTCGCGATTTCTGTTGGGGCGTATACTTGAATGATGCTTAAGTCTGGTGCTGTTGATTTGTAGTCTGAGTAGCGCTACTCTTTCCGTATTATATAAAATGCTTAAAGGGATTGTCCCTTTAAACATTTTATGTAATTTTTCAGGTGTTTTTTAATAATAAAGCCCACTCCGTATAATCCTGGCGTTTCGCCGATGTAGTACAAAATGAACTCCTCGTGTTCTTCTATTTTATTGCCGTGTATTCTAACTTCTGCGAGACCGATAATGTCGTACTTTATGTTTCTTAAGGATTCTGTTAGTTCCAATAGACGTGAGTAAGTAGAAAGGGTTCTAACATTATAAGTCGCTATGTATAGAGTGTTGTGGAAATTGTTGAATTTGGTATTTGAAAAGAGTCTTGTTTTCTTTGGAGGGTTTTGGTCTTGATCTTCCACGGGGACCAACCGGCCTGGAAGATGTGGTTTGGTAGTGTTCGTTTCTAATATGATTTCCGAGAGGGCGGTAATTGCTATTGTTTGTTATTTTGGTCGTTTGGTTGGTTTTTGTGGTTTTTGTTAGTTAAGAATCCGAGAATACCTGGTTTACTAACTCCCTTCGATAGGCTTGATGATCTTTGTAAACCTGATTGAGTTTGAGTTTTGTTCTTTTTAGGTGCTTGTGGATTTGGCTCGGAATGCAGTAGATCTTTGTCGCTTGGTGATGTTGGTAGAGTTCTTTTCTTGTTGCCTATTGTTGTATTATTATTTTTTGTTGAGTGTATTATTAGTTTGTCGTACCTAATAGAGGCGAAGTTCCCTTTTTCTTTTTCGATTTTTAGCTGTTCTTGCAGTTTCTTTCTTTTAGCTAAAACGTGCTGTGGGAAGTCCTCTTTTATATAGTAATTCGTGTCTTTTAACACTTTCCTTTGTTTGAAGATTTCTATTTTCGTTCCCAATGAGGTAAATGTTATTGTTATGGGTCGGGGTTTTCCTCCTTTCTTTCCTATTCTCCTAGTTTCTTGTATGTCTCTGCGTTCTAGATCTACAGAGAAATATTGATTTATGAAACTTAGTATGTGTTTTTCCTGATCTACATATGATTTTTCAGATTCCGCAAGTCCAAAAATTACGATACTCCTTTGCTTTGACTGTTTTTCGAGAAAATGTAGTCTTTATTCTTGGTTATCCAGCTTTTCTTTGAGGTTTTCGTATTTTGTTTCTAATGAATTAAATTTTTCCTCCAATGTGTGGTTTATATTTTTTGTTACTTGTTCCGTTACTTTGTCTGCTGACTGTACGATTGTCGCTTTTTGTTCGTTCAGCTCGTTTTGAATTTCTCTAAGCATATTCATAACTTCTTCCATGATGTATCGGTTACAAATACAGTATTACGTGCCGTAGTTATTTTTATCTTTTGTTGTGACACTTGTGCTGCCCTCTAATAAATATTAATAATAAATATCCGAAATAATGCAAAACACGGTTAGATCATTCCCGGTTACTGTCCACAATTTTCTTGATTTTCACTTATCTTTCGGCACTGACTGCTGAACGTGGAAATTCACAAGCAAACTAAAAAATAAGATCATAACCAGCCAAAGAAGTATGGAGAGAAGCATCCTGAAAATCAAAAAGATACAAAAAATCCGCCACACCACCATAAGACAGAAAACTAAAGTTATCGACGCAATTAGTTACTCACAGAAGCTAAAATGGCGATGGGCTGGACACATAGCCAGACTCAAGGATAATTGCTGGACCAAAGCAACAACGTCATGGCTAGGACCATCGGGCCAGAGGAAAAGAGGTAGGCCAAATAAGCGATGGACAGACGATGTCATAAAAATAGCAGGCACACACTGGATGCGAGAAGCTAAAGACCGAGAAAAATGGTCATCTTTGGAGGAGGCCTTTACCCTCCGTTGAGAGGGGTTCTTGTACCCATAAAATATAAAAACACGATAAAGAATAAAGCACATAATTAATTAATGCAAGCAAACTGTTTCTATGTTTATTTTATTTATTTTCTTTCTTTTAAATTGTAAACCTACATTTAATCCTATATTTGTAACAATAAATAAAAGGGTTTTTATTTTTTATTATTTATTTATATTCCAATTCGACATTTTTCATTTTTATAGCCGCATGTGGTATTTCTATTTTAATTTTATATACAATGTAAAATAAATGATGATGATGATGAGTCGTCTTCCATCCTTCATCCCGTGCACTTGTGTACTGCACTCGCGATCCTAATTGTAAAAGTAATTGTGAAATTTAAAATAAAGTGTTATAATTCATTCTAGCTAAAAGTGTTTGCTTTTTTAAAAAGAGTGTCCTAGTCCGGTTTATAACATTGGTGGCAGCGGTGGGATAGAAAATCCTTGGTTTCCTCCGAATTCCCAAAAAATATACAAGTGAAGTGCAGTTAGTGCGCAAGTCCACGAAACGACTCATCATCCAGGTGTTTCCCGTACACCTCTCCAGGTGAACCTCATAGCCAATCCACTGTGCAATAAGTGGCAAGGAGTAGCGACGCAAGTAGCGTCACCCATCTCCAGATCCAGCACCGATTTGGCTCAAGGTCAACACCAGTTCCAGCTCCAGTTCCAGTATCCAGAACTTTAGAGTTCTGGATACTGGACATGCGTTTTTCATGATTGTGCTGGAATTGGAACTGGAGTTAGCTCCAGTTCCAGTTCCAGCACAATCATGAAAAACGCATGTTTGGTGTTTCTGTGAGTTCTGTGATCATTTTTATAAATTATCAAGTGCTTAAAAACAAAAGTCCCATCAAATTCACCTTCGACGGCTTATCGCTCATAGCCGCAACATTATAACGTCACTACAAATTGTACCGTCTAGACCCGACGCAGTTCCGGTGGGCAGCGATAAGAACAGTTCGACGAAATTCGCCGTGTAGACTTACATATTATAAGCTATACTAATTTTATTCCAGGGTTTGCTCATTTCTATTGTATTATTTTAATATATAAAAAAAAATGTCTCAAAGTTCCAAGAACATCAAGGAAGAGTCTAGAGAAGGCTTAACCTTAAATGTAATCCTAAAATTCATTAAACCTTTCGACGGTAACCGCGAAAAACTCAACGCTTTTATAAATAATTGCGACAATGCAATTTCCCTAGCTTCCTCAAGTCAACAAGACGTTGTATTTAAATATATCATCAGCCAGTTAGACGGTAAAGCCGAAACAGCGTGTTCGATAAAAGAATTTGACACGTGGCCCTCACTCAGGGATTTCCTACAAACCCAATTCGGAGAGCGAAAACATTATGCTCATCTCTTGTTAGAATTACAAGATTGTAGACAAGGTGCCCAGGAAAACGTCAGCCAGTTCTCACTTAGAGTTGAAACCTGCCTATCACAGCTTCTCACAGAGATCGCAGTTGAAACCACAAAAAAAGTGAAATTGCTGGTAGGGTAGCCGCTATGGAAAATCTAGCTCTACATACCTTTACTATGGGCCTCACCCCTCGTATCGCTAACATAGTCCGATGTAGGGACCCTAAGAACCTCAATGACGCAATCAATTTTGCTCTATCCGAAGAAAAATTACAACAGTATTCCTACAAACAGAATTTAGTCTCAAAAAGGTTGCGCGGTAACGACACAAACGTTAGACCGAATAGATCCGGTAAATTCAATAATTACCAAAACAGAGACCTCCAATCAATCAACAAGCTTCAAAAGACCTGTTCTGTCGATATTGCAAAAACACAGGACATCTTTTAGAAAATTGTAAACTCCGCGATAACAATAATAAAAACTTTAATAATAAAAAAAACCCTCTAATTCCTACATCCAACCGAGCAAGTCCTTTAAACCCCAAATAAATACCATAACCGAAATCGAAGGTTATAACACTGTCGATCCCGACTAGGTGTCGCACGGGACAAGCAGTAACCTTAATAGACGACACCAATACCCACTCAATGACCCATGGACATGGTAACAAAAAGCCCAAAACTCGAGGTCATTCAACTAGGATCAAGCAACAGGATAACCAGCCCCAAATCGTAGATTCTAATATTTCCCTAAAACCGCATGTTGTCAAGCAGCAGGGTAACCAGCCCCAAATCGTAGATTCTAATGTTTCCTTAAAATCGAATGTTGTCAAGCAACAGGGTAGCCAGCCCCAAACCGTAGACCGCATCGTAAATCCTGCAAATAAAGAAAACAATAATAAAACTATATACGAATTCACACAGAATATATCCAACAAATAGTTACCTTACATACAAGTAAATTCTCCTGTGTCTTCTAAAGATGTTTTACTCCTCGTTGATACTGGTGCATCCTTAAGCATTATAAAAACATCAGTTATCGACCATGTGCCTATAATCAATACATTAATCAAATACCAAATCAAAGGTATAGACTCATCTACCGATAGTCCCTTAAGCACGTTAGGACAAATTCCTGTAACTATAAGTACCCACGATGAAACCCACAGTGACTGTAAACAGTTAACTCATATATTCAATCAAATCGGCAAAGATTTATTTAATCCCATGAACGGCAAAATCAATTATGAACAAAGTACATTACATTTAAAAAACATAAACTTTCCTATGTATTTTAATGAACCCGTCTACACAATAGCAGCGCGTAGCGAAGCCTTCATTGAATGTACCGTTGCAAATCCAGAGATCGGAGAAGGACTAATAATCGATCAACACATAAACAGGAACTTACTAATAGCCAACTGTATGGTTAAAGTAAAGAAAAATAACCGTATCAATATTTCCATTTTAAATACTCTACAAGCACCTGTAAAGATTAATTCTGACCTTCAATTACGTTTAGAACCTTTCCAATTACAAACTTCAATATTTATAGGTGCCACGTCCGAATCACATACCTATGAACGCACAGAAGAAGTTCTACAACAACTTCGCGTATCCCACCTTAACCCGGAAGAAACTGAAGCATTATACTCAGTCTGTTCCCAATTCTCTGAGGTCTTCCATTTACCTGACAATCAGCTGACTTCCACCGATGCGATAGAGCACAAAATCAAAACAACCTCTGATGAACCAATCCATGTTAAAACATACCGATTCCCTGAATGTCATAAAAAAGAGGTTGACTCCCAAATAACTAAAATGTTAGAACAAGGTATCATAAAACCTTCTATGTCCCCATGGTCTTCACCAATTTGGGTAGTTCCAAAAAAACTTGACGCATCTGGTCAAAGAAAATGGCGTGTGATAATCGATTACCGCAAACTTGACGATGTAACCATTGATGATTCCTATCCAATTCCAAATATAGCAGAAATACTAGACCAGCTAGGCAAGAATAAATACTTCAGCATATTAGATTTAGCATCTGGCTTTCACCAGATTAAACCTACTGAAACCTACTGAAAAAGAATGTAGACTTTGTATAGTCCAACGAACATCAATTAGCCTTTGAAATCTTAAAAAACAAACTTATGACGGCACCACTATTAATTTATCCTGACTTTTCCAAACCATTTATTTTAACTTGTGATGCATCGAATTATGCAATCAGCTCCATTCTTTCCCAAGGCGAAATAGGAAAAGACAAACCAATCGCCTACGCATCTCGTACACTTAATAAAAGTGAGTAACAGATTAAGGAACTAATTTCACAGCTGAACTGTTTAAACAAACTTGCAAGCTGTTAAAAATTAAACAGTTGTGGAGTACCCCTTATCATCTCCAGACTCAAGGCGCTCTTGAAAGGAGTCATTCTACTTTAAAAGAATACTTAAAATCCTATGTTAATGAAGAACAAAACAATTGGCATCGTTTTGTATATAAAGCCATGCTTTCCTACAACTCCGCCATTCATACAACTACTCATTTCTCTCCTTACGAACTCGTATTTGGAAATAAACCATACATACCTGATTCTATCTACGAAGAAACTGCAGGTGTAACTTATCCTGATTATGTTCGCGTACTCCAAAACAGACTTAAATACTGCAGAGCTAAAGCTATGGAACACATACGAAAGTCTAAAGAAATTTCAAAAACCTACTACGACACTCGTATAAAACCAATTAAATACAAGGTCGGCGACCTAGTCTATCTTAAAAATCATCTACGACTTCGGAAAGCTCTTTCACCAATATGGAAAGGCGTAGGCCGTATAAAATAGTAAAAATACACGGAAATAATACCGCATCACTCCTAATAAATAGACGTCACGTCAAACATCATTTCGACGAGATGAAACTACATACCAGCAATAGCACATAGTATACTATGTATAGTCCAATAATTTACAACCACTTTCCATTCCAGAATTGGTTACATTTATCCGTCCTTGGCATCAAAATATATCTTTTATCCAACCGCATCTAGATAACAGACATTCTAGGAACTTCGAAATATTTATATAAACAAAGTAATGCATATTACGAAAATGAATGTAATTATATGTTTAAACCATGCCATTGATACCCTGAACCAAGATGTAATTAACATTACGCTAGTAGTAGATAAGCTACTTATGAAATGTAAGATATCAGGATTGTCAAATATTTTAGAAAGTACTATGTTAACATTATCATTTAAGTTAGAAGATATTATTAATGCTATTATGTTTAGTAAGTCTAATATATCATGTCCTTCTATTATTACTCCTAAGCAACTATTTACAGACCTTGTTGATAGTTATAGTCGTTATAGATTTCTACCTAGTTCTAAGCAATTACCTGTACCTCTAACTTTAGATAATATTCATATTTTAGAAAACATATCCGATGTATCTAGCTATTATGCAAGCAACAAAATAATATTTGTGTTACAAATACCCTTAGTAAACACAAAGGAATTTGATTTATATAATACTATACCTTAACCTATTGAACTTAACAATATGAATAGTACACTATATTCAACAATTATACCATCCACTAAATATATAGGTATAACTAAAGATAAGTCATCTTGTTGTAAATTAGATTCACTTAGCTCCTGTAAAATTATAAATGTACAATATTATATTTGTGAAACACCTAGTGTGTATTCCACATCTGCCATTCCCATATGTGAAAGTGAGATTATTTCTAAAGCTCTAACTTCTGTTCCAAGTATTTGTAATACTAAATTTATAAACGGTAATTTTAAGCTAGGAGCTAAGCTAAAGGCTAATTGATGTTCGTTGGACTATACAAAGTCTACATTCTTTTTCAGTAGGTTTCAGTAGGTTTAATCTGGTGAAAGCCAGATGCTAAATCTAATATGCTGAAGTATTTATTCTTGCCTAGCTGGTCTAGTATTTCTGCTATATTTGGAATTGGATAGGAATCATCAATGGTTACATCGTCAAGTTTGCGGTAATCGATTATCACACGCCATTTTCTTTGACCAGATGCGTCAAGTTTTTTTGGAACTACCCAAATTGGTGAAGACCATGGGGACATAGAAGGTTTTATGATACCTTGTTCTAACATTTTAGTTATTTGGGAGTCAACCTCTTTTTTATGACATTCAGGGAATCGGTATGTTTTAACATGGATTGGTTCATCAGAGGTTGTTTTGATTTTGTGCTCTATCGCATCGGTGGAAGTCAGCTGATTGTCAGGTAAATGGAAGACCTCAGAGAATTGGGAACAGACTGAGTATAATGCTTCAGTTTCTTCCGGGTTAAGGTGGGATACGCGAAGTTGTTGTAGAACTTCTTCTGTGCGTTCCAACGCAAAAAGAATTTTTCAAATCAGACCAGTAGTTCTTGAGATTAGCGCGTTCAAACAAACAAACAAATTCTTCAGCTTTATACATATATTAGTATAGAAGTATAGATATATTTTGATCTGAATTCATTGAGTCTCTATTTTATTTTATTGTAGGGACAACAGCAGGTCAAGCTACCCTAAATTGCCAAATATTTCCATTCAACCCTGAGCCTTAGCACTTTGTCAATAAAGTTTAAAATCTAATGAAGAAATCTCAGAAATCGTAATCGTAGCGACTTGATGTGCTGTCGTCTGTACTCACGACAAAGCGGAATTAATTAATTTCTAAGTCATAATCATTGGTGTTGGGAATTGTGCCAGTCAACTCAAGACCACGGGTGCTATGGCAAAAGTATCTACAAATATAGCAACTGATTACTGACTCATCCCCTATTATAAGGCTAAAATCATAATAAGTGAAATTAACATTTTGAACATTATTGTGTAGTGTATTGCATATAGGCAGAGGTCTAAGATTGCAGTCGTAGTAATATGCTAGCTCGCTACACTGGTCGCGGTGTGTGTGCGCACACATCAATAATATTGCCGTCATTTACCTAAACTCGAGCGTTCAAACATTATTGTGTAGACTGTAGTGTATCCCATATAGGCAGAGGTCTAAGATTGCAGTCGTAGTAATATGTCTTATCTATGTAAAAATATGTTAATTTTATTGCAGTTACATGAAAAAATGGAAAACAATAAATAGAGAAGCAAAAGAAAACCAGGAGTTCGTACCGCTGATTACTCTTTTTTTATTTTTTTTTATTATTATAAACTAGTGCTTGACTGCAATCCCGCCTGATGGTAAGCAGTGATGCAATCGTTGATGGTAAAGCGCACTAGTTTATTAAGCCTATTCACTTAAAAAACTTAGGAATAGGAAGGAAGACGGCAGTTGAGCGAGGTGATGCAATGTTAAACCCAATAACACGACCAACGATGCTGCGCCAGAGGGAGATTGATCTGGAGACTCTCCACGACCAAACTTCCGACACAACAACATTTGGCGCATCGTACCCGGCACACATCGCAACACAACTGCTGACCCGTCCTCCGTACGGCTTCACCAGACATCATGCCGAAACACGACGAATCGCTTGGCGGCAAGACTTTGTCTGGTGGGTGGTAACTTCGCCGGCAGCCGATATTATGGCCTACCACCGAGAAAACTCAGGGGAAATATTAGGCATTGCAGCAGGTTTTAACGACAAGAAGACATATTCAATATAACTATTAAATTAGACCCTCATAATTTGATGTTTATTGTATTTTAAGAAAATAAATTTGTTTTAAAAACTTAAGTTAAAATAATATTTCAATATTATATGAATGCGACGTCACCAAAAAGCATTCCATGTGATGTTTTCTAATAAGTAGCAAAGTATTTGCTTCTTTTTATGGTAAAAATAAATATAAGTATTAAAAAACTAATCTATATTATTAGCACAACGTTGTGGGAAGCTTGTGGTTCCTGCTACAATTTTGCCTATTACATGTTGATTGAGTTTCCGCCTTTGTTCGAACTGGTGTTTTTTCTTATTGCGCGATAGGGGGCGCCAGCGGTGCGTAGGTTTGGCGGCTATTGGTGTTGCCAAATTATGGAGGAAAAGGATGGGATGGGACTAGGGAAAGTATGTATCTTAAAGCCTGGACAGATGTGAAATTAAATAGATCACTTCATGGCAATTATTACTCTTAGCGATAAGACCGCCCATTGTGTCACCCTTTGTAAAATGTTTTTATTTATGTTCTGTAATCTATATGGTGTACATAATAAAGAGTATTCTATTCTATTAATTAACTGGCAGAGACAACCACAGTGCTGTATGCACATGGAAAAAAATGTACCAAAATACCAACATAATATTCATTATGTATTTGTCTAAGCAAAGTTGCAACGTTTACATACTTTGCGACTTTGAGTGCTTGTAATTTGGAAATGACACAATTTTTTAAAATGTGTGCATCCTATTTTGTAAGGCATAAGGTGTGTTTTTCAACCTCAACTCACTAAACTCTATAACAACAAATAGGTCCAGAGCAGGGATGTTACGGAGCTTCGACAATACTATCATACCTTCGGTTCCGATACTTTTAAATCGGACGTTATTAAAGCATAATATAGCGGCGGCGACCTGCCGACTATTATGAACAGCAGGGTAATTGCGTTTGCACAATTTTGAAGCATATTGCTAGTCCAGGTAAATAACGCAGTGAATGTCTTTCAACTGTCAAAATGAAATCTATTGCTTAGTATGTTACCCTACTGGTTCATACATATCGCGCGGGGAATTCCGTGACTCCTGCTACGTGCACTCTATCGTCAATTATTTTTTCACTTGTTAATAAGTAGTTTGTTAATTTACGCACACGACACGTTCATAGGTTATAGACATTCGTTTTGATTTTTCGCTAGTTTTGAAGTCGACACATTTGATTTAATTTGTTTCAAAGCGTTTGTTCATTTAATTTAATATAATGTGCTACTTTTGGTTTTAATTAATTTCATTTTATTTCTTGTTCATTTTTAAATATGCCAATTTTCTTTTCACTGTTTGTAGGTATAATTTTACAATAAAAAAATTAAATGAAAAACCTGACGGAATAATGTTTATTGTGTTTATATAAAAAATCTATATCATACCACCACTTCTGACTGCCTCCTAAACCTCCTTCCCTCCTTCCTGCCTGTAAATCAAGTTCCCGTTTCGAAAAACTCCGGTTTCGACTCCGATAAATCAAATTTAAAAACTCCGACTCCGGTTCCGGTTCCGATATAACTACCTCCGTTATATCCCTAGTCCAGAGATATAAAAAAAAACATCAAAATCCAGACAAAGTTGCAGCATTTTACGGTAGGGTCTCCGATATTCTCAATATTTTTATCCAATTTCATAAAAGAAGATTGTTCCATTTACATAATATATACTGGAAAAAATTAACGGTTCCTATATTTGTATTAGGTGTATATATTTGTTTGTATGAACGCGTTAATATCAGGAACTATTTGTCCGATTTAAGAAATTCTTTTTGGGTTGGATAGCCCATTAATCCAGGAAAGGTTAAGGCTATATAATATCACGATGCTTCCAATAGGAGCGGAGCATATAAAAAAAGACCTATCGAAAACTACGCGGGTGAAACCGCGGGGTGCAGCTAGTTTGTTAGTACCGCCAGACCTTTGCAATAATGCCAACTTTTCTGCCAGCTACCTTGGCTTTGGACTCAATGAGCCGCCGAAAGTTTAGGTTCAAGGAAATCTCAACTCCCAAAAGCTGAAGGCGGTTCTCTGAAAAGTAGGAGCCAAGGTGAATGGGTTTATTTGGGCGGCGTATAGACACGGTTGTGTTATGGCTGCGTTGAATGCTACAAGATTGGCTTCGCCCCACTGCAGTCTCCCAGTGCACTGGGAGACTGCCTGTAGTGCAACATTAGTACGCTCTACCATAGCCCCACTTTCAGACCGGATTGTTTCCTTACTAGCCCTAGCATCTGGTAGGTATATCTCTACAACTGTGCTGTCATCTGCGTACCCATATATACCGGGCATCAGCAGATCGATAATTTGCAGTGTTGCAGAGAGAACAGACTCCTGAGGAACACCGGCATTAGTCGACATGGGCTCCGATGAGCATTCGTCGACAATAACTCTGAGCGATTGTTCAGTAAGATAGTCTTTTACCCAGCCAGTCAGGCCAGGGGAAATGCCGTACGCTGGAAGCTTATTCAAAAAATCAGCGTTCTGTTATAAACCGGACTAGGACACTCTTTTTAAAAAAGCAAACACTTTTAGCTAGAATGAATTATAACACTTTATTTTAAATTTCACAATTTACTTTTGCAATTAGGATCGCGAGTGCAGTACACAAGTGCACGGGATGAAGGATGGAAGACGACTGACTATGAGTGTGGGATTTGACGGGAATGCAGCATAAACTACCAGGTAAGCCGGAAAGGGTGCATTGGATATGTATAACAGCCCTCCGATTAAGAGGAAATTTACGGGTGAAAGGGTAAGTTGACGATGGAAAGAAGGAATCAGGTCTGGAAAGGATTTCAGGTTTTCAGGACATTCGGAGTCGAGGAACAGGTATATCTTTGGGATCAGGAGGTGACATTTCTATGGAATTATCTGGTTTGGATTTACATCTAGAATTCTTAAATTTCTTAAAGAAACGATACAATTTATAGGATACAGCAATTACTAAAACTAAACTTATTAAAATAGTAATATAAGAGTAGAGGTTACCATAAAGGACAAAATGGGGTTTCTCAATAACTTTGTTGAGATTTGTTTTAATTTGGTCAGTTATTTTATTATAATTTGTTAAAAGTGAATCTAGATTATCAATGTTTTTTAAGTTAACATATGGAACTTTAATATTGTCTTTTAGGTAAGTAATCGGACTACAACAAGTATCATTTATTATTTCAAAGTGTAATTTTATTGGTTTTATTTTAATTACAATACTATGTCTGGGTATCAATTTATTGTCTTTACAATAAGCAATGCAATGTTCTGGTAAAGTTAGTATTCCAGTACCATGGATGGAAAACTCAGATAACTCTTGGTTATTACATTCTATTGTGAGTTTAGAATTTTGACTTCGCTCACCATTCCATCACCTCGCTCAACTGCTGTCTTCCTTCCTATTCCTAAGTTTTTTAAGTGAATAGGCTTAATAAACTAGTGCGCTTTACCATCAACGATTGCATCACTGCTTACCATCAGGCGGGATTGCAGTCAAGCACTAGTTTATAATAATAAAAAAAATAAAAAAAGAGTAATCAGCGGTACGAACTCCTGGTTTTCTTTTGCTTCTCTATTTATTGTTTTCCATTTTTTCATGTAACTGCAATAAAATTAACATATTTTTACATAGATAAGACATATTACTACGACTGCAATCTTAGACCTCTGCCTATATGGGATACACTACAGTCTACACAATAATGTTTGAACGCTCGAGTTTAGGTAAATGACGGCAATATTATTGATGTGTGCGCACACACACCGCGACCAGTGTAGCGAGCTAGCATATTACTACGACTGCAATCTTAGACCTCTGCCTATATGCAATATACTACACAATAATGTTCAAAATGTTAATTTCACTTATTATGATTTTAGCCTTATAATAGGGGATGAGTCAGTAATCAGTTGCTATATTTGTAGATACTTTTGCCATAGCACCCGTGGTCTTGAGTTGACTGGCACAATTCCCAACACCAATGATTATGACTTAGAAATTAATTAATTCCGCTTTGTCGTGAGTACAGACGACAGCACATCAAGTCGCTACGATTACGATTTCTGAGATTTCTTCATTAGATTTTAAACTTTATTGACAAAGTGCTAAGGCTCAGGGTTGAATGGAAATATTTGGCAATTTAGGGTAGCTTGACCTGCTGTTGTCTCTACAATAAAATGAAATAGAGACTCAATGAATTCAGATCAAAATGTATCTATAGGTACTTCTATACTAATATATGTATAAAGCTGAAGAGTTTGTTTGTTTGTTTGAACGCGCTAATCTCAAGAACTACTGGTCTGATTTGAAAAATTCTTTTTGCGTTGGATAACCCATTAATCCAAGAAGGCTTTAGGCTATATAACGCTGCGATCAATAGGAGCATATTAAAAAAAAACGCGCGTGAAACCGCGTGGAACAGCTAGTTATCTATAAAATCCTACTAGTCACAACCCTAGATCCAGGCAAAACTGTGTCACACAAGTTCCTAAAACACTGCACAAGATTCCCTATTCACTTTTTTTAATGAAATCGAATTCTTTTCATAACAATATCAAAAAATACAGAAAATAGCTAATAATGTAATATTACTTAAAAATGGTGGAAATGGATAATATTAATAAGATAAACAAACAGGAAATATCATGGTTGAAACAAAACCGTAAGCTGTAGCATTTTGGTACATAGGTACCTATTTGTATCCTCTTGATAATATTGGTTACAGGTAAAGGCTGCTTTTTCAATGGACAGTTTTTATTCGTAGAATAAAATTGTCATCAATTGTTATATTTATGTTCTGTAATCTATATGGTGTACAGCGGTGTATAGTGGTGGTGTCAAGCGGACCCCAGACTCCAAAAGCTGAAAAGCTACGGATGCGACTGGGATTAACGCTGAGATGATGATGAATCTATATGGTGTACTTACATAATAAAGAGTATTCAATTCTATTTGATATGAAAATTCTTCCCCCGATAAAATTATCTTTTTTTTTTTGTTGTGATGGGAAATCATCAAATGACTTCTCCCGCTCTGGGCGGAGCGCAAGGGCGTGTCAGGCTTTTACTGACTAAAACCCACCCGTGTTTCTTCACTTGTCTGTGCGACGGCCAGGGCCACGGTTTCATTTTTAAGCAATCCGCAACCCTGACCCAAAAATAAACATAAAAAAAAATAAAAACAAAATAAAATTATCATTTTAAATAAAATTATTACTTCGATAAAATTATCTGGCGTTGGAAAATCAATCCTGAATTAAAAAAACCTATAATTCCCCATTTGACGTTTCATTTACGAAAGCGCCATCTGTTAGTTCGATAGTGAATTATTTGTATTCACTATCGTTCGTACATGCCTTAAATTCAATCAGCAATGGCGCGGATGCTAATACGGTTGTAATATGTAATATTATGTATAGATGGCGGTAGCAGTTTCAATTGAAATGCTTAGTAAAGTTATTGTTCTTCAATTAATATTGTCCGAAGTAAGATCATCCTTTAACCCTTTTTTTCCCGAATGACTTGAAAAATCAATAGGTGTATAAATATATGTATTGCAAATGGTTTTCCTAATTTAATGATGTTCCCGACTTTAATCACTGGATTTTTTTTAAAATAAGTATGGGTAGTGAAAATATGAAAAAGGTACTTACTTACCTAGAGATATTTTATGTAAGTATATACATTTGATAAAATATAGTTACTGGAAAGGAAACCCGTTCACCTTGGCTCCTACTTTTCGAAATGTATCCTTGGAGTGTACCGACCGCCTTCAGCTTTTGGAAGTTGAGATTTCCACGAACCTAAACTTTGGGCGGTTCATTGAGTCCAAGGCCAAGGTGGCTGCCAGGAAACTTGGCGTTATCGCAAAGGTCCGGCGTTACTTCACATCAGGGCAGCTTCTAATGATGTACAAAGCACAGGTCCGTTCGTGTGTGGAGTACTACAGCCAAATTTGGGCTGGTGCTGCTAAGTGTCACCTGGCCACTTTGGATTCAGTGGAGAGGCGGGCGAAGAGACTCATTGGTGACCCTGATTTAACTCAAGACTGTCTCCAAAGCCTAGAGCACAGGCGTAGAGTAGCCAGCCTTTCGGTGTTCTAAAGGATGCATTTTGGGGAGTGTGCGAGGGAATTGCATGATTTAATTTCCCCATCTCCATTCCACAATCGGACGACCCGTCCGGCGTACGGCGAGTTTCCACAGTTACTTTGTTAACACCACTACGATCCGGACGAAGCGTTTCGCCTCCTTCTATAAACAACTTGCCACCGGCGGTGTTTCCGTCAGACTACAATTTGAGTGTCTTCAAGGCTAGAGTGAATTTAATTTAATTAATCTGATTTAATTTATTTATAATTAGATTCAACGGCTTGCGCCAATGACAGTAATTAAGGTACACCTAAAACTATTAAAGATAAAATTAAACATATTACATGAGCAAACATTATTCAAGAAAAAATAACAAATTAGAGATCAGACAAAATAATTAACTTCGGAAATTAAAATAAAATACCTAAAATAAAATCGAAAAAGTTCTTAATAAACTAGTGCGCTGTACCATCACGATTGCGTGACTGCTTACTATCAGGCGGGATTGCGATCAAGCGCTAGTTTATAACTTTATAAAAAAAAGTTTTTGGCTCTATTACCTGCGGATTTCTTCACGTTGTTTTCCTTCACCGTTTTGAGAGCATTGGTGATGAAATAATTTCCACAAAGTAGAGCGCCCGACGGGTTTGGATCCTACGATCTACAACTTGAATGTCGCGGCCGATACCCCTAGACCACCGATGCTTTCAAGGATCTGCACTCTAATTGAGTAAAATATTATGACTATCAATTTATTTATTTAAGGTTCGCCAACAGTTGCTACAGATATTTCACACATTATAAATACATACAAATTATTAATTTAAATCTAACTGCACAACCATACAGGCAAACACCACATGCTAAGTGCTCTTTGTAAGTTTTTTAACTAACACACTAATAACGGCTGACAAATGTGGATATTGAGTCAGCGTGGACGTCAACCAGGTCGCTGCGTTCGTTTATCAGTTTGCACATGCGAGGTACAGGTGAATTAGCACCACACACTGTATGGCCAAGAGGTGGAGTTAAGGGTGTTATGGGTTTACGAGGTGGTCTACGTGGTACTCTAAAGTTGAACCTACATACCAATTGTGGGCAGTCAATGGCGTTATTAAGCAGTTTATATGCGAATCTCAAATCCAAGACTTTCCTTCGAGCTTCCAGGGTACTCATTTTGTAGCAACCCAACTTGAAGTAGTAGTGAAGTATATTGCTAATTCATTGCTCCACATATTTGATAAATGTGTTTGCTCAACAACTTAAGACAATGAATGCTGTTTTACTGCCAAAATGAAACCCATTGCTACTGATAGTGTGTTACGAAATTACCCTGCTGGATCACTGGTCCGGTCATTTTAGCTATTTTAAAACCCAATCTGCGGAAAAAATCCTAGTGAGCTGAATTTTTGTATACACCTTTATTATGACATTGTAATGAGGATATTAAAAATCGACATTGATATCGTGTCGGCTAAAAAGTTATGAAGGTCACGAAAATCAGTTTTTCGCAAATATCTCGCGATCTATTGCTCAGAGCAATAAAAAAAGCAATAGGGTATACGCCGTATGGTATACATACCATACGGCGTATACCCTATTGCTTTTTTTCATGTTTGTGTGTTGTTAGTAAAATCTACTACATACACAGACATATAGCACTATTAATACTAGTATAGACAGGACAATTCGTGCCCGTGAATGCCTCAAACGACCTCCACTGGTAGGCAGATGATCTGATTCGTAAAGGTCAAAAGGTCACAAAAATCAATTTTTCGCAAATATTTTGCGATCAATTTATTCTTCTTCTTCCTGTGCCTCTTCAATCCTGAAGGTTGGCCGTCAGCTTCTTGTACTCGGTCTTGTCAACCGCGAGTCGGAACAGTTTTTCGACTGAAGTAATGCCGGTCCACTCCCTGATGTTACGCAGCCACGACTTTCTCTTTCGTCCAGCGCGCCTTTTTCCTTCTACCTTGCCCATCATAATGAGTTGGAGTAGCGCATAGCTACCGTGTCGGAGCACGTGACCGAGATAATCTATTTTGCGTTTCTTTATGGTGGGCAACAACTTTCGAGGCATTTGAACGTGCTGAAGGACGGTGTCATTTCTGACCTTTTGGGTCCAGCTTATGCGTAGCATACGACGGTAACACCACATTTCAAAAGCCCGCAAGCGTCGCGTCTTTCAGAGTCCATGCTTCGCAGCCGTACATGACGACAGGCCATACGTAGCATATTAGTAACCTGACTCGGAGCTTTATGTGGAGTTTGCGACAGCACAGAACTTTCTTCATTTTGTTGAAAGATGCTCGGGCAAGTTCTATTCGGGTCTTAATTTCTTGGTCGGACTCCCATGCTTCATTTACCCAAGCACCGAGATACTTGTACTGTCGTACCCGCTCAAGTTGTTTGCCTGCCACTGATATGCTAGGGCGTAAATCCGGGTTTCTAGAGACCACCATAAATTTTGTCTTGCTGATGTTCATCGACAGACCGGCCTTCTCGCTGCACTCATTGACTTTATCCACAATGTCTTAATCAATGTATTGCTCATCAATGGCATCAATTTATTGCTCAGAGGTCAATAAAGGTTAGTATAAAAATTGTTTGTCGTGAAATTGTCTACAAAAAATGTCTCCTGCATTTTTCTGTAAAATTAACCGTTTTCGGAGTAGAGCGTCGAGAAAGCGACTATATTATAACGATGTACTCGTTTCCTCACGAGGCTCCAAGTCTGACAGACCCCGTCGCCCACCCCAGGACGGCGGACATCCTATGAGGATTTCCACCCCTAAAAAAAAAAATGTGTTGAGGTAGGAGGTTGGTGTGTGTTGGGTAAAGATAGATTTTCTACTTCTCAGTAGATTAATTGACTTATTAGACTGATTGTTTGATTGGCTGTGCGGAGGACAGCGGGGCTGTGCTGTGCGGAGGTCAGCGGGGCTGTGCTGTGCGGAGGACAGCGGGGCTGTGCTGTGCGGAGGACAGCGGGGCTGTGCTGTGCGGAGGACAGCGGGGCTGTACTGTGCGGAGGACAGCGAGGCTGTGTTGTGCGGAGGATAGCGGGGCTGTGCTGTATGGAGGACAGCGGGGCGGTGCGTGACTCGCGCGCCGTGCCTCGGTTATCATCGTTACTTCATTAGGTGCATACGTATCAAAACGGATGAGAAGTTCAAAAGTATGCTCCGCTCCATTCCACTTCACTCCACTCCGCTTCTCTTCAGTGATAAAACAGTAACAAGTATCCATACGTCATCACTAACTTTCGCATTTATAATATTATTAGGATAGGATAGGAATATTATTAGGATAAGTATGATAATATTTTAGTGTTAGCTTATAAATTTGGTCGCTCTGATTATGATAACACTGACCACTTTTCACCGCTCTTCAGAGCGTCCGCCTTCTCGGCATTGCCGCTTGCAGCACCAGCCACCTCAGACAGCCGCGCACCCGTGGCAGCATGCCTGATGGTGACGGACTGAAGGCCAAGATCCGACAACTTGATCTTGGCCTTGGCCTCGGTAAGGACCGAGCCGTACGTTACGCCGCGCTCCGCAGCACCATGCTGAAGCATGAGCGTCACGGCCTCGGAACGCGGGGCACGCACAGCCGGTCCCTTGCGACCGCCTTTGCCAGTCCGCCGCGCAGCCTCCGGAACCGCCTTTGCGGTTTGACCGGAGGTGCGCGCTGATGCTGCTGAGGCCGCCTTGGCAGTCTTAGGGGCTTTGCGGGCCTTCTTGCGGCCCACAACTGTCGCCCAGGTCTCACCCTTAGACCCGGCCGTCGTGAGCTGATCGCTCGCTGGAAATAGAGCTCGCTGAGCAACAGTTCCCGGCGTCCCCTCAGCCCTCCGCCGTTTGTCGGCCGCTAGGGGCGGGCGGAGGTTTACCTCAGGGAGGCGCCGCGAAGACCCCTCCATTTGGGCTTGGATCATGCTCCCGCACTGGAGCATGCACATGCGGACGACGCGCTCAAGGCAAGTTGCGCTCAGCTCATCGCCCGCACGTGCCGGTCCTGGTGCGGGAGCCGGGGCCACTTCAGAAGCGGCATCGTTGGGCGTACGTCGCTGCTGCTGCTCGCTCAGCGCAGCGACTTGTCGCCGGAGGTCCTCCAGATCATTTCGGAGGCGGCTGTTCTCCTCCTGTAACTTCACGACCTCGTCTGAGGCCGTCGTGTTGAGGAGGGTGCCAACCGCCTCCTTGATGTCCGCGGCAGCCTCCTTGAGACCTCGAACGAAGGTGCTCTTAAGGTTGCCAGATTTTGTGGCAACCTTAAGGACCAGGTCCACCCCGTCCAAGGCCAGCTGACTTAGGGCCACAGCCGACGGTTGACCCCCTTCCGCCGATAAAGCAGCGCGTCGCTCTCGAGCGCGTCGGGCCATATCCGACACTTCGTCGGCCGCGACGGCTTTGCGCTGCTCCCTCCTGGCGGCGTTGAGCTCCGCCTTCGAGCTCCCTAGCGAGGCGCAACTCTCGCCACCAGGGTCCTCTGAAGTGACCCCCATGTCACTTTCTGCTTCGCTGGCCGCCGGGGTACGAACGAACCTACCCTGTACGCCCCTCCGCGGCCGCGAAGCAGTCACTCCTCTGGAGTTTTGCCGCCCTCTCCTCACGGTCGGCACCTTCGGGGCCGGCAGGCTTTCCTCTTCTGAAGTCAGCTCGGCCGATCCTACTTCCTTCTGTGCAGAGTCGCGTGGACGCTTCCTAGCGGAAGCCGGTCCACCCGGCCCTACGGCAATATCTCCCACATTCGCATCCATCGCATCCATCGCATCGCTTCCAGTAGCAATAACGGTAGCAGGGGCCTGGTCGCCTACCCCTGCGCGTTCTTCGGTAACCAATTTACCACTCGCAGGCCCGGATACCTGCGAGCGCCGGGCGTTAGCCGGATCGCATGACAAATCGCACTCTATATCAGACATTTTCATATACGATAATGGGTGATACGCACATCGCTTCCCCAAGGCGATGCGGCCGCTCTTTTTGGGAGGGCATTAATCCTCGGCCATAGGGCCCGCGGATGCCTCCGATGCAAGATATACCGCCCGCTGCTCGGTATCTAAAACTAAGTAACTAAAACTAAATATATTTTTGGTTTTTCGTTTTATATATTTATCTCTTTGGTTTTTTTAAATTTTATGTATTTTTTGTTTTGTTTTTAATTTTTTATGTATTTTCTATTTGTTTTTTTTTCCCCCTTTATAAAACCTAAACTAACCTATATCTAACCTAAAACTAAATCTAGCCTAACCTACCTACCACCCGGCACCGTGGCTCTGAACCTCCAATGGTCACTGGTGCCCGTAGACCGCAGGTTGAGGAGAAACCTACGGTCTTCGCCCTCTCGGTCACGCGACGTGACCCCTAGACCGCGGACTGTCAAAACAGCCCACGGTCTACACCACTTCGCTCCCTATTCGTGCACTCCGCTGCGGAGCGCAGATAGGGAGCCCCCGGGAGCGACTCCTCTGCTCCGGCAGAAATTCGCCGTGGACAACAATCTCCTCCTGCACAATAGTCACGAAGAGATTGCTGTCCACGCCCAGGGTGCACCGGCCCAGCGTCTGCTCGTCCTCAAGGAAACAACAAGAGGACCAGCAGCCACTGAGCACTCGGGAAGGTTTTCTGCCACGCACCCCACAGTTGTTTACCTGCATTATCTCAACAGACCAACATACAACTCAAGAAAATCATCTTACCTGGTACCAACAAGCCAATATTCTGCGAAACATCAACGTCACATGTTCGTCCATATCTAACAGCTGATTTTCGTCGCACAGCTTTCAACGCCGTGCACAGTCCAAGTCATCCCGGAGTACGAGCTACACGGAAGCTGATGCAAGAACGATTCTTTTGGCCCTCAATGAACACCGACATCGGGGAGTGGACTAAAGCATGCAATTCGTGCCAGCTCTCCAAAGTACATCGACACAATCATAGCGACATCGCAACATTCCCACCGAGCGAACGATTTCAACATATTCACATTGATATCGTTGGTCCGCTACCTACTTCAGCATGTGGACACAAATACTTACTCACAATGATCGACCGGTGCACTCGATGGCCTGAAGCTGTACCACTTCAAGAGACAACCGCTGAAACCGTCGCAAGAAAGCTATACGAAGTCTGGATATCCCGTTTCGGTTGTCCAATAAGAATCACAACCGATCAAGGACGACAGTTTGAAAGTCGACTATTCAAAGACCTAGCTCAACTACTCGGCGCAGACAACCCGTACTACTGCTTACCACCTGCAGAGTAATGGAATCGTCGAACGTTGGCACAGAACGTTGAAAGCCGCAATCATGGCTAGACTAGAAAACAGCAACAAATGGATCTACGAGTTGGCTACTGTTCTAATGGGTCTAAGAGCCGCTATCCGCTCCGACTCTGACACAAGCGCAGCGCAACTCACCTACGGTCAAGCTATACGCCTACCAGGTGACTTCATATCACCAACACCAGTCACACCGAAGATGGACCAGGATTATGTTAATCACCTGCGCGACATCATCACGAAGCTCACACCCACATACAAATCGCATGCAAACAAGCGATGTACATATGTTCATGCACAACGATCTACAAACATGTAGCCACGTGTTTGTACGCGATGACACCGTCCGCAAACCTCTGCAGCATCCATACCAGATCATCGAACGCAAGGAAAAGTACTTCACAACACAACTACCCGGACGATCAAGCAACATATCGATCGATCGCCTCAAACCTGCGTACACTATCAACACAGAAGATGATCCCAAGCAAACAAACAGCGAGACCAGTCAAGCACCTGCAGTTACCACAGACGAGCAAGCCACAGCCAAGACGCCAGCACCTGCAGCGATCGCAGACGAGCAATCCAGCCTACTCCCAGCCCAGCATACGAGAGAACAACGTACCAGGTCAGGCAGGATCGTTAAGATGCCTGCACGCCACGTATGTTTCGCCGTGAGGGAGAGAGTACTCTATCAATGGTGGCAGTCGCTACAATACAACAATGACAACAAGGGATTGTCCAACTATTGACATCCCAACGATTGATGACTTTCCGCGAAAGGGTGCACATAAATCATACCAGTGTCACACAAGGATCTTGGAAGACAAAGCGCGTATGTAAGACAAAGCGCGTGGGTCCTGACCGCCTCAGCGAGGGTGCCGCACTTCTTTTAACCCATTGTGTGCGGGAGAAAGCGCGGCGGACAATATCGAACCGCCTTGCACATCTGTTAACCCATTGTGCGCGGGAGAAAGCGCGGCGGACAATATCGAACCGCCTTGCACGTGGACCGAATTCGCGGGCACTGTCCACGGGCCAATCGTACGGCACGTCCTCCCATGATCAACGAATCAGCATCAAGAACGCCGATTCGTCACCCCCACTCCGGTTTAGAGATAGCTGTATTATTGTTTAGTATTTAAGCTTGTGCATAGCTTGTAAGACACATCCTGCCCGTTCCCCCCGGGTGTGTGTGGTGTGTGTGTCGTGCAGTGTAGTGTAGTGTCGTGTTGTGCACCGAAGCTGCTCGGCGCCGGACGAACCAGGTTAGTGAGGTACACACCTCCCTGTCACTAGGACAGGGAGGGTCACACACCCCCCGGGCCCACAACCCGGAGGACTAGGTACCCCCCTTTTCTAATAATGGACGCATGTCCTAGCCCCGCCCCTCATTACCAGGCCCTTCTGGCCCTGGTGAACGAGGTCCTCCTAAAGGACCCCGAAGTCCGCGCCAAATATGGTCAGAAATTAGCTGCCTTTCTGCAGCCAACCCCCGTCCCCCAACCCGCCCCTGCCGAAACCGAGGTGTCCATGGACACCGAGGTATTCTCGGCAAAGCGCCCCATCCCTGTCTCCTCGGATTCCTCCGAGGAGTCTCCATCCTCGTCCCCGGACGATGAAGCCGACGGCTTCATCGTTGCCACGGGAAAGAGGAGAAGGAAGAAATCTTCCTCCAATCCCGCCCCCAAACTGGCAGCCGCTGCATCCGCCAGCGGCTCACCCACCCCCGCCCCCGCCCCCGCAAACGCTACCGCCGCCCCGCGCGCAGCGACTCTTAACCCCGCCCGCTCAGCCCCCCGAGCCGCCACCAAAATCCCTCCTCCTCCGCCTGTCTTCATTCAGGACAAGGCCAAATGGACCAATGTGTCCAGCTGGTGTTCTGAGTTGAAAATCCAATTCACCAATGCCAGGTCTACACAGACTGGCACAAAGGTAACCCTTCCGTCCTCCAAGGACTACCGGGAACTGACCAAGCTCCTCCGCAACAGAGGTGTGGCCTTCCACACCTACTCCCTCCCGGAAGAACGCCTCATTCGAGTCGTCATTCGCCGAGTGCCAAAGGAGTTAACCTCCAATGACATCAAGGTGGACCTCACCTCTCAGGGAATCCCTGTAAAGGAGGTCCACCGCATGCACAAGGCACGCGGTAAAATCCCTTACGATATGGTTCTCGTTATCTGCAACCCAGCAGAGGGAACTACCCACCACCCCATCTTCCTAGTGAAGAGCGTCTGCTCTCTCACAGGAATCTCCATAGAGAAGCCTCACAAGAGCGGCATCGTCGGCCAATGCCACAGATGCCAGCTATATGGTCACTCCCAGGCTCACCGCCACGCCAAACCCAGGTGCGTTAAAGTGCCTGGGCGATCATGGCACGGCAGAATGCCCTCGCCCCAGGGACCGAGCGCTCTGCAAAGAGCCTCCTAGTTGTGTCCTCTGCGGCGCGACTGGCCACACGGCCAACTATCGCGGGTGTCCCAAGGCCCCCAAATCCTCCTCCTCAAAGTTAGCCACCCGGGCCAACTCACGCCAAAAGCGTGAATCCCCAGGGAGTCAGATCCCAGAGCGACTGTGCCCCCAAAGGCCCAGTCCCTGGAACCAGTTGAACCACCAGAGGGCCTTCCCGGCCCTCGTGGCGACTGCTCCCCAGACCCCCCCAGCCACCCCCGCCTGGAAGGACAAGGATCCTCGCATCCGTCCTTCCACGGCCCAAAAGGCGGCTCCGTCTCCTCCTGCCCCTGCACCTCTGGTTGCAGCTTCAACCCCTTCACCCCCTCCCTCGACCCCCTTGTCAGGAAACGGCCCCACAGATGCGTTTAACGTCATCTCGGGGACCTTCCTTATCTTTATGTCGCCCCGCGCCAGACAAATGGCAAGCGACTTAAAGGTAGCCATGGCAGCAGGCAATCTGCAAGCCATAATCAATATTTATAACGCGTACCCTGAGATTACGCACGCCCTTTCCTCCCTCGCCTCCAACAAGAACTAATTATGGATATTACGGTCACACAAAGAACCAAGCCCCGATCCCTCAAACTGGCTCACTTCAATGCCGATGGCATCAGAGATCAGAAGTTCGAGATCTCAACCTTCCTTAGAGAGTACCAGGTTGACATCTTCCTCGCTCAGGAGACCTTTCTGAAGCCTTGCCACCGCACTCCTCTAATTGCTAACTACCGTGTAGTTCGCAACGACAGGCTGCGGTGTCACAAAGGCGGTACCCTTATTTACTTCAAAAGGGCTCTTCATTGCATCCCATTGGACCCCCCACCCCTCTCACGACTCGAAGTGTCAATGTGCCGTCTCGGCATGACAGGGCACCAACCTATCACGTTGGTGTCAGCCTATGTCCCTCCCAGCAACTCTGCAGAGGACCATCAACTCCTAGCAGATGACATTACCCTTCTTCTTGGGTTGAGCGACTCCGTTATTATAGCGGGCGACCTCAACGCCAAACACACTGCCTGGAATAGCACCAGGATCAATTCCAGAGGCAGACTCCTGCTTGACCTCTCCACTCGATTAAACTTCGATGTCGTAGGCCCCATGACCCCCACGCACTTCCCCCATCAAACCGAATTCACCCCAGGCGTCCTCGACATAGCGCTCCTAAAGAACGTCAACCTACGGTTAGACTCTATGGAAGCGCTATCAGAGCTATCGTCTGACCATCGCCCAGTCATCATACGACTGGCTCCCCGTACTGGCCTCCCTGACCCAGGTCTAGCACCCCTGAAGAAAGTGGTAACGGACTGGAGGAAAGTAAGCGATCGGCTGAAATCCACCACATCCCCCCACTTGGACTCCATACCTGCACGCCTCGACTCTATCGCTGACACGACAGCTGCGATCGACTCGTTCACGGATCACGTACAGTCGGTACTGAACGAATGTTCAAGGGAGGTTACAGTGACAGAAGACTGTCGCTGGAAACTCCCTGCTGACTTGCGTGAACTGTTGACCGAGAAGAACGCGGCGGTCCGTGCCTACAGCAGATTCCCCTGCGCGGCTAACAAAACCCATATGCGCTATTTACAGAGAACTGTAAAAAGACGTGTATCGGAGTGGCGTGAAGCTGGCTGGGATAAGATGCTGGATGAGTTAGAGCCCACCCATCAAGCCTTCTGGAACCTTCAGAGGAAACTTAAAATCCAATGAAGTTGTGACCATGCCTCCCCTGGTTCGCCCTGACAATTCCATCGCCTTCGATGACGATGACAAGGCTGAATGCCTCGCCTCTTGCCTAGAAGCCCAGTGCTCCCCCAGCCTCCTACCAGTAGACCAAGCTCATCTCCTTGAGGTTGACGCTGAAGTCGAACGTAGAACCTCCCTCCCACCTGTTGACGACCCTGAGGACCCCCTGCCCCCCATCACCCCTGATGAGGTGCAGGACATCGTCAAGGGTCTTCAACTCAGGAAAGCGCCCGGCTCAGACGGCATCACCAACAGAGTGATCCGCCTCTTCCCTGCCCACCTGATCATCCTCTTGACCACCATCTTCAATGGTGCACTAGGAAACTGTTGGGTTATGATGGAAAAAAGTAATTACCCAGGAGATGTTTTAATGAATTTATTTATTAGACGACACCATCGTTCACATCACAACGAGAAGTGAGTGACACACACAGACAATATAGAGAATTATAAAAATATCTAATTACAATCCTCTTTGATTTGATATTGGCGAAGTTTACATCTCCAACACTAGGCCTTAAACTAAGACAATATCAGTTACCTAACCTTCTAAGTTCTAGGCCTTAATCCAAAGAACACACTATATTGAAAATTAAACAATCATGAAACCTAAGTTACATGTAGGCTCCACTTCCACAAGTCTAATTAAAACAACTCTGTTATACATAGTGCCTCTGACATAAATATTATATAAACAGTACAATAAAAATAGTTTACAGCAGATAAATAAAACACGTAACAAAGAACCTATACTGTTATGTACACATAATCAAAGCGCAACCTATATCCTAGCTTATGTTTAGCATCTTGGATATACACTTCATATGTTTATCTTTACATAACGACTTCGTTAGTACATCTGCCACCATTTCTTCAGTACTTACATAACTAACACTTATAACATTTTTGTTAATTAAATCTTTGACAAAATGATGTCTTATATCTATGTGTTTTGTTCTAGAATGGGATAGAGTGTTACAACAAATCTTTTGAGCTGACTGATTGTCATTGAATAAACTTATGCTACATTCAACACCAGTACACTCCCGAATAAACGTTTGTAAAAACAAACCCTCCTTGCAAGAGTCAGAGATTGCCATGTACTCAGCCTCTGCACTGGACAAGGCTACCGTTCGCTGTTTACGACACTCCCAAGATATAATAGATTTATTAAGAGAAAAACAGTAACCCGTGTATGACCTGCGATCTGACTGATCTCCACCCCAGTCGGCATCTGTATATCCCACTAACTCTAGATTACCCTTTTCAAAAGACAAATGATACCCAGAAGTCCCTTTTAAATACCGCAGTACCCTTTTTGCTGCTTTCCAGTGGCTTTCTGAATTACAATTGTTAAATTGACTGAGGTAGCATACACTATGAGCAATATCAGGCCTGGAACAGACTGCCAAATACATTAAATAACCTATAATACTTCTATAGTTGTTATTATAGTCATTATCTTCTGACTTTTCTAATTTCAAACCAACCTCCATTGGAGTCTGACATGGTTTACAATCTGACATATTAAATTTATCTAAAATTTTCTTAATATAAGACGACTGATCCAAAGTAAACTTTCCATCTAAATTTCTGGTAATTTTCATACCTAAAATGTGATTACTTGGACACAAGTCATTCATCTTAAATTCATCCTTAAGCTGTTTCTTAAAAATGTCTCGTTTTCGAGAATTCTTAATCGAGAACAACAATATGTCATCTACATATAAAGCAATGAAAACTATTTCTCCATCTTGATTATAGACATAAACACATTGTTCAGAAGACAACCTTCGAAAACCTAATTTATTGACTAAAACATTGTTTATCTTTTCATACCAAGCTTTTGCTGCCTGTTTTAGACCATAAATTGCTTTATGTAACCAAGAAACTTTTTCCCTGTTTTTCCTATCAATAAAGCCTTCAGGTTGCTCCATATAAACAATTTCTGTTAAGTCACCGTTTAAAAATGCCGTTTTGACATCAAGATGTTCTATCACCATATCATACTGAGCAGCTAAGGCCAATAAAATCCTAATAGTTGAGTATCTAACAACCGGTGAAAATGTCTCATAGTAGTCTACCCCATACCTTTGCGTAAACCCTTTTGCTACGAGGCGAGCTTTATAACGTAATAATTCATTATTTAAACCCCTCTTTTTAGTAAAGATCCATTTACACTTTACAGCTTTATGCCCTTTAGGAAGATCTACTAATGACCAACACTTATTTTGTATAAACGAATCATACTCATCTATCATTGCCTTACGCCAGTGTGCAGCTTCACCACTACTCAATGCCTGCTCTGCCGTGACTGGAAAGTCATCGTCCCCCGTAGTCCCCACGAGCCCCGCAAACTCGACGGATTGATCAGCATCTTCAAATGTCATTGCTGACTCATCAGAATCAATGCTGGAGGAACCTGGAATATATGTAGGATCGGATGAGTGGTCTGTGACCTGAAAATTATCGGTTTCATTCAGACTAAATACAGTTTGCCTGCGAAGATTTCTGTCACCCGACATTTCATCACTCAACGGGACAGATGTGTCCAGCGACTGCTCTCCTGACTCACCAGGAGTCACTGAAGTATTCAACGGTATAGTACTATTTTCCATTGGTATTATACCAATACTGTCAGATACCACTTTATCACCATTTGACACATTTTTGTTTATGAAACTATTCTCGAGAAATACGACGTGCCTAGCCTTTATGCAAGTCTTAGGACAAGAAGGATCTACTAATCTGTAGCCCTTACTAGTATCACAGTATCCTACAAATACATACTTCTTACTTCTCGGATCTAGTTTCCTACACTTATCAGACACAGCGTATGCCAGACAACCAAAGACACGTAAGTGTGCTACGTTTGTCTTCTTTGAAGTCCACGCTTCCTCTGGAGTTAGTCCCATGACGGCTTTGGTGGGTGAGCGATTCTTGAGGTACACGGCTGTGTTTGCCGCCTCAGCCCAAAAATGTTTTTCAAGCCCTGAGTCCTGCAGCATGCACCTAACCTTATCCATGATACATCTGTGGCCTCGCTCAGCAACTCCGTTCTGTGAACTGCATTTGGGTATTGTAGTTTCATGTTTTACCCCACAGTTTTCTAGATACTCTTGAAAAACATGATTGACATATTCACCCCCATTGTCACTCCTAAGGACCTTTAGTTTCTTTCCCGTCTGATTCTCGGCTAAAGCCTTAAATAATTTAAATTTTTCAAAAACCTGAACTTTCCTTTTTAGAAAATAAATAAATGTTTTTCTAGAAAAATCATCTATAAAAGTTACAAAATAACGCATCCCACCTAGCGATGGTACCTGCATAGGTCCACATACATCCGTATGTACAAGCCCTAATAGCTCCTTTGACCTACTATAACTTTTCTTAGAGAACGGCAGCTTAGGTTGTTTGCCCTCAATACATGGAACACAAGGATTAAAAGTAGAAACATCATAATCCATACCTGTGACTAATCCATTCTTCATTAGGTTCATACTTCTGGAGTTGAGATGTGCCAGTCTCCGTCCTCTCAGTCCAATCTCCTGACTTACTTTATGTCCGATGCCCCATGCCGCCTCAAGACCACCTTGTAAGCCAGCATCCGGTTCCCCATCCACACAAAAAGAAGTCATGGCCCTCTCTGACTGTCGCTTGCCTGCTTTGTAACAATCCAATTCGTATAGGCCGTTGTTACATGTAGCAGTAGCTACAACCCTACCTCCATCCAAAATCCTACATTCTGTAGAAGTAAATATTACCCTATATCCCTTTCTAGACAATTCACTTACAGATGGCAAATTGGTAGATAATGCAGGAACATAATACACATTACTTATTGTTTTGTAACCTAATTTCTTTAAATTTACACAAACTCTGCCTTTTCCTTCCATAAATATGCTCTCTCCGTTAGCCACATTCACCTCTGTAGACCTGGATCGCTCAAAGTCCATCATCTGATCCTTGCTGTTACACATATGGTTTGTACAACCGGAATCAACATACCAAATTTGACGTTTTGGATACACTGACAATGCTGTCAAAAGAGTACTGCTATCCTTCTTCGGCTTATCTTTTCCAACAGAATATGAACCCTTCATGGGACAATCCTTTTTCATATGGCCTGCCTTCTTGCATCTGAAGCACTTGTACACTTTCTTTGTAGCCAATGCGCTCACATCTGGTACCTCTTTGTCATCCCTACGCAACTGTTCCAGCATCAGTTTAGACTTCACGACTTCACTGGTCAACTTACTGTCAGAATTTTCTAGAGCCATTATTAGTGGGTCAAAATCGCTTGTTAGCCCACTTAATAAAATGACAGCAACAAACTCATCATCTAAAGGTGAACCAATATCAGCCAATTGTTGTGCTAACTCTGTGACTCTCGTTATGTACGCTTGCATGCCTTCCATCTCCTTCAATTTCACCCCAAAAAGCGATCTCAGCAACCCTAGTCTTCTGCATAGGCCCCTATCTTCATAAGCTTTTTGCAAACATGTCCAAGCTTCATAAGCAGTTTTAGCGTTGCGCACATGCTGCAAAGCAGACGGTCCAACAGACAGACAAATTTTCGCGAGTGCCTTTTGTTTCTTACGTTCATCTTTGCAATCTTCCGATTCAATGGTTTCGTACAGGTCTTCGTGTATTAGGATCATCTTCATAATAAATTTCCAATTATTATAATCCTCCATCCCTTTTAATTTGTCTATTGGAATGCCCACTGAAGATCCTGAAACCCCTGAAGCCATTTTGTTGAAAAACGTAACTGACGTGAAATTTTGAAATAATACTTATTTCCACCAAAACACGCGAAAATAATAATTTCGACGCGAGACTAACGTCCTGGGCCCATAACCTGTTGGGTTATGATGGAAAAAAAAGTAATTACCCAGGAGATGTTTTAATGAATTTATTTATTAGACGACACCATCGTTCACATGACAACGAGAAGTGAGTGACACACACAGACAATATAGAGAATTATAAAAATATCTAATTACAATCCTCTTTGGTTTGATATTGGCGAAGTTTACATCTCCAACAGAAACAACATTTTCCCACAAACGTGGAAAGAAGCCACTGTTATAGGCATTCCTAAGCCCGGTAAGCCTAAAGCCGATCCCACTAGCTACCGTCCCATCAGCTTACTCAAAGTTCTCGGTAAGATCTATGAGAGGCTTATATATAAGCGTCTCAGAGCCTACGCCGAGAACAAGGGCCTCATTCCAAATGAGCAATTCGGGTTCCGTACCCAACACTCCTGTCCCCAACAGATCCTACGTATCACTGAACATATACACGCAGGATTCCTGCGTGGTATGTACACAGGCGTAGTTTACTTCGATATAGCGAAGGCGTTTGACAAAGTCTGGCACAACGGCTTAATCTATAAGCTGTACCAACTCGGTGTGCCTGACCGTCTCGTTCTCATCCTACGGGACTTTCTGTCAAACCGCACCTTTCGCTACAAAATCGAAGGAGCGCTCTCCTCCCCCCGCCCCATCCGTGCAGGTGTTCCCCAGGGCTCTGTGTTAGCCCCCCTCATTTTCACGCTATTCACTAGCGACATCCCGAAAAGAAGCAAGGCTCACCTCGCTCTGTTCGCAGACGACACAGCCATCTACTGCTCGGGACGCAACCCAGATCAGATTCGCTTCCATCTTCAAAGAGCAGTCAACTTTCTAGCTGCCTGGTTTAAGAAATGGAGGATCGAAGTCAACCCCCTTAAGAGCCACGGAAACCACGGAAACCACGGGTCAGCGTCACCCTTCCACGTCCCATCACCATGGACGGCAAGCCGATCCCTTGGGAGAAGCAAGCCAAGTACCTTGGTGTCATCCTCGATCAAAGCCTTAAATTCTCAGAGCACATTAAGACGGTCCGCGCTCGCGCCGCCTTCGCTCTAGGTCGACTCCACCCCCTCCTCAACCCGCGTAGCAAGCTATCGCTCAGGTGCAAAATGCGCTTGTACACAGCTTGCATACGCCCGATTATGACTTACGCTTGTCCAGTGTTCGCACATGCCAAGCCACGTTATATCCATAGGATGCAAGTAGTCCAAAACCGATTCCTCCGTAAAGCCACAAACGCCCCTTGGTTCGTCCGTAATGAGATCCTCCATCTCGATCTCAAAATCCCCACCATCCAGCAGTTCATGAAACGCCTCTCCAAGCGTTTCTTTGACACTGCTGCCAAGCACCGCAATCCTCTCATAGCAGCGGCTGCTAATTACACTCCCTCCACCATCTCCCGCCTTCGCCGCCCTCGGCATGCTCTCACAGACCCCGATGACCCCATTACCCTCCTCCAAGAGGCCAATAGGGCCACCAGCACACTACATAAACACAGACCGACCTACCGACCTCGCCGCCGAGGTCCATCGCGACGCGCTCCACGTAGTAGTCCCCTTCCCCGTCCCTTGTCCGATGAAGGCCAGCCCGCGCCGCAGCTAAGCCAGTAATTACAATAATGTCCCAACAATGACCTCTGAGTTTGTTTCGGCGTTTCTTCTCAGAGCTAGTACTAGGAAACGCCGTGGTCATCAAACCATCATGTATAACTTTCGATCCAGCCGTCCCTTGCTGTCCTCTCCAGCGACGCCCTAAGCCGAGGTCCGTACCCCACAGGGGGTGCCCTTAGTGCGTAGTCGCTTAGTTTTAAGTAGTTTTATGCCCTGGCTGGAGGCTTTAATTTTAATTAAGGCATTCACAGGAAAGTTCGATTAAGTAGTAACGGTCTCTAAAGTAGCCTACCTACGAGATGCCATATCAAAAAAAAATAAAAAAAAAAAAATGTAAGACATCACATTATCACATATCATATCATATTATCATTATTATCGCCACACATTTTACATTGTACATTTTACGCATCCGTTGTACATTCTGTAGTAACATAGTCGCGTCTCTCCTCTTGTAATTAGGTAACTTATAGCATACATTGTACTCTAGACTTAAGTGCAATATACAACGTTCTATAAATTCGCGTTTTAATTACATAACACGCCCTACGCGCTAAACAACTTTGCTTAGACAAATTACATAATGAATATTATGTTGGTATTTTGGTACATTATTTTCCATGTGCATACAGCACTGTGGTTGTCTCTGCCAGTTAATTAATAATTGCCATGAAGTGATCTATTTAATTTCACATCTGAACAGACTTTAAGATATATACTTTCCCTAGTCCCATCCCATCCTTTTCCTCCATAATTTGGCAACACCAATAGCCGCCAAACCTACGCACCGCTGGCGCCCCCTATCGCGCAATAAGAAAAAACACCAGTTCGAACAAAGGCGGAAACTGAATCAACATGTAATAGGCAAAAATGTAGCAGGAACCACAAGCTTCCCACAACGTTGTGCTAATAATATAGATTAGTTTTTTAATACTTATATTTATTTTTACCATAAAAAGATGGAATGCTTTTTGGCAACGTCGCATTCATATAATATTGGAATATTATTTTAACTTAAGTTTTTAAAACAAATTTATTTTCTTAAAATACAATAAACATCAAATTATGAGGGTCTAATTTAATAGTTATATTGAATATGTCTTCTTGTCGTTCAAACCTGCTGCAATGCCTAATATTTCCCCTGAGTTTTCTCTGTGGTAGGCTATAACATCGGCTGCCGGCGAAGTTACCACCCACCAGACAAAGTCTTGCCGCTAAGCGATTCGTCGTGTTTCGGCATGATGTCTGGTGAAGCCGTACGGAGGACGGGTCTGAGCAGTTGTGTTGCGATGTGTGCCGGGTACGATGCGCCAAATGTTGTTGTGTCGGAAGTTTGGTCGTGGAGAGTCTCCAGATCAATCTCCCTCTGGCGCAGCATCGTTGGTCGTGTTGTTGGGTTTAACATTGCATCACCTCGCTCAACTGTCGTCTTCCTTCCTATCCCTAAGCTTAATAAACTAGTGCGCTTTACCATCAACGAATGCATCACTGCTTACCATCAGGCGGGATTGCAGTCAAGCACTAGTTTACAATAATAAAAAAATAATAAAAAAAGAGTAATCAGCGGTACGAACTCCTGGTTTTCTTTTGCTTCTCTATTTATTGTTTTCCATTTTTTCACGTAACTGCAACAAAATTAACATATTTTTACATAGATATGACATTTTACTACGACTGCAATCTTAGACCTCTGCCTATATGCGATACACTACACAATAATGATCAAAATGTTAATTTCACTTATTATGATTTTAGCCTTATAATAGGGGATGAGTCAGTAATCAGTTGCTATATTTGTAGATACTTTTGACATAGCACCCGTGGTCATAAGTTGACTGGCACAATTCCCAACACCAATGATTTAATTATGACTTAGAAATTAATTAATTCCGCTTTGTCGTGAGTACAGACGACAGCACATCAAGTCGCTACGATTACGATTTCTGAGATTTCTTCATTAGATTTTAAACTTTATTGACAAAGTGCTAAGGCTCAGGGTTGAATGGAAATATTTGGCAATTTAGGGTAGCTTGACCTGCTGTTGTCCCTACAATAAAATAAAATAGAGACTCAATGAATTCAGATCAAAATATATCTGTACTTCTATACTAATATATGTATAAAGCTGAAGAGTTTGTTTGTTTGTTTGAACGCGCTAATCTCAAGAACTACTGGTCTGATTTGAAAAATTCTTTTTGCGTTGGATAACCCATTAATCCAAGAAGGCTTTAGGCTATATAACGCTGCGACCAATAGGAGCAGGACATATTAAAAAAAAAACGCGCGTGAAACCGCGTGGAACAGCTAGTTATCTATAAAATCCTACTAGTCACAACCCTAGATCCAGGCAAAACTATGTCACACAAGTTCCTAAAACACTGCACAAGATTCCCTATTCACTTTTTTTAATGAAATCGAATTCTTTTCATAACAATATAAAAAAATACAGAAAATAGCTAATCCATACTAATCCATACTAATATTATAAATGCGAAAGTAACTCTGTCTGTCTGTCGGTCTGTCTGTCTGTCTGTCTGTCTGTCTGTCTGTCTGTCTGTCTGTCTGTCTGTCTGTCTGTTACGCTTTCCCGCTTAAACCTCTCAACCGATTTTGATGAAATTTGGCACAGACAATCTTTAGACCCCGAGAAAGAACATAGGCTACCTTTTATCCCGGAAAAATTTGATGTTCCTGAGGGAAATCTAAAAAGCGCGATATAACCGAACTCCACGCGGGCGAAGCCGCGGGCGGAAAGCTAGTAATGTAATATTACTTAAAAATGGTGGAAATGGATAATATTAATAAGATAAACAAACAGGAAATATCATGGTTGAAACAAAACCGTAAGCTGTAGCATTTTGGTACATACCTATTTGTATCCTCTTGATAATATTGGTTACAGGTAAAGGCTGCTTTTTCAATGGACAGTTTTTATTCGTAGAATAAAATTGTCATCAATTGTTATATTTATGTTCTGTAATCTATATGGTGTACAGCGGTGTATAGTGGTGGTGTCAAGCGGACCCCAGACTCCAAAAGCTGAAAAGCTACGGATGCGACTGGGATTAACGCTGAGATGATGATGAATCTATATGGTGTACTTACATAATAAAGAGTATTCAATTCTATTTGATATGAAAATTCTTCCCCCGATAAAATTATCTTTTTTTTTTTGTTGTGATGGGAAATCATCAAATGACTTCTTCCGCTCTGGGCGGAGCGCAAGGGCGTGTCAGGCTTTTACTGACTAAAACCCACCCGTGTTTCTTCACTTGTCTGTGCGACGGCCAGGGACACGGTTTCATTTTTAACCAATCCGCAACCCTGACCCAAAAGTAAACATAAAAAAAAGTATAAAAACAAAATAAAATTATCATTTTAAATAAAATTATTATTCCGATAAAATTATCTGGCGTTGGAAAATCAATCCTGAATAAAAAAAAAACCATAATTCCCCATTTGACGTTTCATTTACGAAAGCGACATCTGTTAGTTCGATAGTGAATTATTTGTATTCATGAGTTCGTACATGCCGTAAATTCAATCAGCAATGGCGCGGATGCTAATACGGTTGTAATATGTAATATTATGTATAGATGGCGGTAGCAGTTTCAATTGAAATGTTTAGAATACTTTTCGAAATGTATCCTTGGAGTGTACCGACCGCCTTCAGCTTTTGGAAGTTGAGATTTCCACGAACCTAAACTTTGGGCGGTTCATTGAGTCCAAGGCCAAGGTGCCTGCCAGGAAACTTGGCGTTATCGCAAAGGTCCGGCGTTACTTCACATCAGGGCAGCTTCTAATGATGTACAAAGCACAGGTCCGTTCGTGTGTGGAGTACTACAGCCAAATTTGGGCTGGTGCTGCTAAGTGTCACCTGGCCACTTTGGATTCAGTGGAGAGGCGGGCGAAGAGGCTCATTGGTGACCCTGATTTAACTCAAGACTGTCTCCAAAGCCTAGAGCACAGGCGTAGAGTAGCCAGCCTTTCGGTGTTCTAAAGGATGCATTTTGGGGAGTGTGCGAGGGAATTGCATGATTTAATTTCCCTATCTCCGTTCCACCATCGGACGACCCGTCCGTCGTACGACGAGTTTGTTGCCACAGTTACGTTGTTAACACCACTACGATCCGGATGAAGCGTTTCGCCTCCTTCTTTATACCGCATACATCGAGGGACTGGAACAATTTGCCACCGGCGGTGTTTCCGTCAGACTACAATTTGAGTGTCTTCAAGGTTAGAGTATTCAGGCTCTTAATAAACTAGTGCGCTAACTAGTTAAGCTTAAGGGGCAGGTCTATAAAACCATCACTGTTCTCCTGTATGGCAGTGAGGCGTGGCCTGTGCTTGAGTGACACAAGCAGGAGCTGTGTGTCACGGAGATGAATATGCTACGGTGGATGTGTGGAGTTACGCAGAAAGACCGCATCAGGAACTCCCGTATCCGGGGCAGCCTTCGTGTCCGTGACATTACAGACAAACTGCAGGAGGGTCGCCTACGCTGGTACAGTCACGTCTTACGCAAACCGGCATGTTACGTGGGTAACAAATGTCTTGCCATGGCGCCTCCGCCGGGCCGGAACAAGCGGAGTAGACCAAAGAAGTGCTGGCTTGACGCTGTAAGAGATGACATGCGTGCCAACAAGCTCTTAGCACGGGATGCTAAAGATCGTGCGAAATGGAGGAAAATGTTTTTTTTTGTTTTTATAAAATTACAAACTAGCGCTTGACTCCAATCCCGCCTAATGGTAAGCAGTGATGCAATCGTTGATGGTAAAGCGCGCTAGTTTATTAAGCCTACTCACTCAAAAGAACTGAGTAAATAGGAAGGATGACGGCAGTTGAGCGCGGTGATGCAATGTTAAACCCAACAACACGACCAACGATGCTGCGCCAAAGGGATATTGATCTGGAGGCCCTCCACAACCAAACTCCCGACACAAAAACATTTCGCGCATCGTACCCGGCACGCACATCGCAACACAACTGCTCAGACCCGTCCTCCGTACGGCTTCACCAGACATCATGCCGGAACACGATGAATCGCTTGGCGGCATGACTTTATCTGGTGGGTGGTAACTTCCGCCGGCGGCTGATGTTGTGGCCTACCACCGAGAAAAATGAATTAATGAATGAGAATGTCCAGGAAAGCGGACCCCGGGCTCCAACGCGAAAGCTGCGGATGCAACCGGGATAAACGCTGAGATGATGATGATGACATCGAGGGACTGGAACAACTTGCCACCGGCGGTGTTTCCGTCAGACTACAATTTGAGTGTCTTCAAGGCTAGAGTGAATTTAATTTAATTAATTTGATTTAATTTATTTCTAATTAATTTCAACGGCTTGCGCCAATGACAGTAATTAAGGTACACATAAAACTAATAAAGATAAAATTAAACATATTATATGAGCAAACATTATTCAAGAAAAATAAAAAATTAGAGATCAGACAAAATAATTAACTTAGGAAATTAAAATAAAATACCTAAAATAAAATCGAAAAAGTTCTTAATAAACTAGTGCGCTTTACCATCACGATTGCGTCACTGCTTACAATCAGGCGGGATTGCGATCAAGCGCTAGTTTATAACTTTATAAAAAAAAAAGTTTTTGGCTCTATTACCTGCGGATTTCTTCACGATTTTCCTTCACCGTTTTGAGAGCATTGGTGAAGAAATAATTTCCACAAAGTAGAGCGCCCGACGGGTTTGGATCCTACGATCTACAACTTGAATGTCGCGGCCGATACCCCTAGACCACCGATGCTTTCAAGGATCTGCACTCTAATTGAGTAAAATATTATGACTATCAATTTATTTATTTATTTATTTAAGGTTCGACAACAGTTGCTACAGATATTTCACACATTATAAATACATACAAATTATTAATTTAAATCTAACTGCACAACCATACAGGCAAACACCACATGCTAAGTGCTCTTTGTAAGTTTTTTAACTAACACACTAATAACGGCTGACAAATGTGGATATTGAGTCAGCGTGGACGTCAACCAGGTCGCTGCGTTTGTTTATCAGTTTGCACATGCGAGGTACAGGTGAATTAGCACCACACACTGTATGGCCAAGAGGTGGAGTTAAGGGTGTTATGGGTTTACGAGGTGGTCTACGTGGTACTCTAAAGTTGAACCTACATACCAATTGTGGGCAGTCAATGGCGTTATTAAGCAGTTTATATGCGAATCTCAAATCCAAGACTTTCCTTCGAGCTTCCAGGGTACTCATTTTGTAGCAACCCAACTTGAAGTAGTAGTGAAGTATATTGCTAATTCATTGCTCCACATATTTGATAAATGTATTTGCTCAACAACTTAACACAATGAATGCTGTTGTACTGCCAAAATGAAACCCATTGCTACTGATAGTGTGTTACGAAATTACCCTGCTGGATCACTGGTCCGGTCATTTTAGCTATTTTAAAACCCAATCTGCGGAGAAAATCCTAGTGAGCTGAATTTTTGTATACACCTTTATTATGACATTGTAATGAGGATATTAAAAATCGACATTGATATCGTGTCGGCTAAAAAGTTATGAAGGTCACGAAAATCAGTTTTTCTCAAATATCTCGCGATCTATTGCTTAGAGGTCAATAAAGGTCATTATAAGATTGTTTGTCGTGAAATTGTCTACAAAAAATGTCTGTTGCATTTTTCTGTAGAATTAACCGTTTTTGAAGTAGAGACTAGAACGCACTCACAATTCACATCCGGTATTGTATACCATACGGCGTATACCCTATTGCTTTTTTTCATGTTTGTGTGTTGTTAGTAAAATCTACTACATACACAGACATATAGCACTATTAATACTAGTATAGACAGGACAATTCGTGCCCGTGAATGCCTCAAACGACCTCCACTGGTAGGCAGATGATCTGATTCGTAAAGGTCAAAAGGTCACAAAAATCAATTTTTCGCAAATATTTTGCGATCAATTTATTCTTCTTCTTCCTGTGCCTCTTCAATCCTGAAGGTTGGCCGTCAGCTTCTTGTACTCGGTCTTGTCAACCGCGAGTCGGAACAGTTTTTCCACTGAAGTAATGCCGGTCCACTCCCTGATGTTACACAGCCACGACTTTCTCTTTCGTCCAGCGCGCCTTTTTCCTTCTACCTTGCCCATCATAATGAGTTGGAGTAGCGCATAGCTACCGTGTCGGAGCACGTGACCGAGATAATCTATTTTGCGTTTCTTTATGGTGGGCAACAACTTTCGAGGCATTTGAACGCGCTGAAGGACGGTGTCATTTCTGACCTTTTGGGTCCAGCTTATGCGTAGCATACGACGGTAACACCACATTTCAAAAGCCCGCAAGCGTCGCGTAGTGTCCTCTTTCAGAGTCCATGCTTCGCAGCCGTACATGACGACAGGCCATACGTAGCATATCAGTAACCTGACTCGGAGCTTTATGTGGAGTTTGCGACAGTACAGAACTTTCTTCATTTTGTTGAAAGATGCTCGGGCAAGTTCTATCCGGGTCTTAATTTCTTGGTCGGACTCCCATGCTTCATTTACCCAAGCACCGAGATACCTGTACTGTCGTACCCGCTCAAGTTGTTTGCCTGCCACTGATATGCTTGGGCGTAAGTCTGGGTTTCTAGAGACCACCATAAATTTTGTCTTGCTGATGTTCATCGACAGACCGGCCTTCTCGCTGCACTCATTGACTTTATCCACAATGTCTTAATCAATGTATTGCTCATCAATGGCATCAATTTATTGCTCAGAGGTCAATAAAGGTTAGTATAAAAATTGTTTGTTGTGAAATTGTCCACAAAAAATGTCTCCTGCATTTTTCTGTAAAATTAACCGTTTTCGGAGTAGAGTGTCGAGAAAGCGACTATATTATAACGATGTACTCGTTTCCTCACGAGGCTTCAAGTCTGACAGACCCCGTCGCCCACCCCAGGACGGCGGACATCATATGAGGATTTCCACCCCTAAAAAAAAAATGTGTTGAGGTAGGAGGTTAGTGTGTGTTGGGTAAAGATAGATTTTCTACTTCTCAGTAGATTAATTGACTTATTAGACTGATTGTTTGATTGGCTGTGCGGAGGACAGCGGGGCTGTGCTGTGCGGAAAACAGCGGGGTGGTGCTGTGCGGAGGACAGGGGGGTGGTGCTGTGCTGAGGACAGCGGGGTGGTGCTGTACGGAGGACAGCGGGGCTGTGTTGTGCGGAGGACAGCGGGGCTGTGCTGTATGGAGGACAGTGGGGCGGTGCGTGACTCGCGCGCCGTGCCTCGGTTATCATCGTTACGTCATTAGGTGCATACGTATCAAAACGGATGAGAAGTTCAAAAGTATGCTCCGCTCCGCTCCATTCGACTTCACTCCACTCCGCTTCTCTTCAGTGATAAAACAGTAACAAGTATCCATACGTCATCACTAACTTTCGCATTTATAATATTATGAGGATAGGATAGGAATATTATTAGGTTAAGTATGATAATATTTTAGTGTTAGCTTATAAATTTGGTCGTTCTGATTATGATAACACAATATAAAATAAATAAAATCATTATTAGATTTATTATTTCACCACTTCCAACAAAAATATCTTTTTAATACATAAATAAAAATAAAGTACCAGGACAGCATAAATCAAACGAGTATACCGACCACCCCACATCAATATACAAACTACAGAACGTCGAGCCAGTTGCCCACCGTATAGCATAACTTCATTATCTCCCTATCGCCAGATATGGGCAAAAAACCCTTTGCAGGGGATTTGAAATACAAGATACTAAAAAGAGATAAGGATAGATACTTTTTACAAAAGTTAAAATACTTTTTCAAAATACAAATACTTTTTTAAAGAAATCCAAGTTTACTAAATTAAAAATAAGTAATTTATACATCAATTTACATTACATATTGATTTATGCTGTCCTCGTATTTTATTTTTACCCGACTGCCAGGAGGGTTATGTTTTTAGCTCCTATCTTGTATGTATTATTCTTTATTACCTAGTATCTCCAGAACCGCTAAACGGATTTTCACATTTGAGGTATCGTTAGAATTGCCTTAATCGCCCAACTGCTACTAGAAAGGTGACATTTAAAAAAAAAACAAAATGGCGGATGTATGACACCATATTGTGAGGTATAAAGAAATAAATTTCTACCAAGCATATCGAGTGGGATATCAAAATGAAGGATTTTAAACACTGATTCTAAATATGTATATAACTTAATACTAAATGGAACAAAAAAAAAAGAATTGCATATTTTTTTCTACCGAGCATATCGAGTTGGGTATAAAAATGAAGGATTTTAATCACTGATTATAACAAATATACTAATTCTAAATATAATTTATATATTAAGTCTTTACCTATAAAATTGCCGTTTAATATGAAATAATGTAAAGGTATTCTTTTCATGTATTCTTTGTTTGTATTTATTGAAGTGCCATCAATCAATGTATTTTTGCCAACGCAGTGGCAGTTTATTGATTCTTAAAGAAATCAGCTGGACGAGAGGCAACAAATTTTTCAGAGGCATTTTAAACTACCTCTTGGGTGTAGAAATTTTTTCTCAACAAGAATCTATTCAAATTCTGGAAAAAGTAGTAGTCTGTAGGCGAAAGGTCTGGTGAGTAGGGCGGATGATTAAGAGCCTCCAACCCCATTTTTTGCAACTTAAAGACCGTCTGTTGTGCGGTATGAGGTCGCGTGTTGTCATGCAGGAGCAGCGGAGAGGAGCGATTGACCAATGCTGGTTGGAGATGTGCCAGTTTCTCCATCATTGTGTTCAGTTCTTCACAGCACACATCTGCAGTAATGCTCATCCCGTTTGGTAAGAAGCTGTGATGAATCACACCGATTAGACCACCAAATAGGGACCATTGCTTTTCTAGGGGTAAGATTTCGTTTAGGGCATTGTTTAGGTGCTGAACCAGGATCTAATCAACTTGCTGAGCGCTTGCTGTTATCACATAGAATCCATTTTTCATCTCAGGTAACAATGTGTTTCAAAATTCCTTAATTTGTTTGTCTGTTGAGCGGTGCCACGCACGTCTCGCGTACTTCGCGCTGGCGATCATTGAGTTCGTGGGGCACCCATTTTTCAAGATACTTTACCTTACCAATTCGACGCATGTGGTCCAATATAGTTTGTATTTTTTGTTTGTTTTGTCGAAAGCTGTTGCTATTTCAGCCGTAGATTGTGTATCATCAGCTTCCACAATCGTCTTCAATTCGTCATTGTTGACCAAAAGTCTTCAGATGACTGCGACATTCAGTTTTCAAGTCGAAATTCCCAGAACGGCAGTGAGCAAATTAATAACAGGTGGTGCGTTGGTTTATAGTGTTAGCTCCGTAAACGTCGTTGATCTTGCGTGCCGCTTGTGCCGCGTTGTTACCACAACGGTACTCATATTCCATCATCATCATCCCAGCGTTAATCCCAGTCGCATCCGAAGCCTTTTCAGCTTTGGAGTCTGGGGTCCGCTTTACCAGTCCAACTGCTGATATGGCTAAACTTCGACATTTTCCGTGAAGCGACTGCCGTCTGACCTCCACAACCCGAAGGCGACATCGAAGCATTTCAGTTAGACCAATTGTTGGACTTTTGAGGGCTCCAACAACCCGTAACGACTGCCACTAGATGTTTGTATGGTAACCGGGACCAATTTCTACCTTTTCAGTTCGTTAGAGTTTTATGCAGGCGGGTTTTTTGTTTTTAAATAATATTTTTTTATTACATAGATATTTTTGTTGGGAGTGGTGAAATAATAAATCTAATGATGATTTTGCCTCCTTTTTATTTCTGCTGCCCTAGTAACTTTCAGAAATAAAATACATATGTTTTTGTTGGAATTTGTGGAAAAAAGTCATAAGTTTATTTGCCTCCTGACGATTCTGAGGTGTAAAAAATTTCACAACTACCAGTTGACTGTACTTCTGCCGCAAAGCGAATCTGTCCCCGTCTAGGGGAGACAAGAAGATTTAAAAATCCTGATGTTTCCCCGAGGGGAGCCGTCAGGGGAGACACGAGACCGAAATAATATAATTTATTAGCAAGTTCTGATGTCTCCCCCGCCTAGGGGAGACAATAAGATTTAAAAATCCTGATGTCTCCCCGAGGGGAGCCGTCAGGGGAGACACGAGACCGTAACCGACGAAGCATTTCGTATTCGCCTCGTCTATTATACCGCGTGTATACAACGTGTAACATAAAGGGTATATACATAACAAAGGCATGGCATCTTTACATGATATCAAACGATATTGGAAGGGTTTTTTAAGCCTATCTCTTTATGTTAGGAAGTTATGAGGAAAAACACCGCCTGTGATAGACTACTATCATACTAGTCGCACAGAGATATTGAAGACATTTATCGGATTTTGGCAAGTAACGTGACGGGTAACGAGTAGTTATTAACGTATGTAGTGTGCGTCACTGTCCACGTTTGTTATGATTTGATTTTAAGAAACACACCAAACCGAAAATTTGGTACAAATTTTTTGAGTATTTTATTTTGAGTTGAAACCCTTCCGATATCGTTTGATATCATCTAAAGATGCCATGCCCTTGGTATGTATATACCCTTTTTGTTACACGTTGTATATCGAGCCAGCGTGGTGTTTCTGACTACAATTTAAGTGTATTCAAAGCTATAATAGAGTGAATAGGCTCTTATTAAACTAGCGCGCTTTACCATCAATGATTACACCACTGCTTACCATCAGGCGGGATTACGATGAAGCACTAGTTTATAATAATAATTAAAAAAAACACATCCATCTATCCATCGTTATACAACTTCAACTTATAATATCAGTAGTATCAAAGCCCACTACTACATGGTGATAATTCAATTCCGCGACTAATTCCGTGTTATATGTATATTTAATCTTAAGCAACAATCATATACAGGGTGTATCTGACATCGTAACGCAAACTTCGCGAAAAGGCTAGACCGCATGCCACTAATATAATTATGATAGTCATTTATGTCGTTAATGAACGGTTACAGAATACAGTGTTTAAAAAAAAGTGTCGGCTCGGCTTTTGAACGTTGCAAGCGTGCCGCCGTGCGAGTTTGTAGGTATGACGTTGATCCCTGATGTGAACTCTATTAAATGAGCTGATAAGATCGTTTTTCGGGTTTTGTTTTCATTGCGTTTTTTTATGTAATTAGCGAATAATTTAATTTTGACTTTAAAATCTTGTTGGGTTATAAAAGTATAGCAATTGTGAATGGTCTGAAGTGAAAAAAAACTATTTTTTTTTTAATCATGAAAATGCCGACGAAAAATTCCACCACTGGGGGCTTCAGAATCATGTACTGGATCCATGGTACTCGTTTGTGCGTCGATGTCAGATACACTCTTTATATAAGAATAACCTTACATGATAATTCAAGCAGGAAATAAGTCTTACTCACTGTGCAATTTATGCAAGTAGATACAAAGTTCAATGTGCTTAAAGCTGTAAGGACATTGATATTAGGTAAGCAACTATATTATTATGATTGACTAGCTGAGCCCCGAGGTTTCAACCGCGTAAGTTTCAAAGGCGGAAATATCGGGATAAAAAGTCATATGGGTTATTCCTGGTTATAAACTATGTGTGTGCCAAATTTCATCTTTTTTTATAATTAATAACTAGTGCTTGAATGCAATCCCGCCTGATGGTAAGCACTGATGCAGTCGTTGCTGGAAAAGCGCGTTAGTTTATGAAGAGCCTATTCATTACACAAAAACTGAGTGAATAGGAAGGAAGACGGCAATTGAGCGAGGTGATGCAATGTTAAACCCAGCAACACGACCGACGATGCTGCGAGGGAGATTGATCGGCAGACCTCCACGATCAAACTCCCGTCACAACAACATTTGGCACATCGTACCCGGCACACATCGCCACAGCTGCTCAGACCCGTCCTTCGTACGGCTTCACCAGACATCATGCCGGAACACGACGAATCGCTTGGCGGCAAGACTTTGTCTGGTGGGTGGTAACTTCTGCCGGCAGCCGATATTATGGCCTACCACCACCAATCTAAATCCATTGAGTAGTTTTTGAATGAAAAAGTAACAAACATCCCTCCATACTCACAAACTTATAATATTAGTGGGATATGTATTTTTAGGGGTAGGCACGGTTAGCGCAGTGATCAAGCTATTAGGTTGTATCCTAAAAAATAATTTAATGTTCATCAGATAGGTTTATAAAAAATATTGAACACGTATTTTTTATTTTTTCTTTCATTCAAATACTTAGGAAGATATATTGATTTGAAATGGCGCAAGACGTCACGCCGCGGTACAAAATACAGTATGTTAACTAACAGAGGGCGTTCCCGTTAACCCGAAATAGTATAGCATACATACATGCTAAAAAAAATATTTCCATTCGAAAACAAAATGTTTTAAATTTTTTTCCAATATGAAAATATTCAATAAAAAATTTAAATTGACATGTAAAAGAAACACACTGTACACGCGAACATGAAAGACGGGAACGTCGCAATTTATTTATACATGACGACTACTATTTTGATTTAAAACAGGAGGTTTCAAATTTATTTCCAATTAGATTTTTTTTTTAATTTGGATTTTTTTATGCTTATTTTTCTATGCTGATACTTTTATTTTAATCTATTAATGATATATATTAACGAGTTTAAGGGAACGCCCTCTGTTATTTAACATACTGTATAATTATCGCCACTTCGTAACTTTAATACGCTATATCTCAGTAGTTTTTGGTAATTTCGACAAAATAAAAAATACGGGCTTATTTTTTTTTTTTTATTATCTACAAGACGGACTAATTTGTTTTTTATTTTCACACCTTGGATACATCCCTATTGACTGCTGCGCTGCGTGTCGCGGGTTCGATTCCCGCACGGAACAAATATTTGTATGACCTACAATTAGTTGCTCCGGGGCTGGATGTTTGTGTATGTGAGTTGATATGTTTGTAAACGCACTCACGATACAGGAGAAATTCCTAGTACTTATGGGGCAATGTTTTTTAAAAAGAAAAGAAAAGGATATCGTAGCCTATATACTATTTGTACGGACGACAGAAGGTCAAGCTACCCGTTTCTGTCAAATATTCCCAATCAACCAAGAGATAAAATTGAAAATCTCATAGAGAAGTTTAACAGATTGTAGTAGCTCGATGTGCTGTCGTCTGTACTTTTATATTATTACTAGCTTTCCGCCCGCGGCTTTGCCCGCGTGGAGTTCGGTTATATCGCACTTTTTAGATTTCCCTAGGGAACATCATTTTTTTCCGTGATAAAAGGTATTCTATGTTCTTTCTCAGGGTCTAAAGATTGTCTGTGCCAAATTTCATCAAAATCGGTTGAGAGGTTTAAGCGGGAAAGCGTAACAGACAGACAGACAGAGTTACTTTCGCATTGATAATATTAGTATGGATTGTATTAGTCCCATTTCCCTTGTTCGCAGCTTAATTTAAGTTCAGTGCATATTTTTCTTTCCACTTCATTTATTTTCAATTTTTTTTTTATTAGTTATAAACTAGTGCTTGACTGCAATCCCGCCTGATGGTAAGCAGTGATGTAATCGTTGATGGTAAAGCGCACTAGCTTATTAAGCCTATTCACTCAAAAAAACTGAGTGAATAGGAAGGAAGACGGGAATGGCCCTATTGGTTCGTAGTGAAGTCCTTCGCAGAACTTGTCACAGCTTTTAATTTATTTTAGTTAATAGCCAGTTTCTCGGCTCTCGGAAATCTCGGAGCAATAGGGAAGTGAAGTAGGAAGTGTTGAATCGTGACCGGAAGTCCGACAATCATTATTATCGATGTGATCTAGATCTTGTTTTGTGACAATGTTTTACGTTTGTTAGTGGTATTACTTATATCCGTTATAATATCTGTGGGTCATATACAACGTTATTTTTGTATATGTGAAACCTGAAACACGTGTCCAGTATTTTTAAGTAAAGAATCTATGTATCATTTTTCAGAAAGATACCATGAAAAACCACAAAGTTATCAGCTTGTTATCTTACGTGGTTGTCTAAACAAAAATATGGTCAACGCACGCGCCTAAAGCGGCGTAGCGCGGGGGGGGGCCTGTCTCACGCGCCTAGTACTATAATCTAACGTCAACTAAGTTGTGCGCTCGGTAAACACACTGCAACAGCTTCTAAATGTATTTGGGAAAAAGTGTAACATGGTGTAAAAAAAATATTTCGCACTTTTTAGTTGTGAAAAGTACTGTTCAGCTGTATCCGGTCAGACTGGACGCTGACGCTAATATAGTTGGAAAAAGGCCTGTAAGTGGTAGACGTAACAAAATTACGTCGTTTACTTACAGGCCTTTACTCTACTTTAATTTTTTACCCGTAATTTTGGTTTAAAAACGAAACTGAACTAACTGAACCGATATCTATAAAATTCCTATGAGACCAAAATGAAAGTGTGAGCCAAAAGCAAAAAAGAAAAAAGCAAGACATGACGCGATTAGGCTTAACTTAAATTCAGTCTCTTGATTTTAATTGATTGTTGCCTAAGCGTGACGAGTAGGTAGTGGTTGTCTTATGTTAAATTTCAATGCTGCAAATTTTTGAGCAATTCCCTCGACTGCCTATGGTCTTATCATCAGATTTACTGCAGACTCAAGAAGTTCTCATCAATATAACAAAGTAGCTACTGTAAACCGTTGAAGAGTTCCGTCTTCTTCATAAGAGCCCTAATGACATATACAATACATACATCTAGGTGTAAAGTTCTTATCAATACAAATTAATCAAGCACAAACGCAAGGTAGCTGCTGTGAATCGTTCAGGAGTTCCGTCGACTGTCTAGGGCCTCCATCATTAGATCTACTGCAGACCTTCATTTTAACCCAAATGGGTGTAAAGTTGTCATCAATATAAATGAATTAAGTCCAAACACAAAGTAGGTAAAAAAATTAAAAAAATCAAAGCATTTATTTCAAATAAACCAGTTACAGGCACTTTTGAATTGTCAGAAGGTCGGTCAGTCAGTAAGGTGAAGGTAGTCGCCCATTCCAAAGAGTAGGTTACCTATGGAGAAGAACGGGCAAGAAACTCCATGGACACTCTTTTAAATTTTCAAGCTATTGTTACAAATATTTGATTACATCATTCATGTTGAAATCAACCGTGTGAGAACGATGCAGAAATAAATTGTACGCCGAGAGCGTCCATTATGAAAACACACAAAAATCAATTCAGAAATTAAAATACGCCGTGGCAGCTAAGAGATGACCAGTCCCCTCCGACGGCGTCCGTTCACGAACATGACGAATGGATCAGCATCATTCAGCTCAACCATATTCAAGGGAACCCAATGACCCAACACACACGCCACCATCAGTGAGACATTTGAGTGAGCATGACATACTCTCAACAGCCAGAGCACTATCAAGTCAATAAAAAAGACTAACCCAACAAAAAAATGCCTTACAGCACATTCGTACATTGTGCTCACACGTTTGCCATGCAATTATACAATACTACGAAATTAAATCTACACAATGCTAAGATAGTTTTGTCCAAGGTTCAGCAGCTCCAACAGTGTTCCCGAATACTAAGTTTAGCTCCTGTGTAGCTGTACAAGTGCCGAACACCTCTGTCAGCGATACAATTCCGTAACGTACAATATGCTTGGCTACATAGTGTGTAATACAGGCTTTGAATTAATAACATAAACAATTACATATTAAAACTACAAGAGGAAAAATCAGAGAACAATCAGTGTATAGAAATCGGACGCAGCTCAAGCCCAAGCCTTTTTGTCCTCAATATAATCCTTCACACTATAAAATGCTTTCTGACACAACTTACGTTTAATGAAGGATTTGAATTTATTCAGGCTCAGATCTTGAACCACCTCTGGAAGTCCATTGTAAAAATGTATACATTGGCATCTGAAAGAGCCACCTATTTTCTTGAGCCTTGTTGTAGGTACAATAAATTTGTGCCTGTTCCTAGTATTTATATTATGGACATCACTGTATTTTTTAAACAATTTTATATTTTTATGAGCATACAATAGCGTAGCTACTGTAAACCGTTGAGGAGTACCTGGAACTGGCCTTTGTCTTCATCTTCAGAGCCCTTTTAGACGTCACAACCTATCTAGGTAGCTAGTAAATTGAGTTTGTGCTTAATCAATATACAACGTGTAACATAAAGGGTATATACATAACAAAGGCTTGGCAGCTTTACATGATATCAAACGATATTGGAAGGGTTTTTTAATCCTATCTCTTTATGTTAGGAAGTTATGAGGAAAAACACCGCCTGTGATAGGCTACTATCATACTAGTCGCACAGAGATATTGAAGACGTTTATCGGATTTTGGCAAGTAACGTTACGGGTAACGAGTAGTTATTAACGTATGTAGTGTGCAGCCACGTTTTTTATGATTTGATTTTAAGAAACACACGAAACCGAAAATTTGGTACTAATTTTTTGAGTATTTTATTTTGAGTTGAAACCCTTCCGATATTGTTTGATATCATCTAAAGATGCTTTGCCCTTGGTATGTATATACCCTTTTTGTTACACGTTGTATATTGAATACACAAGGTAGCTGCCATGGGCTTACCCAGCTTCTGGCCTAGGGGTTGCAAGTCGGGCCTAGGGGCGGGCAAGCCCCCGGACGCTCGGTGTCACCACTGCGTCCAATGCGGGGAGGACACGGCGCAGCACACGCTCTCCGAGTGTGTAGCTTGGGAGGAGCAGCGCCGTGTCCTCACAAATGAAGTAAGAGGCGACCTGACGCTGCCGGCAGTAGTGCGGAGGATGGTCGGTAGCGCAGAGTCGTGGGACGCAGTGGTGTCCTTCTGCGAGGACGTGATGTCGCAGAAGGAAGCTGCGGAACTGGAGAGGGAGATCTCAACTCCCTTCCCAGGCCGCAGAAGACGCACCGGGCGCCGAAGTAGGGCGGATAACGCTCTCTTCCGCCCCCCATGAATGGGCCCAGGGGCGAGGGACATGGGGAAGTCCCCGCCTCCTATTCGATGGACCCCGAGGCGGAGGCGCGCGCGAGTGTCGACGCACGCCCCTGAGGCGATGCACGGGGTAGTTTACCCCACTACCCCGTGCAGGAGACGGGGCCCGGACAGACCGGGCCAGCACGAGGGTGTGGGGCCGTGGAAGAATTTAGACTCCCGCGCGTTTGCTCGTGATAGAAGAGACACCGGGGTGGTTTTAGTCAGTAAAAGTCTGACAGACCCCGTCGCCCAACCCAGGGCGGCGGACATCCATGAGGATTTCCACCCCGAAAAAAAAAAGGGGAGGGCAAGCCCGGCCTAGTCAAAGTACTACCGTTCAAATTATAGAGTGAGTAATCTTTGTGCGCTATAGTCGGACACGGTTTTTTGGCAATTACACCATGCATTTTGTCAGTGTCTACTACGTGGTTTATTTAAAATTTAGAGATAAGTCCTCATTTATAGTTTGTTTAGTAATTATGGAAGTTCATACGTGTTCTACGAGACTTCCATGGGCAGCTGCCCAAATACTTGCATATGTATATTATGCGTGCGACTATAGGTTTTGTTTATAAAAAGTACCACTAGATGGCAGTTACACAATTGTTAGCTAAAAGGCGTATCCAGATTATTATTTCGTGGTTATTTTGTTCAGTCAGCTATTGCTTTTACTTTAATTTCGTCAGTTCAGATTAGTAAGTAGATATAAATACCTTTTCCTATTTACTAAAATTATTGGAGTTTATTATTTTCACTGCTATCATCGCAAACACAATTATTTAATTATATTTTTTTTTTTTAATTAAAACGGTGCCCCTACACCAGGAATTACTCCTGCAGCGTAGGTTCGTTTACAAACATTTAAACTCATATACACAAAAAGCCATACCCGGAACAACTTCTTGTAGGTGATACAAATATTTGTTCCGTGCCGGAATCGAACCCGCGACACGCAGCGCAGCAGTCGATCGCTCAGCTACTAAACCAAACGTGTTGTATTTATATGACGTGGACGGCAGGATCGTTTTGATAAGAGGTGCTCATTTAATTTACGTAGTAGTGAGGCCAACGCTGTGACGTTATTTTGTAATGGCGGCACATGGATAGGGTCGTTTTGGAAAGTGGGGATTGTAGAACTAGGCACTACTCGGGGACCGAAACTGTCGGCATGCCTATTTAAATTGTTATTGCCAAGATTGGAGGGTATATTAACACTTTGTGCTTTAATACAAAACTTCACCTACGAAATGGACCCTTACCACCACACCAAGATGCTGACGACCTTATCGCTCTGCCGTCGCTGACGTCGACATATTTATATTAAAACAAAATAATTTTCTTTCTTTCTTTTTGTTCCAAGGTGAGATTCAACCTTAACTCTTGATCAATGGCCTCTGTGGAATTGATACCACAATTTTGCCAATAACACGTGTAACAAATTATAGAAATTCTTTGAAAATTTTATTTCACAATAATGGCGGATAGCGCCAATGACAGTTGATAAAGACTACTATAAATAATTTTAAATGTCCAACGAAAAATGTGTGTGACACTCATCTTAGGTTTTCCGTTAAAACTCCCCAAAATAATTTTAATGCCTAAAATAATTATTGTATAAAAATTATCCGTTGAAATTTCTGCCAAACCTGTCAGATAAAAATCGTAGTTTTGACAAGTTTACTTTACAAAATTCCATTTTCTAGTCAACTATTTTGATTATAATCTGTGCCGAGCGCATCATTTCACCTCTACTTCGTTTCGCTACTAATCACCTGCTAACTAGCGTTTCTGAATATAGAGAGGTTAGGCATTGATTAAGGGCTATCTAAATGTTAGCTAAATAGTGGCTAATGAGTGATTAACGAGTCTATTATGACTAAGGCTGATTATTATTATCGGCTATTGCTTTAACATTAATATCGTCAGTTTAGATTAGTAAATAGATATAAATTCAGAGATAAATACCATTTCCTGTTTACTACAATTATTGGAGTTTATTATTTTCACTACTATCATCTCAAACACAATTATTTAATTGTAATTAATTACTTTATTTATATTCAAATTATCCGATAAAATTTGACATTTAACTGCCGATCACGACGGATAAAAAATCGTAGTTTTGCCCATAGATTTAGGATTTCATAGCTTCCTATATCTATGGTTTTGCCAAGATTATTCTAAAAAATCCATTTTATTGTCAACAATTTTGATTTTAAAGTACACCGAGCGCATAATTTCACCCTTACTTCTTTTCGCTACTAATCACCTGCTAACTAGCATTTATGAATATGGAAAAATTAAGCATTGATTAAAAGTTAATTAAAAGGTACCTAAGCTAAATAGTGGCTAATGACTAATGAGTGATTAAAGAGTCTTTTATAAGTAAGGCTGTTATTGCGTAACACACTGTAACCCATCATTTGCTCCATATCCGTATCAATTGCTCCATATGTATATTCGAAAAACGTGTCTGCTCAACAACGTAATCAACGCAATGAATATTGTTGAACTGTCAAAAATAAACCCATTGCTACTGATAGTGTGTTGTGTTATTTTATATTGTTTTTAGAAGAAACTACAGTTACATAATGGAGCCAAGAAACCATTTTTTTTTTTTAATTTGATTTAATTTCTCAATAAATCACGAGATATAATCATCTCGTATCAGGTAGAATATAATAAAATATAACACTCTTTATTAGGTATAATATTTATAAATTTGAATAAACATCTAACAAGACCAATAATGATAAAGTTTAAAGAGAGTACGCTTTTCCATAGGTTTAAAAAAAAATGGACAGAGTTCAGTACGCCATACAGACGACACCGGCAAGTCCTTCCATAGCTGCTTGAACAATAAAGGATTTATCACAGAAACTAGTGGAATCATCTTTACTATCAGGTAATTTTTATTTTAGGCCAGACCTCACCTAGAAATCTATACTAATATATAAAGCTGATGAGTTTGTTTGTTTCTTTGAACGAGCTAATCTCAGGAACTGCGGGTCCGATTTGAAAAAATATTTTTGTGTTGGATAGCCCATTGGATCCAGGAAGCGAAGCATTCGTGAGGTGATTTGTTACTTTTAGATATTTTAATATTACTTGTAAATAATGGAGCTTTAAAAGGGAGGTACAGGACAATAGAGGTACTATTCTGAGAATCCTGTGGTGATTGGAAAGATGGGAGAATGGCGGGAGGCATGGTTACACTCGCTAAAAATGTATTCTTGTAAAAGCTATAACTTGAAAAAAACCGGCCAAGTGCGTGTCGGACTCACGCACAAAGGCTTCCGTACCATTGATTTATGAAATTAAAGGATTTAAGTTATTACGCGGTAATGAGTGGATTATGATTTACGAGGTATTAAAAAAAAACTACTTACTAGATGTCATTCAAAATAATTTTCGTTGGTAGTTTTTATAGTAATGTACATCACATGTTTTTTTTTTTGAGATTTTTCATTTTCTTATCCATAGATAGGTACCCCAAAAGTACTTACGTGTTATGTGAAAAAAAAAATTTGAGTTTCAGTTCTAAGTATAGAGAGCCCTCAATATTTATTAATATTTTTTTTATTTTTGCATCAAAATCTTAACGCGGTTCACAGAATACATCTACCTACCAAGTTTCAACAGTATAGCTCTTATAGTTTCGGAAAAAAATGGCTGTGACATACGGACGGACAGACGGACAGACAGACAGACAGACAAATCTATAAGGGTTCCGTTTTTTGCCATTTGGCTACGGAACCCTAAAAAACCGCTCAGCGTAGGGTTCCGTAGTTTCCTGTCCGTCACAATAAGTGACCTGTGAGGCTGGCTGTGACCCCACTTAAAGAATTAAATAAGAGACGGGTGACGGTGACGTACTACGTACAGAATCCTAAAAGGACCCATAAAAGACGGTGTCAACTAAAGAAAGACTTATAGATTTTCACTATTAATAAAATAGCTCATACGCGTCCTGACCCCACGGACAAATCTCAAGAAAAATGTTAACAGTGCGAAGTAGCCCAACGTACAGCGCCATCTCTCGGGAAATTGGGTTACTAAGTTATACAACTAAAGGGTTATTTATGTATGTTAGATTGGTTATTTGTCGGCGGTTCTTTTGGTTAGCGTGCACAGATCTTAGTGATTCTCTTTTTATTTGAAAGATATTCTAGAATATACAGAGTGGTGCTGACAATACGACAATAAATTAAACATCGTGTACTCAAGACATTCTCAATCTACCCATAAAAAAATCATTTAGATATATCAATTAGTTTAGTCACAGGAAATCATTTTTCATTTTTCACATTTTCTACATGATGTACATATTAATAAGGAAGCGCTTACAGGTTAATGACCGCCGCATCCAGCGGTACTAAACTTTAATAATAATGGCGCGAAAAAGCAAGTCGATACACGGCCGCGCTGGCGCCCGCTGATCGGAGGTCATTGAACCAACATTTTAAAGGATGTTCTATTCCGTTTGCAATTTCATGTGCTTTAGTTTGTTTGAAATTTTCATTTTTTTATTTTTGATGCTAGGTTTTTTCTATGATTTAGTTTTCCTATGAACCAGCATAATCTGTGTTTTCATTTATTGTCGTATTGTCAGCACCACTCTGTATACAGGATAAAATTTTATCCAGTGCGCAAACTTTGTCAACTTATAGCTAAATAAGTTTTATAGATAAAAATATTATTACTTTGGTATGTTTTAGTACAAAACAAATAGTTATTGATAACAAAAGATGTTTATTATGAAATCGATGTTATGGTCACCGCACGTGGTCCCATTCATGTTCGGCGGAGTGGGGACGGCGGGAACATCACAGGACCCCCGCGCGCCCGCGCCGCCCGCATGTTTACTACGCGGCCATATGCTAATACTACGATATTGATATGAATAATTGGTGTCTCTCATTTGCTGATTTTAGGGCGGACAAAAACATGATTTTTTATTTTAAACTAATAATGCAGATTTGTTCTGTTATTGATTCTGAGCCACCCATTTGTTTTTGCGCACTCGAAAAAAAGTTTCCCTGTATTCAGGATAGTCAAATATTTCAATTTTTAACTAAGACAAGAAAAATGTTTGCATATACGATTAAATTACTAACTTAATTCAAAAATTATTTTGTACAATTTTTCAAACTGTTCAATCCATCAAGTACAAAATAATTTTCCCGGAAAATATTTATCAAGTTCTGCTTTTGAGATACTTTTTTCATATTTTTTAAACTTAAGGTTCAAAAATTAGAGCGGGGAGGGGGGACACATTTCTTTATACTTTCGGAGCAAAGACATTAAAATTTATCTTAAATCTCTTTGTTTCGAAGAGATTATTTGGAAAAACATTAACAATATAAAAAAAAATATTTCAGTAAACACCTATTCATTTTTAAATACCTACCTAACAATATACTTATCACACGTTAGGAAGAGAATTAAAAAAAAACACTTTAATAATTATTTTTTGATACTTTTTATTTTACCACTTTGTCGGCTGGTTGCTTGAGATACATATTGGTACCATATTTCAGCTTTCTAGTGCTAACGACCACTGAGATTACCCGCGGACAGACAGACAGACATACTTACCGAAACTATAAAGGTTCCTAGTCGACTACGAAACTGTGACGAAACTCTAAAAATGTGTTGGTACTTTTTACGTTATTGTCTACCAAAGGTTGCTGACAGAGCTAGGTCCAATGAATCTCGAAATTTATACTTTAGTAATTAGTATAAGTACTTTAAAAATGTGTTGGACGTTTTTTCTATAAAGTGCTAATAGTTATGGTAAACATTTTAAAAAGTTCAAAAAGAGAATAGATGTTCAGTAGTGAATTTATTTAATAAATTAATAATTATTTTTTAGTCAACGTAGAAAGATATTTTATATGAAAAAGAAAATGTTTTTGTCTACATTAATTGGTTGGAATATATTGTAGAGTTACTTACATTAAAGACATTGATTTTATATAATACACGAATAAAATTAGAATTTCTAACATTAGAAAGCTGAAGAGTTTGTTTGTTTGTTTGTGCGCGCTAATCTCGGGAACCACTGGTCCGATTTGAAAAATTCTTTTTGCGTTGGATAGCCCATTAATCTAGGAAGGCTTTAGGCTATATAACATCACGCTGTGACCAATAGGAGCGGAGCATGACATGTTCAAATTACTCCTCTAAACTCCACTCACCAAACCACACACCAAAAAAACTCCACGCGAACGAAGTCGCTGGCGACCGCTAGTATTTAATAAAATGGCTGGTTTATTTTTTTCCTTAAAATCTTGTATTTTAAATCTTATTTTTGTAATGGATTTTTTCCATACCGAATCGACTGAATAGAGAGTACTTACTAATTACAAAAGTTTTAAGCCAATCGTTATTTCCCTAAAAACACTTATTAGTTGCGCCCCACGGCTTCGCCTGCTACTAACTAACTTTCGATTCCGAAGGGAATATCGGGATAAAATTATCCTTTATGTTAACGTGATATAGGTAAACTATCTGTGTGCCAAATTTCATCTACATCTATTCAGAGGTTATTGCGTGAAAGACTAACAAACATACATTCAAAGTTTTACGTTTATATTTACATATTTAGTACGATAATACAATAAAATCTTATTAATGTATTTGCAAAATAATGTAAACGTCAACTCATTGCGCCAAAAAGTTTTGCAATTTTGTTAGTCCTTGATTTTTTTGCTGACCATTGTCCATTTGTTTTAAAGAAGGTAACATTCACTTGCCTCCGCTAATAATAGTTATCCGTTTTAAATTATTTTAATTGGTAGGTACCCATCAATATGACCTACATACCTAGTTAACATTGTTCAATAACATTACCTATAATAATAGTAGTTAACGATTCATCATCATCATCAACCTTTTTATCGTCCCACTGCTGGGGTCTCCTCTCCTACAGAGAAGGTTAACGATTATTACGAGAAAATTAAATAAGTAATACCTACCTACTAGGTCCAGGGTAAATCATTGATTTTCAATCGTAAATTTTCTAAATACAACTGAACTGTGAGTATTTTGTATATTTTTCTGGTGTAGCGGTGCAGAAAAGCTTTAATATGATGCCTCATTTATGTATATTGATAAAGTAGGTATGAAGGAAGTTATGACGTACCGACAAAAAAGCCCTTGAAAAATATTATGATTTTTGTAGACTCAAATTATCTATGAAAAACCAAATAGCAGGTTATATCCGACTAACTTTACTATATCCGAGTTCTCAAACTATACGTACTTCCCGCATTTAAAATGAAAATTCACAAACAATAATTTAATATAAACTTTTTTTGTTCTAGCGCAAACTAGACATCTGACGGCTGACCTCTTTAGTTGACAATCCCTCCTTGTCTGTGATAAGATCGCCATCGCTGTCATGCGCGATTTCTTCAATGGACATTTTATTATTTTGTTTCGCACGATACACGGCTGGCGGCAAACCAAACCGTCAACCGGCATTCGCTTCTGCTTCAGTTTCTCAAGAGCGACAGTCGGAGGTGGTCGCGAGTGCCGCGCGCGTTTTCTACCTCCAGTGAAACTCGTACAACGTATTGCAAACTAAATGTGCATTTAACTGTACGGATCTGTATTTTATGAAATAAAATGTGTAGAATGCAGTGTGTGCTGGCGTTGTTAGCGCTCTCCGTGGGGTTGGCGCACTCCTGGGGTGAGTACAAGGGAATAATCAGCTGATCTGACACTTTCCAAACACGTGTTATTTTGTATTTTACGTAGAATTATATAACTTCTTGAGGTTTATTCCGACAGCGTTTGATATTATACGTTGAGGTTACAAATTGTTTACAGAATTTTTGTATCAAATATTGTGGCCACGAGTGTGTCGATAAGGGTGTATTTCGCTTGGCATCGGGCGCCATTGTACGGTGGCCCTCAGTCACGTAGGCCACTTTTAGTATACCGCGGGAACGCTGCCGTGTGAAGATGTTCTCCTAAGCGTCGCTAAACATTGGTGCGGTAGGAGATTAGATTTAGCCGTATTTTATTGCTGAAATTGGGAAATAAATGATAAGAATTAGCTGTAAAACACGGATTAAATGCTTTTGTATCGTATTTATTAAACGTCTCTGTTCATTAAATAAGTTAGTTATTGTAGTTCATTTATTAATTTACCGATATCCCAATTTTTATTGGTTAAATTTGTAAATTATAACTTACAAGAATCGTAGATTATTCATATCTGTAGTTATTGTTGTGTAGTTAACCATAATAAAACTAACTACTAAACAGGTTTAATAGCACTAAGTACTAGGTTGATAGGTTACAGTATTATATAATAGAGTAATGTAGTAAAATTTACCATGCAGTAAAGCGAGGGCAACTGTAGGGCGTCACTCGCGGGCGGGAAATCTTCAGTCGATGGGCGGGCGGATATTCATTGACATTTAATCTTGAAATTATTAAGAAAAAAAAAATAGGTCGGTATCTTAAGCACCTATTAGATTTTCTTGAGCTATGTCTCTGTCAGTTTTTATTTAAAAAAGATAAATATTTTTAATAAGTATAAGTATTAATAAGTATTTTATGTAAGTTTCATAAAACGAAAAAAAAAAATCCGTTGACATGAAGCTGTATCTTCTTGTTACGGACACAGGATTGAGGACTCCCCTCTGTCAGTACTTGGAAGCCAATGTTTTGGTTCTAGAACTTGAAGGTTTCCTCACGATGCTCTCCTTCTCCGTTTTGAGAGGAGGACTTACCAACTGAATTTCGGGAAACCATAATCATCAGCAACCTTTTATAGTCCCACTGCTGGGCATAGGTCTCCTCTCATACAGAGAAGGATTGAGCGTAATCACCACGCTTGCTCAATGCGGATTGGCGATTTCAGACTTATATAATCCAGGTTTCCTCAAGATGTGTTAAGAAAATGGCGTATTCGAGCGTATTCCTAGAAATTGTATGAAAAGTATTTTAGCGTCTAGCGCGCCACTGCTACAGTAGCCTAGTCTCTAGACGCTAAGTAGATACTTTACGCCTATAATTTGAAGACGCGCTATGCTAATACTAGTGGGCCACCATTGCTGAAATGACCTATACCTAATATTATGTTAACTCAATTATGGCAAATCAATAATACAGTTTTGCACGGTTAGCGCAGTGGTAAAGCTATTGACTGCGTGTCGCGGGTTCGATTCCCGCATGGAACTAATGTTTCTATGACTAACAAGTAGTTGTTCCGGGTCTGGAAGTATGTATATGTGAATTTTATATGTTTGTAAAGGTTACCCACGACAGGAGAAATTCCTAGTGGAGGAACGTTTTTATAAAAAAATAATAATACAGTTGGTAATAAATAATAATATTGATTTAATAAAGTATTCGGCTTATTAATGTTTAGTATTTGTAGTTTTGTTTTGTAAACTTATTATAAACATGCCACATAAATGATTCAAGATATGAAACAAGCTTCGCTAAAATTTATCTTTGAATTCTTGCGACCTGCAGGGTAATTGACACCTGCAAGGGTCGCGGGTTAGGTACTTGAAAGAGATATCTACCCAACCGTGGTCACTCCCTCACTGGCAAGTGTTGCGCGCGCCTCAAAGAGATGTCAGCACATCGTGACGGGGTCCACGAAGACCGATGCCTCCTGGGTCCAGGGGCGAGGGACATGGGGAAGTCCCCGCCCCCTATTCGATGGACCCCAAGGCGGAGGCGCGCGCCTCTGAGGCGATGCACGGGGTAGTTAACTCCCCACTACCCCGTGCAGGAGAAGAGGCCCGGACAGACCGGGCCAGCACGAGGGTTTAGGGCCGTGGAAGAATTTAGACTCCCGCGGCCCCACGCGCGTTCGTGATAGAAGAGACACCGTGGTGGTTTTAGTCAGTAAAAGTCTGACAGACCCCGCCGCCCACCCCAGGGCGGCGGACATCCTATGAGGATTTCCACCCAGAAAAAAAAATTAAAGGGTTGCGGGTTGGTTAAACAAGAAACCGTGGCCCTGACCGTCGCATAGGCAAGTGAAGAAACACGGGTGGGTTTTAAGTAAGCAAAAGTCTGACACACCCATTCCTCTCCCCCAGAGCGGGAGAGGTCTTTTTTTTTAATAAATAAAAACTAGTGCTTGACTGCAATCCCGCCTGATGGTAAGCAGTGATGCAATCGTTGATGGTAAAGCGCACTAGCTTATTAAGCCTATTCACTCAAAAAAACTGAGTGAATAGGAAGGAAGACCACAGTCGAGCGAGGTGATGCCATGTTTAACCCAACAACACGACCAACGATGCTGCGCCAGAGGATTGATCTGGAGACCCTCCACGACCAAACTCCTAACACAACAACATTTGGCGCATCGTACCCGGCACACATCGCAACACAACTGCTCAGACCGGTCCACCGTACGGCTTCACCAGAGATCATGCCGGAACACGACGAATCGCTTGGCGGCATGACTTTGTCTGGTGGGTGGTAACTTATGTTGTTGCCTACCACCGTGATTTCCCTTCTTAAAAACAAAATAGTTGACACACACTAGGGTACGATAGGAATAGATTTCATTTTAATAGTTCAACAACATTCATTGCGTTGTTTCCGCATTTGAGCAAAAACATTTTTCGAACAGATGGAGCATAGGATTCGCAATATGCTTCAAATTTATTTAAATTTAGTTTTACGCAACTCGCAAGTAGCGTGTAGTTAGGAGGGGTCCGTGGCTAAATAATCTCAAGTACCTATATTACTATCCATTGCTTCATACGTGTGAAAAAATTTTAAAAAGATTTTAGACATTTATGACAGGAACTCAAAAACCGTTTTTGTGGGTTGGATCCATTTTGCATAACTCATCATCATCTCAGCGTCAATCCCAGTCGCATCCGTAGCTTTTCAGCTTTTGGAGTCTGGGGTCCGCTTTACCAGTCTAACTGCTGATTTTGGCTAAACTTCGATATTTTCCGTGAAGCGACTGCCGTCTGACCTCCACAACCCGAAGGCGATATCTAAGCATTGCAGTTAGACCAATTGCTAGACTTTTGAGGGCTCCAACAACCCGTAACGACTGCCACTAGATATTCGTATGGCAACCGGGACCAACGGCTTAACGTGCTTTCCGAGGCACGACCAGACCAGTGCAAGTATTCTTATTCATGCATACAAATACTTGCACTGTGCGGGGATCGAACCCGCGCCACCTTGCGCAGCGACCGCGACCGCTACCGCTACGCCACGGAGGCTGTCAGATCCATTTTGCATAACTACTTACGTCCAATTGTGCAGGTTACTGAAAACACTAAGCAGACACTATCATGACTGATTTGTATGGTCACAACTCGAAACTAATGAATTTCCACTAAAATCATGATTAGAAATACGAAAAGCCGTATCTCCAAATGCATATTATTTCTGCTCAAGTAGTTAAAAATAATGAACCGTTTCCTTAATTAATTATAGTCAGTAAAATCAGCACGAAGTGTTTTTAAAACCTTTATAATGTGCGTTATTATAATATGATTACCCAACTTTGTAAATACTAATCAATGAATTCGATCTTTGTATACCCTAACCACATAGGTATCTTTCTACCTACCTACATAACATTTTTGTTCTAACTTTGGATCCCCAGACTAGGATTTTCTCCTGTATCCTGGGTGCGTTTACAAACATTTAACTTGTAGGTCATACAAATATTTGTTCCGTGCGTGAATCGAACCCACGCCGCGCAGCGCAGCAGTCAATTGCTTAACCACCGTGCCCACTGTGCCACTCCAATGTAATGTTACACTTAGTCTGAGATACAGGGGGGCAATCCCGCTAAAATAATTCAACCAAAACAAAATTGGATCGCAACCAAACCATAACTTTTGTTATGACGAAAAAGTTGAAACAAAGCTAACTTTTTCAGAGTCATTCTATGGAGCCATTTGTCAAACTTACGTCTATTCGATTAGATTAACTTATAATTGATTTTTATATCTGACGAAATGTATCACTCGTACATTGATTTTACTTCAATCGAAGTTAAAACTTTAGCACGATACCAAATGTGATCGAAACTAAACCATAATTTTAACTGGATTAGATACGAACCAGAGTTGAACTTCTACAGTTTTATTTAGCGCGATTACCCCCCTGGCCTCTTAAAGTTCATTTCAGATATTTGTGCTATAAAGTTTGTTCACCCATCCTACTAATGTATCCCAATATTCCCACACGATACAAAAACAATATATCGTTGTGGGTATAATAGGTCGCCACATCAACAAAGTCGCCTTTTACCACGATACACTTGTTTTGATCGTGTTACCGACACTTCCCTGTACATTGTTTTTGTATCGTGTATGAATATTGGGATACATTAGTAGGAGGGGTGAACAAACTTTATCGCAAGAATATCTGAAATGAACTTTAGTGCTTGACTGCAATCCCACCTGATGTTAAGGAGTGATGCAATCGTTGATGGTAAAGCGCGCTAGTTTACTAAGAGCCTACCTATTTACTCTAGCCTTGAAGACACTTATAGTAGTCAAACGGAAACTCATAAGTTTATACACTGTTACCAGGCTGTACCTAATAAACGATGATTTTGGAAGTTAAATGTACTTTTTAAGTATATCTTGGACACCAATGACTGAAGGTGAAGGAAAACATCTGGAGGAAACCTGGACTTTTAAGTCTGAAATCGCCAACCCGCATTGAGCAAGCGTGGTGATTACGCTCAATCCTTCTCTGTATGAGAGGAGACCTATGCCCAGCAGTGGGGCGATAAAAAAAAAGGTTGATGATGATGATGATTTTGGAAAGTGATGTATATCTGTTACCACTTATAAAGGGGGCTCCTATACAAACCTGCCGATTTTTGCTCTTTATTAGTAATGGCAACTGCAATCATATTTAAGGTTGCAAATCCATTGCTTCATATGTTTGAAAAATTGTCTGCTTGGCAACGTAAATAGTGCAGTGAATATTGCTGCACTGCCAAAATGAAAGCCATTGCTTTTGATCATCATTATCATCAGCCTCTACTCGTCCACTGCTGGACATAGGCCTCCTTCATGGCACGCCAACAAGCTCGATCCTGAGCAGTTCTCCGCCAGCCACTACCAGCCACCTTTTTGATGTCGCCGCTCCATCTCGTCCTAGGGCGTCCTACGCTACGTTTGCCGAGACGCGGTCTCCACTCGAGGACTCTTTTACCCCATTGGTTGTCGGTCCTGCGGCATATGTGACCAGCTCATTGCCACTTCAGCTTGCTAATCCTCTCAGCTATGTCGGTGACTCTAGTCCTCTGTCGGATCACCTCATTTCTGATGCGGTCCTTCAGAGAGACGCCCAACATAGCCCGCTCCATAGCTCGCTGGGCGGCTTTAGTCTGACCGTTAGTGTCCACGTCTCGGCTCCGTAAGTCATGACGGGTAGGACGCACTGATTGAAGATTTTAGTCTTCAAACTTTGGGGTATGGGCGATGCTTTTGATAGTGTTCCATAATTACTCCGCAGTGTCGGTTTGTAGGTAGAACAAAATATGATTCACGTCCATAACAACTTACATATAATACAGTTTTTACAGAATTTAGTTAATTTGCCAATTACGTGCGTTATGTCAGGTGCAATAAACGTGACCGTTTACGAACAGAACCTTGCGACTTTGTTCAAGGAGACTTCACTAAGTGATGATTGTGAAATAAATTCAATTTTGCAGTTAAATAACATATATGTATAATAATAACTAGCTTTCCGCCCGCGGCTTCGCCCGCGAGGAGTTCGGTTATATCGCGTTTCCATGAGAAATCTTCAAAAGTCCGGGATCAAAACTATCCTATGTTATTTCTCAAGGTCAACTCTATCTTTGTACCAAATTTCAATAAAATCAGTTCAGTGGTTTAGATGTGAAGGCGTAACGGACAGATAGAGTTACTTTTGCATTTATAATATTACTAGCTTTCCGCCCGCGGCTTCGCCCGCGTGGAGTTCTGTTATATCGCGCTTTTTAGATTTCCCTCGGGAATATTAAATTTTTCCGGGATAAAAGGTAGCCTATTAGATGTCCTTTCTCAGGGTCTAAAGATTGTATGTGCCAAATTTCATCAAAATCGGTTGAGAGGTTTAAGCGGGAAAGCGTAACAGACAGACAGACTGTTACTTTCGCATTTATAATATTAGTATGGATAATAATACAGCCCTTTAATCCGAAAATTAACAGTGTTTGTGTTGTTTTTATAAAATGTCCCTCAGTTCGGTGTGTCTTTTGACATGGCCTCCTTCAACTGCTTCCATTGCATTCTATCTATGCTACTCTGATCCAGGAATATAATATAATAATAGTGAATAATAATACATTTGTAGTGACTTGACCGTTAAAGACAAATCGTTTATTTCAAAAAGACACTTTAGAACGTCAAAATCTTACTAATATTATAGACGTTTTGAAAGTTTGTATGAATGTATGTTTATTAATTTTTAACGCAAAAATTACTGAACGGATTACAATGAAATTTGGCACACAAACAGTTTACATAACAGGATACTTTACTATCATATCACGCTTGTATTACTCAAAGGGGTGTTCAGATTACTCTCATCTGTCATTTTGCCTTTAAAAGTGTCACCAGACGTTCATTCATGCATGATGCACGTTTTCTCTAACTGGCGCTTTAAAGACGTGCACTTTAAAAGCGCTGATTATAGAAAACATGAAAGCAATTCAGCAATTAAAATGAGCCGTAGCCCGTAGCAGCTAAGAAATGACCAGTCGCTAATGACAGCGCCCGTTCTCGAATATGACGCACCGATCAGCATCATTTAGCTCAACCATTTTGAAGGGAACTTAATGATCCAACACAGACGCCATCATCAGCGAGACATTAGACTGAGCATGACATATTCTCAACCGTTTTTTACAATAGTGAGCAGCTGACAGCTTCAACAATGTTTTCAAATGCTAATTAGTTTCTGCTCCCCTGTGGAGCAGGACAGCGTTGAGCCAAGCATTTTTGTCAGTGATTTAATGCCCTATCTTTTTTTTTTTAATAAATGTAATATAATGCTTGACCAAAATCCCGCTTGATCGTAAGCAGTGATGCAATCGTTCAAAATCAAAATCAAATCATTTATTTCAAATAAACCAGTTACAGGCACTTTTAAATTGTCAGAAGGTCGGTCAGTCAATAAAATGAAGCTAGTCGCCCATTCCAACGAGTAGGTACCTATGGAGAAGAACGTTGATGGTAAAGCGCGGTAGGTTATTAAGAGCCTATTCATTCAAACAAACTGTGTGAATAGGAAGGAAGAAGGCAGTTGAACGAGATGTTGCAATGTTAAACCCAACAACACGACCAACGATGTTGCGCCTGAGGGTGATTGATCTGGAGACCCTACACGACCAAACTCCCGACACAACAACATTTGGCGCATCGTATCCGACACATTGCCAGTATGACGAAGCCAATTAAATAACAATTCATTTTATACCCGGTAAAAAAGGGTATTTTTTCTTTTTTACCTATTTTACCCTTTCCTTCCAATTTTTACCTTCCCGTTTTTTACCCACCCGCAAATCTCTAATCGCAACACAAGTGCTCAGACACGTCTTCCGTACGGCTTCAGCAGACATCATGCCGAAAAACGACGAATCGCTTGGCGGCAAGCATTTGACTAGTGGGTGGTAACTTCTGCCGGCAGCCGATGTTATAGCCTACCACCGAGAAAATGATGTTTGCTATATGTGTGCGATTAATACAATACCTATACATATAAATTTTGATTCAAAATTGTATTGTAACATTTTAAACATGTATGTATAGCTTTTAGCGCAAAAAATTAATGTAATTATTATTTAAATTGCGTGAAAAAGTATTTTATTAACTAATTTCTTTAATAAGTAATCTTTTTAGCCCCCGATAAAAGTATGTATGAACAAAAGTCAAGGTCGTCTCAATGTAAACAAATCCTTTAATTATTTATAAATATTTTGATAACCACATAATTATTTATCTTAAGTATTTATAATTTGAGGATTATTTTCCCTAATCATCAAAGATGACAAATTTTACAGTATCTTAATACCTACCCAGACTTCACCCATGTACATACCTATAATTGTAGTGCAATATAATAACGAAATGATTTAGGAAATGAAATCCATTGATGATTTTTGGATTGATGCTTATTAATTAGATGATTTTCTTTATTTATACTAGTATGATATACACTTAACGTACATGTTTAATATACAATATGTAAAGAAAACCCTGTCCGACCCATAAGGATAATAAAGGTTAGGTAAACACTTGACCAAATATGATATAAAATTTTACATAATCATCATAGTAACAATACTAATGAATTTTGAAATAATGCTTTTTTCCCGGGAATTAAGTCCAATTTCCCCGAAATTTGGTAATTTTTAAAAAAGTGACAACACCGGTATTATTATAAGCGAATAGCGCCGCGATCACGTCACAGGGGCCGCGTGCCCTCACCCATGTACATACCTATAATTGTAGTGCAATATAATAACGAAATGATTTAGGAAATGAAATCCATTGATGATTTTTGGATTGATGCTTATTAATTAGATGACTTTCTTTATTTATACTAGTATGATATACACTTAACGTACATGTTTAATATACAATATGTAAAGAAAACCCTGTCCGACCCATAAGGATAATAAAGGTTAGGTAAACACTTGACCAAATATGATATAAAATTTTACATAATCATCATAGTAACAATACTAATGAATTTTGAAATAATCCTTTTTTCCCGGGAATTAAGTCCAATTTCCCCGAAATTTGGTAATTTTTAAAAAAGTGACAACACCGTTATTATTATAAGCGAATAGCGCCGCGACCACGTCACAGGGGCCGCGTGCCCTGCCCCCCGTCGCCCGCGGAAGGGATTGCTTACCGCACATGTATTAAGTTACCTGTTTTTGCGAAATAATATTTATTTTTTTCGGGGGTTTTTTTTTTTAAGTTTAGCCTGTCTTTGTGGGCATTAGTAGAATCAGTTATCGATACCTAACAATACCTTCACGGATCGGACAGGGTTTTCTTTACATATTGTATTTATCACTACATTACTTCACTGCCTACATTACCTACTACCTACATTATTTGATTATTTCTCTTTCCTTCCCTTCTATTCCATCCAAAGGTTTTCTGTGAAAGATCGCTCTCAGCGATAAGACCGCTCATTGTGACACCATTTGTAAAATCTTAATATGTATTTGAGTACTGTAATCTAGTATATGGTGTACATAATAAAGAGTATTCTATTCTATCAATTTCATTTTTAGTTCTAAGGTTTCCATTTCTTTTAAAACGAAAATTCACTCATTACTGTCAAGCGTGTCGTTGAACTCAAGACATTTTGCCCTATATGTAGTATCCATACTAATATTATAAATGCGAAAGTACGAGGGCGGGTCAATAAGTCCGTGACTTTTTGAATGAAACACAGGTTTTAAGATAAAAAGTTATTTTATTTTTCAACTAAGTCTCCTTTGAGCTCTATACACTTAGCCCAACGTTTCTCTAATTTTTTATCCCTTCCGAAAAATATGATTTGTCGAGGTCTTCAAAATAGGCATTTGATTGTGAGATCACTTCGTCGTTGGAGGCAAATCTCTTTCTGCCGAGCCATTTCGTTAAGTTTGGGGACAAGAAATAGTCACATGGGGCTAGATCGAGAGAATAGGCCGGATGAGGGAGCAATTCGTAGCCAAATTCATGGATTTTTGCCATGAAAACTGCACATGTGTGCACCCGTGCATTGTGCTGGTGGAAAAGGACTTTTTTCTTGGCCAAATGCGGTCGCTTTTCTTTCAATGCCTCATCGAATCGACCCAATAAGTTGCTGTAATATTCGCCATTGATTGTTTCTCCTTTTTGAAGGTAGTCAATGTGGATAGTACCGAGTGCATCCCAAAAAACAATCGCCATAACTTTATTGGCTGACAAAGCCACCTTTGCCTTCTTTGGTGCCGATTCACCCCGAGAAACCCACTGTTTTGACTGCTGTTTGGTCTCCGGTGTGTTGTGGTGGATCCATGTTTCGTCCATGGTTACGAAACGGCGCAAAAACTCGTCCATATTGCGATTGGACAACGCCAAACATTCCTGCGAAATTGTCACACGCTTGCGTTTGTGGTCGATTGTGAGCAAACGCGGCACCCATCTTGCGGAAAGCTTTATCATACCCAAACGATCATTCAAAATTAAAACCACTGAGCCATGCGAGATGCCTATGGCTTCCACAACCTCTCTCACTTTTAATCGCCGATCGGCTAAAACCATATCGTAGATTTTTTTCAATTGTTTTGAATGTGGAGACCTCAACTGGTCGTCCAGAACGTTCGGCTTCTTCCGTGCTGTTACGGCCGCATCGGAATTCAGTATACCACTTTTAACCATGGAAATGGATGGTGCGGAGTCCCCATTATATTTATCACGCTTAGCCTTGGTTTGCGTAACGGATTTTTTTCCGCAAAAAATAATGCTTAATGAGCACATGAAATTATTTTATTTCCATTTTCATCTGAGTTAACGCAGTAGTCTGATATTAACGGCAGTCAAAAACAAACTAAATGTCTCAGCTTGTTCAATTTTTGACAGGAGTCCACTTACAGATGACTGTTGACGGGAGCAGTGTTGCCATTTCAATTAAGAGGCGGAAAATTCAAAAAATCACGGTCTTATTGATCCGCCTGTGTAACTCTTGTCTGTCTGTCTGTTACACTTTCCCGCTTAAACCTCTCAACCGATTTTGATGAAATTTGGCACATACAATCTGTAGACCCTGAGAAAGGACACCTTTTATTGAAAAATTTTATATTCCCGAGGGAAATCTAAAAAGCGCGATATAACCGAATTCCCCGCGGGCGGAAAGCTAGTAGTAAGTACTCCATATAGTATGTATCTACCTAAGTACTTACATCTCAGTTAAGACAGTCTACTGACACAGTGAAACAAAAATTAAAAAAAAACGTAGTCGTTGTTAATTTTCATTCCATACTAACATATTGATGTTTTCTCGCAGCTTAATAATACTAGTGCAAATATTTTTACGATGTAATGTTGCTGTCACTGCCATATCTTAGATATATTGAGTTTTCGCGTAATTGGTTGAAAAAAAGTATTGCAATATTTTAAATTTCACTTCACGCAATCTTAAGGTGTAAAATGTTGTAATTTTTTCTTTTTTGTTTATTCATCAACATAAATATAAATTAACACAATGCATAAATATTGATAGATCAACAAAATGAAAAAAATTGCATTGTGTGTTATACCCATAGATATAAGAAGTGAGAACTGTTTTTTATTTGTCTATGGTTATGCCATTACCCTTAATTTCGCGATGACCTGCCGCGATGATACCCAACCGCAATTTTAAATGTGGAACTTTATTCGCGCAAATCGATTGGCGGTCACTCTGACCACGCACGACACTCGTTACATAAAAAAATTGGCACAAGTACAAACTTGAACGATTATTGTAAGACTTTTCAGTGATAAACACTACACACAAATGGTATGCACCGGCCGTGCCCCAGTTTTAATTTAATGATTTCTGATGACAATAAAAGCTAAAGGTTATAGACTGTTAGTTGAGCAATTAAATACGGATTTCTAAAATCAGGACGCCTCGCGTGTTCGCGATGATTCTTGGCCATCAATGTCACAATAATTCCTCTAATATTTATTTAATTATACCTATGACGGCGGTAACTGGAAAAATTTGATTACGGCTCAGCTATTTACCTGGATAAAGCATTTCGTTTATCAATCAATATTATATTAGGCGTCTTGTAATCGCTATTCATAATTTTATTTTCTACTAGCTTTTCGCCCGCGGCTTCGCCCGCGTGGAGTTCGGTTATATCGCGCTTTTTAGATTTCCCTCGGGAACATCATTTTTTTCCGGGATAAAATGTAGCCTATGTTCTTTCTCAGGGTCTAAAGATTGTCTGTGCCAAATTTCATCAAAATCGGTTGAGAGGTTTAAGCGGGAAAGCGTAACAGACAGAGTTATTTTCGCATTTATAATATTAGTATGGATTTAAAATTTTAATCATAACACGAAAATTTGATCCGTTTATAATAAAAGAACACAAAAAAAAACAATAATAATAATATACCTGATATTTACTGGCTTATAATTATTGTATAACATATACCTACATGTCATTAAGGTGTACCGACATTTTGCAACGTGGAAAACTATATGAGTTTTTTTGCGTCTATTCATATTTCCTTGCGTCTTCATCTGCATATTTGCGCTGTCTGAATGTGCCTTTACAATAAGCAATGATTGATTCACAAATAAACGTTTTACAATGACATACTTGTAATCATATCTTATCAGCACTTCTGTAGTAAAATTAAACCTACTCACATATCTGCAATTTATTTTTTGTGATAAGAGATAATGTATTCTGATTAGACATAACAGTAGGCTTTTTTATCGTTGCAAGGTTACTAACTTGTTCTCTTAAAGAGCTCTAATGAAGGAAGTTATTAATATTGATACTATGACTATAATTAGGTAAAACTAGAAGAATGATTAAATCAAATCTCGACCTTAGAAGCATTAGGTCGTATGTATAGCTCCACCTTAGAAGCAATAGGTCGTATGTATAGCTCCACCTTAGAAGCAATAGATCGTATGTATAGCTCGACCCTAGAAGCAATAGGTCGTATGTATTGCTCGACCTTAGAAGCAATAGGTCCTATGTATAGCTCCACCTTAGAAGCAATAGGTCGTATGTATAGCTCCACCTAAGCAATAGCTCGTATGTATAGCTCCACCTTAGAAGCAATAGGTCGTATGCGTAGGCCCTCGTACCTACACATACTACCTAATTCTTCTAAGGTTGAGAAATACATATTCAATCTATAGTGAAATATGTAAGTAGGTAGATTACCCTACCGTGGCGTTTTAAGATTTTTTTTTTTAAGTAGCAAAACATTTTAAACAACATAATATGTATAATATAATAGATGTACATCAAAATAAATATAATAAAAATATTCGTGTTGTACTAAGTTACATATTACTAACCTAAGGTATCATGGAGATAACCGATTTTTTTTTTTACTCCAGACCAGCGTATTTACTGCACAAAGAAATAAAGTCTTGTTTTATTATAGGTACGTACGTACATATATTTCTTCTATGTTCCTGACAAATTTCATTTCTAATATGTGCAAAAAGTGTATTAAAACAAGACACTATTTAATGTGCGTAATGGCAGTATCGACGAAGCTATTATGATATGACCTAGCTATCATTATTATCCTCTAGGTCAGTAATGAACACAATGTGACTTGTAACACAAAACTTTTCTTTGAAAGCCTGAAACACATGATAATGTTTTGACTGGCAAGTCCATGTTACATAATGGGTCAAGACTTTCTTTGAAGTGTCAACCCGCCACACTGTTCCCAACCCACTGCAACTCCTGAAAGCCAGAATCAACAGTGGAGACCGCCAGAAAAACGCCGCCGACCAATGAAGCTCGACGAGTCCCGGAGAAACGATTCAACTATCTTGGGTCCCGCAACGAAATTAATCAGAAAAGAATAGCGGAGGAGTAAGAAAAATTATATTTTTTCCACTTCCCTCCATAATAAGCAGGAGACAGAACAGAACTAGGCCAATCGCCTAGCCTTATCCAGCCTTAGCCACCTCGCTTAGCCTTTGAAGTGTAAGCAAAAAAAAAGAAATTAATCTCACAAAATTTAAAAAACCTATTAAAGCCTAATGTTTAGGATGGGAAATCATCTAATGACCTCTCCCGCTCTGGGCGGACGGGAGCGGAAGGGTGTCAGACTTTTACTGACTAAAACTCACCCGTGTTTCATCACTTGCCTGAGCGCCAGGGCCACGGTTTCTTTTTTAACCAACCCGCAACCCTGACCTAATGTTATGACTGCCATTTCATGTACATAGATATACTTATGCGTTGAAAATTATAATGTTAAAAAAAAAGAAAATAAAACAATCAAAAGGCATTTATTCAAATTAGGCTGGGAAATTAAAAAGACATTTCCCCAAAATGCCCAGCTTAGTGCTCACTGGGAAGAAGAAATGGCGCCACAAACGCTTCTTTTGGTCGCAGCGTGATGTTATGGGCTATCTAACGCAAAAATATTTTTTCAAATCGGACCAGTAGTTCCTGAGACTAGCGCGTTTAAACAAACAAACTCTTGAGCTTTATATCATCATCATCATCTCAGCCACATGAAGTCCACTGCTGGACATAGGCCTCCCCCAAGGATTTCCAAAAAGAGCGGTTGGACGCGGCCTGCATCCAGCGCTTCCCTGCGATTCGCCGACATAGCCCAGCGGATTAGCTCTCTGATGTGGCAGTGGGCGGGGCACATAGCTCGTAGAGCCGATGGCCGATGGGGCAGAAAGGTTCTTGAATGGCGACCACGTACCGGCAAGCGCAGCATGGGACGCCCACCGACTAGGTGGTCGGATGATCTGACCAGCTTTATATATTAGTATAGATTATATGAGCTCATATAACCTGGGGCCTTAGTCTGCTATTACAATCTCATAATGATCAATTTTGACAACTTACTAACAAAATGGCGCCATTATGACTTTACAGTGGTCAATCACTGATCCTCCACCCCATATTAATAAATGTTCAAATAGAGTAGTTTTTTAGAAAATCATTTATACTAACGGGTTTTGTAATAATGGCAATACGGCAATGTCATTCTATCACCATTCCATTACGTGACGACTGACCGATAATTGATCGACCATTATGAATTTAGCAGATAACGAACTTTTAGCACAATGACAACGGAATTGTGTTGGAATAACAAATTTATTAAATTATTGCAGATTAGGGTCCGTAAAATAATTGTGGAGAAAGAATGTCATAAACATTGTCTTACGTTAATCAGGGCGACAAACTATTCTTATCGTGTAAATAGTTATTATAATAAATATAATAATGTCAATGGCAAGATGACTAGAAGACACCTTCAGATAAAAATAGATGTTGAACTTATATTCACAAGATAACCCCTACGTCTTATAATAGAGAATCTCTCTCTCTCTCTCTCTCTCTCTCTCTCTCTCTCTCTCTCTCTCTCTCTCTCTCTCAAAAAAAATAATGAATAAGGAAAATAACACATAGGTATTATTGATAGTTGGGACCTATCATGGCATATAAGTCAATATTATTTATTTGCACATTGGTTCTGATCACGTTCTTCAGCTTGATTATAGAACGCTGAAGACACTAATAATAAAATAAAGATATAAAATACGTTTATTTGCGGTAAACATGACGCAAAAGATTACAAAAAGAAAACACAAAAAATATGAAATGGTTGAGTTGAGGCAAACATGCGCCACATCCACGCAAAATAACAATAACGCGGTTAATTTGTATTTAATTACATACTAATTAATTCTTACATCATCATCTCAACGTTAATCCTAGGCGCATCCGAAGTTTTTTCCGCTTTGGAATCTGGAGTCCGCTTTACCAGTTTAACTGCTGATTTCGGCTAAACTTCGATATTTTCCGTGAAGCGACTGTCTCTGACCTCCACAACCCGAAACGATATCAAGCATTGCGTAAGACCAATTGTTGGACTTTTGAGGCCTCCAACAACCCGTAACGATTGCCATTAGATGTTCGTATGGCAACCGGGACCACGTGTACTTTCCAAGGCACGACCAGCCAGTGCAAATATTCATATTCATGCATACAAATATTTGCACTGCGCGGGGATCGAACCCACGCCTCCTTGCGCAGCGTTCGCTACCGCTACGCCACAGAGGCTGTCAATTAATTGTTACATACTTAAATCTTTTTGAATATATATTTGTAAAGTCGGTATATGTTGCAGCCAACTGATTTAATTAGCCTTTTAAATACTCGGCGTCCGTTCAACTAAATGCCAGGCAATTGTCTAAACGAAAAATTTAACTAGTTGCGTTGTAGATACGAAATTTCATTATAATCAGTTTAGCCGTATTGGAGTTCGAGGACAAACACTTATAAAAGATTAGTAGTCATCTCTCTCGTTGTCACCGTCATTATTGCCCCTTTTCAAAAAAAAAAATTGGGATAGATATCTTTTCCCCGCGGCTGAGCCCGCGTTCATGTCTGAAATTATCCCACGAAAATGTGTTATCGTGTCAAAAATCTATTTAATGCATGTGTGGAGGATACAGGATACCATCCATCTCCTTGCCAAATTTTTCGAAATCTTTCCAGTAGTTTATACGAAGGGAGGTAACTGTGTTGCTTACATTCGAATGTTATTATAGTATACGTGTAATTATATTAACTGTATTTTTTAATTTATCTGCGTGAATCAGCTGAATCTCGTCACTTTGAAGTAATATTATATTTTCTATATATTTATTCGTGGACGAATCAACCATTCCAGAAGTATGTATTAGGTAGGCAATTGGCATATTTTGCATGTTATGCAATGAACAAAAAGTACATACACGTTTAAATAATATTTAACTCATGTCACATCTATACGCTAGGATCCTTTTTTCAAAACTTTATTGCATACATTGAAAATGTGTCAATTGCCTTTTATTTGTATATTTTTTATTTTTACTCAAGCTTTTCAAACATGAGAAAGAAGCCATGTTTCCCTACCCTAAATTGTGTAACTGTTCTCTGACGTAGCCTTATTGTTTATTTGACCTTATTTAGTTGTACATTATGTATACATATATAGGTATATGTACCGTCTTACACATAACACTACAGTGTATTCGTTCCACTTTACAGAGTTATTTACAAAATTCTGTCTTTAAACTTTATTTAAATACATTTTCGTGGTATCAATGAAAGATTTAAATTCATAATATATGTATTATAATTAATAGTGCTCGGAAGCATACAAAAAAAAAAAACCTGATAAAATTATTTTTTTTTTCTAAATTACATTATTTTATTGTTTTAGTACGTTGGCTGTATAACCAATATTTGAATTATAGCTTGTTAAAATGTAAATTTACACAAACTATTACTATTTAAATAAAAAGACCTAGGGCACGTCTTTTGTAATTTTTACGCTCGAAAAGCCAGTTCTCAGCCTAGTTTAAATAAATTATTTTTGATAAGAATATAAAAGTATTTTTGCTATGACTGAACTACTTCGTGTACCCTACATATTTATTTAAAAAAATATTAGCTTTTCTGTTATTTTTAAAATTACAACGTAAACCAGTCCATAATTAAAGTTTATGCATTATATTAATTTATTCATTATTAACTAATTCTTGTCCTCGGCTTCGTCTATGTAGATGTTGGAAACTATCCCACAAGAATATTCTATCCGCCCACGTAGGATAAAACTATTCTATGTCCTAAGTTCGAATCCAGACCTCGTCAGAATCATGATCTCGTGAGTGCCAAATTAACTCACTGTTCTTGCCTCCTGAAAATACTTTTTTGAGAAAGGTTATAACTTATAATAGTAGGGGAAGAAACTGATGGACTGTGCCAGAGATAATATGATTATGGAAATGGGAGACTTGTCAACAAATGTGAAGTTGATGACTGAGGCCCTCTGTATACATAATATTTTTTCGTAGCTTTTAGGCAATAAAAATGTATACATGTGTAACATACAGTTTTCTTGTCTTGAAAAACTACGATTAATAATGACTTGTGTTAATGTAAATAATATGTCTTGTGTTAAAAGGATTGCTATTGAAGTTTGTTGACCAACACGATTTTCCACGGCTCGGTTTAAACCTTACCGTGGAGAAATCGTGCCATGTATAAAAGGTTTAATAGAGGAGTATGGCAAAAAAATTAAGTAGCCCACATTTCAAATAAATTGAAATAAGCGCGGAATAATGCTGAGTAATTACTTATTTCATTACTAGCTTTCCGCCAACGGCTTCACCCGCGTATAATTCGGTTTTTTCGCGCTTTTTAGATTTCCCTCGGGAATATCATTTTTTTTCCGGGATAAAAAGTACCAGATTATTTAATCCGGACTTTTGATCCCAAAGTTTAAATACTTCTCCTGAAAACTTGTATTTAGCACAAGTGACAATGTTGCACCAAGGGTGCGATGTGTAATAAATTCAGTTTCACATTTTTTGCAGACGTGCCAATATAATTATTACTGGGTTAGCGATATGCCCCCTTATTCATAAATGCTGCTTAAAGTTGACTATCTTCCTACTAGGGTTGCCAACTATACTGTTTTGAACAGTATTATACTGTTTTTCACTAAATTATACTGTTTTTCACTAAATTATACTTTTTACTGTTGAACAAAAATAAAGTATCAAAAATACTGTTTTTAGCATGCAAACACATTATGTAATATACTTATACGAAATATTCAAAAACAATTTAAATTTGGTAAGTTGTGCGAGGAGTTCCAAAAAATATGTATGTAAAAAATTAAATGGATAAAATACTGTTATTTTTTCTAAAATACTGTTTAATATTCTTCACAGACTTGAATATACTTTATTCCTTGTAAAAAAAAAAATGGCAACCCTACTTCCTACCTACCTTAAATCATCCTTTATGAATAAACTCCACAGTGTTTAAGGAGTTTATTCATAAACGATGATTAAAGTTAAGGAACGTCCCTTAACTTTAATTATCGTTTATGAATAAACCAAAAAAGAAATAAAAGGTAAAAAATGTATGGTTAAAGAATCGCTATTCACTAGTTAACTTTAAGCAGCGTTCTTAAATAAGGGGTAGATGACAGTGCAGTACATAGTTAAATAGCAAAGTAAGAATCTAACTAACTTTACGTCACAAGCTGTAGATAGATAGTGGTAGGTGTTTGTCGGGCGATGTTCGAAAACTCTTATCTCAAGTGGGGGGAAGGGCGTCACTACGGCGACGACAACTGACGCAAATACTCCCCAAGTTCTTTATAACGAATGTAGAAATACCCTACAGAGGAAACGCAAGGCTAGCTGTGAAGTACAAATTATCTTACCTATGTTTTTTTGTAATTGCAGGCCAATGTCAGGGCTTCTGATAAACATAATAACACGACCGTAACCAATATTACGAGTTACCGAGTTTATGACTCTCGCACCCCTCGCACCCCCTCCCCCCACCCCTCGACAGTTTGCCCTCGACGCAAACGTATAGTTAGTGGTATTAGTTAGGCTGTTAGGCAACACCTTTATCTCCAACTAGGACTTAATTACTTAACCGACCCAGGTTAGATAATTAAGTCTAGGTCAAATACCTATGACCCATAAAGGCCGAAACAAAACGGTAGGTTGTTATTATTAACTACTTTTTTTACAGGTGTACAAAGCACTTAACACATTAGTTATTTGTACAGACGCTGCATATCAAGCTACCTGAAACCGTCAAAACCTAATCAACCTTAATACTTTAATAACAAAGTGGAAAATTTGTAAAACGGTTATTGTTGTTTGCCTGATGCAGCTAGCGTGTTCACATTTTTATATCCGTCCAAAAATAATAATAATCCACAAAATGAAACGCGATTAATGGCGGGAAATTCCTTCCTTCAAAAACTTCACTGCTAACATTTGAAGTTCTCTCGGTGTTGCCAACAGTACTAGCCCCGCACGATGATATTGCGATGGAACCTTGTCACAATAACAGCGTTGTGACGTCATCTGTCACACAAAAGGACAGCTAGCAAAAGAATGTTAAATGCAAAATTAATATTAGGGTTAAGGGTTTATTTGTATTATATAATTTTATTACACTCTTTATAAAGAGTGTATGTATAAATTAATATTAGGGTTAAGGGTTACCTACTCACCCATATTCTGACAAACAAACTTTCATTATTAAAAATTTCAAGGAAATAATTTTTGTAGACGTAAGAAAAATATACTTATTCGTATATCTTTCTTACATGTATACTATTTTTTTCTAACTACATTTCTGTTAATTTGCGAGCGGGAATTGAACCAGAGTCCACTGTGTAGTAGTCATGTTTTAATTACTACCTACATCTATCAGCTTATAAATAAAACCAGGATAATATGTAAAAAAAATGTATATAGTCTTCCGAATCAGAACTGCTTTCTGTGTCTGTCGTTTCCGATTCACTGTCGTCGCCGTATTTATGACAAATAACTCGTCAGTTATTCGATCTTTATTCCAATATTCCTCTTCAAGCCGTTTAACATGATTGACTTCCTTTCGTCAGTCATCTGGAGTTATTGACTCCGACGCCTCCAACGTCAGAACTTCAATGCGACTTTCCAACTGCTACACATTCTTTTCTGACACCCTCGTCTTTACCAGGTTCCAGATGTACTAAATGGGGTTGAGGCCGCAGTTGTAAGGTGGTAATCTAACGACTTCATGGCCATTGCCAGCTAATAAATTGTCAATTTTATAATTTTTCGGTGGTCTGTGCCGTTTAATTAATAAATACAGTTCAGGTTTTGTACTGTCGTTGGGAAAGTCGATGTTGTGATCTTGTAGCCACTCAACAATCAACTGTTTTTTATTGTTCATACTTGGTGGCCTATTCTCATCCCTACTGTGATAATGGGCGTTGTCCATCACAATTTTGGAGTTGCGTGGTATGTTGGGTACTAATTTTTCTGTAAGCCACTTGGTGAAATTCTCAGCATTCATTTGATCATAGTAATCCCCAGTTTTGGTATCTGCTTTAAACATTAAAAGGGCATAGTCAACAAAACCGCTTTAACTTCTTTATCCATCGGCGACCGGGGCTGTCGTTCCATCTCACTCCATCGGTTGCTGTTTGCCAACATTTTTCTACCGTGTAGTGTGCGTGTATCCACGTTTCGTCGAGATAAATAACGTGTCTTTTGTCTTTTATTTTTCACCAAGCGAGTAATTTTCTTTCATACGTCGTTAATATTTAGCCCTCCACGCTTGAATTTGGGGTCTTTAAATTGGGGCCAGTCTTTTTTGGTAGCATCGTTTAAATTGGTAGCCAAAATCACATTTAATTATTTTTCTTAATGTAGTTTCACTACCAGTATAATTAAGGTCTACTTTTGAAGCCGCCAAGATTTTGCGCATTGTGGGTATTTCTCTCCTCACCGTATACATTGAATCTATAATATTTCTTAAAGCTGTTAAGGAAAACCCGTCGAAATATTTCTTCTTTTGTCTTTTTCCTTTAGTAGGAGTTCTAATTTTGCTGCCACTGGCTGTTGCTGACTCATGCTCTCGTATCAATTTCGTCCCAGTATTTTTTGCAACGCCTGTGGCACATGCCACACACTCCGTGACTTTGATAGAATTTTGCAAAATATTTTTAATAACTATAAGCAGTTGCTTCGGTATTAAAATGTCCGAAGCACTTTTTAAAGCATGGTTTATACTTTCAAGAACTAACTTCAGTCCTCTTTCTCCATAACAAAATAATTGTCCACTTTAATTATAATTTCACGAGCACGACTATTAATTAATTTCTTACTCATTTTAACGAGTAACAGCTAACAAAACTAAACAACAAAACTGAAGAACAACAATAAAACAGGATATCAAAAACAAAAAGCTAACAAAAATATTCGATGTGCGTAAGTGGGTAAGCGCGGACTGAACTTGCGAACGGTACCGACGGTGCGAGTTAGACTACGTCACCAAGATGGCCGCCAATCGCAATATCATCGTGCGGGGCTAGTAAGTAATATTGTCATTGTTTCAATACAAACAATTCCTCGCCGCAAGTACTGACCGCTTGTTGACTCGATGTAATTGAATATCTTTCTTAACGACAGCAAAAGCTTGGAAGATGAAACCAGACGATGTACATTGTACATGAGCTTAGTCACGTACGCCAACGGCACGGCGCGCCATCGTGGCCCATGATCGATGGGAAACGGGAAACAATGGGCCACTGTGCTCTTGATAAGAGATTGCGCTGATCTTCCTTAAGAGGCTAATTGGCTGTACAGTGTATTATGTAAGCTGTAGCTAGGTTGATAAGGAAGGAGATTGCGTTATGTATTTTGTTAATTTAGGCCTACCAAATTTTGTTAAGTTTTTACAGTTTGTAGAACTAGACATTAAAAGAATTTGGGAGGCAAATGTAAACTAAAAATTCCTATTCTTTTTGTAATTTGTTTTCGCATAGCGCTCTTTCAATTTTATTTTTGTTTTTGCTCGGTGGCTTAGTGTTCTAGCGACTAGACTTAGTGTAATTTTAAAATATTTTTTTTCAAATCACACGGATTTCTAGTACAATTATAAAGGAAGTCTGACGCATGACCTTGACCGTCACTTGTTATTTGTATGTATTTGTGGGTCAAATACTCTGCGGTCAAGGACAGCACTCGTTTTTTTCAGGATTTGCTTTCAGATATCGACGTTACATGATTTTCTATAGAGGTTAGATGAAGATTAAACTATATTTGAGAAATAATAACTACATTATTGACGAGTTCTTGGTTACCTAAGTCTTGTACTTTAGAGATAAAGTTGAAATTTTTTTTGAGAGATTGTAGCATGGATGTAGCCTAGATGTGCTGACTTCTGTACTTTCAATTTTAGGAGTTCGTTATTATGATTACATACTCAGACATGTTGTCTTATCGATTTTTCAATGTCACGGACAGCTGAGTCAAGGTAATATAAAAAAGTCATATAATTTACACGGGTTTTGTTTAGTATCGAAATTTAATTACATTACGAATCTAGTATTTATAGGTAAATCCATCATTTCCCCGATTGTAATCAATGTTATCAGGGACCTAGTCTCATTTGATTGATTGACATACGTGCCATCATACTTGTATGCTTTTGCTTGATATAGGTATTAAGATAAGAATGGAATTTGGAACATGCAATTAAAGACCTCCAAGTTTTTCGATCACGGTAGCCAATCTCAAGAGACTAACCCTTGGCCCTGGGAGATAGTATACACAAGACATTAGTGTACGTGATATGTGAATTAGCAATATGCTTTTAATGATTCAAATTGATACTATCAATTTGAATCATTAAAAGCATATTGCTATCAATTTGATAGTATTAGTATGTTACGCAATTAGGATTCCGGTTTGGGAATAGGGTTCTTGAACATCGCTTAGTTTAAGTAATAAAGCTTTTAAAGGAAGGATAATGTTATTAATAATTGCACTATCTCGTCCATTAAGCATCCGTTTTTTTTTACAACTGTCATAAAACTTACTTATTACGTATGTTAATTTTGAAATGCGTAATCGGCCTTATCTTCTTTAATTTTTATCTTATTTATGGTTGTATACAGTCATTGTAATACCGTACGTGTATCAATCAATGTACATATTGTATGTTGTTGCAATTATAGTAGCAAGAAATAATACCACGATACAGGAATAACTCCAAGTGTGGGGGCTTCGATTACATATAAAAAAAAATGTTAAGTATGCCACGATACAGGAGTAATTCCTGGTGTGGGGACTTCGATTACATATA